>JACBWW010000002.1:10975243-11252204 GCA_020086605.1 Lanius collurio
ATGGACTGATTTGTGCTCCAGGAGGAGAGTCGCTGTGAGACTACATTATCGAGGGGAGAAATAAAATACTGACATCTCCAAATATCATCTCTCTATCTGAAACTCTGTGTTCTCCCTTATCCAAAAGTCCAGACATCTTGGTCATCTTCTAAGAAACATGTTGGGAGCTAAGATGTCAGGAAAGCACTGGTAATTCACACAGTTCACAGGACTCCATCCATCAGATACGGTTGGTCATATAACAATGGAAAAAAATTTTAATTTGGTCTGGCATTTTGCCTTTTCCTTCATGTCCGCATTTCTGTGAGAAAGTTTGGAGCCTTTTCTTTGACTTATTCATTTCTACTAAAAAGCTTAGTATGTACATAACTGCTCTTAATTTTGAGTGCTATACAAACGCTTCATTCTCCTGACACATATAAAACACAAGTATTTTAGAAATAAGCGCTTTTTTTTTTTTTTTTTTTTTTACAGACAGAAGCAGTGGCATCATTGCCCTGGCTATTAGTTGTTGGGCAATTAGAATTGGTGACTTCTGTCTTCTACCAAATTCCTGTTTCCTACTGTGCTTTGAACTCCCAATTCCTAGCTGCCTTTCCTTATTTAACTGACCATTGATTGAAGTTCCATGGTATGTTCTACTGTAGGGCCTAATCCAGTATCATTCTGTTGCACATAAATAAAGAGCATTGACTAAGAACGATCTAATACGTTTTTGATTCATCATGGTCTGCCTTGTGCAATGTTAATAATTAGTCATACTATGCAAATTAATTTAATTGAAAAATGTCACAGACTTGTTAATGTAAGTCTTGTATTTGTTTTTTTTTTATTGGTGCGTATGTGTGCAAAGTGTTTGTGAATGATGAAACTCTTGATAAGGTTCTTGATGAGTTCTTGAACTCCTCATGTTCACGTGCCTTTTTGTGCTGATGAATGAGTTTGACTCAAACAGGGCAGGGCTTCCAGCCTTCTCCTAAATTATTCTTATGCTTGGAAATGCACACAGGTTTAGTTTTCTTTGACAGAAGGGGAAACAGTTAACACTTACCTTCTGTGTAGGCACTTCTGAGGATCTCTTAACCGCCCTTGGTCCAGTGTGTGGTACTGTGCATGTCAGAGGGACAGCAAACTGGGAAGAAGATTTCCCTTCTTATTCTCTAGCATTTTATGTTCTTACTGATGAATTCAAGGGATGTTTTGTTTTCTTCCAAGAAGGTGAAAAGATGAAATCCATTATTATCTCAGATGTTTATATACTGAACTTGTTTAAAAAAATTCAGTTATTGCTGTAAAAATAATTGGCTGGTTCTTTATTATCTTGTATATAAAAGCGAGGCCTTAGAGATATCTTTCAAGAGAAACGTAGAAAACTCTGTAAAGACAAGGTTATTATGTGTCCTTTTTGGAAAATAAGAGGTAGGAGGAAGAGAAAATAGAGACCAGCAGTGGAAAAAATTAGGTGCTTGAGACAGTGGTTTACTTAATGGAAGCAAGTGTTTTTTTCTGATACAGTGGCTATATTTGCTATTTCCAAGTTAACTGTAAAAAACCACAAAACCAGGTACAGGAATTAATCCTGCCTGTCTTTTTAAGGCTAGTTTGTTTTGTCCTAGATTTATATGCCATCGAAAAGGAGTTTTCCAGTCCTCTGATGCTGAGTAAATAGCTGTTTTCTCATATGAGAAGGGAAAAAAAGGCCCTACTTTCTCCATCTTTTAGGCCTGACTTCCTGATTTAAAACCTAGTGAAGTAGAAAGTAAACAGACATATGACTCCTGAAGAAAACTAGGAATAGATTGAGTTTGGAATTTAGCTCCTCTATGTGTATTCCAACATAGTCCTGTGAGGAATAGGGAATTGGAGTTAATGATCTTTATGGATCCCTTCAAATTTGAGATATTGTATGATCTAGCACTGCCTGTATTATGTATTTTTAAATGAGTTCTTAGGAAAAGCTGATGATTAATGTAGAAAATGTCTATACAAAAATATGATTATTTGTTTTGATGAGTAGGTATGTTAAAATTTTTTTGTTGTAATGTTTTTGCAGGATGGGAGATTTTAACTGAATTTTCCTGATCTTTTTTTCCAAAGAAAAACATTTGGAACATAGTTCCCCGTGGAACCCTATTGTTTCTTGCAGGGAAAAACTTACCGTAAAAACAAATTTCTATATCATTTATTGTCATAAGTACATAAGATATATACCTACCTTGCCCTGACCCTCTCAGTTAGAAGAAAATCAGAAATAACAATGAAATACTGGAAATCTGTAAAGGAATGTATGCTAAAATAATATATTTACTTGACCTATTTCTTGATACAAAACACATGCAAGTTGAGGGGAACCTTTCACAAGGCAGTGTCTGTGGAACATAAACTTACGTGCAACTCATTATACTCTAAATCACAATAATAGCTTGATGTACAGTGTGGATAGTTTACAGGGGATGAAACAATCCTGTCAATGAAAGAAGATAGCAAGTCTAGAGTTCAGCCATGGGGACTGACTTCAAATTCCTTTTCATTTCATAGGTAAAGGTATCAAGTGTTAATACCTGATGGTAAAGCAGAAACATCACTCAGCATGTTGTCATAAATATTTACATTTCCCATATCATGATATAATTGTCCTAATAGTCCTTGTTCAAGCTGCTGTTTAAGACTTGCCTATCAGATGATGTTTTGTGCAGGTAATTATACCTATAGAATCCAGTGGATGCAAGTGGGTGTATTTAAGTGTAGTGGTTTATCTGATAATGAGTTTGCAGGTGTTGTAAAAAGGAAAACCCCAAAATGACCTACTGCCCTCCAGATACACAGTTCCCCTCACTCTATCTACTGAGAGAATCTCACTGCATCAGTAAGAGAGCTTAGCTGTGATTGTTTTTATACATATGATGACTAGTGGTTAGAGGGGGAAAAAATCATTAATAAGGGTTATGTAAGAAAATAGTTCCTTATGTTTTGTCTTTTTTTTTTCTTTTTTAAAGAGTTTAACAGTCTTGTTACTAAAATTATCCACCCCTTTGTTCCCTTAAGGAATGTTGCTTTCATCCCAGTTTTTGTATAGAAGCTCCCACGTAGATGAGACATGAAATAAGAAAAGCTTTCCTGCTAGGGATACTTCAGGAACTTCTTTTTCTGCCCTAAACTAGTGGATTGAGGAAGGGAGGGTTGTCAGCACAGTCTTTTTTTATGCAGTATTGGTACCTTTAAAGTATGCTGAATAGTGTTTTTAGGAATGTTTAAAAAAAAAAATCCCCAAGTGCCTAAAGTTATGGGGTGGTTTTTATTATAATAGGTGTCTTCTGTATGTAATAGGTCACATTTTGTTAGGCATTTGGAAACATGTTGTGACCTGGCATAGTTTTTAACCACAGGGACCTTGAAATAAAATCTTGCTGTGTAAGCTGAATGTGATGTTGATGCTTTTCCTCTGTCACCTCTGCATTAGTAAGTCAACAGGAAGAAATATGTACCAACACCTCAGCTGCCTGTGTGTCATTGTCCAAACCCATTTTCACCAGCCCCTGAAGCATCAAGCTCAGTTATCACTGCATTTTGTACAGAGGGCAAGTCACTCTTATGGGTGGATGCAGGAGATCCTGCAAGGACCAAGGAAGTCATCTTCAGTCCTGTAGCTGTTCTGCATGACTCCAATAATAGCAAATGGAGATGCTGAAACAGTCAACATACCTGTAAGCTGGGAAGCCACTCCATTCAGGTGTATTTTTGTGTGTTATAGACTTCTTTTATTTTTTGAAATGCCTATTTAAGGAGTCTAGCAATCAAAGATGATTAAACATAATTTTTAAAAGGGTAGGAATCCTTACTTAATGACTTAAAGCAGTGAAATGTAATGGAGCAACATTTAATGAAGCTGTCAAATAAAAATTGTTTTCTGTTAGTTTTGTTGTGTTGGCAAGTCTTGGCACATATGAAATGTCATGGTGGTACTAATTACTGTCCAGTTTCTGTGGCGATGTGTGTACTGTTATGTAGTGTTTGTGGGAGGCATGAGGTGGATGGGCAGGCATTAGGTGGAGGAATGAAGCTGTTTCTCTTTATGGAATAAAGTAGTAGTGCCTGTATAAACGCCAGAAGGAAAACTGCTGAGCCAAAGAACAACTTGCGTTAGAGCTTTTTTCCTTACTCTTCTGTCCACACCCTGTAGTACAAAGTGTCATCTGTAGACAGATGTCATCATGTACAGCTTCCGTGTACGCCCAGAGTCCAAGGTGTAGCCAAGAGGCAGGATGTAGCCAGGAGGAAATACAAACTGGAGGTGGGCTCTGGGCTCGATTAGAAATGGTGCCCTCCTGCAAAATGCTTCTGGTTTGGTCGGGTGCTTTGTGTCTGAGCTGGAGAAGGAAGAACAGTGCAGCTGAGCCTTCAGGTGGTGCTGTGTTCTTCTCCATCCACTGTGCTCCTGGCTCACGAGCCTGAGATGTGCAAGAACACAGCTATCCTGCCAGCTGAGCGTGATCCAGGACTACTCTGTAAAGAGCATCCCAGGCCACTGTGACAGTCAACATAGTTTGTGTCGTAAACTCTGACCCTTCTTCAATGTTGTTACCTGTGTCATTCAGGTGATCATATACAATCAATCATATACATCTGTATAACTTGCAGTTTTCAATGAGCCACTTGTCAGCTAATGTCTGTGCCATCTTGTGGTGGCTGTTCATGTTGCATCAAGATTCTCTTAAAAAAAACCAAAACCCCACAAAACAAAAAACCAACCAAAACAAAACAACCCTGAAGTGAGGAAAAATAATCTACTTTAATATTGTAGAGTGATTCTAGCTGGTGGTTTTTCTTTAGTACCATTTTGAAATGGTGAGCATACTGAATTGAGGTGGAAGTGGATGACGAATGAAGTGATCTCAGCTGAAACATCCAGCATGTTACATAGTGGCATTTTCAGCCGTGAAGGATGGAACATTCCGATTGCAAAACTTGTGAGCAAGCATTCTGTCATAAATGGCTAAAGAAAATCCAGAATGCCAGCATGTACAGGAAATCAATTAACTGAAACTTCCCCGGGCTGTTTGGACTTTGTTCATTTTGCAAAGTGTATGTTAATGGTTGGAACTGTAAAACTAATGGTGCGGTACAGAATATTCAGAATTTTGTTGTCCCATGTTGTCCACACAAGTTAGAAATTCTAATTTTTGTGTTTTCACATTGGGAAAAGAAAGTTCCAACACCTGCCTGTAATTGTGGGTGTATGCATTCCTAATGCAAAAGGTATGTACTGCATAGGAAGGTGATTAAGGGCGGTGGGGGGGCGGTGGCACACACGGCACCCAAGACATGCAAATATAGACGAGGACTCATCCTCATTGTTTTAGGTTAGGCTACGATTTCTAAACAAGAATAAGCACAGCAGCTGAGCAAAAAGCAGGTTCATGCCTGGAGCCTTCCAGGCTTCTTTTCACTCAGGGCTCATCTGCTTGTGCAACTACAGCTCCATTCTCCCGCTGCCTTGCTAGGAGGAAGGAGCAGCCCCTGCTGCCGAGGTGCTTCCAGCTCTCCACGAGCGTGCAGGACACAGCGTTCCCAAGACCGGCTTGCTGCAGCTGAGGAGACAGCACTTATAGACCCTCCTTTGATTAGGATGTGTCAGTGTTGTCAGGGCAACTGTTAACAGCGGCGTATCATATTTTCTCCTCTTGTAGTGCGTGCTGAATATTTCAGTGTGCTGTAGCTGGAAGAGGGTTGCAGGGAAGAAGGTGCTGCCGCAAAGAACCTGGAGCTGTGGGCTGGGATCTGATTGAACAGGTTAACAGCAAAGAGCAGCATCCAAACCAATGTGCCTTTAATTAGGGCTTTTCTTCAAAGGGGGGAACGACTGCAAGCCTTTCGCTGCCGACTGGATGTTATTTGTCAGCTGTTTGCATACTGCTTATCCATAGGGGATCTGTTACAAGTGCTCAAATGAACAGACAGCGTTGCAGCTAGCAGCTAATCAGGGGCTGGAGTTTCTTACCTTTTTTTAATAAGCAAGAGGCAACAGCAACATGCCTGGTTCAACTACTGCCCTCCGACAAGAGAGACTGAAGAAAAGTGCCAGGCCAAGTCCCCCAGGTTTATTCACCATTAATGAAGAGGATGAGCAGCAAAAAAATGGGAATTCCAAAAGACTGAAAGGTACGTTGCTGTTCTGCAGTGTGATCAGGGCTGCATGTGGGATATGCTGCACAGCAGTGTTTTATTAGCTCTTCTGTGTGCTACAGAGCATCTGTAGTGACTGGTGCAGCTTGGCAGTTCATGTTGGCACTCACAAATGTGCTGTGCATGATAGGTGTATTTAAATCCCCTGGCTTGTTATGCAATCAGCTGCTTTGGCTATGAAGAAAAAAATACTTTTTAATTATTAATCACATTTTTTCTGGTAGGGATAAGGGTCCTGCATCAGGAGTATATCAGTGAGTTTCTGTGTGTTTTCTTTGATTTCTGTTTACAGTCTGGATAAATAACTGTTAAAAACAAGGTGATTGTAGGCTTGGAGAGTACAGAATGCAATGCCTGCCTGCTATAGAAGACAGCTTTGCCAAAGACAATGTGAAACTGTCTATACTTCCTTTCGTGTGAGGGAGGGGCACCATGCCTTTGGCAAAGTATAAAAAAATACATTGTTCAAAAATGCTGACTTTTATAAGTCTGACAACAAAACAAACAGAAAACCCAAACCCAAACCCAACAAATTGTTAAAGAAAAATATTTTTGTTGCTTAAGCTAGGCAAGCAGTGATGGCCACTGATTTATAGCAGATCTGTCCAGCCTGTGTAGCCACTATCTGTCTGGTATCACGTAATTCCTGTTTCCCACATGGATCCTAGTGTTTAAATTCTCTTGGTCTGGAAGGGATTCTACAACTTAAAATTGTGACTGAAATGTTTATTCTTTTTTTTGGTGCTCAAGTGATTCTATGTGTATGAGCACCCCTTTTGGGGGAGGAGGGAAGGGATGTGTTGTATCAGTTTTTGTTTACAAAACAAATGTTAGTTTGTAGCCTCAAGACACTGTTTTAAATTTCTGTTGTTACCATTCTACCGTGTAACAGGAGAGGCTAGAAAACATTTGAATAGCCAATTTATACTATGTGCATTTGTTAGAGCTGAATAATTTACAGCTAACTGATTATTTTCTTTTTCTGAACTAAAAAAGGTAGCTTGGTAGCTTTTACAAACAGGAGGACTTCAGAACTCAAGTTTTGTTTGTTGAGTTTGAGTTTGCAGCTTGTACTTTTTTTTTTTTTCTCAGAACGGCAAAAAACCTAACTGGTTAGAGCTTCATGATAAAATGTGTAATGCTAGTCATTGTTAATGTGCCTAATGTGTTAGGGTCTTGTGTACATAGTTACCTGCTCTTCTGTGTGTTTGAAACTGCCCATATAAATGGAGATTTAAACTCTGGTGGAAGGTTATTGAGTTCTTAATGTTTTAAGAAGCATACTACTTTCCTTTATCACCCACTGGATGACTTCCAGAGTCAACAGTCCATAAAGCTAAAAATCAATAATTTTCCTGGATTTGTTCAATGGCAGTGCTAGTTTCCCAACAGTTTGTTGACTTAGCTACTCTTTTCTTGCAGGAGTTCTACAGATGTGTTTATGCTTTGTCTCTCCTGTTTTAACTAAGACTTGATTTTTGGCTATTCCTTCATTTTCTCTTGTTGCTGTGAAATGTAAGTAGATGAATGTGCACAGTAGCACAGTTAGCAAGCAAACACGTTCACATGGTTTTAAGAAGATAAAATTTGTCAGCTTATCCTGACTGCTCCAGGTGAGAAATAATGCAAGAAATGATACAAAATATTCTGGAACTATATTAATTTGCTTTTCATTTTACTAAATACTTAAAATAGCTCATAGTGTCTCTAGAACAGCACCGTTTGCACAGTGATACATGTAGGTAAATACCTACGTTTGTATATTTGAATGTTATCAGTCATTAGGTGGGTTAGGCTGGAATGCCTGGTAATGGAGAGTGCATGTCCTCAGGGTGCTGCTCCTCTCACCTGGTACCAAGTAAGGTCACTCCAGTGTAGTTCTGACTGGGTGATGGACCCACGTGGGGCTTTCGTGGATCTTCAGTGTCTGTTGCTCTCTTGCTGCTTTCCAGGGTTTGCCTTGTCTTAGTTCTTTACCTGCCATTTTTGCTCAGCAAGCACCTGCTGAGACATTTCTTTTATTTTTTTTTTCTCTCCAGCACATTCTAAGTCAGTGACATTTTTTGTGGGGGATAGGCTAAATGTTGTCTTCATCTGCAGTTTCTGTTCTCACACTGGACCTGTCTTTGTACAGCAGTTCAAAACCCAAGAGGCCTTTAATGGATCTGATACTCCAAAGTAAAGAAATTCCTTCCTCCATTAAAGGTATTTGAATATCATCACAAGGTTTAAAATAAACAATATTTTCATAGTTCAGGACCTGTCAGAGTACTAAGGCTTGATTAGACTTTTTATGAGAGTTGTTTTTGTGATCTGGGAAACAAATATTAATGTGGCTCTTAGTGCCTGGCATCTGCAAGGTTTTCTCTAAATTGATTTTGATATTGACCATTCCTTTGCTTGTCTGGCTGTCTGCATTGAAATTGGAGAAGTCTGGTAGGCAATGAGTTTGTTTCTCCAGTGTAAACAAATAACGACAATGTTAAGGACTTTTCAGTCTGGAGGTATTAAAAGCCTGCAGTGATCTTTGTAGATATGTGCTCCTGATACTTCCTTTCCTTTGATGTGAACTGTATTCACTGTTTTTTCAACAAATATTTTAACTTCCTTTCCTCCTCTTGGCTTTGGGACAAGGCCTGGATTTTTGTTATATATCTGTATGGCACCCACTATTGCAGGAACTTGAGATTCTGTTGTGTAATAGAAGAGTGCACATAAAAATTACTTTGAATATCCTTTTTTTACCTTTATTAACAGTATTTTTTCTCCTTTCCTGTTATAACATACAGAAATTTTGCTACATAGTGCACTCTTCAAATACAATTTCTAGTGGTTTACAGAAGCTTACTTTGCACTTGAATTGGTTTTTAGTTTAGTTACCAGCTTTCCAGAAGTTCTGTAGCTATATTCACAAAGAAACCAGAAAAAACAGGAAGAGAACTACACATTTAACATCCTCAGAGTTTCCTTAACACTTGTGTATAAAACAGATATTGTTTCTGTAGCTGAAGAGAGTGTATGTGGTTCTGTATGTAAATCATAAAGATATGACTGAGTAGACCAGTGTTTAGTTACAGGTATTGGTCCTATGTATGTGAACCTCAGCTTCAGACATTCCTTGAATTCAGGCACAAACAATTCAAAAAGCCTCAGGATTTCCTTCCTCTTCTCTGTTAATTCTGTGTGCCTTGGATGTAGTCTTAAAACTGTACTCAATTTTATGAAATTTTTAAGTGATGTCTCCTCTCCTTCTTCATAAAAGGAAGACTTTCTCAACTGCTGATAAAGTGTTTCTAAAACTATCATTTGATGAGGCTGTAAAAGTAATGCTCATGCTTCTGGATTATGGATTTGAATACTTAATAACTGAAATAATTGACATGTATGAAAAATTAATGGAAAGTCTCAGCAATGGAGTCCTTCGCCGTCCTACTTATTTAAAACTGATCCAGGAGGAGGGTACCCCTAATCTGCTGATTGAGTATTGCTAATACAAAGCTAGACATACATGCCTTAGCTTTCTGAACAGTAGCACTGATTCTTTGTCATCTTGAAAACAAGAGAAGGGCTTTTTTCAGTCCTTTGGGGAATGATGGTGATGTCAGTGATCACCATCTGATTTTGCCACTGTTGTGTGGCTGGTAATGTTTGTGCATATTGCTCATTTCAGATGAAAGGTTTCTTCTTCCAGAGGGATGGAGGAGATTTCTTCTATCATGACTGTTTGGGTGCTTAGTCTCCATGTTCTGCATGTATTAGTGAAATATGTATTTCTTTTTAAACTCGGATTGTCTAACTTTTAGTTCAGTTGTTGTCTGTTACTGTGTGTCTATACCCAAAGCAAACTTCAGATACCTGAAAGAAAAGGGAACTTGGCATCTTCAAGGGCATTAAACTGATAGTCCTGGAAACTGAAACTGTATACTTACAAAACAGGTATTGCATGGGGTGTGGAAGTGTAATTTTATCCCACGCTGTCTGTGCCTCAGGCAGAATTCAGAATGACAGCTCAGTCTCTGGCTTTCACCACACTTTAAACCAGCAAAACTGCCTGGGATGGTGGTTCTCAATGGGGCCTCTTGATGCTAGTCAGGAGGCTGACCTCCGGTTTGTTTGGGGCAAAACAGTGAGCAATTGTTAAAGGCTGATGAACTGGCTTACCAAAATCAAGTATTGGAGGTTTTTGTGACAGTATGTAGCTTTATCTTGCCCATCTGCATTTGAGGCAAAGTGAGTGGAAAGAGTTCGTGGAAGGAAGGAAAGGTGCAAATTCTCATTACGATGATGGTTGTGTAAACGGGCAGGGGTGAGAACCCAGACAATGAGGTTTGGCATCCTGTGCCTTCCAGTGAGTTCTGCTAATGTTTCTTTGCACTTTCTTTCTGCTAGCCAAGGCCAGGAGAAGAGGGATCCAAAAGTATCTGTGGTTCTTCTGGACATTTATTTACAGAATCACAGAAGCTGAGATGGAAGGGACCCACAAGGGTCATTGGTCCAATTCTTGGCCAGTCACAGGACCATCCCTGAGAATCATGCCATGTGTCCGAGAGCATTGTCCAAACATCTCTTGAACTCTGTCAGTCTTGGTGCTGTGACCACTTCCCTGGGGAGCCTGTTCGAGTGCCCAACAACCCTCTGGATGAAGAATCTTTTTCTGGTTCCAACCTAAACCTGCCCTGGCACAACTTCAGGCCATTCCCTCAGGTCTTGTCCCTGGTTATGAGGGAGAAGAGATCAGTGTCTGCCCCTCCTCTTCCCCTCACAAGGCAGTTGTAGACTGCAATGAGGTCTAAAAACAACTCTCAAACTGTGAGGTACGTTCTTTAGAAAACCCTATATTCATTGCTTACAGTGCAGCTGTTGGGGGTACAAAAGAACTTGCATTTTTTTCAGGAAACTGCTGCCTCTGTTTGTAGGGTTTCCCCATTTACAGCTGTAGATGCCAGGTAGCAGGAAACATCCCATTTGTAACCATGACAAAGAGATTCTAACATGAAGTAATTTATTAGCAGTAAAGCAAAGTCTGGAAGTCTGGGAGATAGCAGAGAATATGTCTGCAGACCAGTGGAGCAAATCTGATTTGTTCAGTCCCTCTAGCTTTCAGAGTGAAAGTCCAGGGTCTGAGGACTTGGTTTGTATTGTAACACAGCCTGTTCATCAAAGTGTGTGCTGGGATTACTGACAGTGCTTATCTGTGCTGGGTAAGAATCATCTTACACTTCTAGCTCAGCTCTGTGAGAAGAGGCTTCCACTGCTGATTCTGGAGAATTGTGTTCAGTTATTTTGGCGACTACTTTTTGGGGGCGAAACAGCCAGTGGTCTATTCATGTGCTGAGGGAGCATACTTGACATTGAGTGAGTTGATGGCAGAAGTAAAAGAAAAAAGTGGGCTGTTGACAGTCTTGAAAGTTTAAATTATTTGTTAAAGTGCATTCAGTTTAATTTGGCATGTGAACTGAGGATAATGCCTTTTAAGAAAAGGCTGAATTTTGAAAAATAACTTTTGTAAGTAAACAGTGTTATTTCAACCAAGAGCTGAATGATAATACAGTGTTCAGCAGAACTGTCCTGGTGAGAACAGGCTGCAACATTTGGCTACTATCCTTGCAGGACAGGATGGTTGTTGAAGTTGCAAAAAGATTGGTGTTCAGTTTATTATAGATAACTCTCAGGAAAGCTTTGTATGAGAAACACCACTCAAGAAAGATTGATAGCAAACAGTAGAGTTTTTTCCTTATTCACTATTACCTTTGTAAAAGTCATAACTTTAATACCCTGGAATTTGGTATATGAATCTGTGTGGAAAATACATGTAAAGGGAATGTAGGTTCATAGCCATTTCTTATGGGAAAGAGAGAAAGCTGGAAAGTGATAGATCTGTCCAAGGATCTTGAAATTCTCTGAGGTCTTGTTGCATTCCTTTTTCCCTGAAAATACACAAATAATACTCTTTTGAGGACTTTATACAGTAACATGCCTTTGGAATAAGCTGACAGCAAGAAGAAATGGATTTCTGTGTCCTATTGTACTGCATTACACATGCCTAGGTAGTATCATGTTTTATTTTGCAGTGAAAAATTGAGGCAATAGCTAAGCACATGTTTTTAAAAGAAATAGGTTGCAGTTTGATCGCCTGATGTTTTTGTGATTGTATTTGTATCAAGAGTCTTGGTGCTCTTGCTGCTGTTTGCAAAGCTTGCTCAGGAACTGCTGTATCTGTTCAATCCTTCTAAGCTGGCTTTGTACCTGGGTATGGAGCAATCTGGATTTATTTTTAAGGGAAAAGATTTTGCTTGTCATATTGAACTCCAGAGAAATTACTGAGCACTGGCCTAGAGAGTTGCTTCTGGCCATGAGTGGTGATGGAGCTCTATGTATTACTAGGATCAGCTGATTCAGTGGGAGTACATAATTTTCCTTCCTACACCAGCTCACATGTGTGCATTCTTTGCTTTCTCATCTACCTACAGAGTAATTTTTGTGCCTTTTAATTTTTTTTCCTTCTTCTTGAAATTCAATCTGTACTTTACAACTGGAGATCTTGTTTTTCTGTTATTTGAGAATTAAGAGTTCTGAATGGAAGCATCTCGAAAGAGTCTTGTGCTATTATCAGAAGTCTCTTCAGAAGTCATTTGTGGCTGTGGGATTTTTTGTTTGTCTGGTGAAACATGCGATGATATTATTTAATCTAGTCTGCCCAACCTCCGGCCACAACAGTAATATGCCAGAACAAATGCCACAATGATTGATGCAATTTGCTCGGTTTTAATGAACTGCCTTCAGTCACTGAAGGTGCATCTCACAGTGCACTGTTTTTGCCGCGAAGCAATACCTGACACACACAAGTTTTAGATGCATTGAGTTGAAGCATGAGTGGACACTGATGCATGTGGGTCAGATTTGTATAATGAACGTAAGAGAGACTAAGGGGCAATGGTTAATAAGCAAATAAAAATGCAGATAAAATATCAGAAATTACATTAGGGAGTATTCTAGAACTTTGGTGTTTTGTTGCTTCAAGTAAATTATTTTTCTTTTTCAGTGGAGTAGAATGACTTTTACCAAATGCTGCATAAAACTCTCATTGATTTATAGGTCTGACTTTGAGACTCGTTGAATAGCTAAATTGTCCCAAGTCCCATCTTAGTGTATAGATGTAGCCATAACTGCTTAGTCAAGTACAAGTGAAGAGGAATGACTTGGGATAGAATGCAGATGGTATAAATTTTCTTTTTATGCTGGCAGTTTCAGAGGAGAACCACTTGAATGCTAGGTTCACTTTCTCCTTTAAATGATTAACTTGCTGATGATGGCTAGAGTAAACAAAGTTCCAGAAGGCAGGTCACTGCAGCTTAACTTGGATGCAGGTTTCTCCATAAAGTAGAATTGTGTCCCTGCAGCAGTGGAGGAGAGAAGGGGTTTGGCATGGCCTATACCAGTGGAAAATTGAACTGCTGTCAGTACTGACACAGGCCTGTAGCTGTACTCTGTGTGGTTTTGCTGGGGAACTCTTGGGTTGTTTTGAATTAGGTGAAAACCTTCTGTAGCTTCAAAGGGATGATGGTAGAAAATTGTCTTTTAATGTCTGTTGAAGTTTTTGTTCCCTTTTATTCTGGACAAATAGATTTTTCATCCAGTTATTTCAGATCTGTTGAAGCCTAGTTTTGCTCTTCAGCTCTCTGGAGGAAATGCAAATGTCTCAGGGATTAGCTATATTTCTGCACATTTTTTATACAGTTAACCTGTGCAGTTATCAACAAGAGGAAACTGTGCTTGGAATTAAGAGCTGGAACAAATCAAGCACAGGTATCTGCTGAGATGTAAAATGTGGCACGTAGCAAAGATTCCAAATTATAGAGATCTTCCAGTGGATGCCTATCACACAGGAATAAAATTTCAGTTAGATGAAGCACTCTTCTTTTTCTGGTACTAGTGCCTGTAGAGATGGCTTCAGGGAAAGCAGGAGTTTCCCATTAGAAGCCACAGTTATGGATTTTCAACTGGTCTTTGATCTCAGTAAGTGGTCTTCAACAGTGCAAGTTAGAGGCCAGATCTACAATCAATTTAACTCCTAGGCAAACTGACTCTTTTCCTCCTGTTCTGAGAGTTACCCAAACCCCTCAGCAATCCAGGAGAAATGGTCAAGGTATTGGAGTTCCCAGTAGGAACGCAATGTACTTAGAGACTGAATTTGTAGTTTGGTTTCTCATCAGCTTTTATTTCTTTTGTTCAATACCAGTACAGTCTGAGTCTCCAGTTACGCCTACTAATTGGTGTAGTCTTCACATAGAGGTTGATTGATTTATTTATTGATTTATTTTCACAGCCAACATTCTTCTGGGTCTTCCTCTCATATGTGAAGCTGATATAGGAACAACTATCCTTCTACAATCTGGCATACCAGGCACAACTGCTCACAGATCTCTTCTGTGATCTGCTGCTGGCTTTTCGTTTAGGATTGGAGGGTAATGGAATGAGGCTGGTGCCACTGCACACCCCTGCAGGAAATACTCCAGCTGGTAGACTTTTGTCTTTGGAAGAGCTTTGCTGGAGCACAGTGCCATACTCACCTCGTATTGCATGGTATGCCGTGCTAAAAATGTGCTCCCTTTCCTAGTCAAGAACAGGGCTGCTCCCTGAAAGATCTGAGGATAGTCAATGACACAGAAAATATTAGGAAGAAATTTTATCGTCTTTCTCCTGGCAGGCAATAAGGAAAAATATTGAGGAAGTAACACTTTCAAAACTAAGTTTTCTGTAGGATGCCTGAGTTCTGATTTGATTGCTGGGAATAGAAGTTGTAGTGCTGATGTCCTATGCAGACATCATAGGACATTCAAATGGACAGTCTGACCAGTTGAAAGTCCAGTGAAATGTCCTCCACATAAAGTCTCATAACACGCTAAAACATTTTGTTAAATGTGCTGAAGAGACTTGGGTGGGGTTTTTTTCATTCTTGAATTCCTGATCTTTTTCAGCTTCATTTTAAACTCCTGCACAGGCAAGGCTTATTATAGAAGTGCTGACAGAACTTGATTCATATTGTTGTATCTTAGTGTACAAAGCTATCTTGTTTCTCAATTCTGCTTCAGGAAGCTTTTCTGAAAGCTCTTTTGGAAATGCAGGTTTATCCAGTTACGCGCCCTTGACATGAGAAGTCATTCTTTCGCATTCTTTTAGCCAATTCTAGATTTGGGTTTTTTTTTTTTCCTTTTTTCCTCATTGCCTGCATGCTGACTAAATGCTCAGGTGAAAATTACAGTGCTGAATTTTGGCCTGTATGCTAAGACACCACAAATCACACCAAACACATTTGAGCTGTTTCTGAAGACAGAGATGTCATGTTAGTGGAGTTTGCTCTGGTTTATAGTGGCTGCGTGGTGGAAAACAATCTGATGAAAGGTTTCTTTCCTATCATTCCTTCGTAATTGTAACAATGCTTTCATTGAGGAATGTACACCCCATCTTGGACACGCAATCCATACAAATTCTAGATAATGCTGCTTCCACTTTTCATGTGCATTCCCTTTCACTAGAAAAATGAAAACGTGTTTACTTCACTCTTATTCCCTGCAGCAAAGGAAGAAAAAGTAGGTTTTGTTTGGTTGGTTTTTTTTAAACACAACCTTCTCTAGCCACCTAACTATGGTAGTGATGTGTTTACTTGCAGTCTGAACTGCAAAATAAGAGGTAAAGAAAAAAAACAGATGGCAGTTGCCCTCTGTAAACCAGAAAAGGACAGCAATAACCAGCTGCTGGATGAGGTATTGGCAATAAAGCCAGGCTGAAGATCAAGCAGTTTGTGCTTGTTGTGCCTGGGTTATCAGTGTTTTGGTATGTTCTCACACTTCCAATGTGTTTTTTCTGAATTATTCTGTAATGTATTGATCTACTTCTGTGCTAGTATTTTTCTCTACCCGGTTATTCTCAATTTTAGGAAACACAATTGTCATAGTTTGTGTCCAGGGAATTTCAGTGAGCCTCACCATCTCTGTGAGTTAGGTGGATTGTTGCTCTAAGCTGTACCTCACATACCTAGTGTCCCTGAAGACTGCATGCAGCACAGTCTGGCTTTTCACTACAGTATGTTCAACTTAAATCTTTGTAGTCAATAACTGATGCAGCGCAAAGGAAAGCAGTACTGTGCAGACTGTGCTGCTCACAGCACAGAGATGCTTGTGGATGCCTCCTTTTTTGGTTAGGCTTTTAAAAAATTCTTTCCATATTCCACATTTGTGGCATCTGCATGATGAGCAACCTTCCAGAAGTGAAATATTTAAGGTGATAGCAGGATGGTTTGATCTTCCTTTCCTGAGAAGTGAAGACAGCATCTCCTTGATAATTGTGCTGCAGTTCTGAAAAGGCTCCTGACCCCAAGATTTGCAGAGGTGATTTCTGCTTATTTTAGCTCTGCAAACAGGCCCTGCTATCACCTGGCTGTAAACAGTTCAGTGTGTTTTGCTGCTACTAGCAGTTTCCTTTAAGGCAACTCTTAACTACTCTCAGTGAAGATTTTACTAACACTTTAAGAAAGTGCTGCTGTTTGGTCTTTCTTTATACTTCAGGCTTGGATTATGGACTTCTCTTACACTTGTCCTAGGATTTCTTTTCAAAAAGATCTAGAAAATTGCCAGCAGCAAGCTCTTATCACTAACATCTAGTCCCAGATGGTTAAACTGAAGCTCCTTTTTTCTTTCTTTACATCAAGGCAAGAGGGTTTGCTGATGCAAAATTCTGCCAGCCAGTTTTCAGTAGAGTTCTTGGGCAGGAGTACTCTTAAGTTGTCATTGGCCTCTTCTGTGTTTCTGCCTTCCTTGGGGGGAGGGGGGTGGTTTGTGGTTGGTTTTATTTTTTAGGTAGGGGAAACAGCAGTATGGGTTTGTAAACCTGACTTGGTAAGTTCCCAGGAGCTTTCAAAAGGAAGGGAGTCTGTGTTAGGGAGAGAGGTTATGTTCCCTATTAACATTCACTTTTGTATGCCCTTTTCATGGCTCCGAGGAGTGTGATTTGACACACTTCATCCAAAGAGTCACATAAGCACTCTGCTTTTGAAATTATATAAACTAACATAGCTTTAGAAAGAAGTAAGATAGGGAGAAATTTCATGAGAAGGTTCACTTCTGCATTTCTGGTGTTGGTAACATGTTTTATCAATCCTTAAAGTGAGCCAAGATATTTCTTAAAGTCGGTTGGTAGAGTTACTGCGTGCTTATAAATTGGATGTTCTGTGCAGTAAGCAGAATCCAATACCTTTAACAAGAGTAAGATTTTGAATTTTTCTCAGGGGTTATAAAACCTGTTGCAATGTGTGTCTGAGTAGAGGGGGAGTAATTTGCTTTCTTTTAAAAGACTTTTGCCATCCTCACTCTCAGCAAATTCTCTGCAAAGAATATTCAACCTGACCTCACTTTGGTGGACTGATGTAGTGTGGAAATACACTGGCTGGGAGTGAGTGAGAATTACAAAAGTCAAGAGAATCACAGAATAGTTTGAGTTGGAAGGAACTTTAAAGACTACATAGTTCTAACCCCCTGCTGTGGGCAGGGACACCTTCCATTAGACCATTGCTCAGAGGCCCATCCAACCTGGCCTTAAGCACTTAAAGAGACGGGGCATCCACAACTTCCATGGGCAGCCTGTTGTAGTGTCTCACCACTGCACAGTGGGGAATTCCTTTCTAACATCCAATCTAAACCTACCTTCCTTCGATTTGATGCCAATTCCCCCTTGTACTGTCTCTACGTGTCCTCATGAAATTTTTTTTCTCCAGATGGCATAGCAATATATTTATAAAAACAGAGCATGCCCTTCACTTGAGGAAAGCTTGCTTTTTAGTTTTAAAGCTGCTGTCTTCTGAGATTGATTATTGGAAGATAACCAGTTACTGATTAGCAGTCTGTCGGAGACCTGTGCTGCAAAGACTCTTTTCACATAAAAATCCTTGTGACTTACAGAAAAAATATAATGTCTAGTAGCATTTACAGGAACATTATCTGTTTCCTTCTTTGGGGAAGAGGGAACTTGTTTTTGCAGAACATCCTGACAGTAGTGATTATAATGAGAGCTTTCCCATCTGACTCAAATATTTCATGCTGTATAGGGATTATTGAATATTACTCTGTGGAAAAAGAGTCAGCCAAAGAGGTTCTAATTACTTGTGGCTGAGCAACAATGCACCTACTTCCCATTCTCTGCACAGAGTTTTCTCCCTTTCTTTTTGTCAAACTTTCCTTTTACTTTACTGTTCTTCAACTAAAAACAGCATTAATTGTATCCTCCAGAAGGATTTAATATGTAGTATAACATATATATATTTGTGAGATATACATCACAGATACTTTTTTAACAAAATGTTTAGCCTGTAAACTTTTGAGAAGACTTAGCTACTTGCAAGTATTAAAAGATGCTGTGAAATCACTGGATGCATATGCTTAAACCTTTGCTCTCTCTATTGCATTTTTGAATCTTTAAATGGGAAAATCCAATGAGATCTGGCTTTTCTGTTACATAACACACTGCTGTGCAATTATAAATACTAAAGCCACATTCTAAATACCTTTATTTTGTGCTGCTGCGAAGTAGTGCAATGTTGGATTATGCTTTATGCTTTGCTTTTTAAAGGGAGAAAAATAAAATTAGGAAAATCAGGAGTCTGTTGGTGTCCTGCATGCCTTTAAGGTTAATTGGGACTTTGTACTGAGAGAGAAGCTAATTTGTGTTGAATGCAACTCGCTGCTGAGTAAGTGGAGCGTTGAGGCTTATGTTAATTGGCAGTTGTGCCTTTTCTGCTGTTTGCCAGTGCTGTACTCGGTGACCTGGTTGGGCCGGGCTGGCATGGCTTGTATCTGGTCAGAGCAGCTCACACACTGCTGCTTGCAGAGCAGGGCTGTTTTAATGGGACACTGGCATGGCATGATGGTCACGGTGCACTGAGCTCTGCCCGTCACGTGCCAGTAGAGCCAAGAGCTGTGTGTGCTGCGGGGCTGGTGGCCAAGCAGATGGGAAAGGAGACTGCATGGCAGGCTGGTTTGCTGGGTCTGCTGCCACTGCATTGGATTGCCTATTCATAGACTTGATGAGATGTAGATATGTACAACAGTTGTTACAATCTTCTAAACAGTTTGAGTATCTTTTGGTAAAGGCTATAGATACAGGAATGCCCAGTCAGCCTGGGAAATAACAAATTTTAAAGTATTTCCATTCCTTGTCCTATCCAGGTAAGACATTCTAACGTACTACAGTGTGGTTTGTGATTTTGGTGAAGCTTATTGGCTAAACTTTTTTCATCAGTGGTGTTTGAATTTCCACTGTCTTGTGGGTTCCATTTGGAGGATATCTTTGTGTCAGAACTTTCCAAGCAAGGATTGCTACTTACTGCTGTGGCAAAGTAGAGAGCAGTGCTGTGTTAAGTGCTTAGTGCTTTTGACATGAAGGGAAGCCTTTGTCCCTGTATCTGCCCTTGTGCAAATAGGGCACTACCCTTCACCCTCATACTATGACACAGGTGAGGCATCACTGACCACTCTTCCAATACTTGAAATAGATTATTTGAGAAAGAATAATAGGTAAGTATTGCTAAGGCATTCCTCTACCTCCAAGAAAGCAAAGTAGGAACACTTATCTTTGGAGAAGATGGGGTTTGGTTTGTTTTGAATTTTTTTTTTTTAAAAGTCCTTAAACAAATACAGACATAAGCAGGTTATTAATGCCAGTGGAGTGTGGGAAGAGGTTACACTTTTGATTGCATCACAGGCTTTGGCAAAATGAAACACAAAGCTTATAGACATTGATTCTAGATCCTGTTCTTGCTCTGTTGTGTCTAGTACTTTCCTTCTAAGAGAGTGGGGAAAAAGCTCTGCTATTACCTGCTGTAGTTAATTCTACAAAGAGATGGACACTGAATTTTTTACTCAGCTGTCACAACTGGAAAGATGTCCTATGGTATCAGTTGAGTCCCCCTATTAAAGGACTTGGGTACTTCCATTTATAAGCACTGAAAAGCTAGAGTTCATGTGTGCTCCTTTGCCATGCTTTTTAAAAACTCTTCCAAAGGTCTTTTAAAAAAGAAGTCTCTGAATAGGAGTTGAAACTGAGAACATAAAAAGTGTATGACGTAAAAACAAGACTTGTAGTATTTAAAATATTGCATGGGTTAGTTGCAACCAAATGGTTTACTTTTTTCAGAGCTATAAATGTTTTGCACAACTGTAATTCTGCCCTATGTAATTGTAACTTGTGGGTAGTGCAAAGATCAGTTTGTCCTAAGAAGAGGTGCTATGTGTGGGGAATTTTAAAGATGTCTGGCAAGAAGAGGCAAGCTTAGACTTGTACAATACCATTAAAAAGGCTGGGCCTACTTTTTCCCTGTTGTCATTCTTCTGAAGCAAAGTAAATTGAAAAAGTAGTGAATCTGACCACACTTAAAACACTGATATTCTTCTCTTTCTAATGGACTGAAAGCACTTATTGCCCTATCTGGATCTCTCTGGCTTTATTGAGCTGAACTGCATTTTGCAAGTAAACAATTAGTGGTCTAGTTTTTGCTGGAAAAAAAATAACCATACAATATCCATTTCAAAGAATGAGAAAGCTCCCAAGGCCAGGCACAGCTATAGTACCTCACGTTGCCTTGAAGAAATTGGTGCAAGTTTCTCATCAGCCTTTGAATCCCAGATCTGTCCCAGATCTGTTTATATTTTGAATTATCAGTGGGTCTGTACATCCTGCTGTCACATCTAGTCGTATCTCCAGATAGTAGAACTATAAAAAGTTCTATAATTTTGCAGTGGAGTAGTTACTTTCTAAAACTTTTTCTTTCTGGCAAGTGGGGAATTATTAGGCTATTAGGCAACTTGCAGAAAGGGAGTTTGGAGCAAGGCACTTATAAAATGAATGGTCTGAATCATCCCTCTCCTCAGTCAGGGCTGAGGCATTCTGGCAGGACTGCAGGCAGTGCTGCTCCAGCACAGCCTGGTATTACTTGTATGGAGAAACAAAGGGCTTCAGTCCTGAAATACTCAGCCTGCTACTCATCAGAAAACAGGGCTCCATAGGATTTAATGGGAAGATAGGTCAAGAGTGTCTGGCACAAGGAGGAGAGACATTATAAAGAAAAGTTACTTTTACTTTAATTGTATTTTTTGTTCTTGAAGTCTTGCTTTTTCATACTTCATGTAGTTTTATCTAAATGTTTACTTACCTGGGCTTCCCAGAAGCCTACAATGTCTGTTTACTTGAAAGAGTGTCTATTTGTGTGCCAGTAGCTCATCTGACTTGTGCTTCAGAGCTTCCCAGAGATCAAAGCTGCATTTACAAGAACTGAAGAGACACTGTTCTGGACTGGGTCCAGATTCCTTGGGTTTGTCCTTATGCTATTGGCAGTAAATGTCTAGATTGTTTTGCAGCCATACCATCAATTTGCTGCACTGCTTATGTTGGGGGGACCTGGCACTGAATTTAACTCTGCTGCATTTATTTTATTGCAAACAATGCATCATGAGTCAGAGAGAGAGAGGTGTAAAAATGATGGATTGTGGATGTCATCCAGGATGTATAAAGTCAGCATTTCCAAACACAAAAGCTAGAAGTGACTGTAATGATACAGTTAGCCTTTGCCTCAGAGAGACTATCACAAAAAAAAGTTAAGTGGTACACTCAATTCTTTGATATGTGGTCTCTGAAGTCTGCATTATTTAACAGTGAACTGGTCCCAAAAGTTATTTGCTAGCTTTGGAGGCTTGAGAGGCCTTTTCAGTTTGTTGTTTTGGTTGGTTTGTTGTAGTTGGTTTTGTTTTGGTTTGTTTGGGGATTTTTTTGTTTTGTTTTTTCTTTGTTTGTGTTTTGGTTTTTTTGGGGGGTTTTTTTGTGGCAAGTAATTTAACATGGGCTAAAAAGGCTGCTGCCTTAAGCCTGGGATTTGGCTGCAGCTTATGAACCGCCTCAAATAACACTATGGGGAGTAATGAGGTTGCCTGCTCTGCTACTGAATCAAATACTTAGCTGCTGCAGGGTTGTTCAAGCTGTATTTACTGTTCAATAATTGCTGTGTTTGACAGTGTGGCTCTGTTTTTTAAATCTGTTCACCAAATTCTGTAGTGTAGAGCAGTTTCTTCAAAGAGTTGCCAAGCATACAGCTTAACTAACTGCAGAAGAGACTGTTCTTTCCACAGCGTTTTGTCTGCTAGGAGAAAGGGACATAGCTGGAAGGAAAGGTGCGCCAGCACGTCAGGCAAGGCGCAGCTGGCAGCTCTCACAAAAAAGTTGTGTAGGTGTGTAGTCACATCTAGATACAGATGTGCTTATTTAAAAAGTGAATGGTTGTGTTTCTAAAGGGTACATGCATCCCATGGATACACTTTGACTTTACTACAATAAAACATTTGGTAAAAGGTGTGTACTTCCTATGGAAAATGGCCTATCCTGGAACTGTTAGCTGAAGTTCCTTTGTCTTTTCAGCAATAACATCCTAGTGAAACTAATTTTAGCTGCTTTAGCCTGCTTTTCTAGGAGCTCCAAAAGGATGGTAATAAACAGAAATATTTTTTCTTTCTTTAAAGCTACTTAACTGCACATTAATGCACAGCAACTTTCTGGACTCCGCCTCCCTTTCCTTATTAAGGAAGCCTACATACACTGCTGCTTAATGTTAACTTCTTGTGACAGAAACTTGCCTATTTTTGCTCAACAGTGGAAGTTGTGACTCTCCTGACAGCGTCCTTCTGAAGAGTGTATCAGACATCATGGCTTAGATACATAACTGTGCAGAATAACTCTTAAGTTCTCTCCTCTTCTATGACACTGTTACGAGGGAAGCAAATCTTACGCTCAAGTAAATTCCCTCACAACCATATTATTGATCAAAATAGCTGATTTAAAAAAAAAAAAAAATGGATTCTGTGGACATAGGCCTAACTGTGTATATAGTGTGTATAGTGACATAAACTACACTTATACTACAAGAAATACTTGAAATCATATTGGCATCTTAAGTCTCCTACAACATAGTTGAAGAAAGTTCCTTTGCTAAAACTCTGTAATCAAATGTGTAATTATGAGTTAAGAATAAAAATTATTCTGCACGTTTGGATCACATTGCTGGGCAGAAAGAGGGCTTTTTTTCAGCATGTAATGAATTGTCTCAGACAACCTGGATTACCTGCAGGTCTTGTTCATGGCAAATGGCTCATGAGAACACAAAGAAAGATGTGGGTTTCTCTCCCCCTTCCTTTAATGGGAACTGTGGAATATTTCTGGCATCTGTCATCTGCCAGCCAGTTTCCCCCCTGTCCAGCTATACTTTGCCTTACACACATTGTTTCAGGACAGCCATGGAAGTGACTGAGCTTTCAAAAGGGATCTTTACATTGTTGTTCTTGGTCTTAAGCCAGGGCACTCAGCTGTTTTCAGCTAATGCTCTTTGGAGTTTGGGGAGTGTTTTCAACCTGAGATCTGCTCTCAGTACCAATACTTTTGTTTAATTGTTTGTTTGTTTGTTTTTTGATGTTTGTATACTAGCTTTCTCTTGAGTATGGAGGCATTGCTCTTGTGTGTATAGTTGGGAGGACAGAGCTCACACAGTGGGCCAGGAGCAAAGCCAACAGAACAGTGAAGGAGTCCTGGCTTCTGCTTATTCTCATGCCACAGTGAATATTGACTTCTACAGAAAAAAAAAAAAAATTAGGTTGTGTTATTATTGTCCGGGGGAAGGAAGTGACTGCTTGTTCAGATTTTCAGAAGCTTTTTCTGTTAATGTGCTAAGATAATTTTGTGAGGACATTGAATCTACAGTGAAATCATGTCTTGCCAGGAGACTCTTCTGCCCCATAATTGTGATTGTTTCCTCTCTACTAGAAGGAAGCAGTTAAAATATCCTCTTTTTGGTTTAACATGTAAAGAAAAGGAAAAAAATTGAATACATCTGTACATGTGTGATAAATAATTGTTGGCTAATTTATTATGGAGACATTTATAGACACCAAGGAAGACCAATAGGTGGTTCACAGGTGATTTTACAAGGTCCAACTGGAGAGTGAAGTCATTAAGTGGGGCAGGGCATGTGTAGAGATACCTCTTGTCTTTCTACTGCTCTTCGGCCTAAAGGTGAAGCCTTGCCTGCCAGTGTAGGGCAATCCTCTGCTAATCTGGGGAAATCCATTTTGTCTCAGTCAGTTGATACAGGCAGTGATCTCTTTACTCAGACTGAGCTTTCTTCCTCAGAGGTAAGTTGGAGGATAGCATTAGAAAGACAGAGAACACTGCTCTCTCCACTGCAGAGACTACTAGCTCTGGTCACACTCAGTATTTGACACACACTTGTCAGTGCATCCGAAATCTGTTGAAATGAAATGGCTGAAGCTTATGAAGATGACTTTCTGATCACATTTGCTTATGCTGAAGTAATGACAGTTCTTTATACATCCACAGAGGTCTCTTGCCCTCTTGGCCCAATTTCTTGCTTGTTGGAATGCATCATTCTTGAGCCTGGCAGCCTGGTGATCTTGACCTTTATGGATCCTTCTTCCCTTCAGGACCTGCTCCTATGGGATTCTTCAGAGAAGGTCCCTGAAGAGCTTAAAATCAGCTCTCCTGAAGTCCATGGTTATAATCTTACTTGCTGCCCTGCTTCTTCCTCACCTAATAATGAACTCCACAATATCATGGTTGCCGTGGCCGAGGCTACTCCCAACCTTTCACATCTCCAGCAAGGCCTTCCCCATTTGGTAGCATGAAGTCAAGCAGCACACCATTCCCTGTGGGATCCTCCACTGCCTGTGACAGGGAGTTGTCATCAGTGCTTTCCAGGAACCTTCTCTACTGTTAGTCTCTTCTTTGCTGTGTTGCTTCTTCAGCAGGTGTCAGGTTGCTTAAAGTCCCCAACAAGAACCAGTCCCTGTGACTTTGAGGCTGCTTCAAGGTGCCGGTAGAAGGGTTCATCTGCTTCCTTCTACTGATCAGAAGGCCTGTAGCAACTACCCACAAAAATTCTCTCTTACTGGTCCATCCTCATCCTTAGAGCTTCATACATGCCAAATGTTGTCTCACATAGAGAGCAACTCCAACACTGTGTCTTCCTGCTCTGTTTCTCCTAAACAGCATATGGCCCTGCATGACAAAGTTCCAGTCATCCCATCTCATGGGAACTATCCAGTCATGTCTCCATAACTGCGATGAGGTCGAAGCCCTGTGACTGCACACAGATCTCCAGCTTCTCGTATTTGTTCCCCATATGGCATGCACTGGTGTACAGGCACCTTACTGAACTAATTTATTGTGCCAATATCCCCGTGGGGATGCAAAGGGATGCCCTGCATTCCTGCATTGTGGTTACATCTTCGGCTACTTGTGCTGGCTTGAGGTATTCCCTCTTTTGCCTCCTTTTGCTACTAGGATGGTTGCTATAGTTCTCCTCTTCCCACACCCAACCTCTGTTGAGCCTATGTCCCCATCCCCCTTCAAATCTAGTTTAAAGCTCTCTCAATGACCCCTGCTAACTCCTGAGACAGACAGGGGCCTGTTTGTTGCCAGCAGGCCCTGTGCAGTAGAAACTGATCTAAAACTCTTAGCACACTGGTCTTTACTTGTTTACCTCTTTCAGCTTATAGTACTTTACATGATCTAGAAAAAAACTGCTAAATTTTCTTATCCTTTTCAGAAGGATAAGAGTAGGAAGAAATCCTATTTTAAAAAAAATTCAGAAGCTGAATAGGGGAAACATCTATCAGAGCATGGGACAGTAGTCTTGTAACGTCAACTCTATATATTTTTTTTCTTAAAACAACAAAAAGCACATTTTTCTTTTAGCTGATCTTTTCAAAGAAAACCTCTACCAAGTGTTTTAATCCATTATTTTTCTGTAATGTTTTGTGTATATACATATATGTTCCAGCTCCACATGGAAACAGCTTTCTCCCTTTTAACTCTCCCTTTTAAACTGAGCTAAAATAACATCTATTAAAAATTAGCTTCAAGGATGGAAATTCATCTTCCTCCCTCTTTCCAGCCCTGGCCTGTTATGAACCTTAGTGCCTAAGTTTTCCTTGCATTAGTGCTGCTCAATCTTTATGGCCTAAATGTATCTAGGGCATTCTGCAGCTACTCTAGCACACTCTGTGGCTATTTTTGGCAATGTAGCTTTTGTCTGGCAGAGAGGGATGGCATATGCTCACTGCTTTGCATGTGACTTGATTTAAAGGTGAATGATGTGGTTTTGTTTATGTATATGTATTTATCAGAATTTTTAAAAACCCCACTCTTTATATAGTGTGGCAACCCGAACAAATTTAATATGCTTGGCTGCATGAGTTTTTATTCTCCTTTTTTATGTAATTGTATGCTCAGTGAACTGTGTGTTAGAAAGTGAATTAGCAAGTTAATTTACCCTACATGTCAATGATAGAATAGCTTTTACCTCCTCAGGCCGTGTGATCTGAACTGTGTGAATGTATCAGAATGCCCAAACACTGCTTTTAGAACCGCTGGGGGGAGGAGTGTTGTTAGTTTAACCTGTTCTCTCCCAAGGGTTTTGATTCTGGTTTGTAGTCACTATCAGTGGGGTGTTTTTGGACATGCTCTGAGTGAGCTGGGTTTTGGGGGTTTTTCTGTGCACTTTCCATATTTTATGTGCTGTACTTCAAGGGCACCTCTTGCAGAGCAAGTTACCTTCTCATCATCTGAACAAAGAGAATAAAATTAATGATAATTAATCTTTAGTATTCTTAGTCAAAGGTAATTAACACACTCTATTTTGAGTTTGCAACTCAAACTACATAATGTTTAGCAATCTACTTCCCTAATATTCCATAAAACTGTCAGGCTCAGTTTCACGGGAACAGCTCTAGAGCTTTAGTTGCAGTTCCTACAACAGGGTAGCCAGACCCCCAGCAAAATTTGGTTTCAGTTGTACCAGTTGTAGGACTGAGGGAGGATGTTTGTATCAGAACCAATAATTTAATAAATGAATGCTAAAAAGAGCAGAGAATAGGAATGTTTTCATCTCAAGATGTAGATCCAAGTTGTGAGAGGCCAAGTGCTGGTTATTGCTCCTGGGTTTTTCATTGCTGAGAGTATTTGGGAAGGCTCTGACCAGGACCACATGGTCAATCCCACTCTCCCAGGCTCCCTGGTTATATCATGGCCACATGGCTGCTTTTCACATTGCAGGACAGGGCTTTGACTGCCTTGTTAAGCTTGTATGGATGAGCCAGCATGCAGAGTGGGTGGGAGAAGCCCTTGTGCCACACGAGTACAGTAGTTATTATGGCTTAGCAAATGGGTAGTGTAGAACCAGTGTGTTTATTAGCTGTTTGTACTGAAATGGGAGGTATAAGGTTGCCATGATTTTGTTGGTGTGACAAATCTGATTTTAATTGTTTTGTAACAAAATATATAACGAGGGAATTGTAGGGGAGAATTATGTTTGTTCATATTACATAGATAATGTGTTACGTCTTAGTGTAAAGTTCAACATGATGTGGAGACGGTGGCCCTGGAGCAAAGGTATTTCTTAAAATCTGGATTAAATATGCTATTAGCATTTTTTTTTTTTTTTTTGAGGATGAGGGAAGTTGTGTAGCAGTTGCTGTTAATTTGCTAGTAACTGATTTGCCATAATATTGAGCAAAGTGTTGACATTAATGACTGCATTATTATTGTTGAAAAGACTAATTTGTTACCAAGCCAATAGAAACACATCCAGAATTATCCAAAAAAAGGTGAAATGCCAAATAATATATTTAATACCAAAATCTTGGAAGTGCCTAAAAAATTTGCTTATGTACGCATGCAAAAATTCTTTAAAATTGAGGCCCTATCTCAAATCAGTTTTTGATCTTGAAATGCTTATTGGATTTTTTAATATTGCTGTAACTGATGTTTGCATTAAGCTGTTTGAAAAGGGGGATGAGGTTGTGTTTTAAACAATTGGACAGCCGTTCAAGGCAGACATGGAGGCTCCACTGTTTGACTTCTCCATTTTATTTGGAAGCAGGTTGGAGCTGGCTGACCAAGGCCTCCTTCCCAGGCAGGGTGTTTTGAAATAGGAAGTGGGGCAGTGTGGTAGACAGCTGCCAGCACCAATAACCGGTGGCTTGAGCTGCTTAACAGAGGCTAAGCCCAAATCTATTGACGCAGAGCACGGGGAACTGCTCCGCAGACTTCTCCCCCCTCTCTGTCCTTCCATATAATCTCATGATGCTGTGGATGTGACAAACTCCATTTTGATCAGATGTTGGGCCAGAAATGCTGAGAGCGGGTCAGTTTTGACCTCAAAAGGATATCCTGATGGCATGCATTCTCCACACTTTCTGAAACGGCACCTTTTTCTCCCATGACACCACCTCCTTTCTACTTCAGGTTTGCAAAATTGTTAGCCTGAATTTTTTAAATGTAGGCTGGGAGATTGAAGCCATGCATACGGGGTGATGTGGATCATGCTGTGGATGCACAGTAGACCTCTGCGGTGCAAATGAGTGATCAGTACTGAATATAATGGATGAAATAGGTAAGCACCTTGCTCTTTGTATTTCCAGAAAAAGACCTTTTAAATAGCTTTCCAATTAAAATTTGTAAATGGAAAACATTATCTCTGGTTATGGGATGCATGTAGTGGTTTTCCTTTGTACTTTCACTTTATGATTAACTGTAAGGAGTCTTACATGATGGAAGGGGTTGCAGAAGAGCGATCTGCTAATACATATATATTATTCTGATATATTCTAGTATATTCTGATTTTCTTTTTTTCAAGACAGATTATGAAAGTGAAGGTTTTATCTTTCTGCAGTACCTGCTGTTAATATCCAAGTAATTCATTACTAATTGTTTTCTAAAACAGCAGATTACTCATTAAAGTTGACTTCTTGGTTGTAAGTGGCCATATTCTTGATATATAGTGCAGTTATCTACTTGTTCACAACACTGTTCAGTCTAATTAGTTGTAACTTCAAATCTGCTAAACAGGAAGGGGCCTGTTTTTCTGTAACGAAGTCTTTTACATAAGCTAGGGCCTGCAGTTGCTAAAACAGCTGCAGTGCAACATCCCAATTCCAAAAGCAGTAACAACTTTTGTATCAGAATATTTTCTTTCCTTCATCCACTCTAGGCCAGACAACTGGCAAAAGATATTCCATGGTATGGAAGCACAGCCAGAGTTACTACCCAAAGGTTGAATTAATGGTGCTTTTTGTAACTTTTAATCTCTTTAGTTATTCAACTTTGTACCGGCACAGTATGAAAACAAGAGCACTATTTTGTGTTTCTCTTCTACCTCCATTTAGATTATTTTCTGTTGAATAAACATAGAAAAATACTTTTTTTTTTTTTTAAAAGCAAAAATATTAAAAAAAAATAACCCAACCAAACAATAAAACGTTTTTTTTATGAAGGCACTGTTTTTGCTGTTTCATTTTGTCATTTATCATGTCTGACTTTTTGGTAGTTGTCTGCTGTGTTTACTCTGCAAACTTTGGGTTATGTCATAAGGGTGTCCTTTAGGTTTTCTGTGAAGTAATCACTTAATTGCTTTTTATTTCCTTTGCTCTAAGTGCTACTTAATATTCCTGAAAGTAGCCTGAAATTGAATAGTACCTTGATGCTATCCTGCTTTCTATGTGCAACACTTTCATCTCACCCTTATCTCCCCTCATGAATTGACAGCTCACAGTCCCTGTCCAGAGATGGTCCTTTTCATCATCCTCTGTACCCCAGGTGCCGGCTGCAGCAGTGGGGTTTTTTCCCCCAACAATGGGTGTCTGGCATGTCAGGCTCTAGAGTAAATGAGGAGAGGTGGAAGTCCACACAGATTCTGCAAACTGAGGAATCAGCACCTCCAGATGTTGCCTTATGTTGTGGTGCCTGCCGTAGCACACAGCAGTGATCAATAAGCCCTTGCCCATCAGAGAGCCCTTACCATTCCAGAGAGCACAGCCCCAGCACAGGATTCATTTGAGCACACTGAACAATTAAAGGTTCTAGTAAATGTGGCCTCATTTGATGTGTGCAACTTTCATTTGCTTGAATCATGGCTATCGTATTGGGATTATTCTGAAAGTGAATTGAGTCTGAGGTTCTTTAATCTCCAAATAACATTGTGAAGTTATGATGATGAATAATCTGAGGGGTTTTGAATTAGTTAAGTGGGGCAAGTGAAACTTAGTGCTTCTGGAAATAAAGGGTTGCTGGCACTATCTGATGGCTTATTACAGTTCATTCACGCTTAACTATTTTCCTTGACTGTTATGAGAATTTCTCCCTTTTTTAAATTCCTCATCTTAGATTGCAGGCTTTTTCTCTTGGGAGTGAAGAGTTCAGGGAAGCGAAAAATAGGGATGCTGAACTGTGGAGTAATTGTGAGGGTAACAAGCAGCAAAAGTGAGCTGAGACCACCCACCTCACTTTAATTTCCAACTTAATTGGGAACTTCAGATGTGAAAAGCTGTTGCTGTAATCTGTTGTATAATTGCCAAAATCTTTAGAAATTTAATTCATTTGAAATATTAATATTGGTTACCAAAGCAGTGGAATTCTGCAGCTATCGGATAATACTGGAAAGTAGAAGTGCAAGTATAATATAGTAAGAAAATCATTATTGGAGGATGTGAACAGAGATAGCATTTTGCTATGAGGCCTTGATTGAATGAATTCAAAGAAGATAAGGCAAGTCTTTCAGCTCTTATAAGTTAGGTTGATATAATTTCTTTACTCAGCTATTTAAAAAAATAAATTTAATAATTAAATTACCAATTTAAACAAGAAATTCCTGTATTTTGAGGCTATTTTAGTAGAAAAGAAGAATATACAGCTGCTATGGAATTCTTCAGTACTTTTAATAAGAAAATACTACAAAGGGAGGTTTTCTGACCTCTCTTGCTGTTACCCAGTGCTATCAAGTACTTGTGAGCAGTGCTACACAGAGCTGCTACAGTTCTTAAAACTTGTGTCCAGTGACCAACATTTGTATGGGAAACAAAAGCAGAGGCCAAGACAGTGTAAAATGGTGCAAAGGGGAGGGGTATGGAGCATGGAGTAGCTTGCACATTCACAGGCACATTTCTGTATGCACATCCTTAGTACCTGTCTTCCTGCCCCTCTGGCCTAGTTGAAAGCAGATCTGTACTAACAGGAAGTTAGCATTGAATAGGGACAACGAAAGGTGTCATTCCTATGAAATAAAAGGTTTTTCATGACTTTTCAAAAGTAAGGTCATGTATTGAAGTATGACTTCACTTATGTTCTGCCTGCTTGGGGTTAGGGTGGTTATGATATTACTGGGATGAGAAGCTTGTCATACATCTCCAATACTGAACAACTTATTTGATCAAATAACAATGATAGTGCTTCTTTCATTTGGTCTCTTTTTTCATCTACAAAGAAGATTGCACAGGTTTCTTGGAGTAAAAAGAAAAAAATCCATAGATCAGAATACATATGGAAAGCTTGCTTCTTCTGCCTAGGGAGATAGGATAGAAGCAATTTTTTTGTCATGTACGCAGAACAAGTCACAGCTCAGACAGAAGGCAGATCAGTTCCAGGTACCTGAATCAAAACAAACAAAACTGTTGTGGGTTTGTTTTTTTTTTTTCTAGGCAGTAGAAGATTTGAAATACACATATTGCCCAGCAACTAAACATCTTGGAAAAAGACATTTAACCACCTGCCTGAAATATGTATAGTGTTTGTTTTCTGAAAGTGTGCAGTCAATGCATAAAGCAAAATGAAACTTTCACATTTGGTAACAAATGTTCTTTGGAACTGCTCTCTTCCTGGTTTTGAAAATTTTAACACTAAGTTCTCAATATAAAAATGAAGCAGTGTTTTAAGTTCTGCCATATTTGAAATTATAATTATGTTATTAAATGAAAGCCTCAGGCTAGCTGTGACTTAGAGAGTGACTACACATGCTTCCTTTAGTCATGAATAATAAAAATGGTGATGCTAATAAATAGCTGTTGCTTGTAATACTACTTTTATTAGTTTGGGGTTTTCTATGATGTCAGAGGACATCAATAGACACAGCACATTTACAGGGCAGCTTTGACTTTCAAGCTTAAGTGATTTTTTTTAACACAAGGTAGCTGAAAAAGCATTTGAAATTAAATGAATGAATAGCTCTCTGCTATTTTAAATGTGTCTAGCACTTTAAAAAAATCCATATAATCCTCTTGAAACAGATGGCTACAGCGAGTTAAAATCCCATGCTAGGATTTGGGTTTTTACCTGGTACTGAAACCAATGTCATGACACAGGGATGCATCACTGAATTTGGAGGTGAAAACTTATTTCAAAGCTATTACGAAAAAAAAGGGCTGTGGAGAACTGTGGAGTTCCTTTGGATGTTGAGTTGGCTGTTAGATTTATTTCTTTTAGTTCGTGCTGTCTTTTCCAGACTATATTGGAATGTGGAAATTGGTGTTAACTAAATTCACAACCTTTTCTTCTGTGAGAAAGGAAGAAAAAGAAGCTAAGATCTTTAATTTCAAATCCTGTAACTTGGGATGCCTAACTAAAGACAGGATTCCAGCTGAAATTTTTTGATTTAACTCTATATTTACGGTAACCCAGGAACACTTTAGGGGAGAGGACTGAGGTGTGAAGAGGAGGATGTTCATATGAGTCTTATGTAGAACTAAAACATGCATGTATTTTCTTTTTTTAACAGGTCAGCCACCTCTTTTATCTACAGAACTACAGTAATGTTTCTAGAGATGATGACAAAATGTTGGTGTTCTTGTCCAGATAACTGGAAATAATTTAATATAGCTGGTGATTGGTGAAAGGAGCACATACTTTTTCAGTGTGCTTGTTTCCTGCACTCTTTTCATTGTAAAAGGAGGCAAATGAATGGAAGGGAAAATTGTTGACATACATTTATATTTTTACAGTTATGTCAGTAGTTAAAATTTTTATCCCTGGTGCATTCCAGCAGTTAACCAGAGATTAATTTGAGCCAACAGACAAAGAAATAACAGCCTCTCCTTGATTTAACATCTGAATTGCACTAAAATGTATTGAAACTTAAAAAACCCAAACCCCTGTTCTGACAGTTCTACTCTCTATTTATCAAGTGCACACAAAAGACTATATTGTGTTCATCAGGGACAGGAGGAGGGCAGCCCAAGTTATAGCCTTGGTTGGGCAACACCCACTACTCCGAGGATGCACATGTGCCCTGGTTGTTCTCTGCCATCCATTCTCCACGAGTGCTCAAGCATTTGCACCTGCCTTCTCTATCATTTTTGTTACCAACTGCAGCACTCAAGGGGCTGCACGTGTGTGAGTATTCACAGATAGAGAAATATTAAGCAGCTCAACAGCAGGTAATAAAGGACCTGGACTGTAGGGTAGGGAAGCCTGGGTTTTGGGCGTATAATTTTAATGTGATGTCTGAGATACATTCAGAACTTCCTTAGGCTCCCTGTGTTTCCAGTGTAGGTCATTCCTAGCAAGCTGAAGGATAAAATGTGTACTAGAATATAGAAGATTTTTCAAGACATGTTGGAGAGATTCTTTACTAAAAGTGAAATAAGTCCTTCAAGCTGGTAGCTCACAGTATCTGTTTTTTCTAAGGCTCTTACTGCAAAGCCTGGTTTAGTGTTCTTAGTTTATTGCTCTAATATGGGCAAATAGTGCTTGGAAACGAGCGTCTTTGGCATCTTGGCCAGACCATACACGTGTGAAAATGTCTTAGTATTCTGAGAGTGTTTCTGCTTCCTGGTAAAATTTAGGATAACTCCGGGTGATTCTTGAGAAGGCATGTAGGAGGTGAGAGCTCATCTTGTAGGTGCAGTCACTCAAGAAGCTGATTTTCTCTGGACTTCAGTGACAGGCTGCTGTTAGGCCTGTTGGCGCATGCTAGATTTAATCTTTAAAAAGCTGGTGATGGGGCACAGTAAATTTTTTTTTTTTTCCTACTCCCTTTACTGAGAGAGCTTTTCATCTTGATGACATGCCCCTATTCTCAATTTCTTAATGCTGTTTTTGCTAGAGTGTTGCATCAAACTGCAGAGCAAGCAAAGAATACGAAGAGAGATATTGGGACAGGGAGTAGGTGGTTTGAATGTGTTACTTCCATTAGGAATGTCCTGAACAAGAAGTGCTGCTGCTGGGTCTGCCAGATGAGTAGTTCAGAAACTAGGTTATTGGGAAATAACTTGCTGCTATTGCAGTTGTGGATTATTTGTGTGCTTTTAGCTAAGGAAAATATGGTGTATTTGTGCTAAAGCATGCCATTGTGTTGTGCCTTGATAAATACATCTCTGCTGCTTTGATCTATACTTGTACAAAGGCAGAGGGGTATGGTAGTCTTAGGAGGACTGATTTGGAGGAGGCACTCCAGTGACATTGTTTGATTAGATCATAACCAAGTCCTTCTCTCAGCTGTACGTAATGCCAAGGTAGCTCTTAATCGTGCATACTTTAATAGCCTGAATGCATGCATGGAAACAAAGGTGATATTCCATAGGACTACAGCAGACCTAAATGACCTGTAAAGGAGGCTGTGACACTCAAAGCAGCCAATGAGTCTTTAGGCCCTTTCTGTACTTTCTGTAGTTTTCACAGTGGCCCAGTGAGACCTGGTCCCCCAAGCCTTGCAGTCAGCATTAGCAAGCTCTTTTTGCTTAATGAAGCTGTGTCCCCAGGCTCCCAGGGGCCTGCAAACTTATGCATGATGTAGTGCCTTCTGTGTGCTAGTTTGTCAGCCTGGAGTGGGTGATGTGCTCATGATTTATGAAGCATCTGTCCTGGAAAAAAGCATTTTACGTGTTCTCTCTAGTCCTGGTGAAATATGTGTATTTGCAATAACGGAAGCACCTGTAAAATAAAACCAAGGCAGGGAAATAGGGATTTGATTTATAAGGGTCTTTCCTCACTGCTTCAGCCTTGAAGCTGGCTGACACACTGGCCACAGAGCCCCTTGGGAGTTGGTGTAGTGTGGAGTGTGTATTAGTATCAACATCTTGCCCCCTTTTTTGTTAGGCTGCTACTTCTGTCCCCTGGGCGTGCAGAAGGATGTGCAAAGGGTGAGGACAGGAAACAACACTAAGAAATTTGACCCTCTCTTTTCCCCTTCTAAAGCCTGAGCTCTGCTTTCTACTAGTTTTTCCTTTAGAAAGGTCTTCCTCACCATGTTGTGACTGAGCCCAGGGCTCCACATGCTAATGCAGAGGAACTGTATTATTTCCTTTCCCTTCTGTAACTTTCTTAATTAACATTTTCATTGCTTAATCTACATGGCTCTGCCTGTCTGCCTGCCTTCTCTTGTTACAGTCTCTGAAGTAAGTGATTTAAGAATTTGATAATTATGTACCTTGAAAAACTAATTTGTATAATCGTCTTGCTAGATTCAAAACGCTTGCTCTCTAGTTACTTTTCCTCTGTAGAAAGACTGATATTGTTGATGGAAAATTTGGGAATGGACTCAGTGTTAGCTTTTGTGACTTTGAGGACTATTAGGGATTTCTGGAGCTGAAACTTCTTCACAGTAAGTTTTCTCTACCTCGTGGTACCACTTTTGAGTAGGAGAATGAAATATTTCTTATTTGTTGAAATGTTTAAATTTTCCAACTTAACCTAGTGTTGCCTTGCTCTGATCTCTCTGGACTTCCTCTTCAGACTTCAATCAGTATAACATGAAGGGCTTCTGAAAAATCATACACTGTATGTCTTCCTGCGTTTCAACACTCAAGTACAGCAATAATGTAACAAAGTCGTGTCAGAGAAAGTGTTGATATCAGCGTTAAAACTCAGTCTCAGATTAAAGCACTTTGGGACGGTTGCTGCTATTTGTTACATTGCTGTCCTCATACTCAGAAGTACTAATGATGTCGGTGGCACTTAGTAAGAGAAAATGCAGTTGTGAACACCTTCTACACAAAGCTGTAAAAACAAGTATACTGTTGCAGATGGTTTTATGAAGAAAAAAATCAACCCAAACAAACAAAAAACCCCAACCACAGATGAGAGAGCTGCCAACTGTTATGTAAATACAAAGAAATCCTTAGAAATCTGCACTAAGATGTCTACATATTTAATACACCATTAAGCTCTTAGCCTTGGGAGGGAGGCCCACATAAAGCTTTTTCTCCATCTTCAGAGTTAGTAGTTCAGTAACTATTTCTCAGCTGGTCCATTTAAGCCTGAGCGCATGTGGTGAAAAGAAGCCTTTCTTGGTTTGTGTGTGGTTCATTGAACAAGGTGGCTGCTTAAAAACAGGAGTGTTTAGTGTTATTCGTCATGTCACCCTTTGCTTTTACCCCAACTGACCTTTCAGCTCTGCAGAAGGAAACACATGCAGTAATTAATCAGTCCATGCTTATTATTTCAGGTCACTTGCATGGTTTAGGCAAAAAGAAGAAGAGGAATACAAATGCAAAATATTTTCCACCATTTGCTTTTAAGGGCAGGGTGGAGCATGGCAATGTGGGCTGTCTGGTTTATTACAGTGAGTTTTGGTGGTGTGCTGCCTGTGATGGTTAAGAATTATATGCAGTTGCCTGGGTGGCCACCTCTTAACAGGAGCAGTCAGAGCCGCCTCAGGCTGCTGCAGCCATGGGGGAAAAGGCTGTCATATCTTCATTGGAAGGATTAAGGGCTTCGTGAGGTAGAGAAGGAATATCTTGAGCACTTCTTTGTGTTCAGAATGTTTTGTGGTAGGAATTGTTAGTAGCTAGTGGTCCATGAGACGCAGTAAAATTCAGACCTCGTCAGGCACGCAAAGTATCTGTTAAAAACAATACAGAATACGTCTGAAAGTAGTTTTATGAATAAATATGAGAAACATACATGTAACAGTATAGTTTTTTATTTGTTCAGTGTTTCATGGGCTTAGGAATCTAGGCTCTCATAAGACTTGTTTTGAGAGCTTTTCTGGGGGGAAATGGTGACTTGTCCTACGGTAGCAAGTAGACACTGGTGAATCTGGGACAAATTTAAAACTTTCTGGGTGATAATATTAGAATTGGAGAGTCATTTTCTTTCCGCTCAGCTAGTATGGTTCCTTCTGATTTGTACTTAACTCAGAGGAATCGAGTTGTTTTCTGTTCTGTCTGTCCCAATAACTTGCCTTACTTTCCCATTTTGTCATACAGACCTATAATAAGAGTCTGTTCTGTAGCAGTTAGGGATTTGTCAGTCGGTTCAGACCCATCTCTGATGAAGAGTCTGAATGGGCTTGAATTTATGCATAAGGGTATCTTGGCTTAAGGAAGGGTTGCAGATCTTCTGCATAGGAGGAAGTGCTTATAGGGTAGGAGCTTTGAGTACTGCTGCTGTGCAAAGAAGTTTTTAACATATGCAAATAAGTTATTTAGCTTCCTACTGAAGGTGCATAGCTTGACTCAGTGGCACCGCGTGATGCATGAACTACTTGGAGTACAGTGTCCTTCTCCTAATCATTACAGTATCTAATCCCAGATTAGATGTTGAGGAAGAATAGTTTCCAAAGCCAGCCAGTGTTCTTTAGCTCCTGACCAGATGAGTCACTAGCATGTCTTTTAAGAGATTTCCTTGGAACATCCATAGAAGATTATTGTTCGGGTAGAGATCTGAGTGCATCACACACAAATTCATGTAATGTAAATATAACATTAGTTCTTCCAAGGGGTGATAATTTACAGCCCTATTTTTCTTTAAATTTTTACAATATTATCAGAATGATTGTCCTGAATAATCATATTCATTACATGTGACTCAGCATGTTACCTATGTTTCTTCCAAATAGGGAATTGACAAGTGGTCTGTCCTCTTCAATAAAATTTCTATTCTTTTGATGTAGAAAGATAATGGTTTTGGTTTTAAAACCACACTACTTATTCCAGTATACATTCAGCACAGCTATGAGGGGAAGAATGAAGTGATATAAATTCTGCAAGTGCAAACAAATTGCATGTTTAGCACAATCTAATTGCATAGGTCTAGTCTTCTACCAAAATAAAAATAATCTTTTCCTGGCTTATCAGAAGTTTATAAAACCTGGAACTCCTTAATTAATATTATTGTTTCACATTATTTATCAACAGAATTCAGGAAAAAGGTTTTGAACTCCCAACTCACGATCAACTCTCATTGGTTTGTGAGACTCTTAGTGTCATCAAAATAATGTCAAATGTAGATAAAATAAACCAAATAAGGGGGCAAATTAATATCTTTTCTTGCTACTGGTTCAAATTAACTTAAATATATATAAGTATATACATACTTAGAGTTGCTTCCCAGTCTAGATGTAGCAATAACAGGAGGTTTAACTTGTATAGCTGAATTTAGACAGCTCTTAATTTGCAGAAGGGTAGGAGGAGATGACAGCTAGGACTACCTACTGCTAATTATGCAGGTATGAGTATCAGTTCACTGTGACACTAATTACTGTTCATTTGTGTAGTTTGAAAATGTGTGGGTTTAGCGTTGGTTTTTGTTAGTGAATTTTAGAACTTTAAAAATAGAGGGTAATTCTCTTTTTCTTTGGCTTTGCATAGTGGCACTGATGTTGTGCTGCCTTGAATCAGGTGCTGTTGTTCAAGGTGGTGTAGAAATGTCAGGGAGATATCTGTCCAAAGATCTGACAGATTTTTAAAGCTTTGTGGATGTTCAAAAATTGGCAAAGGATAGTGATTCTCTTGATAAATAGTTAAAAAAATCAGTCTGTTGAAGAACTGTGGTGGTTAGAATGCTTTGTATGCTTTACAGGCAGCCTAATTCCTGTCCAAAATTGTATTGGGTAAGGACACTGAGAAGAATAATAATTTATCCTATTGATGGCTGCAATCAGTTCCCAATCATTCTGTTACTAAGATGTCTCTGAAGATTGCATGTCTATTTTCAACATTAAAAATTCATATTCAGCCTTATTGTGTTAGACAGAAGATCTTGCATATTTGTTGTCTAATCTTTTTTTTCAGAATCTATTTTTCTACGTTCTGGATCTTAAAACTGCTCTTGATCCCCTTCAAACATACTCCCAAAGAAAGCTATTTAAAGGTATGATACCATTTTCCCCACCTATCTGTTGTGATCTGTGCTGCAAAGCAGACTATGGACTGCAGAGTAAACACTGAGCATGTGAGAGAAGCCACCCCCAGGCTTCTTGTCAGGTCATGCATAGTATGGGACTTGTCAACTGAAAAGCATTGAGAGGTATTTCAGGCCCTTTACTGGATGAAAAGAGAAAGAAGAGAGTGGACAGCTCAGAGATCACAGAATATTCTGGGTTGGAAAGGACCCAGAAGGATCATCAAGTCCAACTTTTAAGTGAATAGCCTGCACAGGGATTAAACCCACAACCTTGGTGTTTTTACTACAAGCTGAGCTAGTCTGAGGATCTAAAGAGAAGGGATTGTGCTCTCTATACAGGAATGGTTTGAGTGCTTGGAGCTTGGCCTGGGGCATGTGAAAAGCCAATAGAAATGTTGGTGCTGCTGCCTTCAGGTAGCTGGAGAGGGCCTTGGTCACAGGCTGTAGTACTCATGGGTGTCTCTCAAACACTGTCCTGGAAGGGAAATGCAGCTGGGTGCTAGAAACCAGGAGGTGAGTTTAACACGTTCCAAAACAATTCTTGATGCAGGTAGTCAGTGAACTGACTAGGAGTCACATTCTGCTGGACCTGCTGCTCATAGGCAAGAACTGCTAAGTGATGAAAAGGTTGAGGGCACCTTTAAAGTGCTGTCTTGCTTGGTTTTGCAGTGATTGTCTCTGGTTGCATCAGCTTTTGGCATTGATCTTCCATTAAAAGCAGGAGAAGTGCTTGTTGGAAGTAAAAAGTGCTGACAATTTTATTTTGATTTTGTTTGTTTTAATTGCAAAGCTGGCACAGCAATAGGCAAGCACTGATGAAAATAAGTTAGTTGGCAATCCAGTTGTTGGATGTAACATTTTGAAGTGTTTTGGACAGAAACAGAGTGCATCTTGTTATTGTGTCCTCTATTACATAGTTGTGATATGAATCCTAATTGTTCAGAGCCTGGTCAATGATGTTCTGCTTGGCTGTGCTGATCAAAGGGCTGTGAAGCAAGGTGATCTCTTACACAGCAGCATCATGCTGCAAAGTGATTGACTTTGAAACGTTCATTGTGTTGAATGAAGATAAACCAGTATGGTGCACACGGATGATGTCATTTTAGTCACATTCCACAGAGCTTAAATAATCTTGTAGCCTGGAACCTCACTGGTGGCAAGCTACTCACTGCCCATAAAAATACTTTTAGGAATGATTGAAGCAGGTTCGATGAGTTCTATCTCCCTGTGGAATGGCAATGCACATGGGCAAGGCTTGAAGAATAATCTTTTAGATAAGTCCATTTGCATCCTAAAAATAATTTTGACAGTGCAATATAGGGAGCCCAGGAAGTGCTTAGTACTAGCCTGATTCCAGCAGTAACTGATCTATGTGGCCCCAAGTTTGTGCAACAAAACCTGGTGTGTGTCTCCCAAATAAGCAAAAATGTTATAGTTATAATTTAGTCCAGCCAGGAAGGGGAGTGTGGGGATCCTGCAGGTAATTTGTGGGAACCCTTGCACTGTTGGTGTGGAGCCAGTTCCGTTCAGTGGTTGAACACAAGAAAACTTAATGGCTCTGGCAACCAGCCTCCCAACCACTGTCTCTGTGAGCAAAGCGAAGGGCTGGAGGACAGTGCTTGGGTGACTTACCTGAAGATGAAACAGCCTTGAACTCTTTTCCATCCCCACTTCCACTGTTCAGGGCAAAGAGAGGTGTGGTCAGCCTGTCTGAAGTTGCTAGACCTGCTACCAATGGCTATCAAGCATCCAGCATGGGCTGCCTGTGCTTTCAGAAATATAACTCCAATATGGTGAGCAATGCATTTCTTCATAGAGTAAAATACTATGATTGCAGCATTATGGTGCTCAGCTATTTTCTTCTCCTTTTTCACTATTTGTGTACTGCATGTATTTTTGTGAGGCTTCTTTTTTTTGTGCAGAAGGGGAATATTTGATGTGCATTAGAGTGCAATGGGTTAACTTTGAAGTATTGCACTGACGTAAGTCACTTGCAATAAACACCCTAATGAGACAGTCCATTTTTTCTCTCTTTTGGTTGACCAAACAAAGGAATCAGAACCGAGAACATGGTCTAAACCAAAATAAATCCTAGAGGTATACCTGGTAAATTCTATCTTAGTCTAGCATTTCTTGTAAAACATTTACTCCTTAAAGGCTGGGACACAAAATATATAAAAAATATGTAGAATGTTCTAAATGTTATAAAGCGCTATCTAAAATATTTTTAACAAGTCCTTATTTTTTTCTGGGGTCAAATTCAAAGATCTTTCATGAAATTAAATGTTTAGCTTTGCTATCAGAGTGATTGGAATCTTTCATCGTTGTTGGTATATCTGTCAAGGCTGGGCTACTGCAATGAAGTACATGGCTCAGAGGCCTACATTCTTTGTTTTCTCAATACACAATAAAGAGGAAGTCACTTTATTGTATTAAAGAAATGTAATTCCATGGAGCATTTCAGTGATGTTGTAAAATCAAGATGTTTTGCATAATAAAATAACCCCAAGTGAGGATTTTATCCTTATCATGCTTAATTTGAATTTTACAAGACAGATGGCAAATAATAAAGGTTGCATAACATTTCCCATTTAAAGAGTCTTGTTTCAATCTCTTTACAACTCTGATAGATTTAAATGGTTTGGTCTCTATTTCTCTTCTTCCAGGTTCTCTTCCTCCTTTTTATTTTGTTCATTTTCAGCTAATGGACCAATTGCTAAAGAATGAGACCTGGGAAAGCAATAGGGACATTTTGCTTCTTGAAAAAAGTCTTAATATCAGTCTCAAGGGATGACTTTAGGCCACAATGCTTTAATGAAAATATTTGAAACTGTGTACAGTATGAATTTGGTTTTAGAGCTACACCTCCTCCTGACCTTATGAAAAGCTATTTAAACTAGTGACATAAAAAGTCACAGCTAGCTCATGCCTGTCAGGGATGCACTCAGCATTTGAGTGCTGTATTTCTGTCCAAGATTTTTGGCTGAACAGGGGCAGCAGCCTTTCCTCTCAAATGTTTTGGGCCAATCAATGTTTGAATTATTCATAATCCCCGTGGAGTGAGTTGAGCATGGTCCTCGCTGGAGCTCTGGGGTCTGAGGGGAAGCAGCCAGGAAAAAAAAGTCCCAGTGTCTGCAGGCAGCTTTGGCACCAGGTCACCAGCTAGGAGTGTAGAGGCTTGCTTTTCTCCCGTGCTGCCCAGGTGCCTGCTGCTTGGGTTTGCAGAAAAAGTGATGGGATGCCTCTAGGGAGAGGTGGGCAATGAGGAGTGTTTGGGTTAGAACGGTGCTGCCCAGAGAACTACAGAGGTAAAAAAGAGAAAGGCGAGGGAAGAGAGTTGGCAGTGTAGCAGCTTGAGGAGCAAGGGAAGGAGGTTGAGGAGGCGTGGAAGGGGATGCAAGATGAAGAAGGGGTCCAAAGATATCATTCAATAGAATAAGAGGAATGGGAGGGCAGCTAGTGGAAAGGAATTTTGCTGGTACGTAAAGTTACCTATTATTAATGCTTATATGTTTTTGAATTTAGGTGACTGATATACATTAGTGTATTATGCGAGCTTTTGGTTAACTTTTAGGGTTTCAAGTCCAAGCACTGAAAAGTTAGGAAATCTCAGTGTGAAACTTGACCCTGCAACTTGCTTTAATGCAACTTATACATGGCATACTATCAAATAATTAAGCGTGTGATTGTGTTATTGGAAATTAATAGCCCTCCTATCAGTAAGGCTAAATAACTGTGAATGAAGTCAGGCTTTGATCTGTCTCAGTAGTGCTGCATACCTGAGGCTGTGATGATACAGCTTAATGGAAACTTCAAACATCTTCTGAGAGTTTGTAGTTTAGTTACTAGAAACAGTCCCAAAGCTGTTTGTGCATGTCTTAGTATTAAGAAGGAGAGGCAAAATATTGAGCACTGGAGGGCTTTAGTTTAAAGTAATATCTAGGTTTGTTTTTTGTTCTTGAATACTTGAAACTTTGTGCTAAATAGATTTTTTTTTTATTATTTTAGCATGTTTCTGTACTTACTCAAGTGTTTTACATTGCATATTCTGTTGCATCATCATTTGATAACAATTAAAAATTAGAGCTGAAAGGCAAAGCAACAGTTTTAACACTTATTCTATGTTTTGTCTGTTAGACACAATCCAAACAGTATCATGGTGGCATTTATCCATGTAACTAAGGCATCAAATAAGATGACAATAATGCTTTTTTTCAGACCCTCTTTGAGTTGTTGAATATACAGACTACCTATATATATATATATCAAACTAAAAGCAGTGGAAGGAGGTAAGGAAAGATTTATATTGCTCCTGTTAGGAAAACAGACTAGAAAATGTTTGGTTTGATTTATTTGCTGTAGCAACCCATTCTTACATCTGTTTTTTCTTCAGAGGACTTAATTTTCAGTGGGTTTTGTAACCTGAATATGGCTGAATTCTCTCAGACTGGTTTTGAAATTGTGGAACATCCTTAAAATAAAAGCAAGTCAGTCAGAGACAAAAGGTTTCTCTGAAGACTGTGGAGGGGAATAAAGTGAAATATATGTCTCCAAAGGCTTAAGAGCTGCAAATTATAGCAGTCAGGCAATCCAATCACCAAGAGAGGTAACAAGCAATTGCTTGGAAAGCAAATCACACCAATGCTTAAGGAACTAAAAGAGACCCTGCATGGACTTGGAATGTTTTATGCTTTTATGATGTATGAAGAGCTGTGGTAGTACTGGACTTAGGGCAAATGTTTGTGCTGCCAATAGAGTGGTCTGTGTCTGAGAGAAATCAGCTGCCCATGGAGATTCTATAGAGAAACAAGTTTTGATTTTTTAAAAGACTTCTGCAGGTGGTGCATTTGCGTGGAGAGTGTGGGATGTGTATAAAGACCAGATGCACTTTTTAGTGGTGCGACACTCAGCCTCAGGTCTGAGAGAGAACCTGGGTAAAAAAATATACTTTGGTTTTGATGATGAATTTTGGTGATGAATTATTCTTACAACACAAAGGCCAAAGAGCTCTTGTAACCATTTGGTGTATTCATAAGACTTTTTAAATGTAAGTGTTAGTGTTGTTTAAAGATTGCTTGTAAGTACCTTCTTATTGAAATAATATCCTTGCCTTTCTAAACACATATTCATTTATTATAATTTTTCCAAATACATAGGGCTCAGGAATTATTAAGATTGCTTATGCAGACTCAGTTCTGTGCATGGAGTGTTGTAATTAGCAATTAGATTCTGCTGCCTTTCTGCCAAGCAATACGTAGCTCCTCAGGAAGCTCTATTTCCCGAGAGCTGGACAGCAGTAAAGAACGGCTCCTTGAATTGAAAATAAATTTTCCAGTTTCCTATGATGTTTGCTTTGAAACACAAGTTTTCCAGTAAGTAGTGTCTCAAGAATCTTGTTGAGCTGCTATTAGCTGTATTTGTCTTCTGCCTCCTTAAACATGATAGTGTTGGCCTGGAACAGCTTTTATTTTTGACAGTGATTGAAGTGATTAAGGGTAAGTCATGCAACAGAAAGATATTTTCCTAAGTCAGTGTTTCAGCTCTATTCCTTGCTCAGCAGTGGTAGGAAGCCCTCCCTTTTGCTTCACTGTTTATATATGTATTTTGCACCACACTAAATGCTTGTTTTATTTAGGTTGCAGTCACAGGATATATCTTTTATATAAAGAATGGGAGAAGAAACAGCAAATGGAGTGTTGCACTTGCTCTAAGTACTTGAAGCATCCCTTCCAGCAAGGCAGAGACAGGCTACCAGAAAACTGCCTGTTTTCCTCAGGCAAGAGTACTCTGAATTAGAGTAATGGCTTGAACGTGTGCATCCAGGAGCTCAACTGCTAAATAACAGCACAAAGTCTTTGTAGTTTTAACTATTTTGGAAATAATTGTCTGTCCAGAGTAGGTTATATAAACAAAGCCTAGCTTCTGTGACTCTTCCTGCTGTCTTTAGTTGAGAGGTGGTTGTTGCTATAGCAACTTGCAGGCATTATTCATGTTTTATTTTTCTGAGGCCGGAAGGAGGACTTGGAACATCTCTGCAAAATTTGAGCTGCAGGGAGCATTCCCTGGGAAACCCTGCAGCAGCGAAATGATTACCTATGTCACTTGTATTGATCCCACTAACATGTAGTTAGTCTAGAACTTATCTTTCTGGAAGAGAAATCCCAGCAAATGTGCCAGGCATAAATCTAAGTGGCCTAAAGTGTTGTTGTGTGAAGATAATTAGGTACCAGGAGCAGCGTAGCTTTTCAGCCAAGTCAAGCTCCTGCAGCGGAGTCTGGTGTTGACACGGCTCTCCCACGTTCAATTCAGGGTGCCAAGTCAGGAGTTGAAACCCACATGGCAATGAACTTTTTCCTTAGTAAACAAGGTTGTGGTATTTCATTACTTCGTTTAGAAGCTGCATCTTGCAGAAAACTCTGCAGCTTCTGTAGCCAATTATAGCAAATTTTACCCCATGCTCCTTTGTATGGAGCACTAAGTGCCTTAGCCTGTTTGCATTAAATAATACTTCTTCTTTTCCCCTTTGTCCTCTGTTCTTGTGTTTTGAACATCCTTATTTTTACTCATTCTCTGGTAAAATATTTGATAAGATCTCACCAAAGGCAGTTGTCAGGGCCTGTGCAGAGCAGTTTACTGGGAGCTGTCCTGTGAAACTAAACCACAATGGGAATGAAACACTTTCAGTCTAGGGTCACTTGCCTGTTTGTGCAAATGTACTTTTATTATGGCTGACTGTAAGATGAAAATAGCCACTAAATCAATAGGCTTGGTTGAAATGATCCTGTTTCTCTTCTTGTGATGAGTGCCCATATATTCTCTCCCAAATGAGGTAATTGAACAAAGTTACTCTTGCAACCAAATCTTCTTCAGAGATGCAAAAGGATGAGACTGAAGATGGTTTAAAGCAGTTATGGGATGAAGGCCAGGAGTTCACTTAGCTCAGCAGATAGATTGATTCTGAGTTTAAAGTAATTGAAGGCAGAGGAGGGGAAATCTTGGATAATGGATTTCTCTTAAGCTTTATTGTAGGTGTCTTTTAATAGGGATGGGTAGTGAGGGAATTGTCATTTGTGTGGTAGGTTAGTAACTTGGAATCCAGTGAGAGCTGCTGTACTGTTGGTTGAAGCTCTGTAGAAAGAAAGTGGTTGGAGGTACCCAGAAGGTCAGGGAGTTTGTTGAATGTGTTCTAAAAGTAATGCAGAGGGAGAACGGCGTTGTAGTCTCAGTTGTGTAAGGTGGCAGTGCAGAGTAACCAAAGAAAAAAGGTTTTAAAGGACAGTAGTCCTATTTTTGAACTTTCTTATGCTTAGAAAGTTCATATCACATCATTTGTTAAGTGTCTTATGCCTCTTGCAGCTGTTCTTGTGTGTGTGTGGGAAATGCTAGAAGCGCCCTAGTTTTAGAGTATGCCTGCAGTTGCACACACAACAGAGAGAGATTATGGAAGCAAAAAAAAGCTACTGAAATCCATCTCTTCTATATAATTCCCAGAAAGTCAGTGCCTATCTGAATTTTCTCCCTATGGAAAAAAGCAGTTCTAAAACCTTATTTGTTTCCATGGTCTAAACCTCACCTGGCAAGGGCAAGGCTCAGCATTCGGATGTTGGTGAAGATAACATGTTTGTTCTTACATAGGGCACACTGACACTGCACTTGAAAATGGTCTGCGTGTGTGGGGATGTCCCCGCAAGGCAACAGAATCACTTGGTTGCTGTAGAAAGGAACTAATTACTGTGACGCAGAAAAACAGTAGTGCCTTGCTTTTGAATGATCGGTGTGCTGCCATGGATGAAGAAATTCTTCACCATGAGGATGGTGAGGCACTGGAACAGGTTGCCCAGGAAGCTGTGGATGCCTCATTCTTGGAAGTGTCCAAGGTCAGGTAGGATGGGGCTTTGAGCGACCTGATTTCTAGTGGAGGGTGTTCCTGCCCATTGTAGGGGGGTTGGAAGTAGATGACCTTTAAGGTCCATTCCAACCCAAACCATTCTATGATTCATTCTGTGATTCTGTGGTGGCAGAAGTACCACTATTATGGGTCTACTCAGTCTAAAACATGAAGTCACGGGGATAATAACTATGAACTTCAGTGCACATGGAGCTAAGTTGGAAAAGTTGAAAGGACAGATGAAAGCATAGGTATGCACTGAGTTCAGCAGGGATGTGGTGACTTGTATATGTCAGTGGGGTGGCAAGAAAAAAGCACTGTGTTGGTCTGGAAAGCTCTGTGTTGGTGGGAATATCCTAAATTAATCAGTAGATACTGTTCATTTTGTGACATACTCATTTAAATTAAAAATATGTATTGCATCAAAAGAATGTTTCATTTTTTTTACTTTGGTGGTGAGAAGTGATTATGTTCTCTTTTTGCAAAGCTGAGACCAAAGAGATTGTTTTCAAAAATTACTACATTTCACAATCAAATTGCTCAATAGAGCAATGTATAGCAAAATGTCCATTTTCCCCTTCTCTGCATGCCCACATTCACTTTACTGCAGTTGCTATCCCCCTAACACTCACAGGCTGCAATATGCTTTGATCATTGTGCCCTCTGAGCGAGGATATCAAGTAATGGATATCAAGCAACTCAAGTTGCTTTCTGCAGCTCAAGCAATCTCACCTTGTAATCGGTGTGATATAGAAAGCAGGCTGGTGTGTGCCTAACTCTCCATTTCTCAGCAGTAGGTGTAAGCTTCACTGTGACTTGGAATTACTCACAGGAATTACCTCATGGTTTGGAGAATGATCTCTAGTTGAAGTCCAGAGGAGTTTTTCATCGAGAAAATTGTACAGGTGCTCCATTTCATAATCTCTGGGGTGACCTTCCATGTACAACTACTGCAGCAATACACTGACACTGATCCTGGGTATGGGAATCTGTCTGACATTGTGGTAGCAAATGCTGCCTGCAGCAGTGAGAAATCTGAGGAGGAGAAGCAGCTGGTACCCTTGCACCTTGGCTGCAGGTGTTTGCCACTGTGTAACAGTCTCACAAATAAATCACTTCATCTTGCACGTTGCCTGCCTTTGCTGTTTGAAGAGCATATGGCCTGAGACAGACTGCACAGCACAAATTGCTGGCTGTCTGGAACTGAGGTTGTCCTGCATGCCCTCAGGCAGTGGCATTTCAGCTTTTATTTTGCTAATGTGTAATTAAAAAGCTTCCATTCACTTGTCTCATCTGCATCTGGGTGAGCTTGCCAGCCTTCAGGTCAACTGCAGAACTGGCTTCACAGCACAGGCTTTTTCAGCAGAAAACAGGGACCTTTTTTCCAGGGATCCTTTAATGTTAACATCCTTGTTTAATATTGTAGTAAGATGATGAAATATAATTATCCAGAGAATATGAGTGTCAACATTTTAAAAAATACTTTTACAGACACTGTGTTCCTTTTATCATCCATGAGAGATTCTATGACTCTCCCTACCAAGGCACTTGGTTTGGTGTCTTCTATGTTATTTAATATTTTAGGATACAATGCTTTTTAAAGCTGACGTAGTCAGCCAAAAGTAATCTTTTATAAATATGCATCTCCCAGTGGAATAGTTACCAAATTTAATCTTTAAAAAAAAAGAGAAATTGTCCCTTTCCCTAAAGCCAGTTGCATTATCCAGGTTTATGTCTGTGGATTCTTTCCAAAGAAATCTATTAACGCTTCTGGTTTTAATGTTTTGCAATTGAGTGCTGAATTAGCTGAGGCAGTTTTAAATAATCGGTTTATCTTTCTAGTCTACAATATGATGAAAACAATGACAACTTCTATACCATTCCATGAATAGTAAACACTAATGCTGGGGGAGTTTTCACTCTACTTTGCTCAGCCAGGACATTAGAGATGAGGAACATAAGTAACAGTGCTTTGTTTGGCAACTCTGATGGTAGACTTCTATGATAAGTGCCAGAGCAAAAGGAACTGGTATGGTCACTGCAGCTTGGTGTTATATAATTTATTTATACTTGCAAACCAGACTGGTAAGTTCCACACTGCTGGAAGTATGAAGAGATGTACTAAAGCATTAAGCTTTTAAGAATTGAAAATATTTTAATATAAAATTAATTAATAGGTGTGTTTAAATAAGTTATGAACTTTGCTTTCATGGTTCAGTGAATAGAAATGAAACAGATATTCTGTCTCTCTTCTGACTAAAACCTGTAACTTGCAATTGTACTTTGTAAGTACTGCTGTTTAGGCTGTAAGAGAACAGGCATTTTCCATTTGCTAATGATGGAAATTTCTAAAAGTTTTTATCTGAAATTGTGAAGACTTGTATTACCTGCATTAAAAAAAGCAAAGTGATCTATAGTCTGGAAGTACTCTTGCTTCACCTTAGTTCCATCAGAAATCACTTCAACCTACTTCCCTTAACAAGACAATCTGAGTGTTGACATCTAACCAAAATTAGGTACATGTCTTTATTGTTTTAAACCAGAAATCTAGATTTTAGTTTTAGAACACTGGAGTGCATTAAATCCAAGCCTTCTGCAGAATTCGTGCAGTTCTTACTGCCTCACTGCTGTAGTAGTTGGGAAAACCTTGAAAATCTCCTGAAATAATTTTATGAGTGTTGTTAATTACAACAAAAATTTGTTACAAAAAGATTTTTATTTGATGGTACAGCCCTACCCATCCTGCCAAGAGTTTTCTGAAGAATTTAAATTAAGAAGCCTGAAGGAGTTAGTTTTGATGTGTTTCTATTTTTTCTTCTGAAGTGGTAGCTCTGTTAGAGGAACATTTCTAGTGTCTCCTTTGAACCTGGTGTTCAGTGCTTTCAAGAGCGCTTGGGTTTTTTTGGGTGGAATGGAGTGTGGACAGTATATGTGTAGAGTTTCCAAGCTGATGCTTCAGTTCTGTTCCTATCTGTACACTCTTCCACAAAGGATTAGTCTGAAAAAAGGGCAGTGTACCATCAGTGTTTTGGTTTCCCCATTCCCTAGAAAGTTTACATCTCTTGAGAGCAAGCTTCTGCAAAATGCATGTTGAAGTTGTGCCTCTCCTTGTCTCTCCTGCAACCTATTGCTAGGTCCTACAGTCCTCCAGTTACTTCACTTGTTTCCCATCCTGGGCTCACCCTCAGCACTGCTCTGAGCCTGTCTGTAAAGCTCCCTGCTGAACTGGTCTCTGAACCTTCCTGGAAGCACCAGGAAGCTCTTGGTCCTGAGTGAATGTGAGCAAGGGTTTCTTACTGTGCCCTTCTGCTCCTGTCCTCACCAACTGCTCAGGGAGCATCTGCTGACTACCAGGACAGCACATCAGCTACATGGGGAGGGCTCTGCAGCAAGGGCTTAAAAGGATGAAGGTTGCTTCAAAATAGTCTGTGAATAGGAGCTGACTGCTGTCAGGCTGCTTGCTCTTTGGAAGCCAGCAGCAACCCACAGGGCACAATTTAATACTTCCTGCATAGAAGGGAAGTTTTAAGTTGTTGAAGAAGGAGAGAAGAGATTTTTTATATTAATAAAATGCTGATGCTTAGTTCCTGTGCTCCTGCACGGTTTAAGTGTCAGAGTAACTGTCTTGGACGAAGCTCTTCTGTGCAGTATGTACAAATGGATTTTGCTGATGAGAGAAGGAGATGGTTTGGTTTTGTGTTCAAACTGTTGTATTTGGGTCTCTAATCCATCTTCAAGCCTCTCTGCGGGGTCACATTGTAGCATGTGTTAGCTGAAGGTGAGAATTTCCTTCCTGTCTTGTTTTGAAGGACTTGACTTTGGTAATGGTTATGTTTGCGTGCATGGGAGTTTACAAAAGCAAAGACAGTGCTGGTGGCAGTACAATTTTGGTTCACTCAAAGCACTGTTTTATAATAATCTTGTGAAAAAGCATATCAGGCCCTGAACAAGATTAGGGCTCCAGTGTACTTACACTGTGACAGCGAGGAGTAGCATTGACTTAAGTGTTCAGCTCAGATATGGATGGCAGAAGCAGGAGCATAAGAAATTTGGTTTGTCCAGTGTTCAGTACAGTGCAGCAGTACCAGAAAACATTGTCTCCAGCTGTGCTGGAACAGGTTGCCAGGCCAATATTCACCCCGAGCTCTTCTTGAGGGGAAGTTTCAGAGTCATTATCGACTCTGATTAAGTGGATTTTGGAAACTAGCCTCTAACAAGTGAGTTTTTAAACGGGATTCTTTACAACTTATTTTCCCCAAAACTTCTAAAGAAGAGAGCAGATCACAATTTTGTCCTGACTTACTCTGAAGATTTTAATATTAAACATCCAGATGCTTGTTTTTTACTTTTTTACCTGTTGGCTATACTGCATGCATCTTGGTAATTTATGACCAGCCATAGAACTTTGAGACCTCTTTATCTCTGGAAATATTACTTTCCTTTGTTCCCAAGCTTACAATTTTAAAATGCAAATAAAAAGTAAGTATGGGGTACAGTGTCTAATGAACACATTACTTAACTTTAAAACGATAAATTGCGCTAAAATATTACTTAGTATACTGTTTGTCTAAATATATATAGTCACTATTGATAACACAAAGAATATGAAATACTAAAGACTTGCAAACTATATTTTTATGGTAAATATGGAGAGCAGTTTTTTAGGTGTCTTATTAATAAACTATGGATGTAAGAAGAGGCAAAAGTCACAAGCAGTGGAAAAGCTTTAACTTGTGTTGAACTCTGCTCTTCCTTTTGTTCAGACCCTGGATCACAGCTCATGGCAATTTGCTTGTCGGATAAGCAACCCAGTTTTGCCATTAAAGAGATTCCTTAGTCTTAAACTTCAGTGATGTTGCTTTAGAATAGAGCAGTCAGTTGCTGAATGCTCGGATGCTTACGGTGAGCCAGGTACTCAGGATTTCTGTTTAATGGGTTTCTGACTTTAAGCTAATAAATTTTGTCAGCTCTGACCTGTATCTGCACTTTCAACATACTCCACCAGGCACAGCAATACCTCTGACTTGACTGACATGCTATCTAGTCACTGTTCCAAGTGTCTAGATAAAACTGCCTAGGCTAGAAAAACTGCGTAGACTAGACCTACTTCTTTATTATTACTTCTACTAACTTAGAATGCTCTGTTCTCTGCTTAATTCTGTGTAGTTCAAATGATAAATTTTTTACATGGTGCATATCAGGTGTGACATGCTATATAAAATAAGTGAGTGAACTTAAAAATGGGGCTTTTGTTTGAGTTTGGGGTTTTTTTGAGCAGTGTTCATAAGGAAGTCATTGGAGGTAGCAGGATTGGATGCTAAGGAGTAAAGAATATATCAGTTCCCAGTTAGCTCTGTTCTAAATTTCCCAGTTTAATGCTGAATTTCCTCAGCTATATATTGGCAGCACTTTTTTTACTGAGGCATGAGTTTGTTCCAGCTGTCATTTCTGATGCCTTCCCTATCTCTCAACACACACCCCCAGCACTCTTTGGCAGCTAAAAAAAGTAGCTGTTCAGTCACACCAGGAGGATTAGATGACAAGTGGCAGGTACAGAATAGCTAGATTTTCTTCTTTTTTCCCTATAATCCCTCCTGATCTAGCTATTTCTTTTTTCTTGTGGCTGCTTCTCAGTACTTCTGTCTCACTTGCAGAACTAGAGCAGGAAACTGGAGGGTGGTCTCTCCCTTTGGTGCTCAGAACACCCTTTACCCAGAGGTGTACCTGCACTGTCAGGCACACATGGCTGTCTGCAGGTCTGGGGCTTTCCTGTGCTTGTGCTGTCATCCACAGCTACACAGCCCTTGTACAGCTCCCCTTTCCAGACCTGTGCTAGGATGCAGTTCTGGGTGGGCTGCTGTGCATATCCTGACCTTGACAAAGGTCTGAGCAGCACCTCTTCCTTGTGGTCCCCAAGTGCCCCTTCACACTGTGTTTAATCTCTTGAGGATTACGCTTCAGGGGGTAGAGACCTTCTGGAAATAGAACTGCATCTGTCTTATGGCTGATTCCCTTCTTCAATGGAACAGGGCTTAAGCATCTTCTTTCCAGCTCCTCAGCCTTGCTGTGGTGCCTTTGGTTTGCCATTCACCTCACTGGGAATAGCTGGTTCACATCGTGCAAACATATACTTGATGTGCCACAATCTGAAAAACAAGTGTTTGTATTCTGCACAGCTCTTGTGTTTTTTAAAGGGCCTGTCAAAATGACAGTGTGATGCTTGCCATCTCAATGTTTGGAAATCAGGGCTTTTTCCAGGGTCTGGGTGAATGTTCTTTCTGCTTTCCAGCACCTCCTCCCAGGGGATATAATTCTCAACTAAGTTCTTCCCCTTAAATGTATTATCTTGTCTCTCAGGCCAGTCTTCTTTGTCCAGAGCTTACCTGGTGTGCGAAGTAGCACAAAAAACCTTACAGTTTTCCTCCTTTCTCAGTGTTTTCCATGGGAATTTTCCTCAGCTTTGAATCTTTTTAAATATATACTTTCTCTTTGCACTTGTTTTGCTAGCAATTCCTGCTTCTGCTAGCAATTCTTACTTCTGCTCACACAGGCCTCCTTTGGACAAGCTGGAGGTAACTGGTTTTGTTACTTCAAGAAGAACACCTTAGACTGTAAAGTTATTAAAGGCATTTTGTCTGACAGATACTGATCATGGAACAGCTCTTTTGAAGTAGTTCTGATTATTTTAAAGTGGGGTTTTTTTCCCCTTTTAGGACATAAAATTTGGTACTGGCACTTGGAAGAGAGATTGTTAACTGCTGTAGGAATTGACAATAATTATAATGGCTGTTTGAGACATGGGGTGAGCTGACATCCTACATGAAATTGCTTGTCAGTCCTTCTAGAGCTTGTATTTATCCTGGTCATAGAAGTATTGGTTAAACCCATCTGATTTTGAACGTAGACATATCCTAACTCATCAAAGATTTCTAACAGATTTCATTTCCATTACAAAACTGCTCTTTTAGGAGTAATCTGCCTGTTTTGTACTTTTCTTGGTATATACTGAATTCTGTCCTGCAGCTGGTTTTACTTGAAAGCTCAGCATTTACAAATGCATATTATTCAGTAACAACACATGTATCTTTTATTGCCTCCCCTCCCCACTATTTTTCCTCTCTTTCCACACAGAGAAACTGAGGCACAGCTTTCTGTTTCATGCTGTGCCGTATAGTAATGGCAGTCCTGAGAAAGAGGAGCTGTGCTTCACAGAAAATGATCCTTCTCTAACGCTTCTTTAAGGAACTTTTATTCCCTTATGTAAAGGTAGTGGTTCAAGACAAGCAGCAGAGCAAGTCTTAGGTAGTTAAATTATAACTCTTCTAGTGTCTGTTAGGTATTGAAACTGGTGATGTCAATATTTAGGTGTGGATTTTACATGTTTAGTTTTCTGATTAATCTGTTTGTATCTTAGAGCAAGAGGTATTTTATGTGGGAGCACACCTACACTGGTTGCTAAATACTTGTGCCAATTCTTATTTGATATCCAGCATCGTTATAATTCATGGTGTGCCATCTGTTCTTTTCATCACTTGTCATATGAGTGGTCATATGAGTGTGTATTCAAACTGTGTCCCAAAATATTCCGAGGAAATGCTAGACGAGGAAATATGGGGAAAAAAGTATTACTTCGTGTAATAGGCTTTTTTGCAAGTGTATTTTCTGGATGGCATTTAAACCACCGTTCTGAAGTTAATGGAATGTTGCATAATCCCGTGGCACAATGCTTGAAAAAAATAACGCACACAGACAGCATGAAAGACGCAAAGAAATTTGTGCTGACACTATTAGAACATCATTGTACTCACTAACTCTTAGAAACAGTATTTTTTGTATTTTATGACAGTTTCCTCTTCTATATGATGCCTTAGGCCAGGCTGATGCGAACTGTGATATAGTCCCACTGAATTACAGTGGGAGTTTTTATGAGAATGTTCTAAATGGTTGATACATGCAGGATAAAAGCTTGTTTTACTACTGCCATACCTTCGAGGGGGAGGTAGGATGTAAAGAGTTTAGAATCACAGAAGTGTTAAGGTTGGATAAGACCTCTAAAATCAAGTCTAGCTGTTAACCTAATGCTGCCATGTTCACCACTAAACCATGACCCCAGGTGCTACATCCTCAAATTTTTGAACATTTCCAGACATGGCGATTCCACCACTTCCCTGGGCAGCCTGTTTCAATGCCTGACTACTCTTTTGGGAAGGATTTTTTCCTAATATCCAGTCTAAAGCTCCCCTGGCACCTTGAGGCCATTTCCTCTCATGGTGTTGCTTGTTGTTCTGGGAGATGCCGACCCTCACCTGGCTACACCCTCCTTTCGGGGAGTTGTACAGGGTGATATGGTTCCCCTTGACCCTCCCTTTCTCCAGGCTAAACACCCCCAGCTCCCTCAGCTGCTTCTCATAGCCCTTGTGCTCCACACCCTGCACCAACTCTGTTGGCCTTCTCTGGACTTGCTCCAGCAGCTGGTATGGATTTTGGTAATGGTAGATCCTACCAAGCCTGGTGGTGCAAGCATTCAGTGGTGCTCAGATTGTCTTCCGAAAATCAATCCATCTACCCACAGGTTAAACTAATCTTTTGTAAGAGACCTTTAAAATGGCAAATACTAAAGTCTTGTGTCAGGCTGCGTTTAAGGTGTTACAGTTCTTACTGCCATTTGGAATCAGTATTTGTTATGTTCAACGGTGGTTATTTCTGTTGATTGCAAGAGGCTCAATACAGATGACATGGAGAGGAGTGTCTGACAATTATTTAAGATTTCACACTTTTTTACTGGTGAGGTGATGTGATTTTTGAACACTGCTCTTGACAAAACATTGCTCATGAACACTAAATGTTTGATAACACTGTTTTTCTGTTTCACTCACCCACCTTCCCCTGCAAAAAAGCTACAGTACATATAACATGCAGGTTCTTCCTACTACCTTTCACCATCTAAATTAATCCTGAAACTTGTTTGTGGAATGAGGTAAGCAAGGAAACAAAGACTTCTGTGAGGGCATGAAGGGAATGAACTCACTGAGATACTAAGTGCTGAGTCTATATTGCTGAAGCTGACACACATAAGAAATTGCTTGGAGCCTTCCGAAGGAAACTTGTTTTAATTATGCTTTCTAAAGTGGATGTAATACAGTAATGCCTGCTTAGCTTATAAATCTAGAGTAATCAGGGTTTTTTCCAACTTTTACTTCTAGTGATATTTTTGTTCAAGTGAATCGGTGTCTTTCCTCCCCTAAGCTTTATTTGTACTGTCTTTTTATCCTTGCTTGCAAATACTTTCAAGCTGTTTGTGGAAGGCTTCTTAGAATTCTTACAGTCTGCCTTTAGGCTGTTCCCAGATTGGTGTGTTTGGGACTCAAACACTCCTATAGTGGAAATACGGGATACAAAGATGAGTAGTAAGATGAAAAAATCATGGCATCTAATTTCTTGGCTTGTTTTTTGATTAGAGACAGATGCTGAACCAAGGATATGGTTTTGATTTGAATAATATTAATGAATCTGGGATTTTTTTTTTTTTTATAAAGGGTTGTTAAAAGGGCATTCAGAGCTCCAGAATTAGATCTTGTTGTAGGCTGGTAGGGCCTGATTAACGTCTATTGCAAGTAATGGGAATATCTCCTCCATTAGATTTCATTCAGGTCATTAAAAATCCTCTCTTCAGTCCTGCATTATGGGTGTGTTGGAAATTTTTAAAGAAGTTTTTTACCAGTATCTTGAACCATACCTTTAGAAATCCAGGATCTGCAAGTCATCTTACACATCTTATTAAAACACATTGTTAAAATGCAATTTTCTTGTGGCTCTTCCTTCAACTTGAATCAGGAACTTGTGTTGTGGCTTCAAGGCTTTCTGTGTAGACTTTGGGTTTTTTTTTCTATGCAAAATGATGTAGAATGGCATTAAGGTGAAATCTTGGAACAGTGTGATTTTAAAAGGAATCCAGCAATATTTGAGTTTCATTATAATAAGGTGAGTGACCTGTTATTAAGTAAAATCATTAATTAATATCTTCTTTTCTTCCTTATTTTAGCAACTGAAGGTTCTGAAACACAAGATAAGAAAGTCACTTCAGGACAAAGCAATGCTGTAACTAAACCAGGTACACCATTCCACATGCTCCATGTTTCAAGATTGTTTTCCTCAATAGTGTATGGAAAATAGCTGTTGTCACAGAAACATCTAAAGTTTGTTGCTTTTGTACCTCACTTATTGTTTCAGTCAAACCTGATATCAGTGACTGTTCATGTTTAGAATAGGCTGGAATCTGTGATTGTTTGCAATGAAGCAAAACTGAAAAAATCTACTTTAATTTAGAATAGCTTAGGAATGAAGTTTGGGAAGTGAGGAAAGACAACAGAAGCCACTGTATTTGCATCTGTGCATGAATGAGTATTATGTGCTGTAGGCAAAGATTTGCAGCTTTATATAAATGTGCTTCTGTTTAGGCATTTCTTCACTTACCACAAAGCATTTCATATTCTGTAATGTGCTCTGTGCAGTGGGCAAATGTTTCTCCTTCCTTCACCATACCTCACAGGTACATTGTGTGAATTTAATTCACTGTTTGCTTACAGAGTTTAAAATGTATGTACTAAAAAGCTTAATGTAGTCCTTGGTGTCATGGGTCTGTTCCACTTGTGTGCTTAGACCAAGATCCGGACGATCACTTAGATATCTGAATTCTGCTTGTGCTGCGTTTCAGGTACCCTAGATTAAATTATACAGTTAAAAACGATTTTGCCTAGATGCCTGAGAAAGCAGAGGTGCTTGTGTTGCTGAGGACTAGGCACACATCCCCCTTTCAACTCCTTGACAGCTTGGCAGCTCAGTGACTGTTTTGTACTGACGGACTCTTCTCTATCCTCTAACGGGTACCTTTGGCCTATGTCCCCAGAGGGAAGGAGTCCCGGTGCTGTCTGTGTTCAGATCTCACCTCACATGCTCCACCAGGCATGCTGCATCCTGCGCAAAGCACACGATTCACAGCTGCTCTCAGGCAGATAGGCAGTGGGAAAAAGAGGAGAAAATAAAGATAACATTGCCTTCTTCCATAGCAAAACCAGAGGTCTTCATGTTGGACAGTGTTCAATACTCACTTTATTCTCCAATATTTTAATCCAGTTTTCATTTCTCAGGAGGAAGTCCTAACTGTTCCAATGTTCCCTTCATCTATGCTGGTGTGTAGAAAGGAATACAAAATTCTTGGGGATGGAGCGAGGGAAGGCAGAGATAGTATGAGCCACAAAAACTGGCCATTTGTACAAAGGAAAATTTTTGATTTAGGAACTTAATTGCTACAAATATCAACTGGGCTTAAAAGCTTATTGAGTATTAGTTCTCTAGAAGATTTGTAAAACATGTTTTTTCCTTTTGTTGATATCATTAGGGACAAAAACCTACTGATGTTTCAGTGCTGAATTTCTGCAAAATATTGTTCACAGCTTCTAAGCTTTTCAAAATTAACTATTAACTTATTAAAATTAATTTTGAACTCGACGTAAATGTTCTAAGTATACGGACATATACTGTTTTCATATGTAATTTAGAAGCCTAATTTCCAGCAGCAGGTACAAAATTAGTTTCTCCTTTATAGAACCATGGCTTATTTATTCTGCAAACATCCCTATCATACAGATGCTTAATTCTATGCCTGTTACATAAGTGAAGGGAAATAGGTGGTTGAGTTTGAGTTCCCACATATTGCAGCATAACCAGGCTGCAACTTCCAAAGCATCATGTGGGTCTTCCTGGAGTGTTGTCTGTTAGGCTTTGCATATGCCCAGTTGGTAATTATTTCTCTAAAAAATGATACATTCTTGCAGAATTTGTTGCATCTGACATGTTTCCCATCTCCTTTTGCAGTAACTTAAAGCTTATGGTCTAATGATGGATATGAGCAAGAGAGAGTATAAAGTACTTTGAGTATTTGTCTTGGTATTCCTATAGAATAAGAAATGCCAAACCCCCAGGTTTTTGCCTGGTGGGTTTTTAATGAGTATAGATATGAAAAATAAAATAGGGAACAGTCACAGTGAACTCTCTTGTTTTGCCACAGTTTGAAACTATTGATGCTGTGCACTGGGGGTGCCAGCAGAACATCTGGATTCAGAATCCAAATATTGGAGGTTGGGCTTGTAGCCAAACTATGAAGGATCATTTTCAAGGCTTAGTGAAGACATTTTAATTATCAGTGTAAGACTTGCACCCATAATACGTGCTCCAGCATCTAGCAGAGCAAATGCAATGACGGTCTGCTACAAAGGTGTTACCCTCATCTTTGTACTAATATTGATTTAGCTCTTTGTGATCCCAAATGTGTGCAAAATCGCTTGTTACTGAAGACACACTCTGCACAGCCTGCAACTTAATGTGAATTCTTTAGGATTGTTCTAACATCCTGGGGTGTTGGGAGAGGGGCTGTTCTTGTGTGAACACACTCAGGTGTGTGATATGGAAAAAATAATTGGATCACTTCGAACAGACTGGCAGAGGCTAACTTTAAAAATTTATTTTATTCCTTCTGTTGCTTATAATTAGGTATTCTTAAGGGAGACCTTTTCAGTTTGCCTGTCCATGTAACCCTCCTGCCTCTTTGAAGAATTGTTGCCTCTCCCCAATAGGGAAATCTCTCTACTCAAGAAAGGGAAAAAAAAAAAAAACCCCACTGGAAGGATATTCTGAAAGAAGCAGGTTTCTACATTTTTCCCCAGTGCCTCATCATTTTCTGTCAACTCAATGTTACATTGACTTTGCTGACAGCCCTTGAAGGGAATCCTTGTTTTCCAGGGGAAATGTGCATTATTCCACAAGCACTAATTACTCATGCTACAGAAATTCATGCTTTGTGAATCTTGTGTGCCAGTCACAGGAGAGAAGGAATATTATTACCCCTTTGACCTGTGTCTGCATGCTAAAGGGACTGCGTGCGAGGCAGCACACTGCTGAACATCAGCCAAATGCTAATGTACACCATGCCTTGGACAAATCTCTGCCACGGCCTGGCTGAGCAGTGTCATGAATGGCAGCACCGTGAGCCAGTCAACCAACATTAAAGTTTTGACCTGTAACTGGGTGATGGATTACCTTTGTCTTTGCTGGTGACTTGTTCTCTTGTTGCACCTTTCATCGGGGATGTCATGTTGGAAGGTTCTCCCTGCCAACTGTGCGATGGGTTTTCTCCTTGCAGCTGTTGCCTTGCAATGCTGTTAACACTCTTAGTAGGGGCTCTAGTCTGACAGTTGTTGAGGTAATAGTTTTTCACTGATTAGAGTTCAAGTGTAATTAAACTGTAGGTAGCTGCTGGTGAACTAGTTCACCCAAGAAATCCTGTCATGCTTATACAGAAACTTCTGTTAGAGGATGAAATGCACATTACTGATTATTTTTTTTATAATCCAATTCAAATAACTCTTCAAAATTAGTCTAGCACAGCCTCACTTTTGCAAATATCTTTAAACTCAGTTTTATGACCCATTGTATTGTTTGCTAATAACTTTTTTCATAGGTATGCAGCTTATACACAAGTAGGCTGACTCTGCATGTTTTTACAAGTTGCTTGCATGTAAATTCACAGTGAATAGTGAAAAGACTCTGTTGTCTTGTGCATTTTCGTGGTGACAGTATTCTAGTAGTTCTTTATCTTAAAATACTTTAAAACTGAGTTTCCCTCAATACTAAAATAAATCAGTCCATTTATTTATACCCAGAAATCTTTTTGATTTTTCTGTGGGTTTTTTGTTTATTGTGTTCTTATGCAAAGCAGACTTTTTTGATGCTACTGAAAAAAGCATAAAATTAAGAGCTTTCCAGGTTTAACAGAACAGGCTGAGTAGGAAATTAGTTTTGGCAGCATGCTGAGATGAATTGCTAACTTGGATTTTGTTCCCTTTGTCTGGAACAGCTCCATTGCTGAGACTGGAAGTCGGATGCTAGCTGTTCAGCACTTTGTTGTCTTCCAGAATCATCACTGAGCTAGTGATGTTTTTCCAACCAAACCTGAATTTTTAAAGTCAAGCCTGGGCTCTCACAGAGATTTTTTATATTATCCTAGTCTTACTGCTGTGATCCAAGCAGCCAGTTGCAGACAGTTGTGAAGTACTCATGTAGTTAAATTTCAATCCACAAGATTAGTTAAAGCTATCCTCTTACTCTACTGATATTATACCTGTCCATGCATTGATGGCCTCACTGCCTTTAATATATTTTCCAGCGTTTTTAACACAAGTGCACACAAGCATCTTTTGAGATCAATATCATGCTTTTTCCAGAGGCTCAGCCAGAGCTACTTTAGAACTACTCAACCAGATCAGTTTTTTGATCCAGCCTATTTTGCTTGGGTGCTGAGGTTCTTGTGTCATGAAATAGGGCTTCTGAGTTGCTCTGAGGCAATATCAAGGGGAAGACGATGCTTTATTATAGTAGATTTTCCTGTGGATGCATTTCAGAGAGACAGGAATAATAAACATTACTTTTTCAGAATGCTCTCTAGCAGTCGAGTTGTTTTAGTCTTGGAAACAGAACAAAGCTTCTTCCTGGGTTTTCACAAGCAGTAGTCTGGCTATTCACAGTTACACTAGTCTATTCTTTGGAAGTATTGTACATCTTAAAAAATATGAATGCATTCTAATTATCAGTTTTCTGGGATTTTTTAGTAAGATGGATTTCTGAAAATGTGTTCTATTATAACAGAATAAATAGAGTTGTTTGACAGCCATTTTCCAAAAAGTTTGGGTTTGGTGGTATTTGATTTTCTGCCTAATATTTCTCTTCCTCCAATTGTAGATCATCCAACAGTACTAAAGGTTGATGACAGGCAGCGGCTTGCCAGAGAACGGAGAGAAGAGCGAGAAAAACAGCTAGGTAAAGCCTGCTCTGATTTTTGTTTGCTTGTTTTTAATGGACTGTCATCTGCATGCAGTGTTATTGCCAGTTTGCTTTTAAAGAGCTTTCCGAAAAATGATAGTGCTGGATATGCAATAGTGTCATTTTAGATACACTACCCTGTCTTTAGCATAGATCTTTTAGTTCATCAGTACTATATCTCTCACCTTTTTTATGAATGTGAATGAAAAGTAGGTTTAATTCTGAAATCATGCAAGGGAGCTTCACTGATGTAAAAGGAATTTTGAAGTTGTAGAATATTTTACCAATTAAGATTAGACTACTTAAAATGTTGAATACCATAAAATAGAATTGCAGACTATGTTACCAATGTATGGTTTGAATTTTTTAATGTAAACTTGGGGTACTTTTTTCAAGTCAAATTTTTAGTAGGTGTCAAATAGATGTGCTCAGTATCTTATGTTACCTGTGCCTGAGTATGTATAACACAGTTCAAGTGAATAGTGAAGGCTACTTAACAAGTGACTACTGATGGGCAGTATACTGAGTATGGTGGTGAGAGAATTAAGAATTATGTCAAGCCAAAGTGGTGGCTTTCTGAACAACGTTTATATGTTTGGCTGCCACAAAGTTCTGTGGTAATTGGGAGATTAGGAAATGCAAGTATTTCCTCTTTTTCATATTTTACTCTGATTTCTTTCAATGCTGAATTGTTCTTAGGACTTGAGAAACAGAAATTCTTTATTTCTTATTTTTAACTTCTGGAAATGTGTTGGACTACATTATAACTCCAGACAGTTATGCTTCTTTTTCTAACCTGAAGAACCACGATTAATTGTCTCCTAGGTCTTGATAGCATTTGTATGCTCCCTTCTTTCCAGCAGCTTATAACATTGCAGTAGCCATGCACTAGGATTGTTTTGGAGGTGAAAAGGAAAGTCTTGGTTTTGGCTTGCTTAAGGGGTAACATGACAGGATGTTTGCTAATCTCTGAAAAGCTGCCTCTCGAGTTGAGGCTGATGGTATGTGTAGGCTTAGTTTCTTCAGGTTTCAGAGCAAAGGGATGTTACTGTCCCATTTTAATTCATTTTTCTTAGATGTCGCTTCCATGTCTTGAATTATTTTTTTTTCTCAGGTTTGATCCTTGTGTAATAACAATGCTTTACTCAAATGTAGAGAAAGATGCTTTCCTAGAATTTAACTCAACTTTGATTTTTCTAGCTATTGATAAATGAGTATTTGTTACCTGAAGGACATGATTTCTGTTGAGAAATGTGTCATTTTGTGTGACATGTGTTAAAAGTAACATAAAAGCAACATCAGGAGTTTTTATAACTTGACATGGAATCCTTCATTTCCAAGTGGGAGAGTTCTGCATGTTCCTATGATGTATGAGTGTGTTGTATGAGTGTGTTCTTGCATGAAGAATTATTTTGAGCTAACAAGAAAATTGGAAGTCGCATTGTACTTCCATCTGTATATTTTTCTGCTATGATTTAGGAGCTGTCTCTTGAGATTTGTTTTCCTGTACAGCAAAGCAATGATTTTTACAAGAGCATGCAACTTTCTTTTCTTTTTTTTTTTTTTTTTTAGTGCAGAACCTAGATAATCAGACACTCATGTCGTGTGAACCACAGCAAAGAAATTCCTAAGCTGTTGCTCTTAAACATTAAGTTGTATAATATTGTTACATAAATGTGTCTTGCTAAAAATTAAAGTTGGATTTTTTTAATACTGGGACATCAGCCATACAACAGTAAAGCAACTGAAGGAAGGAATTTTTTTTTTTCAATAGAATTAGGTTGGATTTAAACTTAATTCCTTTCCTTTTGATTCCGAGGATCTCTCAGGTTTAGCGAAGACTTCTTTTTAAGCAGAAGTTGAGAATTTCAGTCATACCTAAAATAAAATTATTCTTTGCTGTAAAAAAAAAAAGGAAAGGACAATGTTCAGTTCTCTAGGTGTAGAGCTGGTGGTGATTTTTTTTTTGTGCTTTCAGCAGCTTGAGCTCCTGGAGGTCATGTTATCAGCCTTTTGAGGAAAATTAAGTTGTTTAAATTCTTCTGTTAAAAGCATGTGGAGTACCAGTTTAATAAGGATTATGTTTATTTATTGGGCAATATTCTGATGTTGCAGGAGAGTTGATTTAAGACCTTTTTCTTCTCCCCTTTTTTTGCTCTCAAGTTGTAATTTTTTTCAAGTTCTACTGTGCTGTGATAGATTTGGCTTTCCTGTGGTAGAGTGGGTTGGTATGTGCTCTGAACTCTTGAGGATTTGCACCTGGAAATAGTATTTTAGCAGTCTCAGCCTACTTAGCACACTTGGGTGTCTTCTTGTTTTTAATGAGAGTTCAGAGAATAGGAAGTGCCGTCATTTTTGTTGTCTGGATATATATATATTTGTATATATCCATATATACATATAGCACGTATATGCTGGGAGTGTCGGTATCTGCTGTTTCTCAAGGATCATGTTGAACCACTGAATTGAAAAGATTAAAGGAGCTTCTACAAAAATGCCCCTTTCACCTTTAGTATATTCCCATTTTGTTTTGGACCTTTCTTTAGATAACATAGAAGATACACAGGTACACAATCAACAAATCCTGCCATCAAGAAGGAATGATTTTTTTAGTTCCTTCACTGTAGGACGGGCATTGCTTTTGAAATGCCATCCCAACATTTCTAAAATATTAATTCTCTGACATTTTTCTCTGCAGTTTATTTTGCATGACTGAAGTTGTGTCAATTTCGAGGTGGGGGGTTCGTTTCAAACTTTTTATTCTCCTGAGGATTTGGTAATGTGTGTATTACTGATGTGCACATTCAGACCTTTAAAGGATTATTAGGGTGATCTTGCTTGAATTTTTGAATAATGGTTCCAGTGTTGTCACTTGCTTTTTAGTAACCATGTTTTCATTTTTGTGCTCTTTTCCACAGCACCTATGCATAAAAGTTAACATCTGTCCTTTAAAGTACAGATATAAGATCTCTCTGTGTCAGACTAACCCTCTTGGATTGTGCAAGATGGAAATCCCAAGAGAGGCAGTGGTAGGTCAGGGTGATAGCTGTCAAATGGGACTGTTCCCAGAGGCCAGAGCAAAGGTGGCTATTACATTTCTGGCTCCAGCTTGGGACTTTACATGTGTCAGGCTGAGTGGCTGTGTTCTGGCACTGGATGCCTTTATTTTTGAAGGAAAACATGGCCTGGTCAAACCGGAAAATTTTACTGAAAACTACTGCTTTTTCATCGTGTGGACTTTACCCTTATCTGCCATACTGACTGTATCTGGACTGCCAAATTTAACAGTCCTGAAGAGCATTCCCTCGTTCTTGCTATACATACAATTGTTCTTGCTATAAAGCCATTACAATGGATCCCGGCAGGGTTTTGGCTCCAGCCAACTAGCTGTCTGCTTTCTGATTCCCAGACAAGGTTTGGGAATTGGCAGGGAAGGTCTGTGGGCTTTTCTGCATGTGCTGTTTAAATGTTATCACCATTTTGGAGGGTAGGTCTAGTAGTAGAGGTGAAAGTTGTTCAATGCCAGTTAGTCTCTGATCCCAGATCATAGACCTGGTCCTCCCTAACTGGCAAGAAAAATCAAAATGTGTTTTTCAACAGGAAAAATAACTGGGATTTTAAAAAGAATTTCATTCTAGTAACCTTAGGTAGTGGCCTAGCAAAGAAGAATTTTCATATTATTACTTAGCAGTGTCTTGGTCCCCGATTCTTGAGAAAACAGTTTTAAGTCTCACTTCTATGCATGTTTTATCTACATTAATCCTGCTTGAAGTCTGACCTTTTTTTAATCACAATTATGATCCTGACAAGGTCATGTGGTTCATTTCATTTCTGGTGTTGGGAACAGAAGATGGTAATACTGCCTTTTGACTTGGCACACCTCCTTAAATGAAGAGTGACTAATCTGAGTTCTTAGAATGTGTCTGAGTTTCAATTTTGTGAAATTCATTAAATTCTTAATACTCACAGGCATAAGCATTAAAATAATATTTTAAAAATCACATTATCATGCAGATTCCTCTCCCATTTGAAAGTGATCACTGGCGAAATAGTAACATTAATAAAAATCTTTTTTCTGTGAGTAAATTGCTTCTGGTCTATTTTCTTCCCTGGCACTTGGGGGCATAACTTTATCCAACATTTCCAGAGAACGAAGCCCCACAGAAACAGGGAATCATTGATGCTAACGTATAAATAATTTTGGGATCTCCTTGTAAAACTTGAATGTTAAAAGGGTTTATAAGACAAAAAACCAATTTTTAAGGAAGACTAGTTTAAAAATTTCTGTGATGAATGTCCCTCAGAGCATGGTTACTGGGGAAAGGTTGGCTTAGAGAATCTCACATTAACTTCACCTTTAATTACAGCTCTGAAGTTCACCTTCTGATTCCTTCAGTCAGCCACTTCTGTGGAACGTCCCCGTTTTTAGGTATGGTTAAAGCATCACTGATCCATTTTACTGCTAATGCAGCAAGGAGGCAATCACAGCCTCAGTGCAGAGCTGGCAGTGTGCAAAGGTGAAAGAGCGGTCAGGGGAGAAAGCTATTGCTGAGGTCAGTGCTGTAAAGTTAGAAAAGATAAAGGCTAGCAAGATTGACAAAGACTATAGGATCTTTACTCAGGTAAGCTGTCCGTCTGAGGTGGATTCAAAAGGCAGACTGGGAAAGCATGATGCTAGGCTGATCTGCCTTTATATAGGCAGTAAACCAGAAGAAAAAAAGACTGAAGTGAAGAGACAGCAGAAGGGACACAAAAAGAGAATCTGGGGATGCATTGTTTACTTCATAGATAAACAAAAAGTAAAGGCTTTGACATTTAGTGCCCACTCCTCCTTCCCTCACAGCCTAAAACCCCTGCACAGAATGGTTCTCTGTGTGTGTGGTTGGGGAAAGCAGCTACAAAATTGTTTCCAAAAAAGAAACATGCACAGTGTGCAGCTAACATCTTCCACATTACATTAGTTAATTTCAGTGTAAAATTAATCGGTTTCAAGTCTTATACGTCTCTTAATATTGGAGTGTCTCTTTCTTGATTGACCTTGTCTTCTCTTGCTCTGTTATTCACTTCGGAAGTGTCAGAAACACAGCCTTAATTATGTTGCTTTGTAATCTAATCCAGCATTATTAGTTTGCAAACAAGCAGAAGATATTTAACAGCATGTCTTGGGCTCAATTTCTAAATCTTGTTTTTATGCTCTACTTTGATGTCCTTGTATCACGTGACTGTTCAACTATATTGATTGTACTAAGGAATGAAATAGAAAATGGAAGAGGCTGTGACTTTTGTTCGTACTTTCCAGCTTCAGTGTAGTTGTTCCTATGGAGTTTAAGCTTTCATCATGCATATGCTATGTGAATGATGACCAAGCTTTCCTTGAATGAATCTTGTATGTTGTCAGACAAGGGAGAGAAGGATCATGAACCTGTCAATGCTCAGGCTCCAGTAAAGGCCTTTTTGTTGGACCATACCTGCCCTGGATTTCAGTGTTGGCTCAGCACCAGGCACACATTTCATTGTCACAGTTTGTGGAGATGCCATCATAAAAGTTGGTATTCTTCCCTTCCATATCCTCAAATTGGCTGTTCTTTCAGGTTGATGAGACCTTTTAGGGATATCTTCAGTTTCCTGTAGGCTCATCTGCTGATTCTTTCTATCAGCAAGGCATTTGATGGTGTGCTTCTAGAAGCACACCTGGTGTCCAGAATAGAGCTTAATATATCCCTAATTTTTTACGTTAGAGCAGAGAGCTAAAGAGTAAACTTTTAGTTCTACAACACAATTTGTTCATTTCTATGTGGGATAGCAGGAAAATGTTTCTGTAAATTCATAAATAGGAACATAAGAATGAAATAAAAATGTTATTTTAAACTTATTTTTCCTGAAGATACCCTTTTATATCTAAGGACACTAACTTATCACTGTATACACCTACCTTATAGGTGGCAAAAACTAAGCCCTTAAGTTCACAGAAGGATGTCAGTACACTACTGACATATAGGAAGCCATGAAAACAAAGCAGATGTTCTCCTTTAATTCTCTAATAAGATAAAATGTAGGAATTGATACCTGGAAAAAAATTTAAAAGTAGTTAAGATTATTTCTATATTTGCACAAAAATTTAAATTCATGAAAATAGATATTACACTTTTTTCAGCAAACAGATGTATCATAAATCATACTTTCATGTGCTTGTTAAATATTTGGTTTAGCATAAAATTAGTAACTTCCTTATGTTAGCAGATGGGCGCATATTTGCTGCTGCCTCTTGCCTGTAGCTTCAAGATGATGGAAAGATGTAGCTTTGGTATTTGTTTTGAACCAGATCCATTACTTTTGTTAAAAATTATTCCAGCTGAACTTTTCCATTTGCCTTGGTTAATCCATCACTAATATATCTTTCTGTTATTGAGCTGTCTTGCTGTATTACAAAACAGTGATTTTTATCATTCCTTCCCTGAGAAGCAGAAAGCTGAAGATAAGTGTTCTACCCAGAGGTCCAGAATTCAGATTGTCTTACCAGCACTAAGAATGTACATAAATATCTTTTCAGCCTTTCTCTTATTGAATTTAATCTTAAAAGTTCAAATGTTCTATTTTCATTATTTTTTCTAAACAGCATAGCAGACTGAAACCTATGGAAATCACCATAAACAGTGCCTCAAGAAAGTCTAACCATTTACATTAAGACCAGAAAGAAAAATTACCTCCATGTCTTCTATAGGCAAATTAATATTCCAGTGACATTAGTTAAGAAAGCTGTTGGTGTTTCTTTTTGCTTTTCTTAATTTATTAATTTTCAGCAGACAACTAAAGAGCTTTTTCGTGTTAGGTTGCCATTGTAAGAAGATTCCAGGCACAGAAGAGCCAGTTCATCACAGGATCTGTGGAAGTCTTGTGGCTCACAGCAGTGGCTTGTCTTGATATGATCATTAGAGTCTGTACATAAGTGACTATTCATTAAAAGCTGACATGCTACCGCTAGCTGGATTTTCATGAGATATGTGCAATTATGCTTCTTAGATGCTCTTAGCTCTTTCAAAGTGAATGGATTTTTCAAAACTTCTGCAAAATGCTTTAATTAAATTCCAGTTTTGAACAACTACATGGTTTGGGTTACTTAGTGCATTCAGGGTCTACATCACAGGATGTATGCACTGGGTTTGGGTTTTTTTTGTGGTGGGTTGGTTTGCTTTGGTTGGGTTTTTGGATTTCTTTATTGATTTATGAACCACTATGGTGAAAGGATACTGTAAGAGTCTGGAGCATTTCCTATGTGAAGGTGGCACTAACTTAGACTGTAAACATATGATGTTGCTTAAGGGAACAATCTAGTTCCACTCGTCTGGGTTCCAAAGCTTTCAAGGCAGCAGTGGGGAGAGATCCAGAGTTTCCCACATCACTGGTTTCATGTGGACTGCAGCTTAAGCCTGCATTCTACAAAGTTCATGCAAATACAGACCCTGATACAGAGAAAAATTGATCTTGTGTAGGGACTCTTGATTTGTCTTGATTAGGTCTTCTGAAACATGTTGTTTGAAGCTGTGAAGAAGTGGAATTATATGAGAGATTAATGTTTATCTTTAGACTTCTTTGGTGGGTGACTTCTTTCTGTTGGTCCAGGTGCTAGAATTCTCATCCAAGCCACTTCTATCATAACAGATCTGTATTGATCAATAAAGGTGAAAGTTATGATAGTTTTATCTCTCTTTTTTTTTTGTATTTTTTCAGTAAAATATTACAGAGAATTATCATGGTTTATATAACAGAAGTTTGTTCACATACATCTGACTTCAGTATTTAGGCAATTTTAGCTAGCAAAAAATCTTTTCTTCCATGAAGAAACTGTATGCTCAAATAATTTAACTGTTGTTAATTCATAATAAGTAAACTGAGATTAAATTATATCTATGTGTGGCCAGGGTACATTTTAATACACGAGGAGACATAAGGATATCATGTATGTCTGAAAAAAATGAGTTCAAAAGGCTTTCCATCTACCTTGGTTATTCAACATGTATCAAAGCCTTCATTGCATAAAGCAAGTTAATACTTTTATTTCTGATTTTTCTCACAGCTGCGAGAGAATCTGTCTGGTTAGAAAGAGAAGAGAGAGCACGGCAACATTATGAAAAACACCTAGAGGAACGCAGAAGAAAGCTGGAAGAGCAGAGACTAAAGGAAGAGAGAAGGCGAGCAGCTGTAGAGGAAAAGAGAAGGCAGAAACTAGAAGAGGAGAAGGTAAGAATGAATGTCATGAAAACACTTTCCAACTTCTTTTGCCATAAGATAAAGGGCTATCAACCTTCTTCTCCAGGAGCTGATGTAAAAAAATGCATCATGAGCCATGGTCAGTATGACAGTGTGGGGAAGGTTTTTAAGCCTTACTTGCACAGGTACTGCTTCTGTTATTAATCAAATGCAGTGAAGTTGAGTGTGCCTGGGTTGCAGTGTATGGCACTGCACAAACTCATGCAGCAAAACACAAATTGGGTCAGGTTTGTATGGTTATCTGTTAATTCTTAGCCATTCAGTTTAAGGGTACTTAAATATAAGTTGATCTGAGAAAACCTTTTAAAAATGAGTGTGTAATGAAATATGCTCTTGGCTGGTTTGTCTCAGTCAAGCTGGGAAGTACGTGCAGTGTGATCCTATGTAAGTCACCTCATCCTTGTGGGTGTTTGGTTTTCTATCTCTCCCACTCCTCTGGTATTTAGTAGATAAGAAGTAGCACTAGGATGCGTTTGTGTAGTGGCAGGGCCACTACACAAGAACTTAACCTTTTCAACATTTCAGTTAACATTCTAACTTATTTATGGCTTACCTGCTGCACAATTTTTTTCTAGTGTGTATGTCTCAGTAGGCAGCATATAAGTTTAAACACAGTTGTAAGCTGCCAGCTTGGTTTTGTCCATGTGGATGGAGGATAGCAGGGTTTGATGAGAAAATGCAGTTAAATACCCAATAGTATCCAAATGTATTATCCTGTTGTACTTAAGGAACGACATGAAGCTGTTGTACGTCGCACAATTGAAAGAAGCCAGAAGCCAAAACAAAGGCAAAACAGGTGGTCCTGGGGAGGAGCACTACACAACCGCATTAATAACACAGGTAAAGAGGGAGGCTTGCTTTGCCTGCCAATTTCCCTTCCCCACCTGCTAACTGGAATTTACTTTTCTTCCTCTGAAAGGAAGGATGATTTAGTGTATGTTAGTTTGAATTCTTTGCTCTTGGTCTTATTATTGCTAGCAATGGCATGTTTGTGACATTCTTGTGTAGCAAAAAGGATAACAAGGAGAAATCTGAACAAAAGTTACAGCTTGTTTCAGGAGTAGTCTAATTCTGTAACTACCTTGCTACAGCTTCTTGCTTCTGCTGCTTTGCTGTTGTTCGTGTGTGTGTATGTGGGTGTGCTTGTGCTGTCAATCTTGTGATATGAGCTACTGTGGCAAATGCTAGCTATGCGCCTCAAAAAATAGGTCTGGTGGAAATGACCAAATACTGAGATTAAAGTAGACTCAAGGAAGAAAAATTGTTCTATGTGATAAGCTATCTGTGCCTTGTACTGATATTTTGGGAAATAGAAGTCCCTTTTCTTCCCCTAAAGAGACTTAAAGATTGGCAAATTAAGTTTAAGTGAATTTCAGCTTTATGCTTTTTTCCCCAATTATCTGCTCTAACTTAATCTGCCAATCATTAATGTGTATATGCCCTGTTAAATATGAATCAAACCCCCAAAAAGAGAACTTTTCCTTTACTTCTTTTTACAGAAAGTGATACTTTAAGTTCTTTTCTTCCTATTCTAGTTTCAGTGTGTTCAGCCTTTCATCAGGGGATAAAAAAAAATTGAGAAAAGAGTGGTCTGAAATCTTTGTCATATATAAATTCAATAAACAGTTATTTTTCATAAAAGATTACTTTTTTGCTTAACTTTCTATAACTTATTTGATTTTTATTTTATTTTCTGTGAAAAATCATTGTCTTGCATTCTGTCCCTAGGTTATTTTTTTGAATCATCATTCACCTTTCTCGATTTAGCAGGCCTGGAGCACCACTTCAAATCTCTGGGTGGTGCTAGAAAACCTGGTACATAATGCTGTGGTTTGTTATTCCCTTACCCATAGCTAGTTCTCAGAAAGTGAGATCATCAGTAACTAAACCACCCTCATGTAGTTGCAATGCATGCTTAACACCATGATGATAGATTAGAACTGTTGTTAGTATCAGATTTTTCATTATTGTTTGTTTTTATGGTGGAGAGTTACTGCTGGCTGACTCTAAAGATTTGGCACAATTCACTGAAATGAAGCATAATATTCTATCTACTGGAATTCGAGGAGAGCAAATTTGAATATTTTGTTATTTTCTAAAACACTTTTTGCACAAAAAGATTTACAGTTATTTTGCACATGAACACAGGCACATAACCAGCTGCATTGGCCGTTTCGTTGCTCATGGGTATTTTAATTCCTTTTTTTTTTGTTTCTTTTTTGGTTTTCTTGGATAAAGAAAGTAGCAATTTTCCAGACAATAGATTGCATTTGGCCTATTCTACATTTAGTGGATTCTTATTGCTGACATTTGTATGCAAATCCTTATGGTGAATGTCATTCATTTAAATAAGGTTCATTGGCACGAGAAATGTTGTCATGCCTAATGGCAGAGGTGATTTTCAATATTGTCATTTGTCATCTTCAGAAAGCCAGTTTATGCAGTACATCCTTTCTGCCAAATGTAGAAACTTTATGGCTGTACTGATACACTATATAGTTTCTCAGTGCCAGGTGAGACATGAGATCAAAATTGCCATCCTATTCCCACAAATATTGTTCTGTTCTCAGGAAGCCTTAGCATTGTGTCTCCAGTAATGGCTTGCACAGGGCATTCTGTAATTTACCCCATAGATCTGTGTGGGATCATCTTGCCAGCCTACAGAGGTCTTGTTCTTAGTTATAACACATAGATGTCTCCTTTTTAAAACCCATTTCTGAGTTTTTTTCCCCTCCCAGTATCCAGTCTGCCAGTTCTATGCCCTCACCAAGTCATTCTCATATTTAAGTTTGCAAATAATCACATAGGATAGGGAGAATCTTTCTTCAGTCTGACCAGTTATGGTGAATCCTATATAGTTAATAGATCTGGGGAGAGTTAAGGTATTTTTCATACACTTTCTATGAAATTTTTTGTACACAGTATAATTTAATCTATTATGGCAGAACAGGTAAATACGATGTTAATACACTTGTCATAAATAAACAGTGGCAAATAATATATCAGCAGCAGCATCCTTAATGCTGTCGTTGTTGTGAATTTGTATTTGCTTTGCAAACAGTGTACAGACACGTTTTTGCACACACAGAATATGAATCAGCAGAGCAGTTACACATATGCTCAAGCCCCATTGCATTTCAGCATGGCTGAGTGCCTTGCTGAGTAGTGCTGAGGTTCAGTACGTGCTAAAGCTTAAGCAAGAGCAGAATTGATTCTCACAGCATCTTTTGAATTGCAAATGGAAATTTGTAATGGAGAATGTGTAGTTGATACATGGAGCTTGGAGCTCTTTTTTGTTTGGGGTTTTTTTTAGAGAGAGAGAAAAGAGAGGACATAGCAAACTTCCTGTGACACACATATTCACTAAGTGTGTGCAGTCTCTATTCTTGAAATAGCCATCACCCCCTCAGCAGGGTGCAGATGCTGACTGCAGCAGTTGTGCAAATGATGTAATACTGCTAGAGAAACTGTAGTGAAACTAAAATAAAATTATAAATCTTTTGTGTTATGTTTGCCAAGTAGGTGCATTGTAAGTACCTTCCTCAGAAGCTGATTTTTTTAATCTGCTAAAGTGTGTGCTGAGTTGGATTGACTCACTACAACTTCATTCGGCACGCTGAAAATAACTCTGTGGTGGGTGGTTTAGCACCTATACATAACAGTGGGATTTTTAACTAAATCTTTTAATTGCTTTTGTGCTTACCCTCACTTCCTTTGTGTGCTAGTCTTCCCTAATCTCTCAGCATTGCATTGTCACAATATTGACCATCTACCTAGTAACAGTGCCCTGTCACCTTTTATTCAGGTGCCAAGGTGGATTTTTTATGAATGACTGTGTTTCCAATAATCTTGGTGCTGTTGTAAGTCATGAGCAAAGATTTTCTGACAATATTGAAAGTCTTTATATTACAACCCATTGAGTGACAACAAACAGAATATTTTACACATTTGAAGCTTAAATTGCATTGTGCCCAGTCTTTGAGTCACCTGTACAACATCTTCTGAGAAATCCATTCTATTCTGGAAGTTCTTGTGGTAGAGCAGGAGTGACCTAGTCCTGTTTTCCTCCTCCTACTAGTGAGCTAGGAGCTTGCACTATTGCATGTGGGCTGTCAATTAGCATTATCTCCATTTGTTTTAGATCGAGACAGGCGGTCTGTTTCAACAATGAACCTTTCGAAACATGTTGATCCAGTCATTAACAAGCGGCTCTCCTCCTCATCTGCAACATTACTAAATTCTCCAGACAGAGGTACAGTTTTGAAGAAAAAAAGCATTAAAAGAGTAGCAAGAAAGAATTTTCTATACTGAGGTATTACTTTGCACATAAAACAAGCTTCTGAAGTCATTTTCTGTACTTCATCTAAGTGGTAGTGGAAAGACTTCAAATGTGACATGTAAATGGTTGAACGTTTTTTTCTGTGAGAACAAAGAATTCTTGTTTCTTAAAACAAGAGAACTTGCTAAACAATCCTATTTTAGCAAACAATAAAAGCAGTGCTTCTGTCAGGTTTTTAGTAAATGAGGTACAACTATTGAAAGAATACATCACTCCATAGTGCATGCAATCATGTGTGACCTTTTATTTGCATTAGACCACTTTGTCATTGTTTTGGTTTCCTTTCTGTTTTGGTAATAGTTCTTGAATATCTAAGAACATGTTGCATGAAGCTTTCAAGCTTATTACAATTTTTACTTTGTTACAATTTTTTTATTACCATTTTTAGTTATTTTTATGGAAGAGGTATGTGTGTTTCTCATATTGTCTGTTTATTGACTTTTTGTGTCTAGTTATTTCTCAAAGATTGCTTCATTTCAGTGTACATTTTTGGTGTTTACAAGTCTGAAAAATGATAAACCATCCAGCTTTTAAAAATTAACATAGCTGAATTGCTGCCTCTGTTCTGAGGACTTACGAGATTGAAGCACTGAGCTTAAACGTTTTATAAAAGAATATCTCTTGTGTAACTTGTGCAAAGAGCTTTATAGTAAAGTACTTGGTAGGGATTTTTTTGTCCTCCACTGAGAATGAGTTCTGTCCCATTTCAATCCATAAAATTATTTTTAGAAACAATTTTTTTAATGGACTTCTAGTTGTGTTGTCTGGTCAATGACATTATTTGTGTTTCTTAACTAAGTTCCAAGTTTTCTTGAACGTGTATATCTGGTTGATTTGATGAGCCATGTTCATCCCAGTGGGCTAACCTAGTTGTACAGTCTGGTAACTTGTGAAAAATACAGTATTGCATTAGGAAATAATTTATTCCTAAATACCAGTCATTTCTTGCTCTAAATGTTGAAATCCAATCAGTTTTAACTTCACTAGCTTTTCAGGGCTGTATATTTTTTTCAGATGGTTGCTGTTTTTTGCCAGGGGATGCTTTTTTGAGGAAGGATCTTGGTGATGTGGGCAAGTGAACAGCAGCAGGCATTAAATATGAAGGATAGTTTCTTATGGACTGTGACACACAGTGTTTTAGCTTCTGCCACACATTTCAAGTTCAGGAGAAGTTAAACTGAATTCTAGACAGTCTAGTGGTAAGGAAAGAAAGGGAATGTGGAAGTGATGGCCCAATGTCAAAATGTTGAGGCATTCTTTGCTTGGCATTTTTACTAAAACAGCACAGAACTCTTCAGGAGTCTCCTGTGGCTTTCAGAGACTCCAAGAGAGAAAGTAAATCCAAATACAATAAATGCTTTTTCTCATGCAAAGTCAGATACCTAAATCTAGTTGAGCTATGTGTCTGGAGAAATGCCACTAGTCTCTCCAGTGGCCTCAACCTCTTAAGGCAGGTGCTTAAAGGAAGGCTGCGACTGACTGCTCTCCATTTCACCTTCCAGAGGGCACCCAGTCACACTTTGTCTGTAACGCAGACTGCTACCTGCAAAACCATGAGCTGCAGATAAGGATGATAAGCTTACCTACTAAGTGGGTTATAGCTGTCAACAAGAACATGTCATCTGTTGTGCAGTACGTTTTTATCCTTTGAAGGACAATATTTATTTTTTTTGGTTTAGCAAAAGACAAAGTTTTCATTAACTAATCAGCTAAAAGACTGGTTAATGCAATTTCAAGTGTTGCATTGCCATTTAGCTCTTTATCACAGTTGTACAATTGGGCAGCTAGAAGAGGCTGCTCATTATGCTTTTATGTTATTGTAGTTAGTGAGTAGTTGAAACTGTAACAAAACATGAGCACACATATTCAAGTGGAGAAAACTGCTGTTGACCAGTAGATTTTGGCAGTTGTGCTCTTTAAGGAGAGCTTAGAAAGAGGATAATACTTTTGATGAGGTACAAGTTACATACTTTAAGTTTTGCAAAACTTGCACCCTAGTTGTTTTCCTCCCCCTCTCTGCAGTGATTTTTCTTTCAAGCAGATCATGGTCTCAATCACTGCATCATCGTTTTCTACAACCATTATAGAAGACATTCAGGGACTCCAGTATTCTTTCCTGTTGAAAGAACAGTTTCCCCCTGTCTACTTGTCACCATATTGTGTATGTGTATAAGCAAACACCACATTTATCAATGAGAGTCTCCTTCGTGGTGCTCATCAGAAGGCCTGTTAAATCCCTGCTTCCCATCTGTTCCTACAACTAATCAAATGCTGCTGTTCGCTTACTTGCAAATTATTCTGCTGCTGCTAAGACAACTTTCCAGTATTCAGGTTGTATATCCTGAAGACAAATACAGATGATTGTAACCAATTTACTTTTGCCAGCTCCCTTTGTGTGATTTTTAGTTACAGGTTAAGTTATAAAGATCTTTAGTCTGTTAAAAATAACCTGCTTATGGCTGTGGGTAAGGGTACTTGCTTGTACCAGCAAGCCTACCACAAATGTGTTTCCTGTGTGAAAATGGAGCAATGAAAGCTGAGAGAGTTGGGCTTGTTCACCCTGGAGAAGAGAAGGCTCCAGGAGCCTTTACAGCAAAAGGGTCCTCCAGGAGAGCTGGGGAAGGATGTTTTACAAGGACATGTAGTAATAGGACCAAGAGGTAATTGATATTAGATATTAGGAAGAAAATCTTCACTCTGAGGCTGGTGAGATAGGTTGGTGGAGACAGGTAGAACAGGTTTTCCAGAGAAGTAGTGGATGCCCAAGCTCTGGCTGGCTGGAGCTTTGCGCAGCCTGGTCTAATGGAAGGTGTCCCTACCCATGAGAGGAAGGTTGGAACTAGATGATCTTTCAGGTCCCTTCCAACCCAAACCATTCTATAGTTCTGTGAAACAGCCTTCAGAATGATAGCTTAACACATTATGAGAACAAAAAATACTGTTTCCTGTTGTCTGTCAGACGGTTTTAAACACTAACTCTTGAAAATGTCACCCTGAGGCACTAAAAACAAGAAGAGCAAGAAAAAGACTCCTGACCTTGTTGTCTTGATCTTAATATTTTGGGATGCTCTTTGTTTGGTAGGCAGTTTTGCTCCAGTGTGGTTTGGACACCAAACAAGCTGTTCAATGCATTTAGGTGTTAATACTCTTGTACTCGGAACTAAGTGGGTGAAAGTTTGTCTGTTTGAGGTGAATGGTGGTGCTAGTCTGTTAAAATATGTATTGAAAGTGTCAAGTATGATGTCTTCAGGGACCTGAGCCTTTGGAAAATTCAGTATGTGTATCTAAATGAACTCTGATCTAAACTCATTATAGAGATTCAGGGAGACTTCACTCCCAGGTCCTGGCTAAAACTATTTTGACTCTCTGAACCAGGTTTATTGCTTAATGTGGAGAATAAAGGTTTTGTAGGACTCTCCTAGCTCACTGCTGTGTATGTCAGCTAGCTCCCTCCCAGACACTGCCTCACTGCTTTAGCTGGATGCTATGGACATGTGACTGCTTCCAATAGGATACAAGCTCCCCAGAGTTAAGCCAAAAATAATTAAGCCATACTCATCTTTAGGGTGAGGGACATGTGAGATGTGGCAGGTGAGATCATCAGTCTCTTAGCTGTGTCCTATTGAGATTACTTCATCTCTGGGGCCTCATATGCGAGGTAAGGCCTGCGGCTGGCCCACAGGGACATATTTACATTGTGACATTTACTTATCATGTACAGATAAACTCCAAGAAATGAATGGTATATATAGTACTTATATATTTACTGGCCTAAAGTGTCAGGGACTGCTTTCTGAAGTTGTGTGGTCTTTATGTTAAACTACAGTAGAAGAGTTTCTCCAGACTAATCCACAACCATACCTGTGAGCCTCACTTTTAAAGCCTGAGACCACAAAAAAGAATCTGTTGTCTTGCAACAGTAGCTTTAAACAGTGATCATACTGATCATGGTACCTGGAGATGAAAGGAAGCAAAGACTTTACCATTATTGCATCCAGTTTAATGGTAGTTCTGTGATTTCTTCATTGTTAAACTGCAAGCTTAATGATAATGTGTGTGCTGTAATGGAGGTCTCTGTAGGGTATTTTTTGTGTGTCTGTATGATCTGTACCGTTGCAGAATGGAACCATTAATCATAAAAAGCTTTGGCAATAGTATGTTGTGTAAAAGGACAGTCATGAAGAGAGCCTGCTGTGTTTGAGAGTCCTGTATTTCTGTAGTAATGCCCCTTATTGAGTTAGTGGAATTTAAGGCAGCAATTTGAGAAGTGCAAAACAGCACTGAGGGCAGATTAAGCAATTGTATTTTCATAGGAGGAGATTGAGATCAGCCTCTCTTTTCATGGGGCTCAGCAAGGAGTGGATTAAAGACAGATTCAGAGTTTATGTCTATTAAAAGTGATGGATCTCTTCCTTTAAAAATGCAAATGAATGTCAGCTTTATTACAGCCAGTCACTTCAATGAATGTTACAAAGATTGAGCCTTATAATTCAAGCTGCAGTTTTGTTGCTGCAAACACTAAACTAAGGCAAATGAATGCTAAGATGTTAGAAGACATGTTTTCACTTGCAATATCAAGATTATTGCTATAGTGTAAGCTTCTTATAATGAACTACTTTGGGAACTACTTGAATGTTTTGGCTTGTGATGCTCATTATAAAACATTTTGTTGCTTTGGAATATCAAGGAAATACCCAATTCAATGCAGAAAGTAACTTATACAGTTTTTCTGGTTAATTCTTCACCATGATAAATGTTTAATTAATTTTTTTTTTAAGTAAAGAAACCTTACGAGATAAAAGGACTATATTGACAAGCTGTGTTTGCCTTAGACAACACTGGGCAAAGCAAAGCAACAGTGTGATTGCAGACAAGTCAACATGCATTTTCAAAACAGAGCAACAATGCAAAAAGTTGATTTTTTTTACTGTTCTACATGAAAAGTGATCATTAGCAGGATCTTTGGACAAAGAATTAATGATCAAATAAATTTAATGTTTTCTGTGGCTTCACCTATTACTGAGACAACTGTAGCTGCTAAGCTTGGTATCTGCAGTTGAGGCATACTGTCCTTTTGCAACACTTCAATAAAACCTCATTGACACAATTCTCTGTATAGCAGTAACCAACCATCTTTGGTTTTTCTAGGTAGGCTGTCAAGCTTTGGAAGGTGTTTAAGTGTAACTGGAAGATTATATATCTTTTGTGTAGGAAGAGTTTGGGACACAAACATCTCTGTTGAAGTCTGTATTTAGGAGTGGCAAATGTTCTCCTAGTAGGGAAATAATCCTATCGTTCCTAATACACAATGTGGCAGATGTGGCAAAACATCTGTATTAATTTGGTAACAATTTGCCATAATGCCGAAAGCAGTGGCACAAATTAAATATTCAGATGTACATGTTTCTATAGGAATTCTTGTGCTAAAAAGGAGTAATAATAAAATGCAAAACACTGAACTGTTGTGTGCTTTTGATCTCTGAAGGATAGTTTCAAGATTTTCATGGTATGCAGCAGTCAGGAAATAGTACTAATACTCCTGCAGCATGTGGTTATTTGTGAAGTGTTTGATCTAACATCTTGCTTGTATGGTGCACGTTCAGCTCGCCGTCTTCAGCTTAGTCCATGGGAGAGCAGCATCGTTAGCAGGCTCCTGACGCCCACTCACTCATTCCTGGCTCGGAGTAAAAGCACAGCTGCATTGTCTGGAGATGCAGGTAATCCTATAAAAACAGAGGCTTCATGTCTCAGACACTTCTTTTTGCAGATTCCCTGCAGGATGTTGTAAAGTCATTGATCTAATTATGAGTGTATGGTAGCATCCCAGAATGAATATCCATGATTAGTGTGCATGACAGCATGAAAGCTTCTTTGTACAGTTGTTTGCTGTGCCTCTTTCTCTTTCTCCTACCACCTCTTTCTTACTTTTGCCTCTTCATCAATGCAATAAAATGAATGCAAAAGGCACAGGGCACAACATCACGCTGACCATGGCTGTTTAAAGAAATGCACAACCTTGTTGGAAAGAGCTGATTCAGCACATCCACTGCTAAAGCTGTGAGCTGCTTGCTGCAAAGGAGTTTCAGCCCCTACCCAGGCAGTTCCCATATGGAGAAAGTTAGACTTGTATAAAGATAGGCCCTGGCTGCTGTGCATTTAATACATGGGAAGTTAAACCTGCAGGTTTAGTGAGGTTATAATATTTGTAAAGTTGTCTGCCTACCCCAGAACAGCTCCCTGAGGGTACTTACTGAGGGAAAAGTAATGTGCAGCAATGTGATGATATTGCTAGGTGGTAATTGAAGGCCCAGGGAAAACTGCATTCCAAAGACAACCAGGACATGCTTGCTTATCATGTATTTTAGGCAGGTGACAGCTGCCTCTTCTCTTATCATAGGATGCTTTATAATCATCCACTGGAAACTTTACCATTACACACTCAGCACGTGCAGCAATATATTACTGTAAGTCTAGGCAAGACTTTCTTGTCTACTGGGGACAGGATTTTTATTCTAATTAAAGAACATAGAAGGTAAGAAGGAACAGAGATCTGCTAAGATTACTTTTAAAGAAGCTTTCACTTAAGAACTCTTGTAACTAATTAGGCTGGAATACATTTCCACAGGGGTAGTGCTGTAGGAGCAAAAATGTGGATGATATTCTGCAAATAGTTGGATTAACAAGCACAGAATTCTTTTTTGCTCTTCAAAAACGATACCTTGTAAAGTTAATATTTAATGTCACCTACCAAGCCGGATATTGGAAATTCAACTCTTTAGGGAATAGTTGAGAAGGTGGCATGTAAGTGATTACCTTCCTGGAGCAAGCATGAAGCTTTTTGTGACTGCTGTTGTTTATACTGCACAACAAAGTCTAAACTGAGTGGAATATTGAGAAAGGCCACAGGAAAGCAGGAAAGACTGATTTGTCAGTTCAGTCTGAGGTGATTCCCTGAAATGCCTTCCCTGTGCTAATTGGAGCTGTACCACTCAGAAATATAATCCAGCTGCTTATTGTTTTCCAGGTATTATTCTCTAGGAGCAATAGCCCCTTCATACAGGATGCTTCCTGGAGATTAATGATCAGGTGATAGCAATGGCTCACAGCTGTGCTCTGAGCGCTCCACTCATCCCAGCCTGCCATTATTCCCTAGAAAATTACCCTGCCCTTTGGCTGTAAAAATAAATTGCAAGGTAAAAAATCCAAACTGAGTTAAATATGGATTCCTGTCCTTAAATTTTAAGTGAGCTATTAGGGACATCCAGCATAAGAGTAAGTCTGGATCTTTTTTTAAATAAATCCCTCAATACCAAAATGTTTTTTTGATGGCTTTCAAAAAGCTCCTCTGAATAGATGTAATCCTGTTAGTACATGAATCATTGGAAGTGCTGCCTAAAGCATTGTTTGGCAACATTACAAATGAAAATGAACTATTTGTCTTTTAATACTTGTGATGTCATCCTTAGTGGTAACTTCAGATAAATAGCATGCAGAAAGGGAATTGAATCAGAGAGCAGAAGCCACATAAATTGTAAGTGGTGTAAAACATACATTATGCTGCTGCCTCCTATCTGGTTTAGATGCCCTCAACCAAAACAGAAACACAAACAAAAATCCGTTTTCTTTTTTCTTGCTTGTTTTTAAGTTAGTCATAATTCCTCATTAAACATAAATCTCTATAAACTCTAAGGCAAGCATTAGTGCCATTGCTGTAACACTTACATGAGGCTCTTTATTCATAATGTTAATCTCCTGGTACAGGAGAATTTGCAGCATTAGTACTGTTAAGTCTATGAGCTCTTCCTGTAACAGCAGCTGTACTTTTGTAAGACTAGAAGAATTAACTGTATGTGGAACTGCATTCTTTCAAGTGTGCTCAGAGAGGGATATACAGGCAAGAAATATTGGTTTGGTTTGGTTTTTTTTAATAAGGAAATAGAGGATTAAAATTTATTTGATGTGGGAAAAAAAAAAGAATAGGAAAGATACTATATAGAGCCCCTTTTTTTTTCCTCAAGTAACATGCTGAATAATAATTGTGCTAAGACTCAATTAAATGGCCAGAAGAGACAAACAGAAGCAAACAAATAAAACTCTGCAGTAACAATATCGTTTTTCCCAGTGTTCTCCTTCAGTTAAATCAAGAGATAGTCCAAGAACACTTTGCTGCAAGAAGTTTCCCATGCTATGTTTTGCAGTCAAAGTTCTCTTTGAAGATAAAATCAGAACACTGCATATCTGATACCTGCTATTGTCAGGTCTTTTGGTAACAATTTTTTTCCTTGTGCAAACCAACAAAAGCTGCCATCCTGGTTACTCAAATTCTAATTTCCAAGCTGATTTGTTGTTGTTAGCCTGCTTTTTTTTTAATGTGTAAAATAGTTTGCTGTTGAGAATGTATTTGAGTAAGTTGTTTTTCTAGCAGTATGAAGAAATATGATAGGTTAAAATATTCCTAAAAAGGAGGAATTTTAAAAACAAATCACTTGCTAAAAATTGTAGACAGCAATTTCATTGATTTCCTAGTTGTAACTGTTTTGTGTTGTTAATGGGTTTTGATCTTTGTGTGTATGTCTCCTTTAATTTTTCTTCACTTCCAATGCAACTTGTAGGCATTCTGATTTTACTTCGATTGTCTTCTATTCTGAATGTAATTGAAACTCATTTCAATGCACGAACTAAGCTAATCTGTCAGACCAGCCATTGTTTCTACTGCTTTTTCAGAACCACCAGTTGTACAAAACCTTAACAGGAAAACATTGATAGTATCTACTACCCACTATCATGGCACAATTCTTAATTTTTAAAAAAGAAATTATTAGTTCACAAATGGAAAAATGCATGAGTACCTATTGAGCTTGCATCCTTACTGTATGTGTGGCCAAGCTAATGTGTCAAATGATGGTTCTGAGTTGATAATTAGTAATTTCTCTATGTATTAATACCTTCTTTCTTTTCTGTCTTTCTCGATCTTTCTGTTCCTGCTGGCTTTCCTCTGTCAATTCTCCAATGCTGCTCTGTAATTAAAACTAATAAATAACAAACCCAACCAACACCGTAGTTATCCCCGTTTGTCCCCGTTCAGCATCTTGCAGCCCCCTCAGTCCTCTGTCCTACAAGGCCATGAACTGCAGGAATTCAGGAGAACGAGCAAAGCTTTATGCTTCTACTGATGCTGTTGGACGTCGGAGAACAACGCACCTTGCAGGGGTAAGCTTGGCATGTGCTTGATGTCCCATGCCATGACCACCTGCCTGCACTGCTTGTTAGGACTGGAATAGCTGCAGGGATGCTTCCTGCCCTCTGCATTGTCTCCACCCTCTCCAGTTTGTGTCTTTGTTGGCTGGATTTTAACTGAAACATGCCACGTTACATGGTGGCACAGCCTGATTATGCACCAAAGAATCCATGTGGAAAACATTGATGTTTTCTAAACACCCGTGTTTGCAGAGTAGGTGCTTTAGCTTCTCACAGAGGCAGTTACAGGGCTTCGTTCTCAAGTGAATTCTTTGCTGCCTTTTAAGGCCCAAGATGGTGTTGCCACTTTTCGCTCAGTGGAGAACTTGTTTTTTTCCCAGCAGGCTGTTTTCACAAAGAGTCCAGAAATTGATGTCTTCTGGGACCTTGAGAAAATTCAGCTGAGCCCCTAGAATAAAGAGGGGGAATGCATGCACTCACATGTCTCTATACACCAGTGCACAGGGTACTCTCATTTCATCTGTACTTTCTTAGAAGACCAGGCTAGTAAACTTTTCCTCATTGGGAAGGAAGAAGTTGGTTTAGGAGCATGGTTTATAAGCAAGGCTTTCCACAGGTCTGTTCATTCTGAATGATTTAGCAGCAGTACTAGGACCTATCTGAGCTTTTGGGAAAATCAGAACAGTGTGATACAGGTAGAACAAACTTGTGTTGGCTGTGCTCCAAGCCAATGGGATTCAGTCAGATCCAGTTCAAATTCAATTGGTGAACCTGAGCACTTATATTTTTCCTGGTACTCTACAACCTGAGTTAGAGTGTGAGAAGAGTTGAAGTCATCTCTGCAAAAGATTGTGCAAGAGGTGCTTGCATTTTTGTTCAGCCTGATGGGCAGGAGATCAAGAGGCAGTGCTGCTCTTGGCATCCTTGTTGGAAGCAGTATTAATCAAAGTGGCACAAGTCATAGCCAGTACTTAATCTTTCAGGCAGAGGGTAGTATACTGAAGTTTAACTTAAGGCATAGCACTGGGATGTATCTCTAGAGAAATTTCATGGCACGTGCATAGTGCATTGCAGTCTCCTGGCCTATTGGTTCTTCCTCTTGAGTCTTTCTCATTGCAAGGGTTTGGCTTTTTTTTTTTTTTTTTTTTTTTTTTTGTCCGAATTAAAAAGAAGAAAGATTGTTACTTTTTGGTGGAGGAGGTGATGTAAAAATGTTGTTAACAAAAAATGAGTGAGTGAAAATCTGTTTCCAGTAGCTTGTATGATGTAGAGAATCTTTTATTCTTCTGTGAACTTCTGTATGAATTCAGCTTTTTACTTTATTGATATGAAGAAAAATTTTCTGATGCTCTGCTTTCAGTACTAATAAAGTAGATCCAATAGAGAGTTACTGCTAGCAAGCCAAAACTCTTGTTCATTGTAATGCATTTATTCTGGTTGTGTTTATCTTGATAACTCAGCACATCATGTGCTCATGAAGTTTTTTTCAGCATTTCCTTTCCAGTTTTTAACCTGGCTTTTAGTTCAGGGCATGAGCGTGGCACAGCTTTCAGCTGGTGAGGCGCTCACACTTCATGAGACACCTGCTGCAGGGGTTGTGTTTAAGCCCAGCCAAGGTGGTGAGCAGCAGCCTCTGCATTATGGTGGCTGAGTGGCAGCTCAGTGCACTTTCCAGTATTTGCATTCTTCAGACTCCTAGAGTCTCAGCTCATTGTTCTGAAACCATGAAGTTTTTAATCTATACTTAAATAGGGAGAGTGTATAGATGCCTAAATTCTGGTATATTCCCTTACAGCAGAAGTTCTGTTATAGCTCTGATTTGTTTTATTAGAAATGTTTCTCAACTTAAAATTTTACTTTTTAAAAGTAAAGGATGAAAAAGGAAATTGCTTTCATGTATAAGAACCAGTGGAAAAAAGTTTGTTCTGTAAAATCATCCAAGAAAAGAAAGAGCAGGATAACTGGTATACCACATTTGAGAGCTTTGATGACATCTCTGGTGTTCCCTTGAAAGCATGGACCCAAAATGTTATACTATACAGGAACTGTCACCAAGTATGAACTGAGAGCAGGGGGAGTTTGTTTTGTTTTTTCTTCAAATGAAATACTGTGTTTATGGGACATAATGGGAGGTATTCTGTGGCAATTGGCAAAGATCAAACTACAAAAGGTAATTTTTTGCCTGTGTAAAAATAAGCCTCTGCAAATTATCCCATTGCATTTTAGGACAGTAGAGAATGATTAAGAAGGATTCTTGTTGGCAAATGCATATCTACTGGCAAAGATGGTATCAGGTTACAGGAGCTATATTAAAAGACTTGTTAAACAAGCTGTAGAAACCACTGACTCAGCACTGCTTTTTCTCAGCCCCCCAACTCCTCATCCTTAACTGAGCTTGCTTTGCTTTCTTCAGCTGTGTGAACTCTGGCTTGACTTTGTCTTTTTGTTTGCCGAGCTATAGACTGACAAAAGAGAAAAGGACCATTTGTCATCCAGCTTCTCAGCCAACTTTAAAGGAGGTCATTTTACTTCCAGCCTCAAAGCTAGATCATCAGCTCCCTCTCCAGTATGGTAAGTCAAGTACACACTTAGCTGGGCATGAGCTATAGGCAGCTCTGATTATTCCATTAATTAAATGTGAAACAGGGCAAACTTATTTCATGATGTAGATGCTTTCTCCCTGTGAAAAAAGGAAAGACAGTCCTGCTTTTAAAAATATCTTGCTACTATTCTAGGGAAGGGGAAAGGGCAGGAAACTGCTTGGTTTCTTCTTTCCTGGCTGGGCTCACTCTCACATGTGGAGAGTTGCGGAGAGGCATTTTGCATGAAAGCAAATCAGTTGTGCCAGCAGTCCTGCTTGATAGAGAAACAGAGAAGTGGTTTTATTTTTAGCTGCTGGGATTATAGAAGTGATATATAGGTGGAAACCAGCATTGTCACCCTTTGTTTACATAGGCATGCGTCAAAGTCTTTGCCTTTTTTGCCTGGCACACCCAAGCAGATAACTTCCCCACCTGGCTCCTCCAAAGTTTCCTCTGCTCAGACACGTCCTCCCTCTCCTGGTAACATCCGGCCAGTCAAAAAAGAGATCAAACCAGAGGGTGAGAAGAAAAGACCGGAAAAAGAGGCTGAAAAGGCCAATGAGGTGAGGACAGAAGAGAGTAAAGGAACTTCAGGTGCTGGAGAACCTGCAAGTCAGGAACAGCTCACTGTCCAAGCAGAGCCAACTCAAGGTAAGGAGACATACTACTTTAAGATAAGGAATGTGTTGGAGTCTCTTATATTTTTCCTTCCCTTTCTCTGAGATGATGTAGCTTTTAGTAGTTTTCTGTCAAAGGTTAATCTGAATTCTTCACAACACACCTGCAGATGTGGGTTCATTATGAGGAAATTGCAGACAGGTTGAAGCCCTCCTGCTTCTAAGTCAAAACCATATGCCAAGCTGCCTCACATGGTGGGGCTTCACAAGCCTCTTCCCTGCTCTTTTGGACTGTAATTTTGTCTCCCTTATCATAACATAGCTTCTTTGCAAACTGTTGAAGTAGAATAATGAAGGTCTGAAGACTTAATGGTAGAGGAATCCACCACATAAAGTAGTGTGAGCAGTGAAGATGCCCAGCTCTGCTAGAAACAGTGCACTTGTGATGATAACACTGCTAACTTATTATTACAAGAGGACCACATCACAGGAGAGATTAGCAGAGTAAAGTGGAATGCAAAAAACAAGGAGAAGAGTAAAAAGGAATAGGGAGAATTTTTAAGGGAAAATGAGTTATTAAAAATAATTACCAAACAAACAAAAAACCCACACCAAACCCTACCAACCTTGAAAATCAGCAATGCAGAAAAGAATGCTCACAAAAAATAAAACAATGATCGTAAAGTGTAGAAAGGGCAAAAGGTAAATCTGAAAATGAAAAACTGTAGGTTTTTTCTAGCAGACATTTTAGTTCATTCTAAATATGGCATAAACCGTCTCTTGCAGATGACATAGAAAGTCCAATGAGACCACTGGGATCCACAAGTTGGGTTAGTTAGGATTCTGAACTTGAAATTCATATACTCCCCTGTACTTATCTTTCAGATAACAGTTTTAAGTATTAGTAATCTTGCATTTAACTGCAGCAGGTGTAGTTTGGGCTTGTTCTGTGAGAAAATCTCATGTGAATTGATTTCTTCAGACAGTAGTTCCTGTCTGATACCCAGGTCCTACCACACAAGGTGCAGCCCCACAAAAAGCTAGATATTTACAATACTGAATGGATGTGTCTGTTAGTCATAGGCACATAAAGGAGATTTAATTGCCATCTTTGGCCTGCTTCGCTTTGAGAAAAAAGCCTCCTTTTAAAACTGTTCCAGGGATACCACTGAGATAACTTTGCAAGTGTTTACAAGTTGTAGTTCCCCAGTACAAGGTGCAGACCAGAGAAACCATCATGCTTGCTTGACTGTTTAGTTCAGGAGGAAGAGACTTCCCTTTGCAATGTCAGTAAATATTTGAGTTCATGATGAGGTCTCTTAGTATTGAAACAGGTTTTGTGTGATAAAGGTATTCAAAAGTCAAGCATTTTGTACTCACAGCAAAGAATACAAACAAGAATATAATTGGAGACAAATGAAAGAGAAGGATACTACAGTCAAAGTGGTGAGCAGCCCTTCAAATTGAATGTCTTTTCCCAAAGCCAGAGGATGTGGTGGTTGGGACCAAAGATGGAGACCTCAGACAGAGCATTTTACATGTGAGGTTATTGGATGGCTTTGTAAGGCTGATGGACGCCCCAGATGCCAAAACTTACTGACTGGTTGAATTCAAGAATCTAGAGAGGTGCAAGAACAGCATTTGGGGCTAGAGGAATGTTGCTGATTCTCCTGGGACTGTATTGCCAGTGAATACAGCTCATTCCCTACAGGTAACAGCACTGGCCTTTCACTGGTCTGGCTCAGCTGCCTTCCAGCTCTGTGTTCATAGGAGCCAGGATGTCAGCAGGTAGCAATTGCTGATGAAGCTGTTCAAGCTTTTGCAGGCAAATCTTACACAACTTCACTAATACCAATGAAGCTTTAAAGGTCTTTTGGGTGTTATCTTTTCAGTAGAGCAGGTGTGCATTAAGCTACTTGTTACCCTGCCAACTTCAGCACCTGAGGCAAGAAGCAAGCCCTAAGCAGCGCAGAGCTGTGCTCCCTTCAAAGCAACAGCCCTGCCTTGGCCCATGTTAGTAAATTATAGAGAACTGAGGTGCAGGAACTCTGTCATTTATACTGTTTACAATTACAAAAGCTCTCTGGTATGTTTCTAATCCAGGCTGTAATTGCAGCCTCTCATTTTCTTACCTTCTGTCCCCAAGGCTACCAAGAGCATGGCTCTAAAGGGCTCCCAAGATTTAGAGAGTGATCAAATTGCCTACTTTTTTACATTTCAACATCCCAGAATTTTGTGAGTTCCCAGTTACATCTTGGAGGTTAGCCCAGGTCCGGGCTGTTCCCTGGGTTTGGTCTGAATACCTGCTTTGGTAATGTGAGAGAATAGTCCTCCATTGCACTAGTGCTAAACTGTGCCAGCTCACCTTGAGGTAAGAGAACAGGCCCCGGCACTCTTTAAATTACTAGTGTAGAAATATAATTTGAATTCACAGTGAAAGCCCTGAAGCAGTTACAGAAAGACCTCTGTAGTTTTTAGCTGATAGAAGAGGAGAGCAGAGAGGTCAGCAGATGGGAATTCAGCACAGAAAGCAACTGAATTTTTTTACGTGATGAGGTATAGAAGGGGGCGAATCAGGGAGGAAACACCTCTTTGGAAGTTGTTAGTGAGGTGAGGAAAATTGTCACATCCCAGTGGGTGGTTGGAAATGCAGATTTAAAATCATCTCCTTGCTGTTCCTTATGACTTATTTTACATATATATTCCTAGGGTCAGAATCTGATTTTATTGACAGTTCAAAGTCTTCTCTCTCCTTGTTTGTCTGCATTCCCAAATGGGATTACTCTGGGAATGCTTCCCTAAGTTAGCTTGTATGTTGGTAATGGTCCCTTGGTGTCTAGAGAAAAAGTGATGTACCTGTGCTAGAGAATGCCAGGCAAAGTAACAGAAATATGAACTAGTCTTTATTTGACAAAAACCTGTAACATTTTCTCTGTCATGTGGACAAAGCTGGCCCTCAATAAAGAATTGATACGAAGGCACTACTGCAATTTGAACACAAGCCACAGTTCAGCAATTAAAAAGCTGTGTCCCATGAGTTGCCTCAGGTTGGAGCAGCTGCAAAACGGATGAACGCTGGAGTCCTACCCTTGGTGCAGATCACTTCACACAGCTGATGTTTGAGATCACCAAGTCACCAAAAGTGACTATACCCAAACAGTCTGGCTCTGATCTTCAGATGTAGATGATCAGACAGAAGAAAATATAATTTCACAATGTTTCATTTCTGCTTTTCAAACAGAATTGGGCAAGCTTAAGAAATGTGATGGTAGGGACTTGCTTAGTCAGCATAATTCCTGTTAAGCACCTGTCAGCATTTGTTCTGACAGAAAACTTGACTTACCCTTTCAGCTGCAGCTGCTTTCACATACCCTGTTAAACCAAACTTCCCTGAAAGTATGTGAACCTCTAGCATCTAGAAACATCTTCCTCTGAATCATTTAAAAAAACACATAAGCTTGAAAATACTTTGCAGTGCATTTAAAAGTATTTTCTGTTCCTTTCAAGAGAGTGGCATCTCAGCTACTGTGTCTGTACAAACTTATTTTCTTTCCCATCTGTTTCAGCAGCCAGCCCATCCGTACCTCCTGCTGCACCAGCTCCCTCTCCAGCCCCAGCAGCCTCCAAGCCCTCTGCAGGTACAACTGACCCTGAAGAAGCAACAAGGCTGCTGACTGAAAAGAGGCGCCTTGCCCGAGAGCAGCGGGAACGGGAGGAGCAGGAAAGGAGGGAGAGAGAAGAGTTTGAAAGGTAATTCTAGTCCTCTGCAGTAGAGAAGATATGTTTTTAGCAACTTCCTGTGTGTATTTTGCTGTTATATATGAAGCACAGCACTGAACTGCAGGAGGCACAAGTTCCTCCCCAAAACCATATTTTCCTGTTGGGTTTTTCAGTTGGTGCAATAAACCTAAGTAGATCTGTAAGGTTAAAACTTTTTCTAAGTAGTGCTTTAAAACAGGACAGGAGGAGAGAGCAGGTGCTTGCAATTGTGATTCATTGTTTCCTCAGAGATTAACAAAGCTATACTTGTTTGTTCCAGTTAGAGAACTCTGCATGACTGTTTTTAACTTTGTGATTGGCATGAAGTTTCTTACTTTGAATTGTAAGATCTCCATCATGGGTCGTGCTGTAGGTGTCCAGCTGTTGTGACTTAAGCCTCTTTGTTTTCTCATTTAAAATAAAGACCCCCTCTGCACACCCTCCCAACAGTTTTGGAGGGTAATTGATGTTGCATCTCACTTTCTAATAGCAAATGAGTAGCCCTTCTGAATATTTATGACTGTGGCTGCAGCACAAATTGAGTGCTATTTTAGAGGGCTACCATACCTCTGGAATTTGTTGGACTTCTTTAACTTTGCTGATAGGAACAAGGCAGGACCAGTTAAAATACCCTGACTTTCCAAAAGGCTCACTATACCGACTCTCTCAAAAAGAGTTTTAAAGAAAAAAATCTGCTGTGACATAAGAGTAATGTGGTGAATATATACTAAGATTGAAAGTTCAAAAATAAAAAGTAAAGAATAATCAGCTTTCAAAGTGAAAGGAGTTTCCAGCATCTGTGCAGTGCCTTCATAAAAGAACTTGAAAGGAGTTGAGGCCAATGAGGTGATGTTGGTCTTCAGTGAGATGTCAGTTGTGAACAGGCTGAGACATATCTTATGTTGCTGAGATACAAAATGGAAACTGGATTGCTGTACTGATAAGCATAAAGGAATGTGCATAGGAAATAGTCCTAACTTGACTCCTGTGGTGGTGGTCTCTGAGCGAATTATTTCTGAGGGAAGAGATCTTGTCTGGAGTTGAATATAGGAAAATATTAGGTGAGTCATGGTTGACAAAGTAAATTAACTGTTACAAATTAATAGAAAACAAGAACAAAATGAAAATGTAATTCTGAACTAACCAAGATAAATCTACATTTTGAATGTTGAGTTTTATATTTTTTCGAGATAGTAAAATCAATAAAACTAGAAAAATAAGTGCAGACAGACGTCAGGGAACATCACAGGTACAATGCAATTCCCGTATGAAAATGAACTAAACAGGTGAGGATTCTTTAGCAGGGAGGATAGGCTAAAAAGTCCTAAATAATTTGGGAAACATCAAAGGTTAAGAGGAAAAGCTACTCACTCCATAATGCAAGGATGAGGGACCATTAGTAAGGTTAGGAGGTAACCTTCAAAAACCAGCAGAATTAGATACTTTTTTTTAATCATTGCCATGAGGTGAGATGAGTGCCAAAAATGCATACTGTTTCAAAATATGATTGTATGAAGTAGCAAAAAGGAGTGCTTTGCAAAATATATTAATCAAAGATACTATTTGTGATTCAGAAGGTATGTGAGTCATCGATCAGGCAGATGTATGCTGGAGGAGCATTGGTGTTGCATTGCAAAGTTTTTTATATTCCATAGGGATTCATGTTTGGTCCCTACGGGAAGCAGAACAGACAACTTAGGAATAAGACAGCAGTACACCCTTTATCCAGTTGGGATAGCAGTGCTGGGTCAGGAATCTGGTGGTTTAGCTTTTCCCCTTACTTTTATTACCTGTTTCTCTTATGGTTATTTAATGATTGCAGGCAAAAGAAAGAAGAGTTGTCACAGAGGATAGCTGAAGAAAGAGCTCGCCGAGAAGAGGAGGAAGCTCGCAGACAAGAAGCAGAGAAGCAGAGGAGGGATGCAGAGGAGCGGGAAAAGGAGGAACGGCTGCGCCGCCAGGCAGAAGAGAGGGAGCAGAAGGAGAAGGAAGAGATGGAGCGCGTCCAGAAACAAGTATGCTTCCCTCTTGGAATTCCTGGGCCAATCTTGTTGACAGTGCAGTGGGTGAAGCAGCACCTCTTACACAGCACCTAAATTAGAGCAATAGCTAAAATTTAAATGCTATCTGAAAAGTGTTGGGATGGAGTTCATTCCATAGAGTTGTTCAAAGTAGAGGTATTTCTACTTGACAAAAACATGGGATAGGGAATTGAGTTTTGGTTTGGTCTTTTCCCTTTCCCTTTTTACAATGTATTTAGAGCAAATCTTTTCTTGTTCCTCATAAGTTGTGATGAAATAGAGTTGTATTGGGGAATTTTGATAAATGCTGTTATATCAGAGAATATTTTGTCCCAACAGTTATAGAAAGTCCAGATGCAAAGATAACAATTCACTGTGTTAGAGACACAGTACTGCTGAGTTCTAATCCTATGCCAAATATTGCTTTTGTGTGGGGCTGGTGGGAAGGGGTAGATTTAGTCAAACCAAGGAGAACCTTCATGTTGCACAGTTCTCCTGAAATCAGAGTAGTTAGTCAAAAGACGTAAGAGTAAATAAATGAAAATTAAGTTTCTCAAGTACTTTCATTTTTGATGGGCATAATAGTGGGTTTACTGACTTCAGGAGAGGGTGTGGTAAGCATTCTGGATAGGATTGTTCTCTTCTCACATGTCCTCTTACTTCTTGCATGTACTTTATTCTTCCACAATCCAACACTTCAATTTGCCTTGTAGACACGAGGTTTCTTCTGGTGTGTAAATGTATGCTTCTGATAATAACTAAAAGGATTGATGATAAAGGATTTTGTTAGTGAATATGGCTGAGAAACTCTATTCTCTTTTTTCAGATGTGTGCTACTTTCTTTGAAATGTTAGCCTGAGTCTTAGCTTAGCACTCAGAGATAGCACATGGTCAGGGCTTTTTTGGATGTTACAGATGCAACAGTTGTTTTAGTAGTTCCATCATACAACAGTGTCACTGTCAGGGAGCAAGGCCCCTCTACAGTATATTCCAGACAAATTTTGCATTTCATTAAAAAAGAAGGAATGGAAAGTTTGTGCAAATGGACCTGTGGCTATTTGCTCTTGGTCTTCTTAAACAGTTACTCTGTTGGCCAAACAAAACATTCTACTGCATTTGTTTTACTCTCAAGAACATCCACCATGCAAAACATGGATCTCTCTAATATTTTCCTGGCTGCTGTTTTAATGCTGAAGGCTAGAAAATTTATTCCTTGTTTGTTATCTGGCATGCTCTGGAACAGGCATAAAACCAAACATGATGTCCACTGTTTAGTTCCACTCTCTTAATGCTACACAAAAAATGGAGATTATTGAAGAAATGTGCAGTTCCATCTGACAAGATTTTTGGTGACTTGTAAGCCCCAAAAGTGTACTTTCAGGGAGTTGTAGATATGCATAATAAAGCATAGAGTATAAAACTGTCCTTAAATAGTAAATTATTCCCCACTTTTTTTTTCCTTTTACCACCAATGTAGAAAGAAGAGGAAGCTCGCCTGCGGGAAGAGGCCGAGCGGATTCGATTAGAACGTGAAAAGCATTTCCAAAGAGAAGAGCAAGAGCGCTTGGAAAGGAAGAAGGTAACTCAGCCCATGAAGAGAAACTGTGATTGGTTTTACCTTAGCAGTCTGTTTCCATCTCAGCAGTAGGAAGTAAATTGTATAAATGTGCTCTCATAAAAGTTGCAGTCCTCATTGGCCTGATGTGACAATGAAGGGACTATTGCCAACAGTAATAAATAATTCAGCTTTTTTGCAATAAACAGATACAGCTGCTAAATGACAAGCAGTTGTGGTTTGGGAGAAGGATATTCAAATTAATGCCAGCAAACATTATTTTACCCCTTTACATTTCATTGTAGAGGCTTGAGGAGATCATGAAGAGAACTAGGCGTGTAGAAGCTGTAGATAAGGTCAGTGCTGCTACTCAACATGTGTAAATATTGAACACGTTTCACTTTTTTCCCTAGTGCCATTTTTAATTTGCAAAACTGTGCTTCCTTTGTAGAAATCCAATGACCAGCAAAATGGACATATATCAAAGGCAAATATCACTGGAGAAGCAGGTATTGTGTTTAACTGTGCCCTGAGCGTGACAGGTGAATAAGTGACGACTGAGCACAGGAGTTTGGGAAACAGTTCTGAAACTTGGCATGCTAATTGCAGTAAACTGTGAGAGGAGTATAAATGAAATCTTGGCAGACACAAATTATTTAGCCTTTCTGTATAGGTAGTTAGCCATTACTAAATGAGTCCAATGTTTTAGCAACTTCATCACATCACATTGGTGTTTAGCAAAATTAACAAGTTGAATTATTTATAAAGTGAAAGGAAATTATTTTGTGCTTTGGATCACAAAAGAAACCAATTCTACAGTTTCTTTCTTATATTATTTCAGATGTGGTTGTTGCAGATTTACTCCATTTGCTTAAAAGATTATTTCTTCTTAGTCATCAAAACGAAGTGTTCATTGTTCTAAACATCTCCCTGTAACTTCTTTCTTCCACACCTGCTGCCTTATTCACTTGGTCTTTTTTTTTTTTTTTGACAAAATTGAGCTACTACAAAAGCTTAGTCTTCTTGTCACACCCACACTCTTATGCTTTCCTTCTACTCCATTCCCTCTATCTTTATTTCTTTTTAAGTAATCTTCTATGTAAGACTTTAATACTTATAATAAAGGAAGAAAAATAAATTGTAGCTTATATGCAACAATCACCAGGTGTGAATTACACCATTTAAAGATACTGAAGTCACGCTATCAAATGGCTTATCCTATTGTAGCATAACAAATGAAATGACATGAATCTTTTTCTCCTTTGTATTTGGGCTGAGTAACATTGAAGACAGCAGCACTGGCTGATGGATGATTTTTTCCTTGATGTTTAAAGTGAACACTATAATTAGCACTGTCAGGAAACCTTTTGATGCAGATTTCATTACATGTGTTTGTTAGTTGTTTACATAGTATCTTGGGTCAAAAAGTTTGCAAGCCACTGATACAGGAATTGGCTGGGATGCCATCTTTGTCTGTGGGCACTGTTGAAGGTGTTATATACCATTTAAATAATTTCTGAAACTATAAAGGGCTCCACTATCTTTGGCTAGTGTTTTCCCTCTAGACATAGAAGAGAAGTAGTCTTCTATCAGTTTCCTAAGGCAGAGGAGACTTTGGATCTCCATTTCCCCAGGCCCAAGGGAAGGCTGGAGTCCTTGAGTGACTGAATAAAGAGAAAACTGCTCCCAGCCTCAGGGCTGCTCTACTGTTTGGCTTTGCATTATCTATATATGCCACTGAGTTAAAAGTGTGGATTAATGGGTGTAGTCTGGCCACATGAGTTTCCATATTGCACTTTAACAGACTCTATCCACAAACAGATTGTTTTCAATCTTTTTTTCTTAAGTCTTACTGTTTGCCAAAACCTGAGGAGACCTTTGTGGGAAAGGCCAAATCACACAATGAAAAAATTCATCACCTTTTGGTCATTTGTTTGGCCTCTGCTTCAAAATAGGTGATTCTTTTGCATTTCTAAAGCAGAACAGCTTTTGCTTCTGGTTTTTCCTTTTAAATATTAAAACAAAAATATTTTCCTATTATTCCATTTGCAGAAGCACAGAAACCTCTATTTCTAGTATCTTCCATATAAAAACTTGCCAAAGATCAGACTAAGACATTTGGTATAGAAGTCTTCAGCCCAAAAATTTAGAGTACAGTGAAACAGAGCAGCTGAAGGAGGGGCTTCTTAGATGAGGTTTTGGGTAATGGATATAAATGTGTCCCAGCCTATGAATACTGAATAGTCCTTGCAATTACTGTAGCAGATGTTAGAATGGGTGGGGTGTAGTTGTTTCCTTTTACTGACCTGTATATGAATTTGAGCGACTCTAGATACAATGCAGAGGGCTGTAGTTGTACTTTAAAAGAAAACCATGAGGCAGGATAGAAACATGTATCACATGGTCTCAGCATGAGGGGCACAGACAATCTAATTTTATGTAGCTCTCTGCAATGTTTAGAACAGTAATTTAGCACTTCTTTAAAGAAGTAGCCTTCTCAATGGAGATTTTATTTCTTGATATCTTTTTGAGTTACTGAAATCAAGAAATACCAATGTATGGAATAAGTAATGTCCCAGCATTGTTCTATTCCATTCTCTATTGCTGCTTGAAAAGTGCCAGCATAACATTCTATCAGATATCAGCCTCTTTTGCCCACTGGCTTATGCATTGGAATTGTGCATATGACTCTAAAATGTTTATTCTTGTTCACAAAGCTATGGCTTTGAAATCTGTGACATTTACTTTGGACCTGAAAAAGGCTTTATGTGCCCAAAAACTTGACAAAGGAGATGAGGTTGGGTAGAGAGAGAGGGAAGGGGGGTGGGAACCATGTATTTTTTAAACTGAAACTCACCTTGCTGTGCTGGCTTTTGTAGAAAATATTTTACCCTGATCTGCAGGGTAGATGCTGCTGCTTGGTTTTATGAAAACCTGTTTTCTCTGTCCAGTCACAGCCAGTCCTGCCTCTCCCTTGGAGCCTGCAGCAGGGCCTCAGCTCCAGCACGCAGTGCCGCCTCCGCACAATGGGACTCCGGCCGCCTGCACACGCATGGTGGTTCCACACCAGCCCCCTGCAAATGTGGACAGGTAAAGCATTGCCAAGTGTCAGGGGAAGGGTTTGCAGGAGGAGGGCTAGTAGAGTAATAAATTCTGTTCAGATCCATGTGTTTATTAACTAAATAAGAGGCAGGTGTTCATTCTGCCTTGTTTCCTGGTTTTTATCTTGTCCTGTGTTCAGAAAAGAGCTTTATCATATTTCAAATAGCAGTAGTCGATTTTTTCTAACTGATAGGGGAAAAACTAATTAAAAATAGAGCATGTTCTTTGCAGTGTTTGGAACAATGTGTGTTTGCCAGCAATTATTACATTTGTTGAAACTTAATGGAAAGGGAAATTTTTCTATTCCTTTCGCTGAATTAAGCTTCATAAAACTGACTCTGGGCTTGCACTGCTGATTTTCTTCGTTGGAATAATGACTACTGTGCTTTCAGCCTAGATGTTTTGATTTCTGAACTGCTTGAAGTATTAGCAAGTGTTACTGTAGATATGTCCTTTGTGTGAGATATGGGACTAGTCACTTTGGTTATGCATTTAAAAAAACACCTTTATTCCTCATAAGGAGTATTTGGGGAGGCAGATACTGTATGTTGGGAGCTCTCTGTAGCCATGAAGCAAGTCACTCAGACTTTGAGAAATTGTTTAAACACTTGCAACCTCAGTATTGAACCGACTGACATCTGTTACATAAGCATGAGCTGTCAGTTATTTTAATTTTAGTGATGCAGAAAGCCAAATAATCTCACAGTCCTTTCATGTTTTATGCAGGTAGTGCCAGAATATGCATGGAAAAACTTGAATGTGGGAAGCCATTGTGCAGTCTTTAATGGACAGTATGCTTCAGGGTGTGATTGGCACTAATTGAAGGAGGAATTTGCCCTTTCTCGATCCCTCCATATGCCTGGGGGATCTTAGCCTGCTGTCATGCTGACAAGGATGCTCCTGCTGAGGGGTGTTCTGTCAGTGACACTGAGCTGCATTGGATGAGCTGCACAGAGCTGCCTCATAATTGTCTTGGGCAGCTATTAAAATGTTAATCACTCCCAGCCTTACAAGCACCTTGATGTTTGAAATACAAAATGTGCCACGCTAATGAGTGCAGTCCTCTACCATTATAATCTGCGTGGAAGGAACCTCGGAATGCCCACAGTGAAGAATGAATAAATGAGATCAAAGAACACTGACAAAAGTAGGAAGAGCATGTAAGGTTGTGGAAGGGAGAACTGGCCTGCCAGGTTGCAATGTGTCTGCTTCAGAGGTGCATCCACAGTTACCAGGAAGGTGGAGCCTGAAGAACTTGATAGTGTCCCATAGATTTTCTCACATGGTAAAAGCCACAGGTGCCAACACCACTGCTGCTGCATCTTGTGTGCTGTGGTTGTCTGGCAGCCAGATACACCTGACACGGCAGCACACACGGGGGCAGTTGGGTGCAGGTTGTCTCCTGAGTGAGCATCTCACTTACTGTCAGCCCTCAGCAAGATCTGGGTTTTGTCGGAAAAAAACTCCATCATGTTTTAAGGCCAAGAATGCTGAGATTTCTGACCAGAAGTTAAAATGGTGTTACCTGGGGAACTTGTGTCACGTGCTTGTGTGGGTGAGAGGATGGAGTGATACAGAACCCTACAGCTGCCTTATCTACAGCTCACTTGCAGATTTTTGCTTGTACTCCATTCTCTAATTCTTTGCCCAGGATAGATCATGTCTGCTACTTCTTAGAAAAAGTTATTTCAGTACAGTGGTTTATGTTGACAGTACTTTCCATATGCTACTTCCTCTTTTCTGTGCTGTTTCCTACAAACACTTGCAATGCAGTGCAAAACACCTTGGTGAGCACAGGTCACCTCATGTGTCTCCATCCTGTGTGCATGGAGTTGGGTCTGGGTAGGTTAGATAACCAGTTTTTTGAAATATACAGTTGGTCTGGGTCATTGCATTCATGTCTTGTCCTGGAAAAGAAAACTCCTTGTTGCTGGCTGGTTTCAGTGCCGTTGTCTCAGTGGATCAAAAATAAGAACCACTCATCATCTAAAATTCTGGCATCCATTTTGCTTTTAATGTCTATCTATGTCTCCTCTGCAAAAATCCTCTCAATAAATGTGGTGACTGACATTGTCCTTCAGATCAGAAATAGCAGCTGTGAAAATATTTTGGCACTTTTCAAAGGCCTGCAAATCTGTATTTTATTTTTTCCTATTCATAAATGATCAGATTTCCGATGAATGATTGGAAACAGATACACTGAGTTCTGGCCTTCTTTCTTTATTTTTTATTCTCTTGTAATTCTAATTTCAGTCTGTGACTACATAGAGTTTTGGCTAAAATTACCTACAACAGATATAATTTTCGGTAATTTTAATTTTTTTGGATGTTCCTGTTCCTTTAAGTAAACTGGCTTCTCTTTTCTCGACATCTTCCAGTCTATCTTGTTAATATTGATGTGTCCAGGTCAAAATGTGAAGCTGCAGAGATGCTTTTCAGCTGCCATGGAGATGTCCTTCAGATGCTTGCAAGAATGTTATGTTTGGAAATGCACTCTGAACAACTCAGGCAACTTTTTTCCCCCTCTATTACATAAGTGTCTTGCTACAAGCGTACTTATGGAATATGTTAGAATGCCAAAATTATCCAGTTCTTTCTGCAAAATTGTATGCCTGAAAAGGACATCTCTGGTGTTGCATTAGACACTTAGACAACATTAAGAATGTAACATAAGACAGAAAGAACAGCTGTAGCAGGTCAAAAGCCCTTTTTTATTTTTTTGTGTTCTTTGCTTCAATGGCCTGTAGCACAATGTAAAGGGGGGAAAAAGGTAATTACCAGGAGATCCTCTGGCCAATGAAGGGTTGCTAAGCATTGTGGTCCAAATGCAGCCATAGGCTCAAGGAGTCCCTGAGCTGCTAATTACCAGAAGCTGGAGGGCATACCAATCTCCTAGGAATTTATCTAATCTCCTTTTGAACTTGTGGCCTCTAAGATATCCAGTGGAAATTAATTCCACTGTTCTATTTTCCCCTTTGTTTTGTCTAAATTTGCTCCTTTAGCAATTAGGTGGATGAAGCAGCATAGAATCTAGAAGATTTTATACCACAAAATTAGAGTATTTATAATCCTGATTTCCTTTTCTGTACCTCGTTTGTGATTGCAGAGACTCCTCTGTCTCAAAAGGCATCGTTCAAGTCTGAATGAGTCCTGGTCTAACTCTGTGTGTAATACTGGCAGTGCAATGACAAATAAATATGAAATATGAAGAATTATTTTTTCATTAAGTCAGCTGACAAATTGGGAAAAATCTGTTTACAGAAGCAAGAAACTTCTCCATTGCTCTAATACTTGTTGAACTACTGTGCTGTTTAATTTATCTGAATGAGCAGTTGCTCTCTTTATACCTCTTGCTTACCCAATTCATCAAACTTGGCATGTTATCCTAGCTCTAGTACAGTTATTGGCAGTAGATGGGGATAAAATAAGTAATAGATACTTTATAGGGAATAATAACCTAATGACTGTACATTACATTACAGAGCAGATTTTAATAGGCCTAAAGCATTTCATAGATTCTGCTCTTCATCTTACAGATGTGGATCACCACAAAAGGGTGATGTGGTTTAGGAGCTCTCCCAGGCAGCCAGCAGGGTTTCTGTGTCTGCTCTCAAATTCAGTGCAGTGAAACATATTTTTCACTTTGAAATTTGCCCAGCATATCCACAGATGAAAAAAAAAGGGAGTACCTTTCTGAAAAAGAACTGGTGATGGTTTAAATAACTGGGAAGGCTTGATATGAATAGCAATATGTGACTCTCAGGAAATCTGGGCTTTGGATAAACATTGAAACTTTCAAAAGAGCAATGATTGTTTTCTTGACTCTTGGGGAATACTGTAAAACAATTCTTTAATTGTTTGTGCAGAATTGTACACACAAAGAAGCCGGCAAATGAAAATATACTTTATACCAATTATAAGCAGGGTTTTTTTTAAGACTAGTAAATGTACTGTCAGGAGAAAATTAGCCTGTGAAACCAAGCTACCTACTGAGAAATGGCCTGAGGAAATTTATAGCCAAGATTCAATCTAGGAAAATTGCATCTGAGCCTTTGTGGCTGAAACATTTCCAAACAACCTGAACACTTGTGATGTGGTCCAAATAGGGAATAGGTACCCAAAGTTGTCAGGATCTAACTGTTCAGAGCCTTAAGAAGCACCTGTGAAAGATCACAAGATTTTTGAGAATTTGTTGAGTACTTGCTCTTGCTTGAGGAGCTTATGCTCCCATTACTGTCATCCTGTTCACTGAAGTAGCACCTTGATTTCCCCCCTCTGGCAGGATAGGACATGCCACATTCAAAGTGAGAGGGACTTGGCAATTGCAGCACCTAATAAAGGGGCTGGGAGAGGAGGAGCAAGGTGCAAGACATGAGCATCACCTGGAGAGAGTATGTGCAATTGCAGATTGTCTCTGCTTGTGCTGCTCTTGACTGGGGGAGATGTACAAGAGCTCACTCATAAGGCATCTCTGTCATGTGGGAGACGGAAAATGAAAGTGCAGATTGACAGGAGGGGTTCTGGGAGAGGGCACTTCTGCCTTGGACATGATCAACAGAAGTGTGGAGCTGGGTGCTGCCTTGGAAATAAACCCTAAGAGCTTGTATGAGAGGAGGGACTGAAAGGAGCACTGCATTGACAAGGGAGTTTTTTCTCTGGATAAGTGGCATATAGAAGAGGCTGCTCCAGAACTGGTGGCAGGAGGTGAGCCAAGAAGTAATAAAAATTACAGTGATCTTATCCAAGGGCAATCACATTGATTTGCAATAAGAGGAAGGGTACAACAAAGACTATGAGATCTGAAAAAGATGTTAGAAGCTGTAAATTGCAATATGTGGGTGGTTCCAGGTAGTGGTGGTGCTGCAGGGGTTTCCTTACTGCTTCGCATTGCAGTCACTTCTCAGACTGCAGTGTCCACACAGCACCCTGTAGTTCTGGCTGCCATGTAGCCAAAGGTAACGACTATCCCATGGGTTTGAGGGAAGGAATATCAAATACTTGGCTGCAAAAAGAGTATTTCCTACTCTGGTAGAAGCAGAGTTTTGTTTTCACTGGCTAAAAGAATGCTTGGTATTGATGCAGACTTCTCTTACATTTGTACTATAGCTTTGAGGATGACTAAATTTCTGTTCTAGATAAAGTATGTAAGGAAAAATTTCTATGTTTCTCTTTCAGCAATCTCAATCCAGAGAAAAACGCGAATGAAAATGGAATGTCTATGCAGAATGATAACTTTGAAGAGATCATGAACCTGCCTATTGGTTCTAAACCATCCCGGCTGGATGCTATGAACAATGATGGAAGCAATAGTCCCGAAATTCCTTTGAATCCTATTCTAGCCTTTGAAGATAAGGGGACTCTCTTGCCTCAGGTAGATAGTGTTCAAACACATCAAACAGCAGGTAGGTTTGCTGTGGTCCACTAACACTTGTAATGTGTTGTAATTGACAGAGGTCCCAGAGGTCTCAATTAATATAAATTGATTCATTTAAGCGTTTTTAGACTCCACATTACTTGGGGACAGGAGCACATGTCGTCTTTGTAAAGCTATGCATGCCAAGCACATATAGATGCAGTGCAAATGGTGGTGAGGACTTATCTTTTCCTGGATGAAGGCTTCTCACAAATATTTTACTTTCTGCCATTTATGGTTGCTTAGAAAGGTTTGGCATGTGCTTTCACACAGAAGTGATAGGTGACAGCTGCTGTTCTGACCTTCTGATCAGCAACTGGGTTCCAGTTTTGCAAGTGCAGTGCCTGACATATGCACATGCAGAAGGGGAGCTACTACTTTTTAAAAACTACTTTTTGGAATTCTGGATGTGATTTCCTCATTAAGTTCTTGCAGGCATGGAGGAATAATTTGCAGGACACTGGATTTTTCTGAATTATATAACTTTGCAAGAATGTTAGGTAAACAAATACCAATCTAGCAAATTAAATTGGATAGCACTTTATTTTTCTCTGGCCTAAAAATGCAATGAAAATCTTACAGTAAAATAACTGCATAAGCACATAACATTTTGAAGTAAGAATTGCCACTCTGACCTGTCATTTTTACCTTCTGTTTTAGAAGTGATCTGATTGTTTCTTCTGAAGAACCAAAGGTGATATGAGCATCTCTGCAGTCAGTGGAGTTTCTTCCATGCAATGAAGGAGTGTTGTATTTTTTCTCTCCAGTTTTTTAAAGATTTCTTGAATATCTTTTTTGGAAGGACTTTAGAAAACCAGCAGAAGAAATGAGGGGAATAGATTTGGATCACCATTCTAATAGCTTTCATCACTAGCAAAATCATGCTTCACGTGCGTTACTTAATATGGCTATTTCCAACAAGCTTTTTTTGTTAGTAAATGAATATTTCTGCATTCCTTAAGACACAAGACACTGGAATCTGAAAGTAACGGGCTGATTTGGGTGGTGGGACTGATTATTATTTTTTTTAAAGAAAGGTGGATGTTAGTTTAAAAAAGCATAATTGTAAAATTGGCAAAGAATCTTTTACACTTTGTGGTTCTAATACTTGAAAAATAAATGCCTCATTGCTCTACAAGTAGAGCTAAGGGGGTGTTTTATTTAAACCTGTTGGTTTAAATGTTATTGCAGAGAACTCTAATTATGGGGGCAAACTATAGGCTTCTGTATCAGGTTCTTGTAAATGTAATTCCTACAGGGACATTCTGTAAATTGAGACGTCACTATGATCTTCTCACATTTTCTCTAAAAACACAAAACAAGACAGGTTTTAAAATGTGAAAATTTGAAAGCGTTATTTTTTCATGGACAAGAGGAAAACCTATTGTTCTCCTAGACGATGTATTTATGAATTTTGCTCAGTACAGAAATAAATCATTTAATTGAATAAATTAGACAAATGTGGTAAAAAGATACTGCAAACTTGATTTTTTTTTTTAGTTACATCCATGTTCACAATACTATAAAAGATGTGTATGCATATGTGCACACACGTGTGCACATACATACAAGGAAATACCTTGTTCTGAGTCCTGTAAATTGCTGCTGTTCCCAATGATGGAAGACTTTTCCTTTGCCTTATCAGACTACTGAAGACTGTGTGAAACTTGGGATATTTGAGTTTTGGATGATGATGCAGGTTTGGGGATTTTTGGGGTTTGCTCGTTTCAGAGCAAATGGAAAATGGTCATTGTTTGTGCTTTTTATGTAGTGTGTGGTTTTTATAAAGCAGTGCGGTTTGAGTGATAAGAGGAGCGATGCAGGTTGCTTTCTCTTTAGTTTGATGATTTCTACTGTCATCCATTGTTCCATCCCACACTTTTGGTTGCTGTTGTGCAGAACTGTAAAATCTTGCACGTTTTTGTGCTTTGCTAAACAATGCTTTTGGAGGCAGACCTCGCTCTGGGTGTTTGAAGCATCGCCGAAGGCTTGAGGCATTGCTGTCTGAATCAGTGAGAAGATCCTTGGGTAAGGGAAATAGAGGTTCATGGGCACTCAGCTCCTGCTAACAGAGAATCTACCATTAAGATTCCTGCACTTGCCTTTAGTGAGCACTGAGCAAGGCCTCTAGGAAGCTGTGCACAAAGTCTGTGCTAGCAGAAGAAATCCTCTGAGACAAAAGCCGAAGAAATTTCTGCTGCTGCCAAGTGTTCATCTTATAGAGCAGATGCGATAAAAAGCAATGGAAATAAAATGGAAGAGACTTCATCTGCCAGAATATTTATGGAAGGGAAAAAACAGCCATTCAGTCAGAGTGCTTTCAATAGTAACTTGTGACACAGTAAAATGAATTGGGTTCCTTTCTTGCTTTCTTTAGTTTTCCATGTACATAGCACAATATTTTCAAGTGTCCAAAATATGTAGTTTTTCTTTAAAACTATATATATAGCATGTAAGTACCAAATAAAACTTGTTTGAAATACTTATTTCCACTTATATTTTCATTTTGTTGCATAGCTGAAGCAAGAGTCAGTCTCTGAAGGGAGAGTCTTCTGTCTACTCCTGGTCTGCTTAAAAATTTGCTTCAGGTTTTCTCTAATTTCTTTACTGGAAAATTGTACAAAGTTACTTGCGATTAGAAACAGAGCAAAGAAACAGGCAGAAACATTTAGCTTCAGTTTTAAGTCTTAGGATTCATTTAGGAGCAAGTGGAAATTGTGTTGACCTTGAGCTGTTAAGGATTGGTTATAAATTATGCTGGTCTGGTTTTTTTGGAGATTTCAGCACACTTGCTTCACTGTTTGCAGCAAAAATGGGCCTGCTTTATTTCTCATATGTACTTTGTTTTTTGCTTTGAATTTTTTTTTTTTTTACAGCTGGATTAAAACCAGTTTATTGTTACAGTCAATCCAGGTTTGCTTCAAATGAGAGAGAGAATTTCCTGTTTCAGGGGTCTGACATAGAAAATAAAACAGAGGGAATTGGGAGTGGAAGTAGGTATATGAATTTTTAAGAAAAGGATTTAATATTGAATTTTTAAATCTTTTGGTTAAGCCTCTTTTAATGCAGGGAAAATTATTTCTTTGCTGTTGGGTGTTGTTTTTGACAATAAAATATGGTCTGGGAGGAAGGCCAGCTCCTTTGCCTGCTATTGCAACTGGCTGTGTTGTTTTTACCATGAGGGGCAACGGGGAACTACTCCATGAGGTAGAAGTAGCCGGTGTAGCAGGTGCAGACAGCTGTTGTGAGGGCTCAGAGCAGCAACCTTCCCCAGCAGAGAGCTGAGTGCTCTGGGAAGGCTCAGCTCCACGCTAACACCCCCACAGCAGAGCATCTATGCTCACAGGGATGAGGCTCAGTAAGTTATTTCAGTACATCACAACTGCAGCATTGCTCACCATTAGCTCTGCTTGCTTTATGCTTTTTATCTCCTCATTCCTGATGAAGAATGCTTTGTTATTTTCTTTCCTGCTAAGACCTTGAAAAAATGCTTGCGATTAAATACCTAAGAATACAAATACAGGACACATTCTAACATCATTGCTTAATATTGCACTGTTTCGTTTTGGAAACTGATCTAAAAACACCCACAAGGGGGGCTTGAAATTTGAGATTTTTTTGTTCCTAGGTGTGTCCTTCAGTCAGTCCTCTGTATTAGTAAGTCCACCTGCACAAAGCTGAACACATGGTTTGTCACATGAAATTACAAAACAAAGTTCCTGTCACACATGAATACTGAAAATGCCATATTGCCTTATCCAAAGTTTCTGTCTACCCTGTACTTTAATAGGCCTTTTTACTGCACTGAGTGTGGTTTTGGCTGCTTTTACATGTTTTTGGGGGGTTTTTTGGTTGGTTTTTGGGGAAGGGGGGGCGGCGTTTTGTTTTGTTTTTTTCCCAAACAGTACCATTGGAAAGAACTTGCAGATATTGAAAGAAATCATTATCAAAAATGCCTCCCCAAGCACCAAAATTAAGTTCAGCGATTTGAGCCACAACAAAATGGAACACTAAGCCCTTAACTGACAGAATAACTTTTTTAAACTATTTTTTTAAATCTTACTTTTATTCCATGTTTGTAACCAGTATCAGCTCTAAAGTTCTACATGCACATAAGAGTTAAAAGATGGTCAGAAGCACTTCAAAAGACAGTGTGCTGCTTTTGACTAGGGTAGAGTTAATTTTCTTCACAGTAGCTTAAAGGGGACTGTGTCTTGGGTTTGTGCTGAACACGGGGTTGGTAACACAGGGATGTTTTACTGCTCAGCAGCGCTTGCACAGAGTCTGCTTCTCACACCACCCCACCAGCCCAGCGTTGGCACAAGCAGCTGGGAGAGGACACAGCTGGGACAGGTGACCCCGGCTGACCAAAGAGACATTCCATACCTTACATTGTCATGCTCAGAATATAAAGCTGGGGGAAGTAGGAGGAAAGGGAGATGTTTGAAATTGCAGTGTGTCTTCCCAAGCAACCATTACACATGATGGAACTTGGCTTTCCTGGAGATGGCTGAACATCTGCCTGCCCATGGGAAGTATATATGTAAGAAAATGAGTTTAATTTAAATATGACTACCTTTATTGTTCTTTAACTCCTTTTAAAATGAAGCATCACTATCAAAATATAACAAAAATTCCTATTTTTGCCAAATATTTTCACTCTTCCCTTGTTGCAAGCAGCTTTGGAAATAATTTAACATTTGCAGAACACAGAGTTCTGTACTTAAACACAAATAATTCATGGTTCCTGCTGTGTTTTGTACTTGCTCTGTGTAACATTTCCTTGCCTTAATGTGCCTTTGCTCTTCTGCTGGAAAGTAGTGCCTATAGTGTGTAAAAGGATCAGCTGTAAGGCTTCACCCATTCTTATTTCTTGCACTTTCTGAATTGTCCCTCAGCAGTTACTTTCTGTAGTAACCTGTTCGTAGTTTTCTGCCTTTAAAGTATGGGTTGATTCAATTCTTTTCTAAAGTCCCTGGAGTGTGCTCTGAAATACAGGATGTGGAACAGAAACAGAATGAAGATGAATGCAGAGTCACCTGCATACCTGAGAGCTGCTGCTTCAGTGCAATCAGCCTGTTGCATGAATAAAACCTCATTAATACAGTGCTGGTTTTTCTGAAGGTGGGGGTGAGGAAACCAAAAACAAACCATGGAAGAAGGTTAACCAAGCATAGCGGGTGTTTTTCAGTGTAGCCATGTCCTCAAGCACACTTAAGCAGCCAGCCAAACGGTCCAAGGAATTGTGTTTTCACCTGCTTCAATTCTTGTTATCAGGACATCTCTCTTGTATGATGCAACTGCAGGTAGCAGGAAACCAATGAAAGGAGCTGTTTCCTCTGAAAGTTCAGGCCCTTGGATATGGTAAATTTTCATAAGCCATTAGGCTTAAATATTAACTGTCTTCATGGCACATAGCTGCCCTAAGGAGCTCTTGAGTTTCTTCTGTTTGTTGACGGACTTGTTCAAGGAGTTTGGTCATTTGGCTTTTTCTGAATGCTAATGAAAATTCTGGATCTGAAGAGGAAAAACAGATGTTAGGCAACCCGCTGTCTTTCCCTGCGTTCTAATGCAGATGTATAGAAAGCTTATTTTTCAGGTCAGATACAGTTGGTTGGTGGTTCTTACTGCAGGGAAGGCAGAACAATAATCTTCTACCACAAAAAGTGGATACAAATTCAGTTTTCATCCCTACAACTATTCAAGATTGCTGCTAAATTCTCATGACCCAGATGCATAAATCTCAGTTGCCAAATTCAGCCTTATGCAGCAGCTGCCTATCAAGTCATAGCAGGGTTTTGGCTCTGGCTCTACATATGTAAAGATATGTGCTGTATACAGTTATTACCACATTATAACTCTCATAACTACTCAACTTTTATCCAAAGACAAGAAGACTAACCACACCCAGAACAATATGAAGGAATGGACTTTTAAGTATGAAAATGTGAGAATTCCCAGCTTTAATGTCAGCTAATCAAGTGATTTCCTTATTTGCTTGCTTTATCAAAATAAAATAAAATCACATTTGAAAAACTTTTAGGTTGCATCTAGTGCCAAAAATTCTTATGTTGGATAAAAGCATCTGTACCTGAAGTTCTGTTTCCCTGCTGTTCAGAAAGCCTTTAATTTTAAAGCAAGCAAACAAAATCCTCCTGTCTTTATCGGGAGATACTCTTAAACCGCTGCTTTAAAACAGGTGAGGTAATTCTGTTTGCTTAAGTGAGCAGAGCTAGTCCCCTAGCTAGGAGGAGTTTCCACTGTCAGTGGTTGGACTCGATGATCTTAGAGGTTTTTTCCAACCCTAATGATTCTGTGATCTCTGTTACAAAGCAGTGCCTGTTTGCTGCTGATGGATGCAGGCAGCTTTGGCAGCACCCCGGGGGCCCAGCCCAGCAGGAAGGATGTACCTGCTCGAAGTCTGCAGAATGTGGAGATGCCCAGCTGCTGAAAGCGGACCTCTTGGTGGGTAAGAAAATTCTTGAGGTAGGCTTGAATCTCTCCAATGTGATGCTTCCACAAAAGCATCATTTTTTCTGCATAAATGGGAGAACCACTGGGGATCAATACAAGCCTTTAAAGTACTTTGAAAACTGATTTTTGTAACAACATTTGCAAGATCAATAATGACTCATCCACCTTCAGATAAAACCAACATTACTGCAAAGACTGGCAAGGGACTTCCCTGTACTACAGCTTCTGACAATACTGCTGATACTTCAGGTAAATAAAAAGCTGTGTGGGCTGCTGTGCTGGGAATCTGATCCCTGTGCAAGAGGCCTGCTGATTCACAGACAAGTTGGCCTGTTAAGCAAAGCTTTCCACGAGGTGATTGAGCTGTTGGACTCTGCTCACTACCTAAGAGACAATCTGTTGCAAATCCTTGATGCTAGAATGAAACAGATTTGCATTTTCCCTTACTGGGGATTCACTACAGATTTCAGTTTTTCTTATGTCTAAGGTCTAAAATCTAACCATACCTTTCTAGAGAATAGGGCAAGAATCATCTGAACACCCATTTCTTGCAAGTCTTAAAGGCTCTCAGCTGCATGGGACATGTATATTTAGCGTAAAGCTGTTTCTTTTCTACAGGTGAAAATAATGCTCTTTTTATTCTCTCTCATTGAAACTTTAAAAGTTTGGGCTACATTCTTAAAAGGCACTTCACTGCTCCTGCTAATTTAGTCTAGAATTACAACAGCAGGATTTGGTTCAGAAAGTTTTTTCTCTTGCTAGTCAGGGAGCAGAGTTAATCTAAAATTCTGGAACATAACCTCTGCTATCTGTGGGGAATGCCATCCCCTTTTACATACTGAGAAAGATGGTCAAACAGAAAGATGTAACCTTGTCTGAAACAGGTTCTCATCTCTCCCATGATGAGTAGTATCTTAATGGTCTCCCACCTTCCTACTTGTTTTTAAGAATCTCAGCTTTGCCTATGGACCAGCCCTGCAGAATAGCAGTGCTTGAAGAATCAGACCTCTATCTGTGGTCCACTTTCATCCCAGGACTATCTCGTGTACTCAAGGACTGTTTTATTTCAAGGGTGACCGTAGGCACTTTAACTCTAATAAATTTGTAGAGACCAGATTGGGGGGTGATACAGGAATATTAAAGGTTGTCCAGTGCCTGACAGTTAACTCCTTTGGGAAAAGGCTAATTTCACTCCAGACAGCCATAAGCCTCTTTCAAAGCACAGTTAATCCAGTGTGAGTTACCATGACCCATCATGTGCTGGATGACAGAGGCAGCATGAAGGGATGGCTCAGGATGTTCCAGTTGGCCAGCCAGTCTCACCAAGCACTTTGTCAAAGGTTCATCCATCCACTGGACCATGTGTAACATGGCTCCTTCTGGAAGGCAGAAAGGTAAGAGGGTAGTTGGTAAACAGGAACTCCAGTGTCAAAGAAATAAAGGTGAGAGGTCTGCCAGAAACTGCTGAAATCCTTTATGCAACTAGAGAAGCAAAAAAAGTGCTGAACTAGGTTAGTAAGTATGTTTAGGTTGTAAAAAGGGTCATGGTCTGAAGTTATGCTCTCAGTAAGGTAAGGCCACAGATTTGATTCATATTTTGTTGGCTTTATGTTCTGCAAGAACGAATCACTTCATGTGCAAGATCCACTCCTGGCCTCTTGGGCTCAGACTGTCCAGCAGCTACCGGGCACCGCTTGCAAAATTAAATGTGATGTGTTGCCAGCTGCATGGCCATTACACCAGATACAAGAGATGACTTGTATCTTGTTTGACAGAAAATATCCAATACTGGAGCATTTTGGGAAAATTTACACTCATCCTTTCTGCCATGAAGAGTGCTGTACCTTTCATGAGTGCCAATTTGGTATCTCTGATAAAATTAATGTGAAAAAAATTTCAAGATAAAGAGTTACTTTGTATTTTAGTCTTTTTTTATATATTAGTTTCTGCTATGGCAAAATTATTTCACCCCAAGAAACTGGGAAATGTTACAAATAGAAGTAGACAGGCCATGTACAGCAGAAAAATTCAGCACAAAAAAATCTAGAATAAAAAAACTTTAAGCAGTTGAACAAAAGTGCAGACAATAAAGCCCACATGTCCTGCCATTGAACTGTCCTTTGTTCTTGAAGCTTACAACTAAACTCACAATGAATTTAAAGGGAAAGACTTGGGCTGTGTGTCCAGCTGTGCTCCATCTCCTATTAGAGTTAATAAAGGACGTGCATTTCTCTGATTCAGCCAGTCATAGAGGGTTGCTGCCCTACCTTGCTTTGCTAGCTCAGCAAGGCAGGATGTCACATAATGAAGGGAGTCTTCCTGAATGTCGGTCAAAAGCATGGTCTGGAGGAGACCTTCGACACAGCGGCTCTCTGTGATTCTCTGCCACAAGAAAGAGATTCATGTTTAGCACTTCCATTATGGTTTAGTGGTGTCCAGGGGCTTCAGAAGTACTCAACAGTACTGAGGGCTAGGCCATCAAAAATGGAAATTATTCCTCCCAGATCTACCACAGACAACACCTTGATTGTTCAGAGATCACCTATACTGAGATAAATATTTTATAGACTGAGTTGAAAACAGATAGGAGACTTAGCCTGTGCTGACTTGGATTAAAAGCACACAAGACCAAGAAATGAGTTCTGAATGAGCTGGCTAGAGGTGACTGGTTACTAATGAACTTCAATCACAAAGTCGTCAGCTCTCTGGGAGGCCCTAACAGTGGAAGCTGCTCATGGCTCCCAAAGGGAGCTCAGGTGTCTATCAACAACAGGGAGTATCCTTTTTTTGTGTTCGCTCATTTTATGCTGCAGTTTTTTAACTTACTGCTTAGAGGTCCAAGATGGATTTGAGACTGCTACCTTTCAAGCTCCTGCACTCTGTGTCCTGCTGGCATAAAAACAGCACTGTTTTATCCCTTGTGTCAAGGACTCTGAAGTGTTTTAGGGAGTGTTCCTTAGAATTGACCCTGGAAACCTGACACTCCCACTCATGTCTGTGTATTCACTTATGCAGTGAGAGCTAGATACTCTCTATATTATAAAGCTTTATGAAGGTGAAGCAGCTCTCAGCTGATAACAGGATAAAGTCACAGAATTCAAATACTTCAAAAAAACAACCATATCTGTCAAACTTTGAAAGGGAGATCTGTTTTTACTCCTACTGTGGGCTTTGAGTTTGAGGGAATCTAGTTCCCTGCAAAACTTGATTTCACAGCTATTAGAATTTTATATAATTCTTATCTTAGTGAAAAAAAATCAAAAACATACTTTTCCTTCTGGCTGGTTTAAATCTCTGGAACTAGTAGTAATTGGATCATGAACAAAGAGAACAAAAAAAGAACTGAGTCTTCAAAAGTGTGTACTAGGAAGCAGAGCGAAGCAGAAATGAGGATTTAGGTAGGGTTTTTCCCTCAATATTGATTGTTACTGGTGGTACTGTTTGATCAAGGTACTTTAAAAAGACAATGAGAAAGGAAGTGCATATGTGTATATGGATTTCGAAACAAAGTCAGCGAGACAGATCTTTACAGAATTTTGGCACAACTAATATCTCGCCAAAGAGGCAAAATGTAGATTAATAGCTAGGGTTCTACTTCACAATGAAGGGCAGCTAAAGCATGAGAGCCAGGAAATAAAGATTCAGCACACAACAGACCTCAGATTTTCCTGAATGATTCCTTTAATTTATAAGAAATGTCCTTGCTAGAAGAACCTTTTGTACCTATGATGAAGTCAAACTAGGTAACCACATCACTCATAGCAAAAATTAGACATTTCTTATTTTAATTAGCTTATTTGTATTGGGGAAATATTAATAAAATTGCCTTTCATTATGGTCTTTTTGTTCATACATTCAATTTTGTGTGAAGTATACAGCAAATTGGCATATTTGCTATATACTTTACAGTAACATTAATTACCCACTGATTTTTTTTAATTATTATTATTATTAATGCTGATTTGTCATAAATAGAATGGCAACCTCACAGGGCATATAGTTCAATGAGAAACATTGGGTACCTACCTGACAGTTTTTGGAAAGGCTCAGGTTTTTGATGATGCAAGCAGTATGTCCGACAATCACAGGGTCTGTTTTATGTGCTGCCAGTAACGTCCCCAGGCTCTGCAGTAGCTCAGCACATGCCAGAGTGTCCTAAGACCAACCAGTATCATCAATTACATAACCAATTACATCCAATATGGACAAAACAACACGACTTTGCAGTGGGCTATGGAGAGATCAAATTTAGCTCTGCAAGAAGAGCACTAGTTTGTTTATTTAAACCAAGGATGTGGCTGGGTTCAGTGCTGCTTCTCTAAAGTGTAGTCTGACTGGCACTGACTATAGAGCACTTGCTATGGAAGGCTGAAGTCTTTAAGGTCCTGTAGTTTATTTTTGTTTCCATCAAATGCCTCACTGGAGTCATTGCTACTCAGGGGAAGGATGTGTGATCCCAACTGGAAGGAGAGGTGGTCAGGGTAAGTGTGAAAGGCCAAAGTACACAGTGAAGTAGCAGCAGCAGTGTGTCCTTGAGTACCTCAGCAATTTACCTGGCTACAATAATGGGTTGTATGTTTAGATCAGTTTGTGATCAGGCACCTCTTTAGTAAACATGTTCTGAGTAACATCTTCTTTACACACGTATCTTTGCTGTCTGAGGGTATTTTAGAGGTACTTTACTGGGTATGTCTCTCTGAATGTAGTCTTCCTTCAATTAACATTAATATTAATTGAATCACTAGGTTGGATGGGACCTTAAACATCATCTAGTTCCAAACCCCCTGCTGTGGGCAGGAGCACCTTCCACTATGTCAGGTTGCTCAGAGCCCCACTTCACTGGCCTTAAACACTCCCAGGGATGGGGCATCTACAGCTTCTCTGGAAAACTGTCCCAGTGCCTCACCACCCTCGCAATAAGGAATTTTTTTTTCTAATATCAAACCTAAACCTAATCTCTTTCAGTTTGAAGCCATTACCTCTTGTCCTGTAGTATCAGATCTGAGTCTGGATTACTGCACAGGTGGTTACCTCAATAACAAAATGGATTAAGAGGGCACTGCTGTGTGTAAGAGAAACCTGACTTCAACAGACTTTGGGTTAGTTCTACAGCTAAAAGCAAAAGATTTCCTCTTGGGCAGGTTTTTTCTTTCAGTCTCCTTCCCTTAAGAATTTAGGAGTTTTTTATGCAGTTCTTATGTTTTTTCACAACGAACTATATTATTTGTGCTACTTGGAAACCAAGATGTGTTAGCAAGGGAGTTCAATATAAAACAAATCATTGGTCCTATACACAGTTGCAAAAAATCATTCTGAAACATGTGAAATACCAGGATCACTGAAGTAGTGCTGAAAGGCAGATGTCTTTAAAAGTTAGTTTAACTTGAATCTTTCTTTTACTAAGGTTAAATTGCAAAAGTGTATCTTATTTTCTTTTAATACCAGCTGACACCTTCACTTAGTCCGTTCTAAGCACTGTCACAACCAGCAATCCTAAAATAAAACGTGAAAATAAGTGGAAAGGGCAGTGCTATGCCTAAACACAGGGCATTTAAAGAATCCTGTATGCAGACATGACAGTAAATTTTCTTTAGTCTTATTTTTTCTTCCCTTTTAAGGAAGAAATAATATAGTTTTAGATAATCCAATTAAATGACAATTGATGACTGTTTTCTATGCTTTGGGGCCAAATGTCCTCTTTCCTCTGTAACCCCATCAACTATAATACTTGTATTTATTTGCTAAAGCCTGGGAGGAGGAAATTTTCTATTCATTATAAAGGAACTTTGTAATATATGACTTCCCTGCCAAGATCTTTTGTTTATATAGGACCTACATTAGTAAGTGACAGTACTCAAATTTAGCTGAACTTCTTTTTTTGACTGGAATACAGATGAGATCCAGATTTTGTTTCCTGGCTCAATCTCTTGCACAGTACAAGAGAATCACGAGAAAACTGTGAGTAAAAATAGATTGAGTGGTTCAGATGGATATTGATCTAACTTCTCCCAAGACTAGAATATTAAAAAAAAAAAAGCATTCCAGCAGCAAGTGTGCTTACAGTTGCAATGCTGCACTCACACTCCCTACACAGGGATTTCTCGACAAGGTAAATATTATCCCATTGACCAGTTAGCAGGAAGGGAAAGCAAAGTTATTTTGTACCTGAAGTGAAGAGTCAGTGGCACCACCTGGAATAGACAGACCCTGACTTCCAGGTCTTTTGCTCAAAGGAATTTGATTTAAAAGACTATTTTCTCACAAAGCCTGATTCTTTAGTGTTTCAGGGTTGGGCTGTCCTTGGGAAATCTGAATAAAATTTCCCTCACAAGAGGGAAGTTTTCCAGCTCTTGCTTGGAATCTCCATCAACAGCCTGACCAGGAGATTGCAAAAAGGGGGCTGAAGCAGGGCGAGTAGCTCCTGTGAAGCATTCCGGGGGGGTTGCTTCATGGTAACAAAAGGGCAGATGGATTCTGCCCCATTGTATCCTGGGTAGCATTTGTAATAATTCAAGCATCACTTGACTTGTTTGTAAAGGTTAGCTTTGTTCAGTGGTTTGTTTTCCAACAGTTGTTCCCATGGAGAAGTCTCTCTTTCACTCACAAAGAATTCAGCCTGAGTTGGAGTAAAAAACCTTGAAAAGACTTGAAAAACAGGCCAGAAAAGGCATGGAGATGGAGAGGCAGGATATGAATACGGAGAGGTCAGCCTCTTCTCAGAGTGCCCAGGGCTTGCTCGCACAAAGCAGCAACATTCAGTAGTCAGAGACAGCCGTGTTTGCTCACTAAAACAAATTTAGAGATGTAGATACTTCTCACTGGAGAATAAAGCCTCGAGGGTGATGCTTTGCTTTCCAGTCTCCTGCTGCTGAACCTTTTTCCCTCATGAAGGATGGGCTGTTTCACCACTGGTGTACCAAGGCTGAGCTCCCAGTGCCTTTGTTCCCACAGACACTGACCACGTCTCTTTGTGGCTGGGGGTTTGAAACACTGGTATAAAGACAGCTTTCAGGCCCTGGGAGATAAGGATTTGTGGATAATCTTTGCTGGGGGAACAAAAAATGTAAATGGTGTTCAGAAACAAGAAAAGCATAAGTGAGTGAAGACCATGTTCCAGCATAATGAATATCTCATACTGAGTAACACACTGTGCAAACGGCCTTCAACTAACTTAATACATTTCAACTGTAAACTTGCTGAGAGCAAACAGTGTTTTTATTGTATGAGGCAGTTTGACAAGCAATGAGGATGTTTGGTGCTCATGCAGCTACTGTGCCTTAAATAGCTCTATGTGCTAGTTGCTGCTTCACAGGCATTGAGCTCACCCATTTTCTCAATCCAGGTCCCAGAGGTACTGGAGGTGAAATTTGTGTTTGTGTACAGGCAACTGAACTGTAATGAACCAAGCTTTCCATATCCAGGGTAAATTTCCAATCAGGCTGAGTGTATTTCAAGCACAAGAAGCACCTAAGGCCATCTGAGGCTTCTCAGACCATCACTACTGCTTGAAGCAATGTGGAAACATTCTCACATATTTTTACCTTATGTACCCAACCTCTGACTATCTTCAATTGCTGTTGTTAGTTTAAAACACTTACTAAAAACCTTTCACATTTATGTTCTTAAGGATGTCTTTAGTTACTGTAAAGAAAAAGTTTATTTAAAAACAAGAGTAATTTGTCAGTACTTACTGTAATTAATTTCTAAATTTATTTCTAAATACATGACTTCTTCATGTATTTGCTAGTGTTGCACTATTAATAGTGGTGTTTACCCAGAACATGGGCAAAAGAATCATTCCATAACTTAGGACATGAGGATACACAGTACTAGTGAAAGTCCTAATGCATTAACTAAAGATAGACAGGATTTCAAATTCTGTTAGTCCTCCTTTGTGTTTTGATCCTAATTCAAAATATGTTACTATTTTTCAAATGCACTTTTGAATAAAGCTGTCCATATAGGTAAGTAATGTATATTTGCCCTTTATTCTGCACTTACGCATTTTAAATGTGTGCTCTAAATTAGTTTCTCTGCTTTTCAGTGTGGGGGGAAGCTCTGTAGCTGAGAAATAACCTCCTTGGCTGCCTCCATGGTGGCAGTCTCTCATGGTGCTGTGTATGTCCTCCCCCTCATACACCCATCTGGAGACCTGTGGTGGGGTCTGGGAACTGAGAGAACTAGAGGGAGGTACAGGGAGTGCAAGGCAGTATCTGCATATCCAATGAATCTGACACCCATCTCCCCCTCTACTCTCTCACTGGTCTCTCCTTTGGATCCCACTCAGCATGACAGATGGCTCCTCAGGTAGTTAGTGACAGTGCAGATGCAGTGAATAAAGCCTTATTATTTTGGGTGGGACAGAGAAGGGTTGGGAATTCTCCCAGAGTCTATTGCTCATTCTCACAATGCGTTTCACAGGCAGTTCTGCCATAATAGAGTGTTACCCCAGGTGGTGGTCAGAACTACTCTTTCCCCTCTGTTTTTGGGAAATGACCTCCCTTACCTGATTAGGAGGGTGCTGGGACAGTATCCAGAGCAGAGCAATGGAGGCACGACGCACGTCCTCGCTGCCAGAGGCCAGGAGAGAGCACAGCTTGGGCAGGACATTCTCAGCAACCATCTCAGCCTGGATGTCCACTGGTGTGGGAAAACAACTGAGGTCAGGGAGGTTCAGAGCACTGCAGGGAGGCATTCAGGCTCTGACTCAAACAGTTGACTGTTGCCTCGGTAATCAAAATAAAGGGGACCTCCCCATCTCCAGATGTTCGGTTATAAGAATAAACCCTCCTTTGTTGTGGTTCCTTTTGGTGAGGGATTAATATAAGCTTGATGGCAGAATGTAGGTTTGGGCACCCTCAGTCCATGTCTGAACCTCAAAAAAAAGAATGAGGGGAATTTTCTGAGTCCATTGCTGGCGTAAGACCAGGTAAGACGGTGGCAGCTTCTGCTGCACAAACAGAAAGACATCCCAAGCACCACCTCTCTCACTGAGTTAGCCAGGGTTAACCCAGTTAGCCTGGGTTAGCTAGGAAGAGAGACCAACCATCCTACTGAGCTGTTATACCCCACTTGGCCCTGCAGCCTCAGTGAGTGCACTAAAAGGCAATGCCAGAGCAGCCAGCAGACGAAGAGGCAGATCTAAAAGGTCAAGCACTCCAGGAGGTTTCAAACACGCCAAGCAGCAGCACAGCACATCCTTCACTTTCAGCTGCTCTATAATTGTGATTGCTTGAAAATAAAGTACCTCTACATTTTCTAGATGAATAACTCTTCCCCTGGAGTCTGGGGCTTTAGCATTGAGTGAGCCAGTCTCTGCCACCATCTCCTGAATATGTCATAGAAATGAATCTTGGGCATTTAATAGGATAGGGTTTTTTAAGAGGATGACAAATGCATGGGAGAAAATTACATTTAATGATAGACAGAATAATGCCTTGGAGAAGACAGGTCCCCACTCAAGAAGAAATTTCAGGAAACAGTCTGTCCTAATTGGGTTTAATGCTTAGGAAACACGGAAAGGAGGAAAACTTAGCAACTCACTAAGGCTCTGTGCCTAAGAACACCTCTCTCACCTTCTCTCACCTTCTCCAGATACTCCCCTTGCTACCTGGGAGCTCTAAGACAGATTTAGTTAGGATATGCACTGCACCTTCCTCTTCCCTTAACATCCAGTTAAAATGCAGAAAAGAGGGTGTCCCTTTGCTTTTAATAGGAAAGGTTCCCAGCCCACTGTGTTCACTCTGAAAGGCAGAGAGAGAAAGAAATAGTGTGGTCTCTTCAATCTCCAAGACATTGCTTACCACTGGTAGCCAAATTTCTTAGGCAAACACATGCCTGGCTTGAAACCTGCTTGTGCCAAAGAGGAAAAAAAAAAAAAATAAAAGAGAGAGAGGAGGAAAAAGAGTAGTTTCAGTAATGCATGTTCTTGCTTATTGCACACAAAATAAACACAACACTAGCAAGCTATTACATTATCTTCAAGAATAAATTTTGGCACATGATTTTTTTCCAAGTTTTGATGAATTTTTTTTCAAACTCCTAGCATCAGTCATCCTATTGTTGACGGAGAATAGGGTTCAAATGTTGGCTTTATTTTAGAATGTCTGATAAGTTATAGGAAAAGGAAGGGAAAGAAATTGTCCCATTGCTTTGCCTTTTTTTCACCTCTCTTCTACACAGAATTTCAGGCTCCACCCTGAACTGTGGTTTCTTGAAGTTGTTTCTTTGATGTAGCTTCCAACAAAGCAAAATTTTCAAGATGTTATTCCTCAAAGCCATACAGTAAAAAAAAAAAAAAAAAACAGTAGCATAACAGATGTGTCAGACACCTTCTGTCACAGACACAATGATCAAAGACAGAGCCTGGACAGGGCACTTCTCACATGATGTTTCAAGTTAATAGCACACAGGCCATCCTAGTCTAAAGGAAGTGTCCAGGCCTGTAGAACAACTTTAATAATTTCCCTTTGCTTTCTTCATACATTGACCTTGTAGAACCCATGCGTTTTCTATAATAGGTGTCTTTTCTCATGGGAAAGACGCTGCATAGGTACCTGAACAGAATGATGTAAGGCAGAAACTGGAAGTCTAAGTTTATAGCTCTACTCGGATGCTGTCTTTTCACAAAGGGAAAACTATAGCCTTACCTTGTCCACAGGAGAGGATAGTAGAGAGATCAGTGTCCGCAGCAGGAATCTGTCACTGGGTCTCAGCAGGGCTTTGTGGTGCTGAACACTGGCTGCCACGTTGCTTAGGGCAGCACAGCTGTAATACTGCAAAGAGCCAAAAAAAATGTATAGAAATAGGTCAGAGTAATGACACGTTGAAGAGAATATAATTAATTGGAGAAATGTTCAGATTTAAAACTGATGAAAATAAAATGCTTTTTCACCTTAAGGGTGTTTATGGGGTAGACACAACATGCAGTAATTCATTAGGACCCTGGCTGTTTCAGAATGTGCTGTGCTGCTGCAATGACATTGCTGCTGACACCTAAGTTAGGTCATCTGCTTCAACTGTATTATATGTTTACATTTATTTACTGAAGCTGGATGTAGCTATTGCCCTAGCATGCCAAAAGATCATTTCCAAAGGATCTAAACATTAACACTAGGGAGGATTACACATATAAGAGTATCTATTAGTAGGGAGGTATAATTAGAAGAAACAGGTTGAGCTACAGAGATGGAAATTTTAAGGTGAATCTCAGAGAAATCTAAAAATGCTGAAAGAGTTCACAGAAAGCAATTCCAGAGGGTTCATCCCTTCAGACATTTAAAAAAATTCTGAATAGAGATAATTAAACTGATGGAGAAAACAATTCTGTGCTACTCTAAGCACTGAATGAACAAACTAGCAGGGTGTAAGACTTACAAGTCTAATTCACAGTTTATTTATCAGCATACTTTTGCATCAAGATGAGCTCTCTGCTGAGTGTGCAGAATCACAAAGAGGTGTCTGTGATAGCCATAAAATAGGAAGGTTTACAGATATTTACAACAAGAAAAAGATCTTTTCAAGTTATGTCTTCTCAGAATACTTAGCAACATCACTTAGAGTGGAAGATCAAAGTTAGTATGCAAAAAAATACCCCACAACAAAACAACAAACCAAAACCCAGAGGAAGAGACGTATCTGCAACTTGTCTGATGATCCAAAAGACACAAGAAGGTAGCCACATAAAAACCCAGTGCATGTATTAATGTGTGCTGGCAGACAAAGTTTTGTGTCATAACTTTTCTTCTGTGGAGTTAGACAAATTGAGTCTTTTAATATACATTATCTGAATGAGCTGAGTTTCACCAAGATGCTCTCACATTTCTCCACTTTGTTACAATGCCACTGTTTTAAAATCTGAACTATTTTACCCATACCTGGACTTCTGAGTCAGGAGATTCCAGCAGAAAGGCAAGAACTGGTAGGGCTCCTTCCTTGCATAGGACTTGTTGGATTTTGTCTGCCATTAAAAAGAAAAAGTAAAAGTGTCTTCCTCCTTCCCTCTGTCTCATCTGGAAGCACCATTCAAAAGGGATGTGCACAGTCCTTGGGTTCTAAAGAGTACTGATGTTGTTCAAATATATGCCAGTCAGTGTGACTGCAGAGTATATAATTTAGAGCTTGTGTAATGCAGTAGCATGCAGATATTTTAGCAAAAAGATTAGCAGGTTGTCTGATTAAGCTTTTGATGGTTTTATGCTAAAAATTGCTCTGAGAATCTGAATTGCTGGAGAAGCTGAAAAGCCTCAGGTATGATCTTCACTAAGATTTCTGTGTTTCAAAAAGAAATTATTTAAAATATTCTGAAAAATACCAGAAATGCAATAGCTAACTGTGTAAGTTCTTGCCAACTGTTTCCTTCCACAATACAGAGTTCAGAGATGTTACTCATGACTTTATCATTTAGCTCTGTGGAATAATGGTATCGTCTTGGTAGGTGAGATTTAATTCCGGTTTGTTTCTGAGTTAATTATGGTAATCTACATATAATTGCAGAGGACCAAGTACTGCTTTTGATAAAGCTGTTGGCAGATATTCCAGGAGCCTCTAATGTCTGACCCTTGATAGTTATACTTAGCATATTCCAGCACTGAGCTAGTCAGAACAAGCAAAAAGTTCCTAAAGCTTAACTTTGATGGGTAAGATACTGAGATTGCTTTAAAGTACACCAAATGGGCTGCTAACTTTTTAGACCAAGTTATTGCTTTAACAAATGGGGTTCTTTTCTATTTCTTTGACTGATTATTTAAATATTCACACACTAGCCCCTTGGAGTTGAAAATCAAGCCTTTCTGTTTTGCTACTAGGCAAAAAAGGGCATGCATCATCTAAACTTAAATCATCAACCTGTAGGACCAACATGAATGCCATATGCAGAGGAAATAACATGTTGCTCAGATATGCTTTTATTCTTGCCTTAACCCTTTTGGATTATTTTTCTATCAGTGAGTTTTCTTTTGGCAGTTTAGGTAAACCATTAGTCTGAAGGTACCTGATTGCGTGAGGTTCAGAATAGCACCAACTGCATTTTGTTGGACTCTGGGATCATAGGACTTGGCAAGACACAGTAGGGGTGTAACTCCTCCAGCAGCACCAATAGCCTCTCGGTTGGACTCTGGAGAAAAGAATCAGAGAAAGAAAGAAAGAAGTACTTACTGCCATCCTACTGTGAGCCACAAGCAGGACAACTAGCAGCAGTAGTTCTTTGGTGTCCCTTCTCTGATTTCTCTGCATGCTCAAAGGAAGCTATTAAAAACTCAGAGAGTTTAACAGGAAAGAAACCAACTCCTGACTTCTGGATTAGTCATAAATCACAGCTGGTTCAATGCTTTTGGTTTGTGACTAGGATAATTAACATATCCTTAAGTCCCTTTAAACAGGTTAACAAAGTGTTGTACTTGCTTCATACCCTTGGTATGTCTGACCAAGCTACTCACAGTGTGATAACCAAAAGCCATATCATTAACTGCAGGTAAGGTTTAATTAATTTAGTAGGATATATTTAAGGCCAGTTTCTCTTCTGGAATGTTCCTGTGTCACTCACTTGACAGCTATAAACAATGCAGAGGTTTCTAAAGACTGAATTTGATTTAAATATTGGAATTTGAAAAGATGATGCTTCTCTGATTTGGTGGTGACTCCTTGTATTAAGGAACATATTAAGTTGTACAGTTGTAATCAATATCCTGGTGTACAAGGAGAACTCAAAAAAGATCTGCAGAATCCCTTTAGACTCTTAGATGAAAAACTGGTGGAAAAAAGAAAAACTATAATAATTAATGCTGTAAAATTAACAATATTTATAGACAGTTTAAGCAATAGCCAGTCTGTGGAAGTTTGCTGAGAGAAACATGAAGCTGAGAGAAAAAAATAAAAGGTATTTGGAGACATCAAGTCTTCAGGAGCTACCTAACTTTGAGAGATGTGAGAACAAAGATGTTAGTTTTTATACCTGGAGCCTATCTAGTGGAAATTGACATAAACAGTTTATCCAGGATATTTATTCAAGTATGGTTCAGATAGTATCAGTTTAATATTCCAGAGCAAGTAATTTTCTGTCTTCCTGTGGGTATATACTCAAGTAAGTAACTTTTATTCTGAAAAAAAAAAAAAAAAAAGGAGAAAAATAAATGTTCTGGGAAGAGTAATGTATTTAAAAATAGCTTTTCCATGTGGAAAGCTATTATTCTGGTGAAATGTTCAGGTCCCTTTCGTAGACAAGTCTTTCTCTAATCTAATCTGCCTACATATCGTTCTTTTGTTTCCCTCAGTAGAAGGAGAAAGTCTTTTGTATGGCTCCAACTGATGGAAACCAGTCTGGTGTGATGCAAACAACTCTGCTGAGTAAAAATGAGAGGTAAAAAAATTAAGAATTCAGATATCGCTGCTTCCTTTGTTCTTGTACACACTACACTCCATGAAGGTTTGTGAATGTGGAAAAGAATCTTACATTTGAGAAAAGGGATTACGAACATTTGGACAAAACTTGGGAAAATTCTTTCTTCCATCAGATATTGAGGCTGAACACTTGTTTTCCCATTTATGATGACAGACTGGATGGGCAAATCTATCTCACCAAGATATGTAACTGTATTACCATCTCTGTAAGAGATGTGGCAGGATAGATCATGTTTCTCTCCTGGACCACCTGTTTATGTTAAATAATGCAGTCCCTTCACTGATGCCACTGCAAGCACTGATGCCCCTTGGAATGCTTTTAGAAGGAAACCATGTGTTCACATGCTACTCTAATGTGGGATAATCAACAACGTCTACTCAGTCTGTGTTTGAATAACTCACTAATTTATAAATTCTTTCTTTCCACTCTCTGACATTTGTGTGCTTAAAAATTTCCCTGTCAAAACATCTTTGAATGTGCTACACTGTCAGTGCATCCTCCTTGTTTTAGCTTAAAGCAGATGTTCAGGCCCCCCCTAAACCCTGAAGCTGTGAACATTTAGTCCTGTTCTGAAGTACTCTGAGTTCTTACCCCAGCACTGATTACTTTCACTCACTGATTGAAAAGCTGCAGATAACTGCCAATATGCATGTGTCATTTTGCTTCATGGACAAATGCTGGTGTTGGAACAAACTAACCTTCAAATAATTTTCATCTGAATGGGTTGGTTTGCTCTTCTTTTCAGCCCCATATTGCAGCAGGAAGACAACCCAGTTTTCATATGACCTGCAGTAACATTGCTGTACAGTTTCACTCTGTAGTCTTGCATGCTCGTTGCAGCAGAACTGAGACCATTCTTAGATGCAGAATTTTAGTCACCTTAAAGCTATTTAAGGATCTTCCTAATTTGGTTGTGCTTCCATATTTATCTTTTTTGCATAAATGGCTATCTTGAAGGATATGACTGAACAGGATACTTTTCTCAAGCAGACACTTAAAAATATCAGAGTTTGTGAGTTAAAATTAAAATAAACCCTGGAGAATTGCCTCTTGCTTTAGTCTCATTGCTGTGGTAGCTAAATATAGTCTGAAAAACAAATAAATGGATCCATCCCATTTAAATCCTGGTTAAAGTGGGACAGAGATCCTCAATATTGATTTCCAGGCAGCAACCCAGCCTATGCAGAAATGCCTACCCTATGCTCAGCTTTGAAAGCTCCTTGAGTGCTTAATTTGGAGTTACTTGTGCTCAGAAGGACATTGACACTTAAAAGAAGCGTGCAAAGGCATTAAGAAGACCACAGGGAATGAAGGTGGACTGGATCTGGAGTAGCTGAGGGCTCCCTATACTCCAGGTTAAAGACATCTAGAAGGGTAAGAGTGTCTTCAAGACTAAGAAACATCCTTAGGTACCCAAACAAGTTGCTTTCTCTGTGGACTGTTTGAAACAGGTGAAAGGACATCTCTCTATAAATCTTCAGGGGCTTAACTTCACTGACCCTACACAAAGAAAGTCCTTATAATGCCAAGTACCTAAAATTTTAGTGATTCCATGCCTAATTAAGACATTTAAATGAGACAATTTGCATTCCACACAAAGTATTGTAGTATGTAGAATTCTTAACCCGATTGTAATAATATACAATGCTTAAAAAGTAAGCTCCTAATAGAAAAGTGTTTAAAAACCTGAAAATAAAACAAAAATGTGGGATAAAATGCAAATCAGCACTTTCATGTGGTTTGATCCTGCTTACCCACTCCCCCTTTGCAACATAAATACCTAAATGAGAAATTAACACTTTCATCATGCTTCCCTCAGCCTTCTGGAATAAATGTTATTCATGGATTTTCTACAGACTTGTACACAATTTGTACTGTAGAACTAAGAGTTTGCACAAGGTAGAGTAAGACAAACGTGATAACCTTTCTTTTGCTAACTGTGGCTGAACTAACCTCTCTGGATACTAGAAAAAAATTCATATCATTATATGAAATATGCATGGTTAAGCAGAAGTTGATGGTAAATGAAAGTAGTACATGATGGGTTACAAACTGACTGAAAGCAAGCTGGCAGCAAGTTTTGCTGAATGGGAATGACCACCTGGGAAGAAAGTACAAATGGAATTCCATGAGGGCTGGTCTGTACTTGTTTTGAATCAGAAAGTTAATACAAAGATGTGAATGTAAAACTGTCAATGCAGTGGAAGACTGGAATATTTTAAAAATAACAGACAAGTTAGAAGACTGAAGCAACAAAACCAGAATGAAACCTGTACTAAATGCAGGGACATGCACTTGGAAACATTTGTGGTAGAGCCTTGATTACTTGGTGTCTGCTGGAAATACCAGCAGAGGAGGAGCTGATTAAGAGTGATTAAGTCAGCTGTAGGATGACAACATCACCATGGCACAATCACCAAATCTGCAAGTCTTACCATAAGATATACCAAAAAAGGTTATTTCCCTATGTTCCACAATAAAAGGCACAGGTCAGACCCCAGCTGCAACACTGCACATTTCTGGGGACTTCTCTTTCAGAAGAGATGAGTCCAACATGGAATTCCTGCAGCATTTATCTGTATCTTGGGACTGTAACAATGCCTGAGGCCTGTGGTATCATGATACAGCACATGAAAATGCTATGTTCCATTCCTGGAATATATCATTTACACTCAGAAGGACTCTGCAGATGAATGGAGAGCCTCACTTACAAGAAGAGTCTTAAAAGAGCTTGGCTTTCTCAGTCTAGTAAAATGAAGGAACCTCATCAGCATAGACATCAGAGAGACAGAACTACTGAAACACAAGCCAATGCAGACTTTAATTAGGATAAGCTGGTCATGAATCCATCTAGGATGTAAATCAGAAAAAGGTCTGTAATCATAAGAGCATGAAACACTGAGAAAAAATAACTGGAATGTCAAGAGGTTGAACTCATGATGTGGGAATACCAAAACTTGCTGCTGCATCTTAGACTCTTAAACCAATTGCAAATAGGTTGTTTCATCTTAAAATACAATGGAAGATTTGCATGAATTCCCTGCAGAGGATAAAGGCAAAGAGAACACTCACCTGAAACAGCCAAAGTCATGACACAAGCACAGGAATTACACTGGACAGTGTGATCCTCTGACTCAAGCAGATCCAGAATTGGCTCAAGCAAACCCATTTGGACAACTAATTCTTTGTCAACTATTTATAAATTCAAGAAAAAAAATGGACAAATAGAAAAGTAAACAGTTAGTGATTTTGTGGAAAGAATACATCATCTATTGACTGCTTTGGAGACCCACATTATGATAATACAAAATAAACCGAAGATAGAAACAGCCTGAAAGCCACTCTTAGTCCCTAGCTTGGTTTGTTTCATTCCTCTTCAGATGCATGAAAGAGTGTAAGAGATGTTTGGAGGTTTTAGGCCAGAAGGTCCCAAATAAGGTTAATTTTGGAAGAGCAACTGCAGCTTTCCAATAGGTTCACAATTTAGTCAGCACTCACCCTGACTTTTCTTTTTCTTCTGAGGTCTACCCTTTAAATATTATTTTTTCTTTGTAAATAGTGACATGATCTTATTTGAAGAAAAATCCTTAAAAAAGGCAATGAAAAAGGCCAGCTTTGCTGAAGACTGACCCTGTCTTCTGTTACAGACTGTGGGATGGAATACTTGTTGTGGCCCAGGTGCCAAGGAGTGGAGTAGTAGATGCAACAAGGACTCTGTTCATGAGGTGTGCCGTGTTCATGATTTGTCTATCAAGATAAACGTTACTTGGGAGTTCTTCTTCCACATCTCCCAGATTCTATCTCAAATCTATTTGCCCCTTTAGTTACGGACGCAAGTGAATCTACTAAGAACTGAAACTTCTTTTTATTTCTCTGCAAGCAATTTAAGACCAAAGTCCAGTTCATAAATAACCAGAAAATGAGCACTGTCTCATACGCAGAGTTTATTTTTAAGAGCTATATCTGCTGTTTGAAAGGGAAACTGTTGGCTGTAGATCCAGGAATGAGAATAGAATTCCCACACTAGTCTGGGAATAATTTATCAGCCTTTGTACACAGATCCAAGAACTCTTGCCACATGATATAATCTAGCTGGAGGGATCTGATATATCTTGATGCCACCAGAAGCTATGTAGCTTGCAGTCAGAAACAGACTCATACTTGTCCTATCAGGAACAAAAAAAAAGGAATCTGGTAGATGTGCCCTCCTTCTGTCTGTGTCTGGCTGAAGAGATACTTCTTCACCTCAAGAGAGATGTGTTTTTAATTACTCACTATTTCCTTCCAGCAAGAAGTTGACAAGGGACAAGGAAGACATCTGCTGCACCTCCAGGTCAGCAGAACGTAGTAAGGCATAAAAGGGTTCCAGGTGCTCCACAGGCAGGGGGATGTTCACTGCAAGAATGAGAGGAAATATTAATGAGTCCCATTTTTCACTACAGTGACATTTTTCTCTTGATGGACTTGAGTCTCTGGTGCTCCCACAGACAGGCTGAGTGGTATTCACCTTCATTAAAATTCCAATTTCACTAGCAAACAGGGCTAGTTTTCCTGAAGAGGTTTTGAATAATCAAGTACTTCAAAAACATCATGGGAAGGGAATCAGTGTGCCTTGCTACCAAACAACTCATTCTGCCTCACAGCAGGTCCTTGTGTTGTGGCTAACCAGCACTTTTTACGCAGCAAAAAAATACATGGGATAAAGCTATCACGCCAAGTGACAGAATACTCTCTTTGAAGTAAAATTAAAATAAACAAATAGATAAATAAATTGAAACCTGCTTGTTGTTGGTATTTCTACCTTTTTGTAGAATCAAAATGCTTGCTGGTATTTTTTTTAGAGTATCTAGGCTGACTTCTAACCATTAACAAATTACCTCAGGAGCCAAGTGCTCCCACTAAATAGTTGGAACAAAGAAGAATGTTTCCTTCATAAATCTTCACTACAACCTGGCCTCTAGAGCTTTGTCCTCTTTCAAAAAGAATATAATATAAAATATTAACTGGTCACCACATCCATTTCCTTTTGCCATATTTGACTGTGTTGCTTTCGGGAGATATAGTACACACTGACTCTAAATACTTTGGGTTCTGCTGAGTTTTACAGAAGTACAACAATTTCATAAACAACAGTCTTTTATAATCATGAGAGATATCTCCTTATAGCAGAACCCAGAACTGACTCTGCCTACATGGCAATGACAGTTTTCCATCTTCCTTGGCAAACAACATAGCATGAAAGCAAAATAAAAACTTGCTTACTTAATCAAAAGGAGTTTCACAGTTTGAAAAATACTTTTATTTATAATTACATGAAAATTTTCTAATGCACTGAGATAACTTACTGTGCTGACTCATATGCAAGTAATAGAGAGCAGCTGACTGCTGTAAACCTGGGTTTTCTGAAAAGGATAAGGTCCTCAAGGCTTCCAGAGGGTCCTTTCCAAGTGGAGACATTTCAAAATCTAAAGATGTAAAATGACAGCACAGGCTCAATTACATCTGCAAAGGGTTAGTTTACAAAAAGAAATTAAAATTTACAGCCAACCAAACACATAAGAGTTTTTGTACTACAACAACTCTATAAAGCCCATCTATCTTTATTCATGTTTCCATAGGCAGAAGCAATAGATGAACTGGGAATAACCTGTCCATGGCAATGCCTCTTGTAAAGCTCACAAACCTAGTGATTGGAAACAAGATAAATTATAACCTTTTGACACTTTTATGCTATCTGATATAAATGCAGGTGTTCTTGTTCTCCATAAAAATCTTTATCTTTTTCTGAATCTTTGTTAAAATATATCTACTGAGCATGGTGTTCTTAGTTAAGAACCATAGAAAGAGCATATATTTCTAATTTTCCACATCTGAAGTTCACTGTGTTTCCTGTCTTGGGCATTGAAATAAAGGATTTTGGGGAATAGCAACATGGACTGCAAATGGGCTTGCCTCAGGCTCAAATTTCTAGCATGAGTCTACCTGTTCTCGAGTATGATAGCTCCCCTATGAATAAACCAGATGTTCAAAAACAGTCATCAAGCAATAGCAGCCATGCATGACTTCTGTAAGTCACTGCAGAAGATAATATGTAGAATGGAGCAGCAGAGAGGAAAATGAAAGGGACATTGAACCAATGAACAGAGTTAAAAAGGTAATGTGTAATTGACCAGTGGAGTACACAATTATAAGATATATTTTCAGGCAATAGATTACAGCTGTGCATTAATGATTGAAGTATCTCTATGAAAAATATCTAGCTACTTTACCTTCCATAGGACAAAGAAATGTGAGGGATGTGAGTGGCATGAGCTTTCATGCCTCAGCACAAAACACAGCCAATATCTCAAGCCATTAGAAGCTGCTGACATGCCAAGACTAGCAAACTCCTACCTTCAGGATTAAGTAAGTGAACTTCACAGAACTGCTTCATAGAAAGATCAATTTTATCTAATAATCAGAAATACACACAAAGAGAAAGACTTGCCTGTTTGTAAGAGAAAACAAACAAAAATCTCTTCATGTGGTTTAATTCTGTTCCTTTCACTATCTGAACCTGAATCTGAGTATCTGATTCTTCCACATATCTGTTTTTGTTCTGATTTTGTTTGAGAACTGAAGGCACTCAAAATCTCCACTTGCTTAAAATATCAAAATTTGTTGCCCTGGCTAAAAGATGAGTGTGATGATCAATCATGAAGTCTCTCCTTGCACCCAAATTGTTCAAACACTGTCTTCTTACTTATTATATTTTGTTCAGAACTGAGGACAGGCTTGCTCCCTCTTAGAATAAAATACACAGGTGAGTGTTGAAGTAAGAGGGATGTGTCTTGGTTCTCTTTGCAATGCTTCCCTGCCTCCATTTGCCTAGGCAGTAAGATTCGGCCACTCAGAGCATTAACCTCGGTTCTGCTTCCTGGCTGCTGTATGTGTCCTGTCATGGAGAGTGGGACTTCCCTGAAAGCCCACATTGTCATCTGTGTACTGCTGTCAGAGAAGCTCTAGGCTTTCTGCTGCTGTACCACAACTCCCAAGGATCCAGGACAGACCAGACTTTTGAAGACTGATCTCAGAGAGGAAAGGATCTCTCAAGAAAACATCCACTTAGTCTTTTCAGAGAGCACCAGTGGCTGCTACAGGGGACATTCTGGTCTCCCCTTCATTACACCTCATCCACCAACTGAGCTGGGATACTGCCAAGACAGTTTCCTATAGAGTCAGGAGCATGCTAGCCTTTGGAAGAAAAAGTTCAGTTCTGTAATATCTGTCCCTATTCTGGATATGAACTCCAGGATTTAACCAGTGCTACAGGTGCAACAATCAGCGAACTTTATCAGCAGCACAGGACCCACCACATTCATTGGATAATGACAACAGCTAACACCAGCTGAGGTTAATTCACACATGTTCCCAGCAACCAGCGTCACAGCAATTAGTCCAAAGGTTGTTCCATGACAGAATTTCAAACACCATTAACCATGTCACACCAAGGAAAAATGTCTCTTCTGGTTCCCCTCACAAGATTGTTTCATGTTCCCAAAGAGGCTAGTAAAGAAATAGTAGTTTCACACCCTTCACACAAATGAAAGTAGGAGCCTGTGCAATTTCATGCAGTAGTTTTAGCCCAAAGCTGCTAAACATAAAGCAATATAACCAATGAGACAAAGCAAAACCAAGCAAGCAATGACCCTTTATCTTGAGATGACGACTAGTTTTAGACTGGACAACCAATACACTCATCCAAGATGACTGTAGGAGTGAAATAAAAAGTTTTCCTATTGACAATGTATCCTAGGACAGGACAAAGAGGACATCACAAACAGAAAAACAGGGGAATTAGGCAGATAACCTGTAAAGCAAAGGTGATAGATGGAGAGTTATGGATCTACTTTGATTCAAGCAGAATCCCATGACTGTGATTAAGCTTGATGTCTAAAATATTTGCACAAAAGCACAGTTGCTTGGAATCCTGAGAGCTCAGTGATGCTTGTCCCAGGGAGACTTTGATCTTCCTCATGTATAGCCCAGACATTCCTAGGATAAGTCCAAGTGTTCAGCCAACACAGAGGTGCACAACTGTGCACATCACATTGTGATCTGCCGGCTCACAGCTCAACATCCAGTCTTAGAAAAGCCTGTGTCCAAAACTGACCAAAAGCTTGGTCAGTTCCTTTTGACTGACTTCAAAAAAATAACTTTAATTTCTAAAGGACTCATTTTCATGAAACGTGTTTACATGGCTTATGTATTAATGGTGGCAGAGCAAGAGAGTGACTGACCATTTCTACCTAGATCCAACTGTTGCACCACTTGAGCCCTTGGAGTCCTGCACACAAAGAAAATGCTCTGTAGCTCTGGCCTTTCCTCACCATCACCAAGCTACTCAATACCATGCCAGAGCAGATCAGCCAGTAATCTGCTTTCAACCCACAAAATCAATCTCCTTGCTCTTTCACAATGCTTTAGAAAAAGACAAGTCCTCTTACCTGTTTCAATATGCTGGAGAAACTCCTGTGCTGTCACCCTCTCATGAGGCTGTAGGATGGGCTTGTACAGCTGTCTGGTTTTAGAGCTGTTTTGTTTTAAGCAGGAGCATTTGCTTATCAGAGTTAAGCATTCCTTGATGCCTTGCACCAAGTCAGAGGACATCCTCTGAACAAAGCCTACAAAGTCCCGCAGGAGCTGCATGCATCGTCCACACAGCTGACCCATTCTGGTTCCAACAGCAGCACAAATCAAGAAGAAAAGGAAGGAGATGGAAGAAAAGTTTCTTCTCAATTTTTCTGCTTTTTGCACTAGCTTGCCTCCTCACTGTTTGTTCTGTCTTACAGATGGTAACACCACACTATGTGCAGCTGCTGTAAGGCAGACAAGCTTCTGTGTCCAAAAAGCTACATTTCACAAGGCTGGTTTCTGCAGATCTCCTAGAGTTCATAAATTATTATTTAAAAGGAGTGTACTGGAGACACAGTCAAACACCTTCCCCTTGCCTGATGAAAAATAAAATAATGACCTAAAAACATTTCGTGGAGAACAAATGGAGTTTAGGTCATGGAGCATCCACCAAAGCCTGTATGAGGCTAGAAAAACTCTGGGATAATGGAAAATGCAACCTCAGTTTTTGTAAGGCAGCTTTCCACATGAAAGGTAGGCACCACCTTGTCTGCATGTGTACAAGCTGCAGCTACCAATTGGAGAGAGGTAGATTAAAAAAAAAAAAAAAAGAGCAAGTGAACAGGTTTTTCCAGTTTTTGCTGAAGCACAGATCAGAACAAAGGAGCTGTTGGACAAACAACTCATAACTCAGTCACCTGAGGCTTTGCAAATCAGCAAGAACAGAAAAAAAAAAAAAAAAAGACAGTGGCCAAACAAATTTAGCACAGTTTTCTTCCTGTCAAGCAAGTCCTGCAGAGTGGGCTGGATAAGCTAGCAACTGGAGGATGCAAAAATTATCTGTTATTTTCATGCAGAAAAAGGGAAAAAGGTAGTAAAAGGAAACTTATCACTTCTCCTTTTGCTTAATTCACCAGCCTGGTGCATGTACCTACCCTTGGCCAAACAGTTTTACAAATGACCCTAGTTTAATTCTTGTAGCATGAAGTGATATTTGCAATATTGAGGATTCCAGTAAAAACTGTTTTGATTCGTGGTCACCCTAACTAGGGATCCTCTAGGTACAGGTCGGCTGAATGTTGATCACTTTAATTAACTTCTTATTCACAGATTTGGTGGATTTATTCTAACTATTGCATTTGATATATTTATTGGTAAGTTTTAGCCTCTGTCCTTTAATAAATCTTTATTTTCTAAATAAACCATGTTCGAAAATCAACCCTTTGTTCTGCACCCATCTCCACACACTCACGAACAGGCTGACCCAAATCTCTCTGGTCTGTCTAACAACTGCTGGTTTTTCTCGATGTAATTAACTTGTCATAAATAAGCCTACCTACACTGGTAAACCAAAAGATACAAGACCTCTAATACATAATGCAATTCATTACAAAGAATTGGGACTTCCATTTTTCTGGCTACTTCCTTGACAGCCCTACAAACCCACTGAGTTCTGATCTCTGTCTAGCTTCTTAACATTATCAAAAGCGGGGCTAGTATTTCTATTTTCTCACCATGTTTTCTGGATCCTTTCAGTAGGGGTCTTCTAAAGCAGAGGGAACCTATGTCATTGCCAGGTCCTACTTCTGCCACCACTTGCTCTTCACCTTTTTTCTCCTCATCTTCCACCTGATGTTGCTGTGAACTATGACCAGCCCCAGGGCCAGCCCCAACAGCACTGAAGCAACCCTTCAGCTTTCATCCTAAAAGCCTGTTATCCATCACATGCTCCTTCTGTCTCTTGCTCTATTCTGTCTAATGAACTGTAATGTTTAATTGTGAGATTCTTTAAAGGTACTTGAAAATGTAAAAGTACTTGAACTGTACTGCACTGAGATAAGAAAACAATAAGACTGTTTCAATGAAACATTTGCTAGTAATGACTGCATTTCTGTAATGTTCTTACTAAACATTTCAAAATGTATTGTGAACACTAAAACAGCTTTCTGACACTTCTGTAAAGAAGATATTCCCAAAATGGTTTAAAAACAAGTTTCAGAGGTGCTGAGCTCTTGCAACTCTGTTTTAGATAAGTGGGAGTTAAAGAAGTGCATGACACCTAAACATTAGGCTAAAATTTGCCTAAAGGCATAAAACTCATGTGTCCTGATACCTAATTTGATGACTCAATCAGGAAATTGTTCTTTGATTTGAAAGGATTTCTTGAAAGTCAGTGTAGAAGGCTGCTTCAAACAGACTCTGAAGCCACAACAGCTGCTGTAAAGGTAAAGGCTGAAACTATAATTCAAGTGTTTTGATTGGTTTCATGACCTTGATAAGTTTCCTTATCTAATTGAATAAAATGTCAGCATAAGTCTGCAGAAGAGGAAGAAAAATAGTAGTACCATAATAATGTTAGACTATTTTTGGTTTTATTCTTGTGCAGAACATGATTCAAACAGTCAACGTCCCACAGTCCACATCTTGATTTTTGTCTCCAAAGAAAAAAAAGTAAAAAATCTGTTCCTTTGTACAGTGCTAAAAAAAGCCTCTCCAAACCATTTCCATTCTGTTTGTGTGCAAAAGAGACTTCCAAGCAGCAAACTTATTGTGTGAAGGCTCTTTGGAATTCTGTCTAAAATGCATTTGGAAGTTTAAACCTATTTGCCAAAAAATAGATAAATGCTGTAGCTAAATAGTACTTTCAACAGAAAGTTTCCATTTTGCTCGTGCAGTATGCCACTGCTTAAACTGCTTCTTGTAACAGAAATTCCTTTATCCAGCTTAAAATGGTGCATAACTTTCGGTCGCTCAAAAATTGACTGGCACTGGAGACATATACACAAATATGCTTTCTACTCCTCTTTCATACATGACTTTGGGCCTCTTCATGCTAACAGGCCCCCAAGCACTCTCAGGCTCTTGACATAAGTATTGGGGGGAAAAAAGGTATTTGAGCTATGGTAGCAAAATTTTAGCTCCAGGTTCTGGATTTTAGAAATACTGTTATCCCTGTGGTTTTAATAAATGGAAAAAGGATTTTTGCAAAGTGTAGGGGAGAGGCAGTGATTGAGAACTCATGTAGTCTTACCTGACTTGTGTGCCAGTCAAATAAGAAAACAGATGCTTAAAGCAGTAAATGGAAAGAATATACACAACACTGGTTACTCAAGAATCCAAACTCTAAGAAACTGAACTAATTAAATTTCCATTTTATAAATCTTTCCCATGTAATTTTTTTATTGCAACTTTGTCTTACACATTTCTTTCACACCCTTCTCTTACCTTCCGGTTCAAGGGTGAGGAAAGCACTGTACAGTTTAGAAATACGTACGACAGCTGTGCATTACTGCTTGTTTAGCAACAGATGTGATTCAACAGGTTGTAGCTTCCCTAATGCCTAGCAGGTCTTTATTGTCCCTATATCTAGAGTTGAGGCCTCCTCACTTGTACTATTTCAATGCTCTTTAAACCGGATCTATGAAATTTTGCGACTACAAAATACCAGCAGAAAACTATCAACAAATTGAAGAACTTATGTTCTCAAAATGAACTTACCATTAACAGAATAGTAGAATAAAATACAGAATTTGAAAAAAGTCATTGAGAAAGCAGAACACTTGTAAACTCTGAGTCTAATGTGTGCAACTTATATTACTACTGAGCTTTCATATACATAGATATATATGTATATACACACACACATACATACACAAAATACATGTAACATATATATAAAAAGAAGTGTGTGTGTGTGTGTGTGTGTGTGTGTGTGTGTGTGTGTGTGTGTGTAAATATTCACTGTTATGAATTCAGGAGAAATTCAGCTGAACATAAACAGACTACAGTCGTTCAAGCAGGGAGGAAGTCAGATGTGAGGACTTGATAGATCCAGTTTTTGAAAATTTGCCAGGGGTTACTTCACTGCAGAGCTCTGTGGGCATTCACTGCAATTTCTGTAGAGTATAAAGGAAGTTGTTCTCACTGCATCAAATTCCTTGGCTGAGGTATTTGCCCATCCTCCTTCAGAGGGAGAGTGCCATCTACTGAAGCATTCCTTTGCACAGCTCCCTTGAGCCTTGTCCCACTCACGGATTAACAAAATCCATTCAAAGGGGTTGTAAAACTGAACAAGGTTTTAAAAGGAAAAGCAGCTGCTATAGATGTGAATCTCTGTTGTAAAGTACCAGCTGCACATAAAGAACCAGGCCAAAGATGGTAAATACAACCACTGACTTGTGCAAGCCTGTTCTCCAGCTTTCGAAGAGATTAAAGACAACCTCACTCTGAGTTTCTTCATTCCTAATAAATCCTTGGAACTGAAATTACATTACCACTTTGTAACTCTTAGGAGTGGCATTCCCTGAAGGCACAATCCAATTTCACTGCTGACTATCAACCACGGGCTTTCCTATTGATTCCTCCTTTCTGTGTTAGTGCTCACAAGATGCACAACTACTCAGCTGACTCTCTGAATAGAGAGAACAGCTGATAACAGTCACCAGGAGTCTGGCTTGGGCCAGTGATGACACAGCATTATTGTGCTGCTTTGTCTTTATGTATTTTCCCATTGTCTTGAGCTTCATACTTTGCTATAAATTTCCCAGACTGTTACTGTACTCAAATAAAGCAGCATGTGTCATGCTCAGAGCTATTGTCTCCCATGATAACAATAAGCACATAAATTGATTTATTTTTGGTCTTTTTTATTGCTTTATAGCAAAAGATAGTGTCTCTCACAGCTCAGAGGTGCCCACATACCTTAGAGGTTTGAAAAAATTGTATAAAAAGAAAGTTAAATTTTACAAGGTAAATTATCACACAAAGTCATGGAATCAGAGGAGAGGGAAACCTGTCTGGTTGTGTTTCATGTGAATACCCTCAGAAAACCACTGGTTTGATGTGTTTCAAAGTACAGGGTCATGTCCTGATGCTTTTGCTACCAAGGGGCTCCACTGAAGAATCACACAGCCCATAGCTCAAACATCACATTCGGCAAGACAAAGAGTGAACAAAATTTTGAAAGAACTTGAATTAATTGTCATTAGGCAAATATATTTGCCAAAACCTTACAATATATTTTCAAAAAGTTCCACATTGTAGTTTGTTTTTTCCAGCTGGGCACATGGTATGTTGTCTTAAATACAACAGAGAACTGAGACTAGAAGTCTTTCTTGTAAGATACATCCCTATATACCTTATTTTGGCTCATGTCCGACAAACCTTTGTTGCCAATGGGATTGAGTGCACCCTCAACAAGTTTGCCAACAACATCAAGTTGAGTGGTCAACACACTGGAGGGAAGGGATGCCACACAGAGGGACCAGGATAGGCTTGATGTGGGCCTGTATGAACCTCATGAAGTTCAACAGGGCCAAGCACAAGGTACAAGTACCTGGATTGGGACAATCCCAAGCACAAGCACAGGCTGGCAGAGCATGGATTAAGAGCAGCCCTGAGGAGAAGAACTTGGGGGTGCTGATGGATGAGAGGCTGGACATGAGCCAGCAACGTGAGCTCACAGTACAGAAAGCCAGCTGTGTCCTGGGCTGCATCCCAAGCAGTGTGGGCAGCTGGGTGAGGGAGGGGATTCTGTCCCTCTGCTCTGCCCTGGTGAGACCCCACCTGCAGTGCTGCAGCCAGCACTGAGGGCCCAACACAAGGACATGGACCTGTTTGAGCAAGTCCAGAGGCACGTAACAAAGAGGACCAGCAGGCTGGAACACCTCTCCTATGAAGACAGGCTGAGAGAGCTGGGGTAATTCACTCAGGAGATGAGAGAGCTCTGAGGAGATCGTAGGAGCCTTCCAGTGCCTATGGGTGGGGGCGCTACAAGAGGGCTAGAAAGTGACTTTTTAGAAGGGCATGTGGTGACAGGGCAAGGGTCAATGGCTTTAAACTGAAAGAGGGTAGGTTTAGTTCAGGTATTGTAAAGGAATTCTTACTGTGAAAGTGGTGAGGCACTGGCGCACGTTGCCCAGATAAGCTGTGGATACACCATCTCTGGAAGTGTTCAAGGCCAGACTGGATGGGGTTTTGAGCAACCTAGCCTAGTGGAAGGGGTCCCTGCATGAGCAATTCTCAGAACCATTAAGAAATAGAAGAAGGTGTACTGAATGCAGCCAAATCCCATGACAGTTCTGAAAACCTTATAGGCCCTGGCAAATTGTCTTCACTCCCAGGTTCATTATCACAGACCAAGGAGCCTCTTCATTAATAGTGCCTTGTTGTTGGTTACAGCAAAAGCTGTAGCATGTGTGCTGCATTTGAGATAGACACCCGTTACTCCTATCCCTACAAAAAGGAAAACCTTAAAAGGAGAGAGGGATTTGTTTCTCTCTAGGCCAGACTGTTCATCAGTTAACCACAGTGGTTTTATTTCAGCACCAACTACTCATTGGTTGCTGCCTCCACAGAATGTTACACTTCAAAAAACTTAATAGCCAAAATAAATAGATCTAACCAGTACATCACTTTCCCTACACATGAAACAGTAAACCAGCATTTGGGGATTATGGCTGCTTCTCATTGTCCCCAGAATTCAAAAAACTCACGTCAAAATGACATATGTGTCCCTTCCTAATATTTTTTTTTTTTTGGTAGCGGGTTGGTTTTTGTTTCTTTCTTCAAAAATAATAGGCAATAGCCTTTAAAAAAAAAAAAAATCAGCCGCGTAAGATTCAAGCAGCATGCTCATCAATGCTCTTAAGTAAATGGTGCAACTCTTGGGGCTGTCCTGTGCAAGGCAAAGGGTTGGACTCGATATAGCTCCCTTCCAACTCAGAATACTCTGTGGTTCTGTGAATTTTACGACTTGGCCAGCCTAGACACATCTGTTTGTGCATCAGTCAGTGGCTGCTCACTCGCAGCCCTCGGCTGCACCTTTTTGCTGGTACAGAAACCGCTCGGGCGCGCTTTCCCCGAACGTGGCGCTGCTGTACCGCAACCAAGCGACGGCCGCCCGCCTGCTGCAAAAGGTGCTGCAGTAAAGCGCCGAGGCACCGCCATCTCCCTCCCGGTGCGCGGAGCACCGGCTGCCAATGCCGCTGGATGCCGAGCCGCTGCCTGCGCCGCGCCGCGCTACGCACACAGCTCCTTCCAAGCGACTCCTGTGCATGGATGCGCACCCCGCCCCACAGGTAACCAGGCAACGGCTGGAGGAGCCCTGCGCCTCGCATCTCTTCAGGGAACGAGAGAATACAAGGCGGCAGCTTTGAGACGCGGTGGTGCGAGGGGGAGCCAGGGGCCACGGCGGGCGGGACATGGAGCTCCCGGGCGTGGGGCAGGGACATAGCCCAGAGGGGGCGGGCGGCCGGCACCCGCCATCTTGCTTGCGGACGGCTACCCGAAACCAAGATGGCGCTCAGGCATTGAGCGCGGGGCTGGCACTTCCCCGCCTACAGCGGAAGTGACGGTTCGCAGGCAGCAGCAGCCCGCCGCCTCTCTCGCATCGCCTCGCCCCCCTCTCTCCCCCCCCGTCCCTCCCCCGGTGGTTTTTGCTTTTCCCCGCGGGCTTTGCGTCTCTTCCTTCGGCGAGACGGAAAATGGCCGCCCGGTTGCTCTAAAAGAGCGGGGCCGCCAGGAGTTCCGCCCGCCAGGTGAGGGAAGGGCGGAGGTAAGGGGCTGCGTGGAGGTTTGGCGGGGCGGTGGCCCCGGGTTGGGGGGAAGATGGCGGGGGGGAGTCTGAGGGGGAGCAGTCCAGCCCCGCCCCCTCGGCCGCGCGGTGCTCGCGCGCCGCGCCGTCCCGCCTTCCCCCGCCGCGTGACCTCGGCGCTCCGCAGCCATTATCCCGATTATCCCGATTATCCCGCGCCAGCCGACGGGAACGGGACGGGAACGGGCGGTCGCTGTCACCACCTTGAGGTGGGCACCGCTTCCCGTGGGAGCCGGACCGAGCCAGTGTCGTTCCTCCCTGCGCCTGGACGGCGCCCTGGGAAGCGAAGGTAGAAGGGGAAGGGGCAGTTGGAGGCGGCAGCGGAGTTGCCTTGGAGCTGTTCCGCGGGTCCCGGAAACCTGGCGGGATGGGGCTGTGGGGGGGTGTGGGGAATGGGCGGCCTGCCGGCCCCATTGGGCCTCCGCCCCGGGTGTGCGGCCTGAGGGAGGCAGGAGGGCCCGAGGGGATATGGCTGTATGACGCTGGTTACGGGAACGTTAAGTTTCCCCGTTATCCTTGTGGGTGTGACACTGAAGAGGGAGACGGTGCCGGAGAGAAAGGATGCTGCCCGATATTGGATCAGCCTTTACGGTCGTTGGAGGAACTTCCCTTCGGGTATGGCTGTGGTTCAGGCGCTTGTGCCTGAAGTACCCCACGCCTCCCTGCGCCTTTCCTGCCCTGATTGCAGATGCCCACAAAACCCCGTGAGGGGCCGCAGTGGGTTTTATGCTCCTTGCTGAAAGGGGCTATTGTGTTCCCAGTGTTGATTATACTGTACTATGCAACCATTGCAGGTTTGTTCCCGTTATTTCCCCTTTGCTTTGTAACCCCCCCAATTTTTCGCCTTAAATTCTGTGAAAATCAGATTCTTGTTTTGGGTGTCACGTTGATCCTTTACGAAGTCAGTACAGCTCATCACTTTTTTATCTCGGAGATCAAAGTTTTGTCCTCAAAGGAGCAGTTATATTTTACTACAGAAAGACGTGAGGGCATGCAGAACAAAGGTGCTTCTGACGCTGCAAGTAGTCACTGCTTAAGCAATGCAAATGTATAAAAATATCACTTAGAATAGTTGTTCTTGGTGTGGGAGGGATTGGTTAAACAGCGTGGAGTTGCAGGAAAATGCTGTCTAGCTGTTGTCTTACTCCTCCCTCCTCCTCGCCCTCCTCTCTGATAATCACGTTGTTTTGGACAAGAGTGGGGCAAATGAGAACGGGGTAGAAGCTCTGGCACTAAGGTGTGCTCCAAGCATGCAGCTTTTGGCAAGGAGAGTAGGAATTGCATCCTCCCACTCGTCGCTTTTGATGTTGAGTGACAGGCCGTGCGGAATGGCCGGACGAGGTTTGGTGTGTTCCATATATCGGTGCTTGGAGCGTGAGTGCCTCTCTCCTGGGCAAGGCTTTAGTAGGCCCACCCGTGGGGAGCAACTTCTCAGGTGAAGGCTGCCGCTGACAGAATCCTGGGGGCAGGAAGTAGGAGCATGTACCCTGAAGAGGGACCTGTTTGCATTGAGGGTGCAGAAAACTTGGAGCGATTGCAGGAATCTAGAAAAAATCACCAGGGAGCTGTTTGGAGCTAAGGTGCAGATATTTGGATGGTTTATATTCAGGCTGCTTGTCAGGGAAGGATAATGCTGTAGAGTTTGTGGAATGCCAGAGAACATTTGGGGTTTCTTTATAGGTAGTGGAGGTAGGTGAAGGAAGCTACTGAAGAAAGTACTCTGTTTGTGTGAGAGTTTCTCCCAAAGGTATTCTGAAAAAGCGCGTTGCTGGCTTGTTCATTGTGCTGGCACTGGCCTCGTGCAGCTTTGTGGTAAATGGCATCTGGGAGGTGATGTGCCTGAAAACGCAGCTTTTGTCCAGAGTAGTTTTCTTGTGGATCACTGCTGCAGCCCACTAAGCACCTCTGAGAGTGTCAGTCTTGGAACAAATGAGGGCAGGAAGAATGCCTTTTCTGGAGCAGCAATTCGTGTAGTTCATCGCAGAGATTGTGGAAACCACAGTGTAAGGGCATATGAAAACACAGTGTGTTAAACACATGCACAGAAATAACAAAGGCAGTCTAAAACAGTATGTGTCCATAAGCAGCTAAATCCTTTTTGTGTACGGACACATTTCTTAGACGCTTTGGTTTCTTTGTTTTTTAGTTAGAGGAGAAACATGGTTTTGGTTGCTGATAGTATTACATAAAAGACAGCTAACAATCATATGACGATTTTGCAGAGGTGATTTTGCTGTTACTAGGATGCTGTTTTTTGACTTAATTTACAGATATTCTGTGTTCTTTTCTATAGAAAAATTAATGAATTGGGGGGGGGGGGGAAGTGCCTTTGTATGTTTTACGGTTTCCATTATATTTCCAGCATATAAAATGGGGGAAATAATTCTTCCCACCTCTTACTTTTACATAACAACATAGTTTGGGCAAATTTGCCATGGAATCTTAGTATTTCTAGGAATCCAAGTAGAATGGATTTAAGTGACTATGAAATGCATTCTGTTCTTAGATGTGATGTGCCACTGCTACAGTTGTGGACATGAAAAAAAAAGGGGGGGGAGATAGAGAGTGGGTAAGAAAGCACAGCAGATGTGAGCACTGAATAGATGACTTACAGTTCTGTCTCATTAAGACTTTATTTCAGTGGGTGTATTATGAGAAACTATTACAAATTCTGTGGAATTTTTTGAAGACTGTCCTATCCCCTTTTGTGTTGTCATGGTTGTATAATCGTCCCGTCTTTTGAAGCTTGAATCTCTGAATGAAAACACATTTTGGCAATAGCTTGTGAATTACTTAAACACGATTTTTATTTAAATCCACTTGACAGCTCTCAAGTAATGTTTAAGCAAGAGAAATACAGACTACTAAATAGCTGTAAATGAAGGGTAGCTAAAATAATGGAGCCAAGAGGAAGCGGGGTTTTGCTAGTGTAAGTGGTATAACTGTCCTAAAATGTCTTAAACTTACGTGTAATGTATAAGTTGTAAAATGGCTTAAAAGAGGTCTTGTATGTACAGTCTGTGTACTCTGATTAAACTCCAATATCAGCAGTGTAGTGAAGACTCCTAAAAATAATATATAAAAGGGAACTAGATAACATTTTCCTTGTCCTTTTTATTTTTTTTATTAAACCTAGCAAATGCTGACAGTGTCACTTCCTTCTTACTGTGGTGCTTGTGGTGGGATAAGCCTAATTCTCTTGTGTATCTTGTTTTTGCTTGATGGTCACACTTGCTGGCCAAGATTGTTTGAAGACAAAGATCCTGTTGTTTTTTTTGGTTAAGAAACTTTTCTGAATGTGATTCAGTAACTGACAGGTGGTGGACTGGCCAATTTTAAGAAACAGTTGTGGTTTCTGTATTAAGTCTTGGTTGATTGGGTGTGTTTAGTGTTAGTTATTTTGACTTTGTGTGTTTATTTTGGTGGGTTTATGTTTGTTAGGTTTGTTTGTTTGGTTTCTTGTTTGTTTTTTTGGGTTTTGTTTGGTTGGGGTTGTTTTTTTTTTTTTTTTTAAAGCTGCTTGCAAGTACTGTTAAAAAGCTTAAATACCACCAAGTTTGTTGCTTCTGGAGGCTATGCCAAGCTGGTTTCAGGGAAGCTTTGAGTTTGCAGTGCTGCCAAAAGAAGCAGTCCTGCCTGGCTGCTATTTGAGTTTCCCAGTGTTGTCCCAAATGTTTGTGGGCTGTGTAATGAACCATATAAAAAAAAAGTATTGAAAGTGATCCAGTATGTGTGTGCAGAAATAGATAGACTGGCATAAGGGAGATCATCAGGAATGTGAGGAAACACAGGATAGGAGAGATGGGAGTGTTTCTTAAAACCAGCAGTGCCACCTTATTCTGTGGAGCTGCTGCAGCCAGTTCATTTGTAAAATCCAGATTTTTTTAACATGGCAGTGAAATAGTTGAGAGCCATGCATCTCCTTTCAATTATTTAGGGCGGAAAGCAAGGGCGAAAGAAGCTTGAGTGGAAAAAAAATGTGTGGATTAGAGCCCTGGCATTTCATGCACAGACCACATTCCTAGCAGTCGTAGTCCTTTCTTAAAAATGTTGGGTGTTATTGAAGACACCTTGTGTCACCTTGTTGATGCACACCCTAGGCTGAGTGTGGCTGTCTTCTGAGAGAGCAACAAATGATGCTTAGGAGCTCTTTTTCACTGCCTGTTACTCCTTGTGCCCTTACTTGACCTGGTGTAGCCACTGCAGACTGGCCGTGAGCAGGAAGAGGCTGTGGGTGATTTCCTTTGCTGCCGTGAACCAGGATGTTGTAGGTGTGATGCTCTGAGGAATGTGTACTTTTTCTGTGGAAGTGTGCGGCATGTAGGAGGTTACTGTTACAGACGGCTGTTTTCCTACATATTCCTGTTACTACCACACTTCTTTCCTAAGTGAGATTTAATAAAAGTTAATGAAATTTTAAATTCTTGCATATTGTAAGAATATTTACACAGACCAAAAAAATCCCAGCTATGTAGTTTTTCACTTCTGTTCCTAAGTATGAGTGTTGTTTGGATAAGTGGGTCTTGTGTGTCAGGGTTTGTTTTACCTATTACAATTAAATGGAAACAAAAGCTGCAAATAGTTAAATATTTTGTATTCGGGTAGTTACGGCTTTTTATTCAAAGTTCTTTTTTTAAAAAGCATTGTATCCATACTCTTCTTAAAAAGAATTAAATGGGAAAAGGGTAGCAGATATGTTTTAGCTGCCAGGGTTGGATGTGATATAGCCAATGTCGTGTTTAAAAACAAAGGAGTGTGACTATTTTTCACCTTTGCTGGTTGCTAGAAAAGATTCTGAAGACTGCAAAACTGACTGCCAGAGTTTGAGTTATGGTAATTTAAGATCTTGTCTTTTGCTTAGAGCTTTTAAAAGTGAAGTAACTATCTTGTTCTATATCCCCAGGATCTAAAGACTTGTCTAAATGAGGATTTTTAATTTCAGCTGACACCAGTTTAAGTCAGAAATATAGATTATTAAGTATTCATTTAAAATCTTGGCCTGAACTTGAAGTTTGTATTGCTTTTTCTGTACTAGACTTCTGAATGCCTTCGTTACCCTTTACTGGCTAATACCATCTCGCCTTTTGTCTAGACAAAATCTGAAATGGTCCGATACACTACTGTGCTCCTTCGGAGACTCATGCTTGCTGATGATGAGAAGTAAAAACTTAATCTTAATAAAGCATATATTTTGTAGGAATTGGAAATATCTTGGTCACTACTAGTGAATGGTAAGTGGACTTTTGAAAGCAGTGTTTATGAACACAAATGCTACATTTCTTCTTTTAGTTGAAGAAAACACCTGTGAACAAGTGTGAAAGTGTCCTTTAGGACCAGTTGCTGTCTGATACCTTTGGATTTAATTAATTGAATTGTTGAGCTGCAGAATTTCTAGAGATCCAGCATGTCTGTAGTCAACTGGGATAAAATTCCTGTTTTGTTGCTTGAGTGGAATTGAAAAAGGTGCTTTATGTTGAGTCAGACTACAAATGTACATTGTCTTAAGGCTTGGAGGTAATTAAAAATTGGGGCCAGTGAAAAATTCCTACATTTGAGACTGGTTTTTTTATTACAGTTATGCTTCCTTTCTGCCTAACTGCAAAAGAGCTAGTTTTTGAAGATGTTGGCTCTTTAGGTGAAATCATATATATATATATATGCATTTTAAACAAGAAGTTATGCTAGAGTAAGGCTTCTGTAAATATTGCAAGAGATACCTGAAGTTAAAGCTTTCACTGTTGGCCTAAGTTCTCATCCCAATTTTTTTTTTCCCAATAAGATAGCTTTGGTGACGTGCAAAGCTGTGTGCTGGAGTTCAAACTGGCCTAGCAGTTTGCCACTGTCCTTTTTGCCTCCCTCTTTCTGGCTGCATGCTGTTATTTGCTCCATAATCCAGCTCAGTTTGGCCCTTCATTAAGCCACTTTGATAACATCGTTATATGAAAGTGGTTTCTAGGTATCAAGAGCTGGTCACTGCAGGACCTGAAGGCTGTCAGGGCTGTTGGGAAGGTGAGGATAATGTGTTAACAGCCCTGTCACCAGGGCTGACAGAGGAGTGGTCGTGTGGAAGAGGAGTAGGATTTGCCACTTGGCAGTGGCTGGCTCTTGAGCTGCTCCAGTCTTAGCGTGCACCATCATGGAGTCCAAGAGTAAATTTGCTATTTCTTATGTGTTGTCTTTTCATGGTAAACAGATTAATGTTTAAACACATTTAAGCAAAAGGGTGCTGCCTTTTAGTGAATGTTCATGTCTTTGACAGTCTCACTTTTTGTTCTATAGGGATCAGTATTGCTGAAAGCACAAATAGAGAGTTTTGAAATAACTGCTTCATTGACACCAGCTAACAGTTGGAGGTAAGTTTAGCTTAATTATTTTTTAAATGTTCTGATTGAACTCAACTATGGAAAATTCAATCTTCTTTTACTTTCCTAAAATTTATGCTTGCAATAAGAAGCTGCAGTATATAAAACTATTTTGTAAAGATCAGCTGTACTTGTCATACATAGAATGCAAATAATTTAAAACTGAGATTGGGTTATATTATAGACATTGTACATCTGATGTTTGGTTTGATAATTACTTGTAACAGAAAAAATCCCCACCAGGTTTTGTTTTCTGTCACTCTTGGAAAAATGGCATATCTTAAGCAGTTTTAAAGGTCTAAATTTATTTTGCCTATAAGTATTGATCCTAAGAGATTACAAGACATTTTCTGTAAATTTAATTGAACTCAATGAATTAGAAAGTACCTTTGAAGTATAGGTTCTGCAAATTTGCTTTTTAGTGGAAAGAGCCAGTAAAAAAGAGCATTCAAAATATTCTTGTTTGCTAAGGTAAATAATCTTTTCTGGGTTACATGGAAGGCTAGTTTAGGTTCAGTTTTTTCTGGGTTAGCTTCAGATGAGGTTACATCTCTGAGGCCATGCAAACTCCTGTGGAGAAAGTCATATGGGGCAGGAGGTACCAGTTGATGGGGAAAAGTTGTTCTGCTTTTTTCTTTTGGGTTCTCTTAGATGTGTCCAAATTCTTTGCAATTTTGTTAACTTTAATTTAAACTCTAATGTTGTTTTTGTCTTTACATAATTGAAATACCACCCAGGTAACAAAAATATTATATAAGGTAATTTGTGACAGAAAGTGTTTGTTGTGTTGAGCTTATATTTTTGATACATTAATTTTAGGCTTTTAAAGCCTGTTTGCAGTACAGAAGGTAAATGTTTTGTTTTTTTCCATTTCTGTTTTAATTATTATTAAACAATGATTATTGAGCATTCGAAGGCCTGAAAATGTGTAGTTACTTGTTCATAGTTTGTATTCAGGTTGTCTAATGTGACACTTTTTTTTTTTTTTTTTTTAAAGCTGGGCAATTTCAAAAGAAAATGGTAATGGGTCAAAGTTTTTATTAATTAAATTGGGGATTTTTAGCCACTGATCCGAAAAGAAAAGGAAAAGGTGTGTATTTTTTTTATGGTTAGCACTAATTCTAAATATCTATTATTACTGTACATAAGAAGGAATGATAGTTTATTATTAATTACTTTGTTTTAGTTCTCATTGATTTATAATCAATTGCAGTTTTCATAGCTTAATTTGTGCTGAAGCATGTTGAATCTTGTTGCAAGCCATATTGTTTAACTAATTGTTAAAATCTTTAAGTTGGCCATGCATTTTACATGTAGATTCAAAAGCAAAGTTAATGTAAAAAGATGCAGGATGGGCATCTTGAGCAATGAAAATTCGGATCAGAATGAGTAGCTTTAGTACATGTGTTTAAGAGAAATAATACCTGTGGGTCAAACTCACAACTGTTGGACCAAATACTTCAGGGCTTTTCTTTGCTCATGTAAAAGGTGCATTGTAGAGGACTGAAAAGTCCTCCTGGAGAAGGAACGGTGCATTGGAAATGCAAGGGAACTACAAACTACACAATAGCTAGAATTTTGTTACAATATATTAAGATGTCCAGAGTTACATTATTCTTCCCTTGATTTGCAGAAATGTTTCATTTTCTGCTGCTTCCTCTCCTATGGGATCTGTATGCACTTGAATCTGGAAAAAACCTTTTTCTTCTTACACTTCGTCTTTTGAGAGAAAGTGTGTACACTGCAGCAATGTTAAATTCTTTAAAACGTGGTTGAGCTTTTAATTTACTAATAAATTTACTTACATTGTCTCCAAAGCTCTTTTTGTTTAGGAATGCGATTCTACTTTCTAATAGTGTCATTTTAGTATATGCAAATTTTGTTCATTGATATCATTTACATGGACTCTAAATAGTTGCTTCCTTTTTTTTTTTCCTCCTCTCATTGTTTTTCCTTTTGGGACGGAATAGATCTACTGGCAAAAATGGGTCGATCTAATTCTAGATCACATTCTTCAAGATCAAAGTCCAGATCTCAGTCCAGCTCTAGGTCAAGATCCAGATCACATTCAAGAAAAAAGAGATACAGGTAAGTTGAGGTCTTACTGGGTGAAAAGGTGATTTGGTATGTTAGTGTTTGTCTGGAAAATGTTTTTCACTTGCATGATGCTGTAGCAGAAATGAGCCTGGGATCTTATTTCATCTTAGGCAGTACGTAAACTGCTTTGAGTGTAATTTCTGTTACTTGATTTATTTTTTTCCCCTTTTTCTATATCTCAAGAAAACTTCAGAATGCCTATGGTTCTTTGTGATTTCTGGCCCTTTTGTTTCTTCCCTTCCACTTTACATGTTTTATTCATCCAGTCTCTTTCCCTGTAATTCGTTCTGTATTTTTCATTAACCTTTTCGTATCTGAAGTTACTTAAGGCTTCAGTAGATAAGTTTTGCTGTATCTTGCCTTCTCAGTTGCCTCCAGCGTTTTCCTCATCCTACTTACTAGTGGACATCACCATCTCCAATAAAATAAGTGGGTCAATTGAATGTTTACTGCCTCAGCTGCTGTCCACAGGCTGGCATATCAAACTGGGGATCATGTCAGTCCCTGTTCCAGGCTCTGAATCGTGGCAGTGGCTGAGAAACTGAATGCCATGCTGCAGAGTAGTGATAATCTTTAATAAATGGCAGGGGAAGCCACTGAGGCTGTTGTGTCTTAATCATCTGATGCCAAGTTTCACAGTCTTTAGCAGTATAGACATGTTTATTCTAATTAGTATATTACAGAAATAATAAATAAAGATTGTAGAAGGTACTTTAAGACCAGGAGTCTGCAACCTTTACCATTCTGACTGCATTTTAGAAATCCAGCATTTTGTGTTAAGAAACTTTTTTTTTTTCCCCCAAAGTTTTCAGTTATTAAATGTTAATGCTTGCTTTTTAATTTTAGTTCTAGGTCTCGGTCAAGGACATATTCGCGATCTCGGAGCAGAGATCGTGTTTATTCTAGAGATTATCGCAGAGATTACAGAAACAATAGAGGAATGAGGCGTCCTTATGGTTACAGAGGAAGAGGTAGAGGGTATTATCAAGGAGGAGGTGGTAGATACCATCGTGGAGGTTATAGGCCTGTCTGGAACCGAAGACACTCCAGAAGCCCTAGGCGTGGCCGTTCACGTTCCAGAAGTCCAAAACGAAGGTCTGTGTCTTCCCAGAGGTCCCGGAGCAGGTCTCGTCGATCTTACAGATCTTCCAGGTCCCCAAGGTCCTCTTCATCTCGTTCTTCATCCCCATACAGCAAATCACCTGTCTCTTCCAAAAGACGTGCGTCTCTGGAAAAGCAGGCAAAGAAAACTGAAGGGGCTCCTTTGCAAGACAGTCCCTTGAAAAATAAATCACAAGATGAACAGAAAGATACATTTGAACATGACCCATCAGAGTCTCTTGACGATTTTAACAAATCATCAGCAGCTTCTGGCGACATTTGGCCTGGCCTTTCAGCGTATGATAACAGTCCAAGGTCACCCCATAGTCCTTCTATTGCCACCCCACCTAGTCAGAGTTCATCTTGCTCTGATGCCCCTCTGCTTAGCACAGCCCACTCAGCAAAGGATACACCTCAGCATTCCCATTCCATTCAGCATAGTCCTGAGAGATCTGGCTCTGGTTCTCTTGGAAATGGTTCTAGCCGCTATAGTCCTTCTCAGAATAGCCCATTGCATCATATCCCTTCGAGGAGAAGCCCTGCAAAGACAATCCCATCACAGAGTGCCCCCCGTGAGGAGGCTCGAGTGCGGTCGTTTTATCCTGAGGGTGCTGAACAGGAAACTGCAAAAGGTGGAAAGTTTATGAAAAGGTAAGGATCAAGTTATAAGCTTACTGTTGCCTCTTAAAAATGCTAATCTCCTCAACAGTTTTATCAAGATCATCGCTGTACCTTGGAAAATGCATTATGGAACACTAGTATTACTAGTCTGGTTGGAATTGAACTTGAAAATACATATACCTTTTCTTGCTAAGATGCTTCAAGGTTGGCTGTTGGCTGTTAGAGATAGGTACATGTATCCTTGAGGAAGAATTGGTTTGTGCTTTTCCTTTATGGTTTATTTTCTTGTACTCAATTTTTTACTGTTAAGAAAAATCTTAATTGAAATAGTACATCAGACTTGCTGGCTTGATAGTGAACTCTGTTCAGGTATTTCAAAATTTTAATGTTTCACGTAGTTTCAAATGCAGATATTCTGGAAGTCTAAAAATGCCGATGATGTGCAATAATTTCTTTATGTTGACATAAACAGCATCAGTTGCTAATTGTGTGGTGCAGTATGACAACTTTGATGTTTTGAATTGCATTACTTATCAAAGAGGGTAGGTCTTGGTATTCTTGGAATATAATGCTGTTGATGAGAAGAAAGTTCAGTGTATGTTTTCCAATGAATGTAAAATTCTTCAATTTGTTCTTAGAAGGTTTGACCTGGTAATTTTTGAAAGTTGTAAAAATCTTAACTGGCATTAGGCAGTTCCTTTCTAATGCAACTGGTACTTCAGAGGACTTCTTAAAAAACAGATTAGTGAGAAGAGTTGTGACTATGCTATATAGGCTTGATTGTAGGCTTTTAAATCAATTTGTCTAGTCAGTGATTTATTATGTAAAAAAATTACTGCTTAGGAGATCAAAAATATAAATTCTCTTGGACTAGATGTGTTGGAGTTAGTGAATGTATTAGAAGCTGTGTGAGCATAGCATACAGATCAGGCAGTTGCTGAAATAATAATTGATGTGTTTCTGTGTTTAGGAGAGCTGCCTTCTAAGGGTTCCCTGCTTGTACACAATATAGTGAATGCACTAAGCCTGTGCCAGGTTGTGGAATTACCTTAGTAATGTGCAGGATCTCGAAAATAATTCACATTTTTTATGGTACTGCTTCAACTCTTTCAGTAAAAGAAATGAAAAAATGAATTGTCTGAATTATCAAAATTCATGTGAATTTGATGGAAAAAATTACTAGTGTAAGAGAATGTGAAACTGGGTACTAATTAAGAAAACAAAACAAGCAAGTAAATTTCTAGGCATTCTACAGATAGGCATTGTATTCTTCAGATGTCTCCATTAGTGCATAAATGACAGTGGATAAAGTGTTAATGGTGTGCCAAGCATTGCATGCTAAAATTAATTGCTTGGAGGAATGTATTTTCATCTTCTTCTTGGTGTGGGATTGACACGAAAGAGGAATGCAAGTGAACTGGAATGAATGCAATCCAGAGTTACCAGTCTCTTCTTTACTGTCCACAGGTACACAGATGAAGAGTCTAGAGTATACCTGCTTGATAGGGGTAATACCAGGGAGAAGGAGGCCCAGAAGGAGAGAGGATCAGAAAAAGGGAGGACAGAGGGAGAAAGGGAATGGGAGGAACAGGAAACTTTAGATTTTTTCGTTGATAAAGAGACTGGGAAGGAAAAGTTTAATGACTCTGAAGGGGAGGACACAGAGGAGACAGAGGATTACAGACAGTTCAGAAAGTCTGTCCTGGCAGATCAGGGTAAAAATTTTCCTACTGCATCTCACCGGAATGCTGAGGAGGAAGGAGCCAAATACAAATCTAAAATGTCAATCAAGGGCAATAGAGAGAGCGATGGATTTAGAGATGAGAAAAGTTATAAGATTAAAGAGACTGGCTATGTAGTGGAAAGGCCTAGTGCAACAAAAGATAAGCACAAGGAAGAAGACAAGAGTTCTGAGAGACTAATGATGAAGAAAGAAACTCAGTCACCTGAGCAGGTAAAGTCTGAAAAGCTCAAAGAACTCTTTGATTACAGTCCTCCTCTACACAAGAATCTGGATGCGAGAGAAAAATCCACCTTCAGAGAGGAGAGCCCACTTAGGATCAAAATGATAGCCAGTGACTCCCATCGTCCTGAAGTTAAACTCAAAATGGCACCAGTACCTCTTGATGATTCCAATAGGTAAATTATTCCACTTTACAGTGTGGTTCTCCAACTGCCTGCAGTGTTACTTGTATTTATTTAAACTAGTGGTTTCTTTTTGTGTGTCTCTTTTGTTGTTGATGCATTTTAGACCTGCTTCCTTGACTAAAGACAGGCTGCTTGCTAGCACACTTGTCCATTCCGTCAAGAAGGAGCAAGAGTTCCGATCCATCTTTGACCACATTAAGTTGCCACAGGCCAGCAAAAGCACATCAGAGTCATTTATTCAGCACATTGTGTCCTTGGTTCACCATGTCAAAGGTATGTATTTAATTTATTGTACTGGGTATGTAACGTGTCTGACAAGTTCATTTAAGCCTATTTGCTTTTTCTAGTAAGGGAGATTTCAGGCCTCTTCTAATGTTGATTTACCCAGACTTTTTTCTTTTTGAGGTCTGCATGAAAATAATTAGAAAAATAATAGCCACAGAAACTAGGACAAAAAACACACAAGCAGTATATAGTATAATAGCAGGTATTCTATGTTTTTAGATAAATTTTTGAGCTTAGGTAGCATAGAAAGTTTGAATTTCTGCACTGTAGTTTAAACATACTACACCGGTCAATTTTTCTAATTTTTTTTTTAATGACTAACATACAATTTTATATTAAATGTTGCAGTGTGGGTTGACAGGTATCTTTTGACTGTAAATACAATGGCATTCCTTTTGAAGCACCCTAGAGGTCATTTCCATATTCTTAATAGAAGAGGGTTTTTTTTCTCAGTAAGATTTAAGAAGAATTGTATATTAAATGGTAGTAAAGTTCATGGTGATAATGTCTTATTCCTATATGACAATATTATCAGGAATTTCACTTACAGAAATTTGGCAGTGTCTAAATAAACCTCCATTAAATGGGTTATGTACTAATTATTTTCTGGTATAACAACAGTGGCTGTATATAAACACCAAGAAAAACCCTCAACAAACCAAGCACAGCAAAAGTCTTCCCACCAAACCACTGAAATCCAAACCTCGACCATCAAAGTAGATATATTTCACTTAGGTCATAAATCCTCTCAAGATTTTTCATGGGAAAATAGATAATTCATAAAGTCCCTGAGGATGTCTGGAGTGTTCTTTAAATGCTTTTTTTTCTATAGAATTTGCTTTATTTCAGTGGACTGTTTTCTTGCTGTTGTGTTAAATGTTACTGGGATATACAAAGGTGGTAATAGTAATTTTGCCATATCATCATAGTAAAGAGGAAATGTGGAAATACTTAAATTAGGTACCAGTTTCAATGAATCTGTCTGTAAGCATTGTTTTTATGATGCGTTAACTTCTAAAATTGCTGAGACTTGTGTGCTAGAAATATGTGCTGACGTTCAGTTAAAAATCTCATTTCGTTGACGTAATTTGCCTAGTAATCTGAATTATTTCCTTCTTACTTAATTGCTTACAAAGTAATAGTCAACAATAATGGACTATGATAATGTATTAGATTAAAAAAATGTTTAGTGTATAATGATTTGTTGTGAATGAATCTATTTATTGATATATAAAGAAATGTAAGACTCAATCCAGTGAGAGCTTCTGTAAATTTTTGCTTATATAGTACATACGTAGCTGTAGGTGAAAATAATACTTCTGGAACTCTCACATGTTGATCATGGAATAGACTTTTTCTGTAAATTTTTTAATGTTGAAGATCTGATAAATTTAACAGCCTGTCTGGTCAAGTTACTAGCATATGTACAGTTACGGTTGTTTTTGAAAGCAGAACATCTCTTTAAGTTTCAGATTTACTGTGGTCTGTGATCAGAATTTTTGTAACTTTTTTGACAAACTGAAGTTATGTTCATTATTGGTGTGATGCGACCAGTCTGAACAGCTCTTTATTAATGTAGAGCTGAAAATGCCCAGTGATGTTTTCTTTTTCATTGTAACTAGGTCCTGGAATGTGTTTTGAAATGGCAAAATCCATGTTACAAAAGTAAAATAGCTGTTGAAAGATACAGATGCCAAACAGGCAAAGTTGAACCTTCTGTCTTCCTGGCAAAAATGGCATAAAAACAGAATTGCTAGCTCAAATTCCTGTGTTTGATGGAATTATGATTGAGGCACTACCCTTGTAGTGGCCGTTTCAAGTTTTAATGGTTGGTTATGAGACAAATGCTGGATGCCGGGCGGTAAGTTGATACAGATGTATGTTGACCTGTTAAGCAGATAGCTTGCTTCATATGTAACATTTCATAGCTCATGACTTTATGTATTTCTATATTACATTTAAACACATTTGTTGAGCTGGTTTAAAAACTGAGTTTTGCTGTGGCTGATTTAACTGTCTCTGAAGGAAGGAGAAAATTTGTCAGAGAAGTTGTCAAATTTGCCAAGATGCCAGATGCTTAAATGAATTTATTTATGCATAGATGTGTTAATTGTATTGTTTATCATCACAACTTCCAATTAAGCAATTGTATTTCTTTAAGAACAGGCTTGTTAGGTCATTCATGTAGTTATTGCAGCATACATTACTTAAATGTTTTCATTAATTCTTATTTTAAGTTAAAGATGAGATGAATGGTAAAATGTACATGCTGCAAGTATTCATGACTCAGAAGTAATTTCACTTTCTCTTGTGGGCAAAGTATAAAATACCTGTTTAAGAAATAGCTCTTTCTCTATCATTAGAGTCCAATCAGTAAAGGATGCTTGAATTAGATGTGATACAGTCATGGCATAGCAGACTTGCAGTGATGCTGAGTGCTGTTATTTTGTTTGGGTTACAGAGTGTGTAAAAATAGGGAAAACGCCACATTTGCTTGTCCTGATAAATTTATTGAAAATACCGTGGGTTTTGCCTGCTACTTGCCTTTCTGTCAGGAGTAAAATACATATCAGTTGAATTAAACTAATGAAACAGTGTTTTTTCTATTGTAACCAACAGAGCAATACTTCAAGTCAGCTGGAATGACCCTAAATGAGAGGTTCACTGCGTATCAAAAAGCAACTGAAGAACACTGCACCCGACAAAAGAGCCCAGAAATACATAGGTATATGTTAACTGCATATGCAGATGCTTTGTGTTTCAAGTAATGTCTTCTAATATTTCTTTTGAGAACCCAAAATACTTTTTCTAATCTGTATGAGGTAATTTGTATAATTACAAAATACAAAAAAAACCTTCTGTAAAAGAGATCTCATCTGAGTCAGGTCTGGCTTCATCTGTGGTTTTGTGACAGATGTCTTCTCTACCTCTGTATCTCATTTGGGATATATTTACTTTTCTCACATGCAGTGCTCAAATATTGAGGGGCATATGTCTTGAAGATGAAAAGAAGCCCTGTACATGCATCTTTCTTCTTCAGTGTGAAATGTTCCATCTCATACTACTTTAGTTTTTGTGTGTGTTAATTTACAGCAGTTTTTTGAAAAATCTGAGAATCTAAAAGGTAAGAAGGTAGGCATGCAGATGTAGTGTCTGATCATGTGCTCTAGTTTTATGATGCAGTGTACTATATTTGTGTTGCATGTGAGGCTACAGTATCCAACTTTACAAGTTTTCTTGTTAAGAACTTTTGACTTTATGGCAAACTGTCATAGGCGCTGATGGTTCCTTGGAGGGGGTGGTCTTTCAGCTGGCTACATATACTGATCCTTTTGAAATGAAGCATTAAACATTTTTTCTGTCTTCCAAGCTATACTTAAGATGTGAAACATCAGTCTGCCTATTTTCTGTATTTGTGTTTTTAGCATACTTCACACAGAACAGAACAATGATTTTTAATTTTTAGTCTGCTTCTGTATTCTGATGGTGAGGTTTAGTAATGCAAAAAGTTTATTCTGCTGCAAAAATGCCTTGTTTGTCAGTTTTCTGTTGAAATGAAATGTCTGAGGCTGTTAAAAGTCATGTACATGTATGGCAAGACACTGCTTTTATTTTACATTTAGGAGGATTGACATCTCTCCAAGTACCCTGAGGAAGCATACCCGTTTAGCAGGTGAAGAGAGAGTCTTTAAAGAAGAAAGTCAAAAAGTAGGTTCTAAGTAAATGTCTTATCTGTGCCTCTAAACTTTCTAAACTTAGTCTCCCTTTAAATCTCAACTTCTCCTTTGTGTTTTCTGTATAAAATACAAAAATAATTTGTATTTATTACACCTGGGTACTTGCATTTGGAATTTTTTTTCCTTTGAGTAAAATATGTTACTAAGAAACTGGTTTATGTAGCGTGACTTTGTTGTACTAACAACATGGTATGTAAAGGCAAGTTTTGTCCCATGCTTCCGTTCTTCTTGCATGTTTCTTGACCACTAAGCTGCTCAAGGACAAAGAGTAGGTTTGGGGCAGAGGGAAGTACCAAGATGGTCAGTGAGTAGTGTGGTTGAACTGCAAAGGTGCTTGTGCTCTGTTTGAAAACAATTCACCAGAAGAAATGCGTACCTCATTATCTCCCCAAACCATGTATTGTGGTCTGTATTATCAAAAACTAGACACCAATTGGCTTGATGGGAATGCTTGTTTGAAACTGAAAATTCTCAGCTGTTCTTTTTTTAGATGTGACCATTGCATGTAAGGGGCAAAGTCAATTTGTGTGCTGATGTTTGTTGAAAAATAGGTAAATTCTGTCTTTTTATTTTAGTTGATGCACAGCTTTCCTTTTCACTGAGATTCTCTTGATGTTTTATTTCAATATTTTGTTCCAAAATATGTATTTGTTTACAGGGAGATAAAAAATTAAGGTGTGATTCTGCTGATCTTCGGCATGACATTGACCGACGTAGAAAAGAACGAAGTAAAGAGCGAGGAGACTCAAAGGGTTCCAGGGAATCCAGTGGGTCAAGAAAGCAGGAGAAAACTCCAAAAGATTACAAGGATTACAAATCTTACAAAGATGACAGGTAAATATTTGAAGTCCCTATAGAGGATTTTAGCTTCTAATTAGTCTTTTGTAATTGTAAGCTTAATTGCTTTCAATTTTCAATGTATAATGGAACATTTAATTTTAAACAATTAAAATTATTTGTTTTACAGCAAATATGTATTATCTGTCTTTTACACGGCTTATGGTGGATGAGGACAAAAACTTTGGAATAGCAAGCTAACACTGAAAAAAAAAATGACAAATTAATCTGTCCTATTATCCAGGCTACATCAGGAGGTTGGACTTCAATGCAGTACATTTCTATAAACAGTTTGTGTAAGAACTTTGGTTCGTTATGCTTGATTCCGCACTTTTTCAACTCATAACACCCAGAGTATGAGAATTTTACTGATACTTAGGTTTTAACATGGGTGAGAAGGGGAAATTTTAAATTTTTCTCTAAAGCCAGTGGGCTGTTTTAAGACAAAAAACATTAGTATATCTCAGTGGATACTGTGTAGAAGTGGTAAGAATTACTTCAGGTATGACCTTTCTTTGAATAGAATATTAAAATCTTGTAAATTGGGTCAAGTTAATACCGCTATGGGGTTACTAAAAGTTTCGCTGTAGGAATTTTTTCCCTTCTTTGTACTGTATATAAAGTGAATTTTTACTTACGCTTCCTGTTTCCCATTTACTTTGACTTTGGTATCCACATTTTCTTCCACTGGCTAATTTCCCTACAGCCATCTGTGTAGGGAAGCCCATACCCTACCTCTCAACAGTGTGCAAACTGAACTGTGTCAAGTTACTGTAAAAGTTTACCTTAAGGGTTTTTTCCCTTTAAATTCTGTTTTTCTGCCTCAGAAGAAAGGCAGATCTTAAAAGTAACAGAATCTCTTCATGGCATCAAAATCTAGAAAAGCTGTATTTTACAGTTTGCAGACTGCTGCTTTCCAACTCACCAGCAATAATATGTATTAAGTGCACTTAAATGTGTCAGAGGAGGCTGGAAAGTGGAAATATACTTTGCCTCAGTATCTCAAATATGTAATGTGTGACTTTATAACCAGAAGGGGGTTAGTTTTTCATAAAATATAGAGACTCGGTTTAGTATAGCATGTTACAGACTATCTAGTATGTTTAAAATAGCACAAAGTGTATTTTTTTATTTTTCAGTAAACAAAAAAGAGACCAAGACCGTGCTCGGTCCTCCCCATCTTCCTCCCCATCTTCTTCCTCATCCAGTTCTCGAGAAGAAAAGGATTGCAAGAAAGAAAGAGAAGAAGAGTTCAAAACCCATCATGAACAGAAAGAATACTCTGGTTTTGCGGGAGTCAACAGGCCAAGAGGCACCTTTGTAAGTTTTTCTCCATTCTTCCCCCAAATTATGAACACTTCACCAACGGTAATAGTGTAACAAAGAAAATGAGGGAGAATTGCAGTGATTCATGTTAGGCTAGACTTATTCTTGAGTTCTTTATGTGATGTACCAAACCTGAAAAATTGAAATTTTTTTTTTTCCCCACCCCTCCCCAGTAGCAGTTAAATGATTTGTAAATATGCATTAGCCTGACGTTAGAGATCCTAGCATAAGGCTGGGGAAAAGGATTTCTTGATTATTCTTGCTCTTCTGTAATAATGCTGTTTCCTAACAGGATCTGAAAATTTAGCGTTCTATAAATTTCAAATCTTGAGTCCTGTTACCTCTTAGCTCCTTGCAGCTTCTGTTTTTCCCTCACTTTGGGTTTGGTTTTGCCTTCCTTTGTGTGTAATGCCTGCATCTTGTTAAATAGAGAGTGGCACATAATTAAAAATCAATGTCAAACTTAAACCAGCTGTACTGAGGAGATGGTGTACTTGTTATTTTTGTGTTTCTTTGGCTTGGACTAGCCACTGAGCATGCATGAAAGCTCATTGATTTACCTCTGAAATGTATTTAAACATTGTGATTTGGAAAGTGGCATATTGACCACTATAGTCTTAAGAAAAATCTTAAACTTTCAGATTCAATGCTAATGTAGTTTTGATATATAACTGGGAAATGTAGAGGCATTAGGAAAAACCAGGAATCAATACAGGAGGCCTTGAAAAAGATAAGGAGCACTTAAAAACACCATACAACCCAAACCAAAAGAAAAAAAACAAACCCACAAATAGAGACCACACACCCACCCCCCAAGACCACAGCAAAACAGGCTTCCAAACTGCAGCTAAACACACAAAATAGTGCAAGTTCCATGTAGGTTGGGAAAAACTGTTTTACATAATAAGTAGGAGTAACTTCATACTTCAATATTAATTCCTTAATGTAGCCTGTAATTAAGATCAAATAATGCTAAATTGCATTGTTTGGTATAAATGTTTAGTTGTGCATAAAATACATTTTGAACTATGTAAAAGGGGGTTTGAAATGCATGTGGCATGTGCCAGCACCTGTGGCTTGAATCTTCCATCTAAAAAACCGTAGCTACCTAGAGGAAAATTCAAAATTGTAAATTTCTAACACTAAATGTGCATCATTTCCTCCTTTCTTCTTGTTTTTTTTTTTATATAGTTATGCTATGGAACTATGTGGCATAAGTATATAAATCCTTGGATGGTGTAGGCATCAAATATGACTGTCAGCAAAATTTCTAGCTGTATAAAATAATGGCACAAACAAAACAGAAGTTTAACAAAAGGGAGCTCAAAACTGCATCTCCTCTCAAAGATACTTAGTGGGAGAAAAATCATAATTGGTTGAAGCCTTCCTGCTTTATAAAACCAGATTGTATGTGTTGTGAAAGAGATGCTACTTTACATGCACTTGAGGTAGATGTGAACTGGAAATTTAATAGATTTCTACTCATTTAATTGCTAGCGACTGCCAGTTCTGTCTATGCAGTGATAACAGGTTAATGTTCCCTAACAATGTTCTTAGTCACACACACGTTTTTGGGACAAAGTGTCTGAGCAGGTGAATCTAAAAAGGCCAGCCCTGCTGACTCAGATCTCCTCTTCAGTGATACATCTTGGATAGTATTGAAAAATACAGACCAGGTAGCATAGGAATGTGTTTGTAAATACAGGTTAATATAGTGGCTGCATTCCAGTGAAATGCTTTGCTTTTGGAGTAAATAAAATGCTTTGGTTGTGAATCCTTCTCCTAACAGGAGGCCTTGGAGAAGGTAGCAACTCCCCTATCCAGGAAGCTAATTTTAAATTAGCAATGTTTTTTCACTAACTCTGGCTGATACACAATTCTGTTGGATTCTGGGCTTCTCATACATAAGCATCATGTGTAGTTTTTAAATATGAACACAGAAATAAGGATAAGTAGAATTTTTCAATGGCAATGTCATTAGTATCCATATCTGAAAGAATTCTGTGTAGCAGCTCTGTTTAAAGTGAGTTTTATAGAGAAAGTATACTCTTAGTTTTTTTGTGGTGGTCTTTGTAATAAGCAAACCCACGAAGATAACGCCACAGTAGATTTTATGTCCTGTAGTTCTTTACCTGAAAGATGATTTGGAGGGAGAAGCATTAATAAAATAATGAGGAAAAGTGAAGATGTTTTTCTTAAAGGGAATCTGATCACAGGACCGAATACCAGGAAATGCTGATATCTTTTTTTTTTTTCCTCTTTTTTAATCCTGTCACTTCTGTCTGCCCCCTGCCCCTCCCCCCAGGTTACTGTTTGTTGTGCCCTAATTTTGTGAAGCTGTTGGAAATAAAAAAAGCATGTCGTATTTCCTCCCTTGTACTATTAGTCTCTTGCTTTCCAAATGAGTCTCCAAACAACTTTTTTGTTTTTTTTTCCTCCAGAGTATTGGATAGGTCTTGTGAGCCTTCTACAGATTGTTTTTCAGTCTGTTTGATTTCAGAGTAATTTTAAATCTGTTTAGCAAAAATTCTGCATTAGAAGTTTTGGAGCTTTGTGGAACTAAGTATGCATAATACTTATCTTTTGAGTTAGTTAATTATATACATTTCTTGGTATATGTTTATGAAATGTGTATTTTTAACAAATTAGTTTCCAGTCATGTTTTTGTACTACTATTCTGAAGATGCAGTTCTGTGTTTTTATGTAGGTTATTTATAGAAATTGTGTTCTGTGGTAACTGCAATTTTTAGCAGTCTTATCTTCCCAAACTAACCTTTCTTCTCCCCTTGGATGAAGAATATAAACTCAAAGTTTTTTACAAGCTAAGTATTTACATGGTGAGATAGCTGTATGCATTACTACTTAGTGTATTCTGAGTTAAGGGTGGTTTTTTGCTGTGAGACTTTCTACCCTAACATTTTCAAACCCCAGTAATTCATTATAAAGAATATTTAAGACACTCTTTTACTTCAGGCATTGCTACTCTGCACAGTACACACCATTGATTTTTTTCTGAGTAAAGAATTTACTCATTTGAAATGTAATTTGGCCTAAGATACATTTGTGAATCTTAGATAAAAATGTTTGAGTAATATACAGTGGATATACTCCTTTGAAAACTGCACTGTTAGTATGTATTCTAGAATCACCTTTTCATAACTGATACAATTGACTTCATAAACAACCTTTCTTTTCCCCCCGACAGTTTTGTCCCTGTTTCAGTGTAGTTTTCCTCTTGGTTTTTGGTCTGTGAACAGCTTCAGAAGCTTCTTATGACCTTTTGTTCCAACACACTGGCTTACTAGCAGTCAAATTTCTTTTCGGTGCTGGTGGGTGAACTTTATGCCAAGAACTCAAATGTGTTTCAATTAAGTTTAATAGAATCATTATTTCAAAATGAATGCTTGAATATATTACTTAAGGTAGTGTGTGAATTTGAAAATGGTTTTCCACTTGCAGATACTGTAATTAAGCACAGAGTATTTTCAGTAATAGAGAACTTGAACTCTACTTTGTGGTGTTATGTAAATGGATTAAATGACATCTTGGTTAATCAGTTTCGAATTAGGGGCAGAGGAAGAGCCAGAGGAGTCTTTGCTGGAACAAATACTGGTCCCAGCAACTCAAATACTACTTTTCAGAAGAGACCGAAGGAAGAGGAATGGGATCCTGAATATACCCCAAAAAGCAAGAAATACTTCTTGGTGGGTGTGGAGAACTCGATGTCTTATGCATGCTTTTGTTTTTTCAAACTTTCTACAAGCGTAGAAGTAGCATGCATGTATGGATAAGGGACTGCAGTAACTGTGAGAGTATCAAGGTGGCTGTAGTGGTTGGTTCTGCTTATCTTTCATCTTTCTGCAGCAGGCTGGCAGTAACTGAGGCCTGACATGGAATTTTTCTCCAAAACTTTCATCAGGGAGAGGGGAAGAAGGCAGACTCAGACAAAATTTATTAAACCCAAACTTTAAACCAAAAAGCTTTGTGCTGTGTTTTACATCTGTATGACATTTGAGATTTGTCTTAGATTGGTCTGGAAGTCTGCAAAAGTGGAAGATGAGAAAAAGCTGACAGTGTTTGTGGATGTACATAGGCAGACTCTGTTAGGAGCAGTTTTCTGCTCTTAGCTGAGTAGTGTGATAGTCATAAGAAAATCACTGCAGTTTTGATGCCTTTTTCCCATCTGGATTATGAAAGGAGGACCCTTGATGTAACCACTCTTAAGTAGTGTAGCACAATGAATGTGTGGCCTCTGCTCCAGTAATTTCCTTAACAATGCAAACTTTGAAGGATATTGTTTCATCGTTGAAAAAATGATAAGTAGTAAAGAAGAGACCTTCTCCTATAGCATTATAGCTTGTTACAGATATGTTAACAGGTAACTAAGAAATAATGCAGCCCCAGTTCGGCTGTTTGTCTAAGGAGTTCTCCATCTTTCTACACGTATCTAAACTTTTCTGATCTGTAAACAGAGATGTGATAATCTATTCATTATACAAGAACAATCAATTGTAGCTACTAAACTTGAATTTCCAAAAATATTTTCAATAAGTCACCCTTCAACTACTACTGTGTAATTAAACTGCATTATATGGGTGTGATGTGTTTAATAGTTCTGACTTCTTTCCAAATCACAAGTAAAAAAGTATGTTGAAGCAAGTGTACCTCACCGTTCTAAATATAAACTTTTTTGATATTAAAGAATGGTCTGTAGATTTCATGCAGAGCGTGAAATGATTGTCAGAACTTACCAAACCATGTAAGGCTGTATTTGGTAGCAAGACAGCAAACTTTAGGCTTATTAAACCAGAGAAACTATTGTTTGTTAATGTTAGATTTAAACAGTTTAAATTTAATTTGCCCTACATTGTGCAGGTGAGGCAGGCTTTTTGAAAACTGCCTTCAGTTACCTCTTATGAATTATAAAGAACTCCCTCTGTGCTGAAGTAAAAGTAATTCTAAAAAATCCTAGTACTTTCCTAGAGCTTCTTCTTTTAAAGTAACAATTTTTCCCCTCAAAACTAATAATTTTTAATTCTGAATGTAAGTTAAAGACAAGTGATTTGTTACTAACATTTCAGTAGATCCACAGCAAATAAGGGCTCTTAAAACAACTTTATTGTTGTGGTTTTAGTTACAGCATTATGCCTTTTAAGAATATACCTCATAATTACGATCTGAAGAGAACTTTTAAACAGTTATGTTGTTTTATACATTTGTTTTATACATTTGTTTTATACATTTTATACATATGTTTTATACATTTGCTATAGAGTTCATTAAGGGGTACATTAAGGGGTACATTTAAGAGGTGTCTAACCTTACCCTTGTCTGGTGTTATTGTAGCATGATGACAGAGATGATGGTGTGGATTATTGGGCCAAAAGAGGAAGAGGCCGTGGTACTTTCCAGCGTGGCAGAGGGCGTTTTAACTTCAAAAAGTCAGGTAGCAGTCCGAAGTGGACACACGACAAATACCAAGGGGATGGGATTGTGGAAGATGAAGAAGAAACAATTGAGAATAATGAAGAAAAGGACAGACGCAAAGAGGAAAAGGTAAATCATTCAGTGAATTGCAGATTAGACAATTCATCTTGCAGTATGCCAAGTAAATGGATGCATGTAGGGGTCACTGACAGATTCTGGAGTTGGATTATTAGCAGTTTACAACAAGACTGTTTTCTTTCTTTTCACAGGAATAACCTGGAAGAAAGTTGTAGCTGAAAGAGCAGCTCTTGCACCACCCACACAACATTTTTAATATGTTTTTTTTGTTGTCAAATGAATGTAAGCATTTTACTTAAATTTTACTGTTGGAAAGTAGTTTAGAGAGATTGTTTTTGTTTTAAGCCTTTAGAAAAAATCATGATATAGTAAACTATGTTAATGATCGTACAGGTAGAAAGTAAAATATTTGTAACAACTTTTAAGAAATTTTACTGTTTGTTATATGCAGTGTAATTCTGCTTTGTCCAAATATATGGTCAAGTACAACTCTAAAAGTTTTGATTCTCCCCTATGTCTGTGTTTTGTTCTGAAGTAAACTTACGGCTCTGCACACCTGAAATCTTGGAGCAGCATTTTTTACTGATCACTACTTCTCTGTTGCCTTTATATAAGAATTGTAATTAAGGGTAGTTATCCAGTCACAGTATAAGTACAATTGTCCAAAATGCTGATTGTATGTTAGTTCACAAGAATCATATTTACATAGTGATAAACTGGATTCTTATTCCACTCTGCTAGAGTGCAGCAAGAATTGTACTTAAGCAGTGAAATCGTCACTCTTCATTAGTAGCCTAAGAAATACCTCTACATATAAAGACTACAGTGAGTTTCAAGTATATTCTTTGATAACTTGGTCATGAGCAGAACATTTAAGTTAAATTGGTGGCAGCATCAATCTAGCTTCTTTTTTAGCAATTTCTTTTACAGTTTGTTGGAATTGCCTCTTTAGTTTCTCTATGTGGGCTTGCCTCTCCTGGTATGTAATCTGGCAAGAGTGAGTCAATCACATGTACAGCATTTAAGTTAAAATGAGAGGGCAGGGTGGGGGCAGGTGGGAGGAGAGAAATGAAACGAAACACCACAAAAATTCCTGGAAAAATAAAGCAATATATGTTAAAACCTGAATTGGTAAAGATAGATCATACATACCAGAAGTGTGAGAAATTAATCTTACTTTCTTCAACACTGATTTCTAGTAGTTGTGCTACAAGAATTTTTGTAGCCAAAGTGCAGATGTTAGTCTTTTTTTTTTTTTTTTACTGTTCTTTTTTTAAACGAAAATAACAAACTCACAAGCTTAGTTTTAGTGGTAGGTACACACTTAACCTCTAGAATGTTAAGCATGACAGTAACATACTTCAATTACCAGAACAAGGACTTTCTAATACAAGATGATCACTTTGTTTTTATTGTTCAAAATGCTGTAGATGAACTAAATCTTAATGTTATATGGAGTTAAAAGCATAGTTGTTCTTAGTCACCCCTTGGAATCGCATAATATCTTTAAAAGCAGACAAAAAAGAAAAGGAAAAGCTTTGATATAGAGTAATTGTATTAAATGTATGCCCTCTTAGTTGCTTTATTGTTAGGGAGCAGTTAATATCTGCCCTATCCAAATTAAACACTAGAAGGCAGGAAAACATAGTACTGTCAGTAATCCTGACTGTAGCTGAAGAAACTGTTTTAGGTTGTATTAGTTTACTAGCAGCTGTGTACAAAGGGAAGTAGGAATAATACTTGCCTCACAGGAGTAGTTAGTTAATAAAGGGTCATTCCTGCTTTATGTTTTAGAAAGTTTAGGACAACTATACTGTTGTTACAAAATTTGCTTTTACATGTACAGTGCATCTTTTAATAGCTGTTTGGAATGATAAACTGAGTATTCTTTGGACTTCTCAGCAAAACTCACACAGACTTTGTGTATATTAAAATAAGCAAAAAAGGGAACAAAGCAAACTAGATAGCAGGGTCTCAGTCTGTTCTAATGAAGTAAAATTAAACATCAGTCTGAAACTAACAGGTCTAAGATATGCTTGAGCTGTCATGACCTTAGAACAGGTAATTTTTATCATTTAGGTCAAGTTGAAAGTGGGTTGCTGCATGTCATAAGGCAATATAATTCCTGCAAGATGAGGCAGATTTAAATTTTCTACTTCAGCTGAATGTCCAAGGAGATCTCGTAGAGATTGCTTTGGTAATGGCTTTTGATCCTGCAAACCTGTCTGTAGGCTAGATCATAGAAATCCATTTTTTGCAATCCCTAATTTCATTGTAGTTTATCAGAAATGTAATTTGGTTACAGAACACATGATGACAGCCATTGCCATTTCTTGAAATAAAATAATTCAAATTAAGAGATAATGTAGTCAAAGACGCAAGTTGCTGTCTATGAGGGATCTGTAAAAAACAAAGTGGGAGTGGAGATGACTTTTAATAAATCCAGATCTGGTGCTTCAGCAGTCTTTCAACCTGAATAGTGAATTTTCACTCTGATAGTAAAAAACGTTTTTTGAGGTTTTTGCTTGGTGCTGATAAGGTATTGCATGGCCTGTGAATGGAATTTCAGTGCATTTTGCATTTCTCTTCTTGAAAGGTAAAGAACATTATTGATGGTAAAGGGGAAAATGTAGACATGCTGGTAGAAAATGTTTAAAACTACCTTTTGAATTCAGTTATTCATTCTGACTCACTGCTCTTCAGCTACGAAGCACTTTTTAAGGACAGACACCACACAGATGAAGTGGATTCACAAAGTTTGAAGTTATCCCTGCAATTCAGATAAAATCAGGGATACATTTCACTAGGAAAAAAAAGACCACCAAACAACCTGGAAGCCAGTAGCTGTACTGTTGGTATGGTGTGCATTTAGTTTCTTGGTTTGGAATTAAATCTCACATCTTTCTTCCCAGGAACTATCAGCATTACTGTAACAGTGGGCAGCTACATAAGAGTAAAGCTTTCCTGCATTTGTTTTGCTAGTGCTTTAAAAGGAGAGCTGTTCCTGAGCTTTGACTCAGCTCCAAAGGTAATGGCTGCAGCATTAAGCCTTGGAGCCCTGTGTCACTTGTCCTTGTTTCTTAAAGCTGGCCTATCACAAGATGCTTTGTTCAGAATATCTTGCAGGTCCCTTCTGTAGCATTCAGAGCTGTACTTGCTGACTTGAAGCCTTTCTGCACGAGTTCTCAACTGCACCTCTTATTCAGTGCAGCTGGGTGCTGGTGCTGGTGCAGTGAAACTAAATTGCCTCAGTTTTGCTGTTGCTTATGAGACCCTGCCTCTTCCTCGCTTTGCAGTAGTGTTGTTCCCGTCCCATTCTGTTGACACTTCCCCTTCTTTAGTAAGAAGGTGTTGGAGGAATAGGTGAGAAGTATGGGTTTTTTTCTTTTTTAAGACAAGTGCTTTAAAACTGTAGCACAGTTTTTCAAATTTGCCCTTCCGCTCCTTAAGCTTAAACCTTCCTCCTACCCTCAACCAGCTCCATGCTGCTACTACAGTACTGCTCCTTTTTTGTGTTTGGTCTTAGAGAATCGACCCACCTGACAAGTCCTGGATAAGAGTAACCAGCAGTACTGCAGTACTCACAGTAGTAACACTGCACAGATGAGGGAAGGGATCTCCAGACACTCACTGACTGCATAGCTGGAGGAAAAGGATATCCATTTCTTCTAGTGGAAGCACTGTGAGCACAGCTACCTTCCTTTAACTTTTCAATGTTTCTAAGGAAAACAGCAGAGATCTTTCTTATAAAGATGAAAGAAGTGCAATATCAAATAACAAGTGCAGAATCCAAAGACAGGTTTTGAAGTGAAGTCAGTGTAGTCAAGCATTATTGGGCAACTGTTGTGTTAAGGATACTTAGTACATTTGTATTAGTTCTCTGAAGTAGTTACTAGTTTGCTACGTCGAAGACCTAAACCATCTCAGTTTCCCTCCTTGCCATTAATTCAGCGAGTTAACAGGCGCTGGTGCATTTCTTCTGTTGGCGCGTACTGTGTTCTGCCTTTTCAGTCGCAGAAGCTACGTTTTCTCATGAGTACAACACGGTGGTCAGTCAGGCCTGCGAGCTGGCCGGTGCGCTGTAGCCGCCGTACCGCCCGCGTTCCCGGGAGCCCCCCCCGGGAAGCGGGGCGGGCCGGGGCAGCGCCAGCGTTTGAACCGCTCCCTCCCGACACCCCCCGCGACGGGCCCGCTCCCGCCGCTCATTGGCTCTGTCTTGGGCATTGCCGTGTTCCTATTGGCGGGGCTGCCTTGGTGCCCCGCCCCCAGCCGCGGGTGGCCCTGCAGGCGCGGGCGGCGCCCCCAGGGCGGCAGCTGCGGGCTCCGGCTGCGTGCCGGGAGCGCTGCGCGCCTGCTGCAAGCGGTCTCGGCCTCTCCTGCCGGACATGGCGCTGCTGCTGGAGCTCCTGCGGCGGCTGCTGCGCTGTCTTGGCTGGCCGCACCACCAGGTGAGACCCCGGGGGGCGCGGGGGCCTCGCCTGCAGCCGCTGTGGCTCTGCGAAGGGAGGGAGGGAAGGAGGGTCGGCACCGGTGGCGGTGGGGCGGCTTCAGCGCCCTCCTTGCTCACAGCCGGCTTTGTCCAAACACGCCGCCCGCACGTGGCGACGCGTGGGGTCACTGCCCTGACACAGCCGGTCAGAGTGGCTCTTTTTGCCCTGAACTGAGCGTAGGAAAGTCAGTAGTGTTAGCTGCTCGTGCTTTGCTGTTTTAAGTAAAAGACTACGTGCCCCTTCTCAAGCAGCAGTTAATCCTGTGTGTTCGGAGACCTGGGCTTGGCGCGGCGTGGGAAGCTGAAGGAGCGCGCTGTGCTGATGTTGGAGCGTGGAGTCGTAGGCAGCTTCTCAGGGGGGCTGTCAGTAATAAGGCTGCTGCAGCTTGTGGTTCTGAGACAATCCTAGCGTTATTTATGGGAAACTACCAGAGTGTCTCCAGGAGTGCTGATTTGGCTGAGCTGTCCCATTTACTTTCTGGTGCCGTTATTGGAAGCTGTTGGTTTTTTTGGCAGGCCGTGTGTTTTGAAACTCGCATGTTTGGCAGCAGTATCAGACGTACACTCGGAACATGCCTTCTTTCAGCAGTCTCACCAGGAAGGCATTTCCAGCAGTTATATGCTGTCATAAGGAAGTATCAGGCCAAGGTATGGTAAATTTATTTCACTTCTTTGCTAATTGTTCTTTCCCAAGACTTATACAGATGCATGTAGTTAATTAAATGGACACTTCTGTCGGTATCTCAAGATATTGGCCTTTGTGCCCCTTTAAAATTTTCTGTATTTTGGCAGTGTTTTAGACACTGTCTGTCATACCAGTGTAGACCTCTTTGGACTTTCAGTTTGAGAAGAGCATTGAAAAGTTATAGTAACCAAACTGCACTATATTTAATTACCTGTAGCATGAAGTGATTAAATAACTTTGATTGTAAGAACTGAGGGCTTTGATTTTGCTTCTCAGATTCAAAGATTTTCCAATTTTTAGGTCACATCTGTTTGTCAAAAAAAGGAATATGGACCTACTCGAAGTGTTGTCCGTAGACTTGGGACAATTCTTTCCTTGGAGCCCTACCCCAGACCTTATTTTCAAGTAAGCAATTTATTGTCATATGTATACTTTACCTATTTGTATTTTCTTGTTTCTTAATTTGCTGATAGATGTTCTGTTCCTTTTAGCTTGTATAATTGTGTGTTGCATCCCTTATACTCAATGTTTTCAACTTCCTTATAGCACTGTTGAAAAATTCTTTTTGCTGGGGCAGAACCTTCAATATGTGTGCCAAATCCAGTTTCACTTCATACATTTTTTTGGCATTGTTTGTTTTTAGTTTGTTCAAGACCCAAGTCCATTGTGTTATGATGAACAAAGTACAGCTCCAGCTCCTGGGGCTCCATCACTTGCTGATGTCCTGTGGGTGGCAAATGATGAAGGACAAGCATGTACTAGACTTAGGTAAGTAAAAGTGTAAAAAGGATTAATAGAAATAACTTTTGCCTCCTTTATGCTGTGTGATTTTGTGTTTAAGCTTGTTTTTATTTTTTACTAACCTTTTCTAGAAACATTTTGGGGTTTGTTTTGGAGGAGGGGGTACTTCCTCATTACTTGAAAATTCTGACTATGTAAAACATTCTTTTCTGAAAAATTTCTGAAATTGAGCCTCCTCTTTTCTTCTCGTAGTAGTATGTCGGGTGCATTACTGGTACTTTAAATGATTTTCACTCACAAAGTATTTTGTGAGGGAGGGAGCTCGTGTTGCGGTATGCTGTAGGATTGTTCCTATCTTTATCCTTGTAGTTTGCAACCTTTTTGATAAACTTTATAAATGAGAAAACAAGAAAAATATTTAAATGTCTCCTTTTGGCTTTGATTTTTACAATGCCATATGTATGCCTTGATGGTTGCTTTCACGGAAAATCAAACATAATTATTTAAAAAATTTAAAATAATTTTGAATACAGTTTATATAAATGTTTGTAGCTTTTACAACGGGCTGAAGGAAAATATTTGTAAAAATTATAAAATATTTCTGGTATAGTGAAATGAAAAATTGTCCAGAAATTTGCAGACACAAATAGTATACAAGTTTTGTCTTTTTTTTTTTTTTTTCCCCCCACTGGAGAAGAAATAGAAAGTTGTCTTGCTATTCCTCTAAAGATCTGTTCAAAATCAGAGGATGAATTAGAGCCAGAAGCAAGATTAAAATGTGGACACTCATATTGTCTTGTACTGCATCTGTATAAGACAATGTAATTCTGCTTCATTTTGGCATTTGTTTTTCTGTGATCTTTGTGCTGCTTGCCAGTAATGAAAATACAAGAAATTGATGATTTCAAATGACACACTTTTAATTGGAGAAGTTGGATACAGTGTACTTCATCTTATGTTTCCTGAGTTGTTATTGTTAAATTATTAAAGTTTGTTTGTAACAGCTGTACCATATCAGAAGAACGAGAACATTGTTGAAAGAACAAAAAAATCCTGGCCTGTTTTGTCCTGCTCATGCTGTTCTTTAGCTGGTCAGATTCACAGGACTATGACAGTTCATTCTTTTGTTGTTTCCATTCTTTTCTCCTCCTCCTCTTCTATGGGATGTTTTTCAAGAACAGCTGTTCTAGTTGATATCTTTTCTTTCTCAAGCAGTGTTTATAGCAAGGGGTTTTTGGCAAATCAGAAAGCAGTGCTGCAGGTCTTATTTGAAGTAAAAGGATGTGTAAAATAAGGGAAAATATCTGGATTTTTTTTCAATCAAACTTAGTGAACCTTAGTGAATCAGGTAAATATAATTTCTTTCCACGTTTCATGATGAAATCCTGGTAGTTTGATTTTATACTGGTATTTTATAAGTTTATTTCTGCAAGCACAGACTTGAAATAATTTTTTAAATTGAAACCTGGGATACATAGCACAATTTTCTAATGCTATCTTTGGCTATAGTAGCTTACAGAAGATGAGATTCTTGTTCTGTAAGTCATTATTACCCCATATTGTTGTCGAGTACATTTTCTCAAAGATTGTAACTATTTTGCTGCTTGCAGTGTTCATCTTAAGAGTTTGATAAATGACTAAAATTTTTGCAGCCTAGTTAAGAGATCATTATGCTTTGCCTCTCCTGCCTTTCATATTCATGTGGGGAGAAGGGAGAGACACTTTACGGTGTCAGTCTAATAGTTACTGAATATGACAATCCTACTGTATGACTTTATGGTGTATAATTATCCCTGAGTGAATTATCTGACTAATTCTTATGATGACTTTGCAAGGATCTGCATTGTACTTGAGCAAAGGGAGACTTGAAACATTTTAAGATTTATGAGTAGTTAAAAGTGTCGTTTCCTTAAATAGTTTGAAAAGTTAGCTCTTGCTGAAAAGCGATAACTTGCTTGAACAGCCCGAGTAGTTTTGAGGTTTCCATTGCTGGCTGAGTCTTTTGAAACGTTGTCTTTTTTTGCTTTGTAGGACTGAATTGAGGAGAAAAGACAGAAATACAGCTCCTCTTGACCTGTATCCATCAGTGCAGAGCATTGTGAAAAACAGTGCACAAAAAGACAGTGTTGATCAAGCAGCACTCCAGAAAATTTCTGCGCTTGAAGACGAGCTGACCTTTCTTCGTGCTCAGATTGCTGCAATTGTTTCAGCGCAGACCTTGGGGAGCACTCCCTCTCGTAAGCCTTTCTGGTTTGAAGCAAACTAGTGTTCCTTTTTTGCTTTAGAGCTTGCCATGTCTAATATCAGTAGAGAACACCTTTAACTTTTCTACCTGACGATACACCAACTAAATTTACTGAATATAATATTTTGTTTTTCTTTTTGCTATTTGGTGCACTTTCTCCTTTCTATTTTGTCGTCTGCTTGCCAAGTTCAGATGAAATTGATCCTGAGCTTTATACTCCTTTCCATGTTAGTGCAGGAACTTAGTAACATCACTATCTGTGGGCTACCAGTAACTGTTTAAAAAAGTTACAGAGTATTAATTGTCCCTTTGAGGTTTTGCATTGCTTCTAACAAATTACCAAAATAATGGGCAGAGAAAGTATTCTAAGTCAGTCAGGTTGGGGCTTTGACAAAAACAAATGCTACAAGCAGATGTGGCCTAGGTAGTTGGTCTCTGATATGCACTGCTATCTTGTGACCTTTTTTTCCCTTAAAAGTTTTGAGTCTTAATTGTCTTACTTGCAGACCAACCCCACTGTTGTTGCTGAAATACTTGGACTGGTGTGAGGTAGTTACTTCTGTGTGGCATTGTGAGGCACTTCTGTGATTCAGCTTTTCTGTTGAGTCTTCCTCTGTTTTCCATTGCATTCAGTATTCTATTTTACATGTTTAGTGGTTATCTTTTGCTTCATACAGGTTATTGTAACCTCTAGACCATTGATCACCATATATAGCAGCAGGCTGCTTTGCTGATTTATCTAGTGCCTAGATTAAAGACACACACAAGTAGAGAAAATCAGAGCAGCAGAAGACACCTCAGATTCAGTATTTCACGTATTCTGAATTTGTGGGTTTGAAGTATTGTTCTTTGGTTTAAGTTTGGTTCTTCTGTGTTGTAATGTGCAAGATGTGTAAGAAAGTGCTTTCAGAGGGCAGTCTTGTCTTGACTTGAAACTGATTCATCTTAGATGTTAATATATGTTGTTTTTCCTTCTCTAACGGTATCCAGAAGCCTTTAAAACACTCAGCATTCCAGATGGATTGTACCCACTGCCACCCATGACTTCTACGCCACTGTCCGTCTCTCACAAATGTAATTTTGTAATTCCCTCGCCTCCTCCACTTCCTTCTGGTGCACCATCTGGTGTTAATGCTAGTAATTCTGCACTGGAACTTATAAAACAGCGTCGAGCTGCAAGAAACAGTGATTTGACTACAGCTGACAGTACTGATCCCCAGAGGACAAAGAACATTCCCAGTATGATGGATGTTTTGAAAGACCTAAACAAAGTTCAGCTGCGAGCTGTTGAGAGGTAGGTTGGATTGGATGTGCATCTCAGCAAGCCAAGGCTACCTAAGCATCAACAGTACTTCAGTAGCACCAGAGAATACCAATCATTTCAAGAGCAGCTACTGCTGACAAACTGAAGTTGGCAACTTCTGAGTTCACAGTGTGGAATGTAAGATACCTGTGACGTGGCATTTAGATGCATTTAAAACATGCTGACTGTCACAGCATTTAAAACTATTCTGCTGTTTTAGTATGCAAATCTCAAACTGGTGTGAGAGGTAAGAGGTTGTTTATGAGGTTATATGCACAGTCCCAGGAAATTGATTTGAAAAAATGACCTTTCTTTATTCACTGTGAAAGGCCAAAGCCTTGGGGAAATTTTGGAAAATTACTGTTAGTGTACCCAAAATATCCTGGTTCAAACTTTGAAATGTTAACAAAAACACATGCTGTATCATTTATTGAAAATGTCTCATGAATTTATATTTCAATAGTGCAGTTGGATTATAAATATTTCCAGTGGTCAACTGTTTTGATGGCAAGTGCAGTTGACTTGTAACAAAAATGTTTTACTAAAGGCTGGAACACCTGTTCTGATTCCTGCCATGCTAGGTGTAATAGAGATTGCACCTTCAGAGTTCTTTCCTGAACTTTTTGGGTAGAAGAAGTAAGAGAAACTGAGACTACAATAAATATTTGAAGCTCTTAATGTGGGAAGAATGTCGCTTGGCAAAGCTTACTGCATTCTAATTTCGGCATTTTCTTAATTGTCAGCTTTATCCCTGAAAATAACTAGCAGAAAACTTGGGCAAATAATTTATGTGCAAATCTGAAACATGTCTTTATGCTTTTGATTACATTCTCACAGTAAATAAAGCAAATATAAACTGCACTTATATAAAGGAAACACACAGGTATTACCTGTGTTTTCTGCTGTATAATTCCATGTATGGTGAGTGAAGAAAATTAGATGTTCAAGTTGACAGTTTTAATGTCTTGAGCGGTGGGGCCATAATTAGCAGGAAGTGGTCAGGTTGTAAGTCCAAAATGCTTTCTGGATTTAGGCATCTACCTGTATTCTGAAGTAGAACTTAACTGAATAATGAATTAATATTTTTGGGGGGAGTAACGATGATCAAAGTGGTTGCAATCTTTCTGACAGTAGTTTAATGCGTGCTCTGCAAGGGGAAGTCTCTGTTTTCAGAAATTAAAAGCCTGAAGATCCCATTTTCTACCACCCAAGCACCATCTTACCCATTGTTCAAGTGCTCTTGAGGGCTTGTTTTTATAGAAGTGTGAACTCAATCCTCTCAGGTTTTGTGTTAAGCAACATGTACTATAACTGCCAGGCTTAGAACTTGGTGTTGTCAGTGTGTATTATTAGGTACAAATCACCAGCCTGGAGATAGCAGAAGTCTGAACACCTCTAGATTTTTCCACCCTGCTCCTGCCCGATACCTCAATGGTTAGAAAGTCTTATGATTTATTGTCTTGGACTAGTCACTAGCTTTCCACATTTATGGTAAGTTTTGGGGTATAGGTGCTGTTTTCATTTTTGAATTTAAATGAACCTAAAATGAATAAAATTTAAATCAAATTGTGTTCACAGTGATTATGAAATTCTTCAGTGGGACATTCCCATTAACATGCTTTAATATAACTTACAAATGACTTGGTATAAAAACTGCAATTTTGCCTTGGTTTTTTTTGCTCATTATTTATTTGCAATACTTCAACACTTTCTGTTGATTTACTGCAATTTTTCTCCATGTGACAGCATAAGTTGTGTTTTCAGGCTAAGAGTGTGTCTGACAAGTTGGGTGTAATTGTATCAGTTGTGTGTGATGAATTGCTTTAAAGTTACAGCGGCATTATTTGTGTAATCAGGGATTTATAGGATAGGGTGTTTATAGAACTCATGTCTCTAGAATTTGGATCAGTCAGCACAGGATTAGGGTCAGGAGAGAGTAATTTATTTTTGTTTGTTCGTAGGTCTCCTGGAGGTACTCCTCTTTCTAGACCCAAAAAGAGGCAAAGTTCAGATTGGGATCCGGTTGCTCTACTAACTCATGCTCTAAAGCAGAAGTTTGCACATAAAAATTATGATGAAGATGATTCCCTGGACAAAGAAAATAATTCTTTTGATAGTTCTCCATTTTCTAGTCCTGAGGTGCCAGTGGTACGTTTTTATATAAAAATGTGCATTTGTATTCTTGAACTGACTGCTGTTTTCAGGGATAGTTGCAGGATTTTCACAAAATTTCTTAAGCCATCAGCCTAGGTAGTTACTTTATTTAAAGTATTATCAAAGCAGAAAATCTCAAATTATTTAGTGTGGATTTAGACTGGTAAATGCACTTCTGGACGTGTAAAGAGAAAAAACTTAGAAGACTGATTTTAAAAATTCAACTCATACTTGATTGAACTATGGACATTAGCTTGATGGTACCTGGCAGGTATCCATGCACAGAAACTGTGTGTTTAAGTATTTATGGACTAATTTTTCAAATAAGGATGTTAGGAAGGTACAGAAAGGTCTGACTAATACACACTATCTGTTGAGAAATGAAAATAAATGCATAGTCTGTAATATTTTTCTTTGAGTGTAATTTCCACATGGTTTGAATCTTTATCCAAAACGAGCTGATATTCTTTTGTAAAGCCCATGAAGAATACAGTTTTTCCTAGGAACAAAGAAGTGGTTAGCAGAGCCTTTGGACTAAGGTGATTCTGAGCACTGATTTCTGTAGATCAGCCTGTGCCAGCTACCTCAGCTTATACAGTCCAGCAGTGCTGTTGGTTGGTTGTTAGGCATTTCCACAAACCTCAGATGAGATGGATAGAAATGTGTGGCACTAATTTAAACCATCTCTCTGCGTAGCAAATTCTATCTTTTTATTGTAAGAGTGACATAAACGATTTGGGCTGTGGCGTTTGTTATCTTAATGGAGGGAAATAGCAATGCAGAACATATACTGGAAATCCAGACATTCTTTGGAGGTTGCTCTTACATGTGGCTAGCTGTGTGGCTGAAAACTTGAGGAAAACTAATGTGTGTGTTCCTCTTGCTAGCTATAATGATTTTATTTTATTTATTTCACCTGTCAGCAGGATTTTCCAAGCATATATTTTACAGACTGCAGCGTGTCAACAGTTCTGCTGCAGTCTTAATAAATTTGGCTTTTTATTTCCCCAAGGGAAAAATTAAAACATCTTAAAAATAACCATGCTGGTATTTTGAATGCTGTAGACTATTGTACTTCATAGCTGACATACCTAATTTTAGATAAAAAGATCAAAAATAGCTCCTGGAACAGCTTGTATATGGAATAGCTTTAGTCCCAGGGTCTGACAGCTGGATTATAAAGTCCTGGAAGAGAGACTGCTTAAGGTCAGCATGTTCAGGAGTAGGTACAGAAAAAAAGGAATTTTTCTGGTTGAAGCAGAATAATCTTCTGAGTTTGTAACCAAGCCTCTAAGTGTTAACTGTTAAGTGTTTTGAAGAATGGATGTATTTAAACCAATTGCATAGACTTACTATTTCATTCTTTGTATGTTGAGAGAAGTGCGACAACTCTTCCAAAATGTTTTTCTTGTAAACATCTTCTAATTGAGTTTTTGGGTATAGTTTTAATTCTGTCCCTGCTCCCCAGGTTGGACGCTGCAGTCTGAAGCCAAATGCAAAACCCAGCCTTACAAGATCTGATGGAGTTAAGCAGGTACCAGCATGGAAAGCAAGAGCTCATATTTAGTGGAGACTTCCAAGGAAAAATCAGTTTGTATAAGTGGTGGGTCCACTTTGAAACTGCTGTAAGGTGCTGTAACGTGTTGTTCTAGAACATATCTTTTCCTATGCTATTGAAGTTTGGGTGTTGCAGGGTTTGTAAAATTACCTCTTCCTTCTCTTTCATTTCTCAGTAGCCAGACTTGTGATGTTTTCACAAGAAGCACAGAACTGAAAGAAGGCTTCCATTACTATGGAGCAGTGTCTTTGGAACCTGGGAAGTTCAAGAAAACAGTGTGTGTGTGGGGAAAACAAAAATTTATTGCTATGGGAGCTGAGGTATATGCACTGTTTGCACTCCAGTGTAAATAACAAGGAAGTGTAAACTTTTTGTTAGTGTGTTATAACTACTGTATATAATGGTAATACTTTTTCATGAGAGTGGCATAGTTGCCTTGGTTTTCTTTGCAGTTTGCTGATGCAAAACCTTATTCCATGTGCAAACAGTTTTCTAATTTATTTTGAGTCAGGAGATGAACGTCCATGTTTGTGGAACTTTGTGCTGTGATTAAGCTGTGGGTCATCTATTATATGCCTGTAATACGAGGGAGTTGCGTGCTGAGGTGTAAAAAAGACCTTGTAGAGAGCTCTGCTTGCACACAGTCTAAATTCTGTATGTAAGTAAATATCTCCTATTTGGCATATGCATCTCAGTTTTGTTCCCAAGAGCTTATAAAATAAAATTTTCTTTATATCGTAGATGTGTGTGGTAGTGGCATTTTGTGTTGCAGACTCCTTTGTATCTTAAAAACTAATCTTCTTAGTTCTTAAATTGAATTATCTAAAACTAATTAAAGAACAGCTTATATTTTTTTTCCTGCCGAAGTACTTAATGGAGCCGCTTATTTACAAATCTATAATGATCCACTGCTTTCAGTAGCTGCCTTCACTTAATCTTTGTCTAAGAATCCTGATGTATGAAACCCAAATCCTGTCAGACTGTTGAATGTGTCCCTTATATCCTGTGTCTCTTCTATTTTCCTCCTTCACTTACACAGAGTAGACTGACAGCTGCATTCTCTCTTACTGCTGAATCTTATTTGCATAGTTTTAAGAAATTAGTGTGCAAATACCACACTTGTGTTTTGCTTTTAAAAGTTATCTTTTTGACTAAAACTGCAGCTTAAATGGCTTGACATATTATGCTTCTAAAATTAAATCCTCTAGGTGTTTATTTCTTCTGGATTAAGTAATTATTGAACTTTATCATACTCTCCCATTCCTTGATTGGTCCATAACCGTTTGGCCTTTGCTTTCTTCCAAAATATGCATTTGCTGCTTTTTCTACCTAAACTTGACAATTGCTATGAAATCCATGGAGAATATCCAGCTCAGCCCCATACTTGGTAATTTTACCCTCTTCCATCAAAGCTCCTCATTGTGTTTTATCTGCTGCTCTGGCCTCTGCTGTACAAAGGCAGCAGGGAGCGACAGTGAAGGAAGTCCACGCAGTGCCCGCTGAAGAGGACACGAAGGCAGGTGAGTCCCAGTGAGCATGAGGGCTATGAATTGGCCCCCTCTTACTCAGTATCTGCAGTGTGGTGAGGTGGAGCAAGTTATCTCCTGGTTTATATCAGCATTCCTAGATCCAGAGGATTTTGAGGTTTGTGGCCATGCTGTTGTGACTGACAAACAGGATGGAATTCTTTCTTTGAGAGACTGAATTGTGTGCAGAGCCCTTGATACTATACTTTCTCCTCTACATCAGTTGCTTTATGTGACCAACAGTTTCTTCTCTTCAGGAAGAACTATTACTCTGGACTCCTTTTGCAATTTTTTTTATTCTCCCAAGGGTTCATCATTTAATTAGAAGTTTGGCCAACAGGAGCAGTTTGCAGTGAGAATTTTGGCTTTGGAAGTATCTTCATTTTAGAAGGGACTTCTGAGAAATTTCTCAGTACCTCTTAAGACAATTATCCAGTGTCAGAAGCATCTGCAAATTTTAGTGAGCTGTGTGACCCTTCTGGTTGTTGGATACTCTCTGATTTTTTTTGTCATTCTGGTGTGAATCGTGCAATGATATAATTCATAGCTGATGTGCTTTCTTAGGGAAAAAAGTCATGGGCCATGTGACTTTTTTTCCCCACCTACACACGTTATGAGAACAGATTCTTTATTTTATGTAGTTCCAGATGTAAAGAAGCCTGTGGGTGGCTGTTGGAACCCCGAGTTCTGAGAACTTCAGCCTCTTATTGCTGACAGACAGTGATCCTCAGAAGCACACTGCATTTGACCTGAAGCCTTGGGAAAGGCTTCCTAAATTGTGTGATAACACAGAGGTTGTTGCTGTGTAATTAAAAGTTATATCACTGGGTGGAATATGTAGAGATGTAGAAAGTTAGGTTTATGGGATATACGTAACAATATAGAGGATTTGGGGTGTGGATTAGCTCTTTTCTCCTTCACAAATCTGGGTGTTCTGGTATTGGGTAAAAAAACTTGCAGTGCAGATCATGAATAGTTAATTATTGGATTATAAGTAAAAATAAATTACTTGGCTTTCCATAATTGTGTGATTTGGACCTTAAAAGACCTTGGAGGATAGAACTTGGGGCCATTTTCACCTTGTTAACTTAAAGGCACACTCTGTCCAGCTGTGCCATAGATAAGATATCATAAACATCTAAATCCTGGTCTCCTGTATTTTAATTTGAACTCTGAGTAAAAGAGCTCACCTAACAGAGGCAAAGAAACAAAAGAAGAAAAGAAACAAAAAAGAGAAAATTAATAGGTGGCATCTGGTAACATCTGACGGTTTTCAATGCTAAGAAGTTCCAAAGCTTTGGAATAGTTAGTAGTGAAAAGTTCTATCACTCGTTGCAGAGATTTTTCTTTCAGAACTGGTGGAAATGTGGCTTTGTCATTTCATTTTCTTTGACTAAGACTCCTGTATCAACAGCTTAGAAGCAGTTTTAGGTTCTCTGAAGCTTCCTATGCCCACCTGGAATCCATTCTCTGTGTTACTCACAAATACCCTTGTTTGAATAAGGTCCCTGACTGAATTGCTCAGTCACAATGCAACTCAGGAGCTGTACTGTTGATCTGGGAGAAGAGACTCAGGGACATGAGTCCTCTATTGGTCTGCTGGAACAATCTTGTGAAAGGCTGTGCTTTCTTATCACTGGAGAAGTCTGAAAAATTTACTTTCCTACCAATCCCAGTGAATTTTTGGGCAGGATGTCTTCCTTCCAGAGATGACTGGGTGGTCACTGGAGTGAAAGTTGGCTTTGTTTTTCTACTAGAAAAACTTTGAAAGTATGTATATTATATCCAATTTTCCAGCTGATAAAATTGAAATAGAGTAACTGTTTCAAATGTTTTGAGTAAAAGGGGTAGAAGGAAAAGTATAATGCAGTCCTTTAAAAACGTTTTTACAGATTTTCTTCTAGGAGATCCTAAAAGATTTGAGTTCTCTATCAGTGAGCTTCCCATTACAAGGAGACTAATGAATACAATCACCTGACAATACTGTCAGAATATCACTGCTGACATACTCCTACAACATACCAGACCTATCCAGATACTGCTTGTGAGGGACAATTAATCTGATATATAATCTCATATCTACTAATTATCATATTAATATATAATTATATAATCTCTCTGTATGTGCAGGTACAGAATTTTTGGCTAAAGGCACAGTAGAGAGTATGCAGCAGTATTCACTGCCTTCAGTTGATTTTTCTTGTCAGGAATTAATTACATTGTTCTTTAGTCCCACTTAAATAGTAAAATCATATACAGGGTTCTTGCAAAAGCCTGCTAAACAAGTTCACCTTAAGTTACTGATCAGATGCCTTGGGGAAAGGAGGTTCTACAGGCAAGACTATTGAAACAATTAATGTCCCAGTGCTCAGTGAGGTCTGCAGCCAAATTTCACTTCAACTTTATGTGAAATGTATTAGCCTGAGATTGTAGGTACCTGGGAGATACTTGTCATCCTGATTCCTCTACCAGGTCCTCAGATCCCTATGTGATTTACTGATACATTATTCATAGTTACACTGACTTCAGCTACATATGTATTATCTTCCAGGTTTATCTGAATAATCTGTTAATCAATTGCCTATGTTATTTTAGAATGTTGTTGCACATCTGTGTGAAACTGAATAGTTTGAAGTGGGGAGGGTGCCCTGCTGTGCTTGTTGTGTGCAAACAGAGAAGGACTGGTGGGTGATGTGACAGTTGGAGGCATCTTGGGCGCAATAATCACGGAACATGAAGAGTTTTCAGTTCTCAGAGAAGTAAGGAGGGGAGTTAACAGAGCTGCTATCCTGGACTTCTGCAGGACAGACTTTGGCCTGTCTAGGAGAGTCTGGCTGCGTGAATCTCTTGGGAGGCAGTCCCACAAAGCAAAGGAGTCCAGGAAAGATGGACATTCTTCAAAAAGAAAATGCCAGTGGCAGAGGAGGTGGTTTCCATGGACTCAAAGATGAGCTGGTGAGGAAGATCAGCCTGGCTGGACAGAGAGCTTTGGCCTATGAGCTTTGGCAGAAGGGGCTGGCAACTCAGGAGGACTACAAGGATTTTGTGAGGTAACTGAGGGAGAAAATTACAAGGGTCAAAGCCCAACTAAAAGTTAGTCTGGCTACTGCTGTTAAAGGCAGTAAAAATGTTTCTATAAATACATTAGTCATGATGGGAGGGCCAAGGAGAAGATCCTTTTCTGGGTGCGGGGGGAAATATAGTGACAAAGGATGAGGAAGAGGTACTTAATGCTTTCTTTGTGCCAGCCTTTAATGGCTAGACCACTTGTTACCCAGATACCCAGCCCCCTGAACTGGAAGGCAAGGACAGGGAGTGGAATGAAGCTCCCATAATCCAGGGGAAAATGGCCAGTGACTTGCCACAACACTTGGGCATGCACAAGTTTATGGGGCCAGATGGGAATCTACCCAAGGTACTGAGGGAGCTGGTGGAAATGCTCACCAAGCCACTTGCCATCATTTATCATCAGTCCTGGCTAACTGGGGACTTTAGTAAAGCCTCTGACGGTTTCCCACAGCATTCTCTAGGAGAAACTGGCTGCTCATGGCTTGAATGGAGGCACTGTGAATACCTGACTGGCTGGTAAGGCCCAGTGAGTGGTGATGAATAGAGCTACGTCCAGCTGGTCACTAGTGGGATTTCTCAGGAATCAGTCCTGTCTTTATCTCAATGTGGGGATTGAGTATATTCTCATTAGGTTCACAGATGACACCAAATTGGGCAGGAGTGTTGATCTGCTGGAGGGTAGGAAGGCCCTGCAGAGGGATCTGGACAGGCTGGATCAATGGCCCAGGGCCAATTGTATGAGATTCAACAGGACCAAGTGCCGGGTCCTGCCCCTGGGTCACAACAGCTCCATGCAGTGCTACAGGCTGGGGGCAGAGCAGCTGGAAAGATGCCCAGCAGAAAAAGACCTGGGGGTGCTGGTTGGCAGTGGCTGAACATGATCCAGCGTGTGCCCAGGTGGCCAAGAAGGCCAGTGGCATCCTGGCCTGTATCAGGAATAGTGTGACCAGCAGGACCAGGGCAGTGACTGTTCCCCTGTACTCAGCATGGGTGAGGCCACACTTTGAATTCTGTGTCCAGTTTTGAGTCCCTCACTGCAAGAAAGACATTGAAGTGCAGGGGTATGTCCAGAGAAGGGAAATCTAATTTCAAAGGTCTGAAGATAAAGCATGTAGCTTAACTAGCAGGAATAGGATACTTGCTGTAAATTACCAATATATAAATAGGGAAATTTTTCATTATTTCTCAAAATACTTTGAAGTCTGAAGCTGAAGTCACTCTGTGTTAACAGTATAGCAAAAAGAACAGGTATTTTTTAGCTGTATAGAAGAATTTTTGTAAGAAAAGGAAGAATCTTATAAAGTCATAAATAGTGGATGTGGTGTTAATTTGAATTATGTAGAAAGAAACATGACATGAATTAATGCTTACATTTGTTTGTGTAAATGATTCTGCTTTTGTTTCTTGTAAGTTAGCCAATATGAAAGGCACAATCTGGAAGAGTCTTTGAAAAGCTTGCTGTTTGTAGATGTTTTAGTGGTTTAGAACAATGTCCACCATGCTCCATAGTTATGCCTTGAAACACTTCGTTTAGGAATTCAGTCTTGAATTGTGGTGTTAGTTATGGCAATATCTAAAATTGCATTGTGAGTAAAGGCTAAAGATGATAGCTGTCCTACTTCAGAGAAATTTTGCACATTACAGTATTATTTGGCTGTATTATTTACAAATTTTGATTATAATAATCAAAAGGCCCTTATTTTGATATTCATTATTTTCCCCAGTAATCTTGCCAGCAGGATCTCTCCTTCTGCACTGGGAATTTGAATAATTTTATTTTTTTTTTCCTCACACTGAAAGAAAAACAGCATGGTGCTTTTGTTCCAGGTATGTTTCTAGACCTTTTACATTTTCATTTCTGCTTACACTTTCATCCACCCTGGAAAGCTAAAGTAGGCTTTAAAAACAGCTTATTAAAAACCAGCTTATTTATGTATGTCATCAAGACTGTTCAGACTTTCATTGTTGTTGGGATAGATGTATTCTTACCTTTTATTTAAGGCTAATTTAGGCATTTGATTTCAATGGGACACAGAAGCAAAAGCAGCAGTCTAATTCTCTTTTTAGGTAACAGAGACATAGCAGTACAGTCTGCAGGGATGGAGCTGGCACTGATTGATTTAAACTTCTGATCAGCAAAAAATATATTAAAATATATTTGGAAGTCTTTTAAAATAATTGATATAATTGTTACATTTTGCAGCTGAACTGCATGTGTCTAGCCACAAGAGAGCAGTGTCACACCGTGTCTATGTTGCAAGTATTAAACTATAAAGGAATTCTGCTTTGTCAGCATGAAGTCTCACAACAACATTTTAATCCCTTTATATTTTTATTTTTATAATGATATACACTGAATTGTAGGGGTGGATGGTTCTGTCTTACTAGCATTACAATGAATTCTCTTTATGTGCATTTGGATTAATAAAAAGTCAACACTTAGCTAGTTTGTTATCTTCACAAAATAAATCTGCTATTTCATTTTCTGGGAGAACAGGCTGAAGATTTCATGTGGTGAGTTAGAAAAGAGCTTGACCTGGCAGTAGTTTTTTCCTGAAAAAATATCCTGTTTATCCCATGTAAAATGGCCATTGGAGGTTTCTCTTTGTGGTCCAGTACACATATAATGAACTCTGCCACAGAATTCAAAAATTTATATAATAAACTTCTAGCTTATACAAGTGAAAATATGTTGCTTTTTACTGTTTAAAAGTCACAGTGACTCTGGAGCATAGAAATTCACATTTTTTTATTTCAGATGAAAGGCTATACTGCACTTCTGTAAATGTATGCATTCTTTACTCCTCACATGTACACAGTGACTTGAACGAGTTTAGGTGCATCCATAAATTTTGAGTAAGGGGATGTTTGCAGAGTTGGACAAATATTAACCTTCAGTAGCGTCAATCTTTGAAGTGTCAACTTCATTCTTGCCATCTGTGCTTGCTCTTTGGTAGTCTGTCTTTTATTTAGTGGGGAAAGTTAAACTGGATTGATTGTTACTGCTTCTCTGTTTCACTTTATAGTTCTCATGCTGTAACACGCCAGCTGTGTTTGCTGGGAGGCAGTTGCCACTGAGCAACAGCTGCCAGCATAAAGGAGCAGTGGCAAGAAATTTAAAGTAAGCTTAGTTTTAGTTTTCTTCCCTGTGTTATTGTTGCCTTATGGCTGTTTGATGCCTTGTCACCCTACAGTTTACAGCCTGTAAGTATTTGTGCTTTCTATAATGAGTACTGTAGGAATCTGTGTTAATAGTTCTGAAATAGCAGAGGCTGTGTGTTCTACTACCGAAGTGAGGGGTTTCTGTCCTGTAGACTATTGGGTTTTTTTAATGTGTATTCTGTTCTTTCTTACTCAGTTTTTTCTGTCTGATATTTTACTCACCTTTTTCCATCATCCATTTTCTAGCAGATGTTTTTGCTTGACTTACACACCATGTTTGACTGTCATCTACTGGGGCAGACTTGATAAGCCAGGCTGTTTTTAACTCTTTCCTTGCTTGTAGGGCAGTGTTTCTGAAGAAGGGTCAAGCTCAATGTTCTTGGTTTTAATTTATTAAGTGAGGAGCTCCTTACCAGTATGTACAGTGGGAAAATAATCTGTAACTCAGTGTTTGGTGATAGTAAACATAGGTAGTTTGAAGTTGTACTTTGGTTTGACTCAGGTGAAATGTGGGCTTTATCAACACCTCCTGTTTCTATCTGCTCATTTGACCACTCCAATATTTTTTTATCCATTTGTTTGCTGCTTCTGTCTGTTCCTCTCATATACACTGTCTACATGTATAAGAATTATATTAAGGCTTTACTAGTTACATTTCTGAGAAGTCTCTGTTTTTCAAGACTTGTAGCAAATCCCCAGCCCATTTATTATTTCTCAGTAGTGGCATTGCCTTTTCTTTCGGATTTGAGGAGCATCGTGTGTATTTAGTGTATTAGAACAATGCAGCTGCTAGTGACACTTGTGTCTACCAGATAATCTGCTGTATAACCTAGCTTGTCACTGAACTAGTTTCTGATGTTAAATTAGGTTTTTGAGTTCACAAATAAAAGAATATATTGAAGATACATTGACATAAGGCGAGCGAAATACACAGAATTTGTGAGATCCTGCTTCGTGCCTGGTGAGCTCTCGGAGCTGTTGCTAGGAGAAGAGCACGGTAACAGTGCTCCAAGCTGGTAGTTGCCTGGGGAACCCACAGGCACTTGAGCTATTTCTACACATCTGTACCAACTCACAATATTTTTCTTCCATGTACCCCCTTTTTCCTCCTCTCTAGTGTAATAAAAGGCATGGGGAATCTTGACCACAGGACTAAGTCCTTTGCCATCCTTCAGCAGGCAAATACAGGTCTCACTTAGAGTCAAGATTTAGTAGCTTCGAAGGAAATGAGACGTGGCCAGATCTTGACTGAGCACCATAGTGGTGAATAGCTGGCCCAATACAGGTTGAGGATGGTGAGCATCACACCAGGTAATGGGCCCTGGCACTTTTATTTGGAAGTTGTTGCTGCTTCATTGCTCAAATACGAATCAAAGTCTCACTTAGGAATTGCCTAGATCTTAGGAAAAGTGGAATGTATTTACTTAGGAAAAAAACCAGATCACTAATTACCACTGAAGTAATTATCTGGTGGAGGAATGAATTAAACTCTTCTTGCTAGAACAAAAAGCTTTGAACTGCAGATGGCTAAAGAATTTAAATCTGAAAATTCTAAAGAAGCTGGCTGAAGGACATATCTAGCCCTTTATATTTACTTTGAATAAACTTTGCAGTAACACAGAAATTCAGAAAATTGTGTCATCTAAGTTTTCTTTTTAAGAAAAGTGGGGTAAGACGCATGACTATTGGTCAATTGACATGTATCAATTCTAGGCAAAAACATCGGCATGATAGTATCCTTTTGGAAATACTTAGGAAACAGGACTGATCTCTTGTGACTTTATTGTAAAATAGATGTTTTAAATAATCTTTAATAAAAATAGCTGCAATAGAATAGTGTAAATTGAAATACAGCATTTTTATTACCCACAAAATAGATGTTAAATGGATGTAGAACTGATTAGCTGGCAGATAATAAAAATCACTGAAAGGAAGTATTCCTACCAAGATTATAGAGAATGGGACTGGGTTAATGCAGTTTCATATTTTTAGTAATGAATAAGTGATAAAATTTATGGATAATTAAAACTAGTAATTACATAGAGAGAAATGATGAAGATATGGATGATAGCAAAAAGCCACAATGGTAATGCCATAGCAGGTTAGATCTTCAGAAGGAAAGTACATTCTAGTACAGGCAGTTGAAAAATTAAAAAGCTGTTTCATTCAAACTGTATTATTTCAGAAAGAGAAAATCTGTTTGAATGAACTGATTTGTCTGTGAACGCATGAAGATTTAAAAAGCGCTAAAAGCCTCTTTCTGTGACAGAGAGAAATGTAATGCAAACCAGTTGCAGGAAGTGAAAACTAAAATTATTTAAATGAGAGTGCATTTCAATAATGAGCACGACATCCACAGTGGGAAGTGGTGCCTCTTCTTTATTTCTTCTCTGTAGTAGAACCCAATGCTGGTTTGACAGAGACCCAACTATGGAGTGAAACAATTGTCACCTTTTGACAATGGTGCCTTCCTTTTCTTCCTCATATGTTTATTTTCTAGTCTATTTATCATAGGTTGTCTCAGGAAGAGAACAGCTCTTACTGTGATACTTGTTTTACATCTAAAACAACTTCTAATTTCACAGAGGAACTTGTGCTACTCTTGAAGGTGCAAACTCCTTGCTGTTATTCAGATATTTAAGAAGACTTTATCATGAATCTCAGTAAAATTTAAACTTGTAGATGTGCCATGCCAGCTGAAAAATGACATCTGCATTATTATATAAGATGTCCCTGAGAGCAATGTAACACCCACAGGCAAAACTTCAAGCTGTCAAGTAACTCAAGAGTGATGATGTAAGCTCTCCCTTTAAATTAATGACACTGAAGTATCAGAAAGAAAAAACTGCAGTTGGATTGGTAAAGGAATAAAGTCAAAAGAAAAAAAAAACTCAAGACCCCAAAACCCTAGCAAAATGTACAGATTTTTTTAAGGTACCTGGAGGTGATCAAGTCACTTTTTCCACAAAACCATAGAAGTTCTGCTCCTTTATCAGTAAAGTAAAAGCTGACCTTTCTCTTCAGGATCTGTGATGATTTTCATCTTGACCTCTAACATGAATCTGTTATTAAGTTATTTCTGTTATAGCTGCTTGTGGTGGGAGCAGTACTGGTGTCCCTTGTGCTGTTCCTGATCCACTAGAGCACTCTGAAGTGTAACCATGGTGCAAATAAATAAATTCCACCTCTACCTAGCATTTCTCATACAGCATGACTGTTGAGTTGCCATAGTCAAAATGCCAGATCATTTTGTTAGTGGTCTATATTTTAAAACCTGTTTCAACAAATAGGCCATAGGGGAACTGGTCAGAAGAAAATGGAAGCCGTTGGTCATGCAGGATTATATTGCAACATGTTTAGGTCTTGGGCAGATGGGAGGAATTGGCAAAAGGCAGCTGAAGTCCAGACACTTCTCTTAGGCTTCATCCTAAGCAAACATTAATAGTGATATTATTGACTGTTCTTTCTTAAAACTGGAAAACTGAAATGCTCTCTAAAAAAAAATATTTCCTACCATTGTAAAAAATGCTTAATAAAAAGTGGGATGGGAATTGAAGTGGATCTGAGCCTTAGGAAGCTGTTTCTCTTGAACTCAAAAAGCCAGGCATTATTGCAATAAAACCTCCATAGTTTTATGTAGGGAGAGCACCAGAATTATCAAGGAAGACAGACAATAAAAAAGGGGTTGTGACCTTGCATGTGAGTCCTTGCTTCCACTTAATAACTTTCTGAGTTGTAGCAGTCCCTTAAGCCCCTCTCATGTCTGGCTGCCAGCAAAGGCTCACAAGAATTTTACTTACTTGCTGTGTTCTCCAAGTGAGCTGTGAGCTTTTTGCTATGGCTCTCTTGCATGAGGTATCTATCCTGCAGTTTCTGATCTTTCTATCTTCCAGCTAAATCCAGAGCATCTCAGAGAAGAAAGAGTTCCCTGTTTCTCTTGAGAGGGAGGCAGAAATCACATTGCTCTTTAGAATATAACATATGATTGGAATAATAATAAATACCATCATTTCTCAAACCAAATTATTTTTTGTGTTCCTTGTGATTAGTTAGTGTTTTCAAGAAGCTGACCATAATCAGGTATAGAGGGGAGGGGATGAGGGCAAGACATCTAAGAAGATAAAAATGAGGCTTGATAACCAGTTTTAGTCATCTCCAGACAAGACTCCTGATAGACCAAACACAGAGGATTTGTGAGGATTGAGTGCAGAAGGAAATCGACTACACAGCTTCTTATGCAAGTTTCTTCACTTTAATTGACTAATACCTTCAGGTAACATAATTTCTGTATTATCTTTGTATCTATAATTCAGATAAATGAAGGAAGTGTACTTGCTCTGTTAAAACTTTAGTACACACCTTTATGCACCTAAAGCCAACTTGCCAGTGTCACTTACCCATTTTGAGTGGCTTATTTGTGCTTCTTGATTTGTTTAATACCTGTCTTTACTTAGGCAGTCCTCAAGCAGTGGCACTGTTGAGGAAGATTTCATGTGGGAGCTGGGGCAGTTACCATGCACATCTGTGGGCACCTTTATTCACCCTTAGTGCTGATAAAAGGGACTTCACCAAAGTGCAAATGGCCACTCCTTAATCCCATGCAGAAATGGTGTAGCTGGTAGCAGTTACTTTCCAGATACACTGAGGGAAATAAATGTTGTGCAGAGGTACCACAGAAGGCGATGACAATGTCCCAAACTACTTGTCATCTACATGGAACCTCATCCCAGCAAACAGTACTTTTTTTTTTAAACAAAGTAATTTCACTCATGTTATGGTCTCTCAGCTGATGATACCAATGTATCTCTTTTTTCTCTTCCTTCTAGAGGTTGACTTGAAATTTATTTATCCAATACAAAGCATGGGAGGTACAAAAAAGCGATCTTTGGACAATACTTACTTTTTCTTGTTGAATCTGCCCTTGAATCTGCCATATGTTCCACTGCTTCCTATTTTCTTTGTATTTTGGTTGTCTGACATGGACTAGCCCCTGAGCTTGTCTGCAGGTGTTGGTAGGTCTGGCTATAGAAATGAGGCTGGGCATCAAATACATGTGTAGGTGTAGCACTAGATTTTTCTTTCTGGTAGCTGCATTTCTTTCATAAATATGCTTATGTATGAGCTAAGCTCATAGGAATCCTTTGCACGTATGAATGGAAAATCTGGATTTGGAATGTAACAGCTGCTGAACAGCATGAGTAGGGCAGGAAAGCATCATTTTAAACTAATGGTGGATTTAAGTATTAAAGTGTATTTTCTTCAGGATTACGATTTTAGTAATATTTATTTGTAATCAGGAATTCCCTTTTTGTTTCATCTAAATGTTCAATCTTTTAAGCTTTTCTATGCAGTTAAAGGTTAATATATTCTTATGGCAGCAACTTCCATATGTACTGCTGCACTTTGTTCTACCCATGTTTTGATTAGGGGAAAGCAGAAGCTCTCAGTCTGCCCAAATGTTCTGAGCTTTTTTTATAGGTGGTACTAATGAAGCTGCAGTATTTTTTCCTCTCTCTCCTTCCTTGAGGTTTTTCGTGATTCAAATTGCTTTTTGCCACCCTTTGCACTTCCCACTCTTGTACTTGCACTTTCTAGAGAGGGATGATTGATACACAAATTGAATTTATCGCTGGGTGGTAGGAGTGCTGGAACTAACAGGACAACTCCTCTGTTTGTATGAATTCTAATACTCCATTCTAGTTACGACTTCTCAAGACACCCAGATGCCCTTCCTAACCTAGTACAATGTGTTTAGAGCTTTGTAGGGTACAGAATTCAAATCTTCTCTCTAAATTGTAGTACTATAAAATCTGACGTGAAATTCATCTGCTGCTTCGATCCTTACTTGTGTGTTTAGGTCTGCATGGCCCTGCAGAGACACACACCCAACGTAGCTTTTAGGAAGTGCTGCTGCTGGTAGCAAAACACAATTGTCATGGATTAAGGTGTTGCATTGTGTTCAGTGCAACTCCGCCTAAGAGCCAAACTAGCCCAGGATACAGTGAGATGATCCACTGGTGTCAGTGGCAGAGCCACTTTTTCTCTAACCTGTGCTTCATTTTCAGTCTGTCTGTTCTTAAGCAGCTGTTTGAGACTGTACTGTACACAACATCACTAAAAGATTGAGAAGTGTAGAACTGGGGACACCATAAACTTGCTTTGTTGATAAAACCAAGGTATTTTGAAACCACACTCATTTTATCTGTCCCAAAATTGTCACATAAATATCTCACTGTTTTCTTCTCTTGATGAATAGTTGTATTTCCAAGATTCTCCACCTGAACTTTAAACCATAGTTATGTATTCGCCCAGGACAAAAATATTGTCATACAATTAATTTTTCTTTTGCTGATCATTGATACATTTTAACTTGCTGGTCTGCATTTTTTGTTTTGAACCATTAAACATCCACATCCATCCAGACAGTGCTCGTGCAGAGTGGGAAGATGTATTGACTTAGCTGTACTTGAAAATAACACTGTTAAATCTGTTACGGAAAATGGAGTGGTTTTCCAATGCTGAATATGAAGAACTGCTCCTGGAGAAACCATCACAACTCTAACCCTATATAGGACAGATCTCTAGGGGGCTTCACTCTAAAATCCATTTTGCATCTCTCCTTGCATCTGGGCGACACGTGAAAACACTGTGATTCTGAAGGGTGGATTTTTTTTAGAAAAGTTTAAATTTAAAATGTTGGCTAAATAGCACTGAAACAAAATCTATTTCCAGGTCCCATATTTGGTTCAATTGTAATATTTGCACGGCACGGACTATGTGAGTATTGTTACTGAACACTCTGAGGTACAAATGAATTCTGGCTTTAGAAATGTGTCAAAGTCAAGAAGAGTCCCTGCAGTGATATCCATCAATGATGACAAGTAATTCTCACTTAGAAATACTTACCAGTGTAGAACAGCAATACTCCTCATATTTTCAATTAAACTTCACAAGCCTCTGCCATGTTGCACATAAAAATAACATGGTCTGAAACTGAGAAATGAGAAAATGGAGATTAAAACTGACCAATGATCCTAAGGAGAACTCATTACTGGAACGGAAACAACAGTAAAAGAAAATTCTCCTTTAAATACTTAACCAGGGAAACACTTTCCCTGGGGTTTGAAAATCCTTCTACTATATGCTTAGGAAAATTACATGGAAATGCTTTCCTTACTGGCAACTCCATTTATATTCATACAGCAAGTGTAAGGGAAAATTTAGAGAAAAGTTCTTCTCAGAAGCAGCACGCTAGGAAAGTGATTATTCTGTTGGTAGGAAGGAGAGGCAGTGAGACAATGGATGCAGTGGGATTTTTGCTGCCTTGTCAAACCAGAATGTCTTCTGCAAACAAAGGAGATTCTTCAATCAACTGGCTTTACCAAAGAACTGGGACGCTTCACTATTTTTTTTTTTTTTAATTTTTTTTTTATTAGTTGTCATTCTTCGACATGATGAATACTTACAGCAGTATGTTAAAAAAGATACAGTTAAGTCTCTTGGCACCACTGCATAGCAGTCACAGCATTTTCACACAATCTAGTGCTTCCTTTCAGAATGATGCATATGGCATATATAAGCACATATGGGGGGCTGATTCTTGGTCCCAGTGAAGTTGGGGGGACCAGTGTTTGGCCCATAGAGTTGTATAAGATATGTGAGTATGTATATATAAAATGCTTTACAATAAACATGACATATACAATCTTGAATTCAAAGATAAGCAGAATATATTTTACATCCAAGTCAAGCTTATGCTCTGCACTTAAAGTTTATGTACCTAAAATATTGGATGGATTATAGAAACAAATAATAGAGCAACAGTTTGCACCAATCAAAGTAATTTGAATACATATTCATGGCATAAAGCTTGCCTTGTGTTTTTGTTTTGTTTTTTGGGGTGGCCTTTTTTGGATATGCAGGGTTTTAATTCAAATTTAATTACTAATTTGTGTGGGCCATGGGGGGTCATGGTGACATCAGGAAGGGAATGGGCATACTTAATGGACAGCTGAGTGACTGAAAATATAAGGCAATAAATTATGGCTGGTACCCTGGCTGGTACCTGAAAATAAAATTGTGACTACTTGAGTTTCTCCTTTCTGAGAAGTCATTTGGAAGGGCTAAGTGTGCATTCTGTGTCTAATTTGATGTAAACTTTTAATAGAAAATTAAACCACGGACTGCAAAAGCTGGTGACACTGCTATGGAGCCTTTCTCATTTACAGCTTTCTCATTAATTGTTGGGGAGACTTTGGTTTTCTTTATTAAAACCGAGTTTATACAAAAATAATTGACCTGTGTAGATCAGCTTAGATAAAACTGCAGATCACGTGTTTTGTTTTCTCCTTTTTCCTCCATAGACTCCACTTAATCTCAGCTACCCCTCTCTTTGTTCCTTGTATTCCAAAGGTACATGTTGCCAATAGTCCTTTTATTCTCCATTCGACTGGTGGCTGGACCACTGACACTTAAAATCACAAAGGTAGGTAAAATCTTTACTTGATGACAATGCGTATGTATGCATTATTTTAACAAGCCTAAGATTTTTACTTATTATTACTTATTATTGTTGTTATTACACAGAATTGCCTCTTAGTATGAAATCTTCATTTAGAGGAGCTAGATTTTATTCGAATTGCATTTGTGAGGCAAAAAAACATTTTAACATCCTGCTTTTTGCACTTTTTTTCCTCTTTCCATACATGAAAACCTTAACTCAGTTTCAAAACTTCAAATCTTTCAGCTGCACTGGCCCAAGAAGGAAAAATAATTTACAAGGGCTTTCTGTAAAGTGGCTGATAGGGCTGACACCACCAAAATCTGAGTTACCTGCACTGCTTTACTATTCTGTGCATCAGCAGCCTGTTGGCATCCTGGGGAGAAACCCCATTGTAGAAATGCCCTCCAAACCAGAGAATACCAAATATGTGTCACAACTGCACGTGCAGAGCAGTGGTGCTGATGGATCAGCTGCTACCAGTTATGGTTTCTACAGGAAATCAAATGGTTGCCTTTTGCATTACAGACCCCAAGGGATCTGGCTGCCAGAGCCTAACCTTTCCGAGCACTTCTGTCTGGAGCACCTGAGGCAAACTGGCCTAGGCCCAAACCTGTGTAAGGGATTTGGCTCACAAGCATTGCTGGGGCCACCCTGAACCTATTTTAAAGCACAGTTTCAAGAGACAAGGTGATGGAAATTGAGCAGGTCTCTTCAGTGCACCAAAATCCCCCACAGCACCTGATCATTTTCAAAACAGCTTTTCAAAGTTGAGAATTTTTAACTTGGTAAGAGCAAACTTGTAATGGACCCTGCAGGTTCCACTTGTAGAAAAGGGCTTGGGTTTAATGTGGCTGTAACAAAATTGGATTTGTAACTAAGCTTTCCTGTTGGACCTATTTTCTAGAAGCTCTTCAGAAACAGCTCAACGATGTTTCTGTCAAGAGCTTTTTATGCTGCTAGATGCTGGGTTTAACTAAATTTCAGAACCTTTTAAAAAAATTCTTTGAGCTAGATGGAAAAGGGCTTCCATTTCTTAGTAAAAAGATAAAACATGGGAAATCACATCCTTTTGTATGGACTTAAGTGCTTCTAAGCAGCAGACCACATCACTCATGTAATGTCCTAATAATTGTCCTGCATCCGTCAGAAGGAAAGGTACACCTAAAAAGCTGCAAAGTGGTGGTGCTTCCACCCCCACCACCTTCATGTGGTTAAGAAGACATTTATATCCTGTAGTTAGAAACATTTTAATTGTACTACAACTCTCTCGAGTGCCCTTTGCTTGCTGTGGTCCTTCTATTACATGAATCTCATTTAGATTAGTGGGAGGAAGAAGGAGGTTTTTTACTAGTTGTACCTTACATGACAGTGGAGGGGCAGAAAAACATCGCTGGCGTGCTTCATGTACTCACTGTACTTTGCACCTTCCCACTTCACTGGGTTTCAGCCTCTTTTCTCTGAAGATACACACAAAGAATTAGTGGAGTAAATCATCCTTCACTAAACTCATGCTTTTTATTTTCCTTTAAACATATTAGTCCCCTTATGAGCATGAACTTTCTCTCATCAAGTCAATATCCCCTGTAATTGAGAAAAATGTAATTTATTTTCCCTTGCACTTTCATGAGTAAACATCTTATGTTTCTCAAACACCAACTTAAAAAGCTCTTTCTTTGTCAGCCTCTTCAAGGCCTTCACATCCAAAGGTGACTATCCAAATATGACTACCTGGCCATACCTGCTTGGTCTTCTGGAAAGCAGCTGTACAGATTTGATGCACGGGGGGGTCGCAACAACGCTGTACTGAATGCAGTTATTCTTCCTGGGGGCAGAGGAGCAGGGGACAATTCCTTTGGTGCAACACAGTAGTGTCTGAGAATACAATCTCATGGAAATGGTGGAAGCTTAAGTGAAGTTTAATAAAGACCTTCCAAACTGAGGTTGTTCATGGCATAGTTAAGGCCAAGTATCATTCACAAACATGAGATTGTAGAAAATTCCTCGGCCACTATGATAGCTAAGAGGATTTTTCTTAATAGTCTGACTACAACACATTTTTTTCCTTCACTGACTGAAACTAATCTAAGAAGTCAGTTGAAGTATTCTTTTAATTAAAAGAAAAACACAAATGCATTTTGATGCTGACTATCTAAGGAGGGAATGTGGGGAAAAAAATCAGCTACACTGCAACATCTCTGGAGAAAACAGCCAAACTCCAGAACTATTAGAACGATCATTTTGTAGATCGCTAAACTATTTAGTAAAAATTCACACTCTTGAAAAAATGGTAATCAGGTTGAACTGTCAAAGCATGTGGTGTTGCTGTGGGGCTTGGGGGTTTTTTTGAACTTAAAACTTCAGGCTCTGTGAAACATTTGCCTAGACCAAATGTGCAAGGTGCCATGGATTAACAACACGGACCCATATGGAATGTGTTTGAAGTTTTCAAGAAGTTATCCTGCCAGACTTCATTCCTTAATGACCTTTGATACACCTTGGACAGTGGAAAGGCAGTTCAGAATTGTATCTTGTAATCATATGATTTTGGCAGCTACCAGAAGATGAAGGATGCTAAAAGTTAAGGCTTTTATCCACAAACAATGGTGTATATTAATAAACTCTATACCATATTTACAAATGCTTTCTCTTGTATTAAAACTAACAGTATTCTGTTCACAGTGCCAATGTTTTTACAGGTAGCAATCATCCCACAGTACTCCAGTATTTTGGCATGGGAATCAGTAGCGCTTTGTATTTACAGAAAATGTACACATGAATATAAACAGGTAACTTGAAACAGTACTCAAAAGATAAATCTGTTCGTGTTTCAAAGGTTTAGACTGTACTACACCTTCCCTTTCGGCTGCGAGGGAATACTGCTCCTTGCAATGAGAAGATGCCGGTCTTTTACCCAAAGTGGCATAAAAATGATTACCAAAACAAGCCTTGTTACACTGGAGGCGTGTATACGGAGAGTAACTTCAGTCCAAGGTTTATAGATCGGTTGTTTAGTGCACAGAATACAAAAGTTAAAAAGGTTTTCAACTACCAAAACAACCTGACTCTGCCCTCTACGAGCACTGTCCCGCTCAGTCTATGTCCTCTGGATGCTGGAGATGCTGGTGGTTTAATGTGCAGCCCAGCTGCCAGCCTGGAAAGGTTGTGGTGCTTTGGGCCTATATACATATGTCACAATATGACCTGTGGTAAGTGAAAAGATGACCAAGAGTGCCTCTCTGTGCCCCCTGTTCTCTCAGCAATCCTCCCTGCTTCATGGCAGTCGGAACTGGCCCGGCTTCCCTGATGCTGACTGGGACTCCACATTGGGGCAGTTCAGGATCCGGAGTGACGAATGGCATCAGGCATGCACAGAATGGAGAGGGGGAGAGGAACATGAAGATCAGAAAGAAACCCAGCAGAACTGTGGGCTGTTCGTGAGGACCCTCAGAGCTTTGCCATTTCTTCCCTTTGCACGGTGTTGCCAACGGGCTCCTGGCTCCCCGGGACCTTGTTTGCTGCTGTGACCAAGCCGGAGATAGCAGCGCTAGAAGGAGAAGTGCAAAGCTGCCACTAAGGAGTCTCTTCTTCATTTAAAGTCTGTTCCTGGCTGCCAGTCACTTGGCCTGAGTGGTCGTTGCTCCTACTACTGCTGTGTTGCTTGTGGAGCAAACTTCTCCACTTGGCCTTGTTCCTCCTGAGATGGTTTAGCATATTTTCAGATAGGGGAGTGTTGCCTGTAAACTGGGCCCACCTCTCAAAGAGTGGCTCAACGATGTATGTCATGAACCCTGCAGAAACACACAAGGGACACCTGGTGAGCAAAAAATTAATTCCACAAGTGCACTGCCCCACAGAGTGCCTTGAGAGCACAGAGCAATACAGTGGTAAAACCCCTGATAAGAAATAACGAACTCTCAAACAGACATCAATTCCTTTTGAAATGCACAGCTTTTGACCAGCATACACAACAAGATATGGCTTTATCTGCATGTGTCACAGCAAACTCTGTGATAGTCAGCAACCCTTTGAGGAGATTTCAGACAAGAAAGTAACCAGTGTTTAGTCACACACTGGATGCAGTTTTTTCCCAAGGATATATTTTCCCCTGTGCAAAGACTCCTTTTTCTTTCTGTTGAACATTTGGCTTTAATAGGTGTCTTTCTGAACATTTTAATTTAAAACATTTTTTTAAAATTCTTATTGTATCCCCAGCTCTTACTGTTAACTGAATCGGAGTGGGGCATGTGGTGGATAAAAGTTTCTCTTAGAGCTTTTGCCACAGTCAGATAAACATGAAGAGAATGAAACTAATACTCACCAATCTGGATGCTTGGTATTGTATCCTTCTGCTGATTACAAAGGGGACTTATTTCCAGTTCAAATTTTTGTTCCAGATCACCTGTAAAAAAAGAAAAAAGAAGAAAATATTTTTCTGGCACCTTTATTTCTTCTCCATACCTATGCCACAGTCCTACAGTATCTGTGAGGAGCTGGAAACTTCTACCACTGATGACCATGATAAAAGGCTATGTATCTTCATTTTCTGGACTTTTTCTTTTTAGGTGTCAGAGAAACGGATTATCCACACACAAAAAAAAAAATCTTAGAAAAGATGACTTTTGAATGAACATTAAATCTGAGCACATAAATGTTCTGAGGACCTTAATTTTTAAAATAGACTCGCTCATGTGAAAAATTTTTATGACATTCTACTTCATTTACCCATTGTTCAAATCTCTTCCTACCAGAAAATTGCAGTATATCAATTTTAGAAGAAACACGTCTCCAGCGGTACTGTAGTGGAAATGAATACTGTGCTCTTCTGGAAGTAGCTCATAAAGGGAAGAGTGTTGGAGCCTGGCAGTCCATAGCTGTGGCTGCACTAACAAACTAATAAGCACCACAGCATGGACTCCTGCAACATGTTTCAAGTGTCAAGAGCTATGGAGTTCAAGTCACAAATGTGGAAAAAGGATGAAATTAGAAGCCTGTCTTATTACTGTGCTCCAGCTGGGTATCAGGCTATGCCTGTGCTGCTGCACTGAGCATATTTATTTCCTAGGTTGTCCAGGAAGTCCCCAGAAAGGCATCTGCACAGAACTGACTGGAGACAGCAAAGCAGTTGGCTGAACTCTGAGCCACCTTCATAGCAGAGTATTTGACTAATTGGACCAGGAGGTCTCTGGTTCCAAATCCAGGACTGCCCTGAAGATTCCTGCAGGCAGCTCCTGCTGTGACTAGCCCTGGGGACTGTTTCAAATTGTTGGAAGAAAAACCTGGCTGGGGAATCTGCTCACTGCAGATGCCACCTCAGATTGGTCCTGATGCAGAATTGACCAGATTTGGCATTGAGTATACGCTTATAAACAGTCAGTAGAAATTATTCCTGCAAAAATGGTCACACAGGACAGGCTTCTGTACATATTGATGGCAAGAGATGTTTTTTATGGAGTTGAAGGCAATCAATAGCAATGACCATGCTGGATTTAAGAATTCAGCACAAAAACATCTCAGATTAGTTTGCTGACTGCCATCCAGACAACAGTCACTTGTTCTGCTGGAGAGACTGCATGCCCCCATGCCTGCAATTACTTCATGCAAAGATTGCTCTGAGTTACGTTTTGGGTGTAGGAGCTTTTTTTAAAAAACAAGCACTCTCTGTCTGTGAGTGCAACACATTCATCCTTTGTGATTGTTAGCCTCCTGTGCCAGTGTACAATCCTGATTACTGCATGAGGTACAGGACCTTTCCTGTCTACAGTACAGAAGGGAAGTGAGAGTTAACCATGAGCAAGCTAAGATGGGCCACTTCCCCTCTGACAATAATATTTTGTCCATCTGATTTACTAAAAAGGATGTAGTGAGGGCTGGTTAAGCAAAACTTTCCTGTAAGAAAGACAGACCTGCTAGTTTAGACAAAACACTGTATTCAGCCCAAAGAAACATTTGCTTTAAATCCACTGTTTTTGTTTAAAAGCTCTTTTCTCCTCAGTAATAGTTTTGACTTAAACACTGTTGTGCTACTCAGGTTCTACAGCCCCATATGAAACACCGTGTGCATTCCTAAGCCTTGCCTGTCTTCCCTCTGCAGCACGCAATTACTTCTTAAATGTGAGCAGAGTATTCTCAGTTCTAATTGAGTACTCAGAAAGTATCAGGAAAACATTTTCAGCTTCATGAACAATCAAAAGGAACAATTTAGCAAAACTGAGACAAAATAACAGTTTCTCATGTTTACAAATGTGCAATTTGACAGTCTTCTTCTCATCTACTCCCCCAAAAATTTTTGGCAGAAAGAAGGTTTCTAACTCCAGTGATATCCCCTCTGTAGGTGTTCTGGGTAGGAAAGAGTTGACCTATCTGCCTCAAAGCGTATCAACATTTTCTTGCCTTTCAGAAGTCACTTAATTGACAAAAATAAGATTTGCCTTCGCATGGTAAGGACTTAAAATGATGGTCAATCTTTTTGTTTCAAATTACTATAAAAGGAACTGCATTAATTAGCTCCTGAGAACTTTCTTGCTGGGGAAGACCTTCCAAGCAATTTTAAAACCACATCAGAGAAACTGATCACTAATGTTGCTTCAACATTAGCCATTTTCTTGAAAGATTTTTCTTACTAGTTCCAGTTTCATATATACAAATCAAGTCATATTACTTACACTATGTTCCTAACTGTGTTGACTTTTAAAACATCTAAGAACAAATTAAAGTATTTTTCTCGGAAAGGTTTTTATTAGGAGCTGCTGTAGGTGTCAGATGCTCCCTGAAATGTTCCTGGATTGTATACTTTATTTACTAACATGTAGTGCAGATGCACCAGAACACTGGAAGATGGAGATCTGAGTCTCTATTAAAATGGCCTTAGAAATGTTAGATAATAAAAGATGTTAAAACTTTGTATCTGTTCCAGAAGGAAGATGAAACAAAGCACTAATTGTGCTGTTATCTGTCTCATCTATAGTTAAAAATCAAAACACGAGACCTTATGGTTTCCAAATGTTAAACTTAGTGCCAAAAAATACCTTCAAGCCCCATCATTGTGTGTGAGGGGGTAGAGAGGTCTACAAAAACACTTTAAAGTGATAATGGTATCTAAAAGCATGTTATTTAATACTGGGGGTGTTGCATCACTGAACATGATTATACAGCCACTAGTGACAGTCAGAACACAGTGTCTGTATATTGTCCCACAAGAAATGCTCCTTTTCTTCCTGTGATGCTTCTAGCTGGTCTCGGGTACTCGGGTATTCCCTTTCAGAGGTATATTTTAGATGTCAGACTAACAAATCTTGAGGGCTGTGGAAAAAGTTTACATTTGTAAGAGCTGGGCTGTCTTTCTTGGCATGGTCCTCCAAGACATTAAAGGTGAGGTACTGCACCCCATGAGCTGGATACTGATTATGCCTTCGCTACACATCTGACTAACTAAACCTGCACTGGGCAAGTTGCTTATGTTGCTTCAAAAGCATCAAAGACATTTCACCAGCTTAAACTGCCAATGGCTGAAAATTAACTCGCTGATCTGTTTGTCCTTGTTACAGACTAACTGTACCAGGTACCAGCTCAGAGGTGGCTTAATTTTGTAGTGCAAAATGTTAAATGAACTGGGAACTTCACTGTGTGCTCTTCCAGTGTTTGTACCACTTGCCTTCAACTCTCAGGATGCTCTGAACAAAGAATTTAGCAGTGATTAAACTCTGCTGCACTCTGTATTGTAGCACAGCATGACCTTGCCTATGCAGATGGAGCCAAATGGTGTAATTACTGTGTTTCAAAAAAAACCCTGCTTGACTATGCTCTCTGCAGGGGTCTGAAAACATTTGCAGGAGATTCTAGCTGAGGTTTGGCTTGCCTGCTTTGGCCCTTTCAACAGCATGCTGCGAAGAGTGTTAGAACCCTTTCTCTGCATTTGCAGGCAGAAGAATGTTCATATTTGGGAAACAGTGAGGGTAAGGCTCTCATCAGAGTTGTACTGAGAGCATGAAAAGTGAGACAAAACTCAGTGCTAGGATTTTGGGGCAGTGTGGTGTCAGCACCATTCCAGCTCAGAAACGCTCATGGTGACTGGAGGGTATCAGAGAAGAACCAAGCCCTGTGCTTTTCAGCTGAATTCAAGTGCTGAGGCACACAAGAGTCCTCCCTCCTGCCTGATGCTGGTAGAGGAGCAGTGAGGGCAAAAAACCACTTGTTGCTCTTCTACCCTTCCCACTTCTCCAGAGAGGCAGCGTATCTCTGAACAACTCATTCTCAAGGGTCATTTCAAGGCAAGCTGGTTATGCTGAATGCTACCTCTGACTTGTCACACAAAAACCATGGAAAGCTGAGGTGAAAGGCAACTGCTGTGTGTTGAAGAGACTGACCTTGCCGGTAAAACTCTTCGCAGACCCGTTCACTCCACTGTTTGCTCAGATCCCAGACTCGGCAAGGGTTGCAAATGTCAGCACACTTGAGTGCAATCTGAAAGCAAGAAGAAAAGTAGTAGTGAGAGAAGAAATTACTGTTTAGCAGTGCTTCAGTAATAAATCTGCAGTCATGAAACTTCCAGGCCTCCCCAGTGATGCTGGGAAGGGTTAAGATTACCTTTCAGAGACTCAGCCTCACCCAAATGTGCCCTTTGAGGAAGGTGCATTTATTTAAGCTGCAAACAAAACTTTCATTCAGCCCTCCACTTTACCATAGTGAGAACAAGAGCAGGGCCACATTCCAAGGCTGCAAAGTGTTTTGGATATTCCTTGCAAGGAATAAGCCAACAAAACCCTCAGGCTGGCTCCTGCTGACTGCTTGGCTCAGCATCCATGGCTGATGACAAGGAAGGGAAGAGCCAAGCTGGTGTATTTGGGCATGATTTCTCTGCGGTCTCAGTGAGTGACCTGGCATCTCACTCCAATTACACTTCATCTTAATGTCTGCATATTTTTGTTCACAAAGTTAAGCACAGGGCTCTCCAAACTGCCCCTGGCCTGGTTTCATTTAGTTAACTAGTACTTTTAAGTGCTTTGTAGGGGAATGAGGACAGGGAAAGAGGTTTTTAAAACCAAGTAACTGCTTCAGAAAAGTAAACCATGTAGTAGAGTCTGCCTTACTGCCTTGTTTCTTCACACACTGAACACAGTCATTCACTCTGACAGAAGTCATTCTGGCACCCAGGAAGAAAATATAAGAAATGTTTCCTGTAAGAATTCAGACCTGTGAACCAGCAGAGGGAAGTCTCAAATAATTATTCTCTTTGGATTAAGCTGATTAGCTATAATGTTATTGTCAATTACAAGGACCTTTCAAACATTCTTTAGCTTATTCCAATCAATCAAGATTTCTTGATTTTTTTTCTTTTCTTCTTCCACAACTAATCCACCAGATAAGTAAATCTTACTATGCCTGTTCCGTTGTTCCTAAGCTCCTAGTGCATAAGAAGCCTTTTTTGCCATAGTTGAGAGCTGTAATTCCTCTACTTTTGGCATTTGCACAACTTTCTTGCCTCATCTGTCCAGAAATATAGTCAACCTGTCATCCTGCCCTGCACAGTCTTTGCAGGAATCTGACAGAAGACTCTGTTTAAGGCAGCACAGGTGAGAAGCAACTACATTTCCCAAGCTGCTGGAAGGGGAAGAATTAACAGATCAGCACTTCTTTCCTTGCAAGCTGTCGCCTTTTCTGTGACTTTGATGGAAGGAAAATATGTAGGTGTTTGTTTCATAAATGAAACAGATTACTTCAACTTCTTTATATATTTAAGAATGAAATTAATGTAACTTCTCCAAAGAAGCAACTATTCATAGCTACATTAATCACAATAATGCTTTAATAGGTAGAGGTTTATTCTGAGGCGTCTGCTAATGACTGGAACTTAGCTGGAAGAACCAGTGTGAACCTATTTGGTTTTTGACTAAAGCAAGGGTTTTTCAACAGCTGGGCAGATGCACTAGAGAAGCATCAGCAGCCATGGCAACAGCTGTCTCTGCAAAGGCAGTTTCTGAGCATCCATCACAGGCACAGATGTCTGGCTGTCCTGGAAAGAACACCAACAAGGGGGCTCGCCTGCGTGGTGCTAGAAAGTAACACCAGTGGAGTGACATTTGCCAGAAGAGAGACTACAACTGAAACATTACCTGGCAAGAGAAGCAATGTTCTGGAAATAAAATAATTCCTAGCTTATCTTCATTCCACAGCATTTGACACTCTCCTGTATCTGCTGCATTCACCGCTTTTTAACTCAAGGAAATGACATAAGGAAATACTGGAGGCACCTTATGCTTGCCTGACGTGCCAGAAGGTAGCAGAAGGAAAGTGCTTACAGTGATAGGTAAGGAGAGGCTGATGTCCAGACATGCTATCATATACTACTCTTAACATATACTAGGAAATACTGTGACCTGAAAAATTAATAAGAACCATTAAAAAAAACATTTTGAAGTTACCTGAAGCATAAAATGTCTGTCTTGTGCATCCTCCAGCTTCAAATCCTGATTGTCAAGGTGAGATTTCAGACGGATCAAAAACTCATTCTGCCTGTTGATGTCTGTTGCCAAGATCAGGGAGCCCAACTGCTGCTCAATGTCCTGTCTGCAATAGAGGAAAATAAGCCCCTTTAATCATGGAACTATTCAACATTAAGAGCTCAAAACAACCTGCTCTGGATCACTGGAGCTGGCATAAAGTTCCCTCTTTCTTTATGGATCCAGTCTGATTTGTTTGGTCAGTCTCTGCTGAGGTTTGCGGGGTACAACTGTTCTACCTGTCGAAATGGGTTCAAGAAGAATAGGTAATGTAGAAGAAAAATGCTTGTTGGCACAGGTTGTTCTGAAAGCTTCTGAAAAGTGCTAGGAAAGTACAAAAAAACCCACCCCAAAACAACAGCAGGTTGCATCAAGAAAAATGCTCACGTCTTACTTCAGCTGCTCAGAGCTGAGCAGTGAATAGTGCAACTTTGAAGTTGTAGTCAAAGTTGTGAAGGTCTAGACTGAAGTCCTTTAAAGTTGTTGGTCTGATTCAAAGAATTTCTGGAGGGATATGGAGCTTATTGCTTCCAGGTAACTTGTTTAAATTCTTGGTACAGTCACCTGTGATTTAAAATTTAATACTTCAGTCTGTTAATTGTCTCCATCTCCCATTCTTGGTGGGACTAGCACTGCCCAAACCCAGCAAGTAAAAAGCTAGCAGCAACTTGGCCAAGGTGCTCATGTTGCTGCTCTTTTTTTTGCTTCATCCATAAAGACTGAACCACACTCTCTCAGAGAGGTGTGGAAGTCTGGAGAAGTCTTGATGCTTCTTGACCAACTCCTTCAATTTCCTGTTTTTAATCACTAAATCTTTCCATATTTGGTTGGTGCTATGGTGCTACGGAAAATGAAAAACGCCAACAATCCATCTGAACAAGTTCCACTTCTGCTGGGACTCCCCATGTTCCTGGTGCTGAGTGGCCATTCCTGTGCTGAAAAGTAGGTGGGTCTTAAAAAATGGTTCCACTGTATAACTTTGTCTCATGATTTCATAGCGGCACCAAGAAGGGGCAGGAAGTTCAGCCTATGGTGAAGCCTGGGCCTCTTTGGCAGTGTGCTTTTAAGAAGGGAGAAGGAGGCCATGGCCTAGTTTCAGTGATGCATTTCTTCTGGTGGACACTTACGTGACCTCCTTGGGCAGGTGGGCGAGCAGCCGTGACTCCCGAAGCATGCCAATGGTAGAGCGCCAGTGGTGGTTCTCCAGCACAGAAACGTTCTGGGGAGGAGTAACACCAAAAATGCAAGCATTAGGATGCCATCCATGGTACACATGGATTTGCCATATCACATGATACCCAGTGCTGGCTGGACATGCTGTAACATGAGCCTGAAGTGTGTGCTTTTCAGCCACAGTTGGATTAGAGTAATTGGTCTAAATTTCTATAGTTAAGGACCTTGTGCTTCTGGGTTTCTTAGCTAAGGTCAGCCCTAGAGCCCTGCTGTTCTGCAGTTTTTGAGTCCTGCTGTGAACAGAGGAGCTAATCTCATCTGAGTGGGAGGTAGCTCACATTCTAACAGATTTATTAACAAATGAATGAAAGCAGGAGTGCAAAATCGTATTTTTACCTCCTACTGATTCCAGGTTGACTTTTCAGCCTCTACAGTTTTAACGCAGAGTGGACAACAAAAAGAAAACTAAACTGCCAAATTTCCCTTTGAGTCAGGGAACTGGAAGCTGCCTGCAGCTGTTCAGTGAAAGCATGAGGAACAGCAATATTGCTGAGCATTTGCAGGCTTCAACAACTTGGTCTGCAACAAATTTTCACTCCTCTTTGTTTCCTTGCTTTCAACTAAGGGGAACCAAAGTTAGGTTGGAAAAAAATTGCTAGGGAGCAGAAACCCAACTTTCTAGGTTGTCAGTAAATTACAACAAATTTGGTATCTTATGTCTGATGACTTGAAATTACTATCCTAACACACAATGCATTTGCCAATCATCACTTGTTTAGTTCACAGAGTACTTTCTACCACCAAATGCCTCAGAAATGTTACTTGCTCAGAAACCTCTATCATCTGCTCCCTGTTTTGGGCAGTTCACAGCTTTTGCAGTAGATGAGCACTGGATAAGAAAAACAAAACAAAACCCAAACAAACCTTTTGAGCAGGCAGCAGAACAAGGACCCCACTCTGTCACTGCCAAAGGGGAAAGTGGAGTCAGAATCCCTCTCTCCAGCCACTGTTGGTTGATCTCTAGCTCCCTCATGCACAGTCCCACAGATCTGAGGTGTTGCTGCCATAGTACTGCCCTTCCCATGGGACATGATGTGCAGCTTCCACTTCTCCAAGAGGGACTGAGCAGTGTTTTCTCCCTAAGTCTTCCCATCTTTCTTTGTAGTCCTGTCATATCTAATGACTCTTAAAACACTAAACATTGCCAGTAACTAAGATCCAATTTGCATTTTGATCATCTTGCCTAGTGCAAAGGTGAGAGTACAAATTGGATTGACTTCCATTTACAGTACTTTCTACAGTGCTTTCTGTTGCTTTTGAATTCACACAAACAATGTTGCTTTTGTATTTATCTGGGTTTGTCTGCTTGCTTCCCTTACAGAAATCACAGACACTGGAAGAAAAAAAACAAAGTAAAACCAACTCCAAAACTTTCAAATCATGCAAAAGCCAATTCCTTTTCTTAGGAAGAGCTAATGGACTCAGATCTCAACATCAGTTATGCAATACAGAAATTACTTTTGACAGCAATTCTGTTCATTTGCCAACCTAAATAACCCTTTTCTCCTTTTGCCCAAATACATCAGGATGGACTTTTGCAACCCTACACTCTGACCAAGAAAATTAAGAGAATCTAATAGGACATAACAACAATTTTTTGGCTTTTTTTTTCACCTACCCAGTCACAGAGCTGAATATTTTCCCACGAGTCACCCCAAGGCCACAGGCTGCCATCTTCCTACTAAACTGGACAAACTCTATCTGACTGTCACCTTTGGTTTTTGGGAAGGCTTACACTTTTTTTATGACAGTGCCTGTGTGCAGTTTCCTGCAACCCTGGTCTGACTGCATCCTTGAAACATCACAACTGGGAAGATCCATCTTGGAGCACCCTGCATCCCCACACCCCTTCCAGCAAGGCAGCCTCACTTGCTGTGAGGAGCTGCTTCAGCAGCACCTGCCTCAAACAGGGAATTACACTCCATGGATGCAGCTGCTCCTTGGCCCTACGGGAGGCCAGCCAGAACAGGGCTTAGGCATGTAGGCTGAGAACCTTCCTGCATCCAAGTAGTAGCTACTCACAGGAAAAAGCAAACTCAGGTAATCATCTCAGAGCATTTCCATTTCTCTAAGCTGCTGCTCTTTGCCTGCTGCTATAGAGGGAACCTTAAACTGACACTGCTGCACTGTTCAGTCTCCCACACTGAAACTACAGGGACAAGGGAAATGGAAAGGTCAAGTTAACCAGCAACAACTGAGCATGAAGTCATATGACTCCCCTCTTAAATGTAAGGAGACAGAATCCCTGAAGCAGCTGCCAGCAATTAGTAGAGTCAAGTATTCCACCTAGGAACACACTACTGCTTTATTAAGACTAATTTCCATGATCTATGTGATCACCCAGGCTGATGGGAGATAACCCATGCAGGGTAAGTCTGTGTGCTGGCTTGCAGGCCAGGGCTCTTAGATCTGCTTCATGTGGTGGTTTAGTTTTTTAAAACATTGTATAGTGCAGCTTTGCTTTAAAGGCTGCTCTATAGGAAGCTTCTGTCACATTTACAGCCCAAGCCCAGTGGATTGCTGTAACAGAGACTTCAGGACTGTGACTGTTTAATTTACTTAAACGACCACAATATTTCCAATCTGTTACTTAGCCTGAGCTATTCAAACCACTGCATTTGACATAGACATTTGAAAAAGTACAGTAACTTGAAGAGAGGGAGACTTGCTACTAACTAGGTGCAGAGCAAACTTCAATTTTAATTCAGAGTCAAAAGGGATCAGAATTCCTTTTAATCTCTTCCATCTAGTCTTACTCACTGAGCAGTCAGTTTAACCACACAATCTTAAATTGTCAAAAATGACACTTACATTAGAAGTGTTGCTTTTAAGGAAGACTACAAAGTAGAATTATTAATGATGCCCAAAACATACTGTCCTATTTCCAGCTTACCTACATATATAATAAAGTTGTAAACTGTCCTTTCATAGTTTTCTAGAACTTGTTTTGTACTACAGATGTTTTATGTGATCTATCCACACTTCTAAATTTTTATCCTTCATTTAAAAGCCAGACAATGAAAATTAGAAGCAAGGTCTGCAACACAGTACAAGGAACATGGTTGTGCTCCTCACAGGAAAACTAAGTGACCTCCTGATCACTAGAGTCACCTTCCATGCTCTCAACTGCCCTTTTAATGCTGGAGATTTCAATGAGGTGCTTTTATTTTTGTAGAAAATTATGTTGCATACAATCACATGCAATAGAATCTCGTGGAAATTACCCTACAGATTACCAAACAAAGTGTCTTGCATCATAAAATATGGATTTAGGTTGAAAATAAATATTGAAAGCACTGAAGTCCTTGGTGGTGTCACCTGTCTTCCTGAAATATGACTCTTCTCATACACGCCCTTCAGAAGCTGTCTAACATTTTACATCTTTGTCAAAAACTGACCTACCTCATTTTGCAAAACCTTTTCTTCCAAATGTAAATGTAAAGTTCTAATTTAAATGTCAAGAGACATTTAAAAGCAAAGAAATGCCATACATGGATAAGTCCACTGTCTCAATGACAGATGACTGCCAGCTCTGTTAAAGCTTACTTTCATTTGATCCTTTTTCTGATTAATCCCAGCAGTTCTGTGGCTCTGCTACTTAAAAACCAAAAACCTAAGAACTTTGTTTCAGTTTCAAGCACATGTTAAAGTACATGTTTTAAAGACTATTCTCTAAATCTAATTTTTTGTGAAAAAATGCTTTCAGCAAAACTTTTTTCCACCAGTTATTTTTATTGGCATCCATATACTGTATACTACTAAAATCTTTGGAAACAATATGGGATTGTTTTCAGTTAAAATAACTCAAACTTGCCAGAGAATGTCCTTAAGAAGGGTACTTAAAATCTCATTTGCTGTTGAAAGATTGCATTTTCTGCATTGTCACTGCCCTTTCTAACCAACATTTTAAGTATATTCAAACCCAAATAACTGAGCAGAAACCACTTCTCCAAAATACTAATATTTTAGCTATATGTCTTTCAGATTAGGCTGATTTTTCAACCTAACTATAAACTACTGTTTGCCACTATTAATTTGAGAAGGAATTGTTTGTACCTTTTCACAAGGCAAGGGGTTTTGTGGAATGGCTCTACACACTCCTCTTCAAAGCACCCTTAACATTCCCAAAGCATGCTGGGTTAAGTCCCTGGCCTTTCTCCCTCCTCACTCAGCTGGCCTCACATTTAGAAAGGACTGGAATAAAATGGACCAGAAATATATGGGTATGACATAGTAAGCTGCATCATCTTATGATGAGACCAGTCACAAAGTTTTCAGTGTTGGAGCATCATTGTGCCTTGGCTGGGGCTCCCATATCCAGCCCATTCCTGTGTCTGAGGGCAGGATAGTTGCACCATTACACAGTCCACTTTTTAAGGGAAAATCCAAATGTTTGAGTGGGGGAGAACAAGAGAGACTCTTATCAAGTAGTAAGCACATCACACCAATCTCTCAAGTTGCTAAGTATGTGTACATAGCTATTAGTGAGTCTTCTTCGGGTAGATTAATTTTTAACTTGGGATATTCTGTTTCTGACACCTTACACAAAGGCTGAAGCTGACTCTTCCAAAGGGGCTGGAAAGCAGCCCAGTGGGAGTGATGGTTGACAGCAGCTGAACATGAGCCAGCTGTGTCCAGGTGGCCAAAAAGGCCAGTGGCATCCTGGCCTGTATCAGCAAAAATGTGGCCAGCAGGACCAGGGCAATGACTGTCCCCCTGTACCCAGTACTGATGAGGCCACACCTCGAGTGCTGTGTCCAGTTCTGGGCCCCTCACTTTAAAAAGGACACTGAGCTGTGGCACTGAGGTGCTGGAGCATGCCCAGAGAAGGACAACTAGGCTCGTGAAAGGACCAGAGAACATGTCTCACAAGGTGTGGCTGAGGGAGCTGGGCGTGCTTAGCCTTGAGAAACGGCAGCTCAGGGGAAACCTCGTTGCTCCTTACACCCACCTGAAAGGAGGCTGCAGTGAGGTGGGGGCCAGGCTCTCCTGCCATGCCGGCAGTGAGAGGACTGGAGGGGACGGCCTTAAGCTGAGACACAGGAGATTCCGACTAGATGTTAGAAAAAAACTTTCTCTGTTCAGGTGGTCAGGCACAGGAATAGGTTGCCCGAGGAGGCGGTGGAGTCACCACTCCTGGAGGTGTTTAAGAGGTATCTGGATCTGGCGCTGGGTGAGAGTTTAGGGGTTACAGTGGCAGTGCTGGCTGAACACTCGGGTTGGACTTGATGATCTTAAAGGTCTCTTCCAACCTTCATGATTCTATGATTCTGTAATTCTAAAGGCTAGAAATCAATATCACCTCCATTTTATTATCTGTGAATTACAGTTATTGCAACCAAAATTAGGATTTACAGCATTGCTCTGGCACATTGTATGTGGAAGTACAATTCAAAGAATAGAGAGATGTGCATATATAGTAACAAGGTACACATGGGTGTGAAGATTATACTCACAGGACAGTTGCAGATAAAATACAGAGCTACAATGATTGCCATGGGCCAAAACCTCAAATATATTCAAAATGGACCCAAAAAATCAGGCAGCATGGGTTCATTGGTAGGTATTGAACAAGAGGGTCTGTGTTTTTGTTTCAGGAATTCTTCTACTACTGCTTGCCAGAGCTGAAAGGATGTATACCAGGTGAAGGACAACTCTGTACTTAACCCAGACTTATGCTTCTCTCTGAGATCTTTTACTGGCTGCTCTTAGAAACAGGATATTGGTCTAGACAGCCTGTACTGTGACCTAGTGGCTTTCTTGATGTTCTTTCTTTTTATCTTGAGGAATGTTACTGTAAATGTCTACAACTTTTCCTTTGGTTTCATCTATCTTCTGTTTTTTTCTTTTTTTAATGCAGTGTTCATTAAGTGTTTTATTTTACTACAGCCACATGAAGCAAAGGTTTCTTTTAATGCAATACCAATTTAGAGCATGCCTCCTGCTTACCTGCTCACTGAAAGAAGATGAAATCTTGTCATGATTTTAAATCTCCTACCCACAGTTCCTTACCCCAGATGTTCTACAACAGAAGCAACCCAGGCAACTGATTTTGTTTAAATGTCCTCAACAAAATCTGACATTTCCAACTCTTTTCCCATATCAGCTTTGTTTTAAGAAGTGACATCCAGAAAGGAGATCGACTAAAACTGTCCAGACTCTAAAGTGCAGGATGACTTGAACAGCATCCTCCCACTGCCATATTTTGGCATTGAAAGTTCACTGCAAATTGCTTAAACTCTGCTTGACACCATTTTACACCTTAGGAACTTGATGAGCAGTTTTACCTGGTACAGGCTGGCAAGGTGGTGTTTAGTTTTAATCAGAAAGGGTTGGTTGACCCCTGGGTGATCCACGTCATGAGCAGCAGCAGCAAGCAGTCCGAGCATGATGTCCGACGGCGTGAGGAAGTTGGCAAGCTGAATCACCACACATATTAATTACAATGAGAACATAAACACATTTTTTGTAAATAAACAAACCAGCAGCCATCATGGCATAGATTGGTTTTGTGGGCATTTGTATACAAGTGTCAAACATAAATTTTGTGAACAACATTTTTAAGGTGAGTGTTGAACAAACGTCTATAAAGATATTAGAATATATAATCATGTTTTATAGTTTGTATTTCTTATCTCTTTATCATTTATGGCAATATAAGGATTGTTGTAATAGAAGTGTTTGAGCATAGTCTCAAACATTTAGTTTAAAAAGCAAACAGGTATGCTGGCACATTGGCATGTGTTAGTATGCATTGTATGAGCTCCGCCTCTCCAAGTATTTAGTAATACCAACAAAAGATCAGGCTTCAATTTTCTAGCATAGCACTGTGTTATAAAATGCAGAGTTTATCAATTTCTGAAATTTCAAACTTGGCTATTAAATATCTATCTCAGTTCAAACAGATGTATTTTATTAGAGAATACAATTTACCTTTCTAACTTCAAACATTCAAGTTGGAAAACCTGTCCAGATTTTTTTCTGCTACAGAGCTCATTTAAAAGCAAAAAAAAGTAGTCTTAGCATTTTCTGTTTGTGAGAGTGAGGCAGTTATTACCAGCTCGATGAGTCTGTACAGAGTACAGGTCTATGAGATGAAAGAAGCATCCTGAGGTGAGAACTGATGAGCAGTATGGCACAGGTTCTGGATGTTGGCTGTCCCCTGCACTTCCTGGCAAGGGAAGACTTGCAGATCTTGCAGGAGATGAAAATACAGGAAAGGTGGGGCCTGCTCCTGTCCTCACTTATCATTGCTATATTCTGGAGTAACAAATTGCTAGTTCTAGCACAACATCCTTTCATTTAGGCCAAGCCAGAAAAGATTAGTTATGTTCTTATACTGTGGCTCAGCAGTGCAACATCACAGTGCCTTCCAGTAACACACAAGGCAACACCATCCTGATGCTGTGAGAACTTGCAGCAGCAAATACTTTTGCAGAGGACACCCTTGAAGAACAGACCCCTCTGAAGGGACTGCTTTCCCCTTTCCTGGTATGGCACTGGCCAATCTGGTATTTTGTGAGGAGGTGGCTGAGGCATAGACATGCATTGCCTCCTGCTGAGTTTGATGGGAGCAGAACTGCAGGCACCGGTGGGTGGCTGGTTCACACCGTGGTGGTGGCGGGAGCTCATACAGCGGCACTTAGACACGATGCCTGCACAATGAGAAGGGACTCTCGTGACTTGACTGAAACCTCTGCAATCTGCAGCTGAGGCTGCTCCTGACCTGCTGCTGACTTCCAGCACGCCATCACTTTCTGCTATCTAGAAGTATCTAGAAGTTTTAATTTCAATCCTGGGAAAAAAATGTGAGAACCATCTGAAAGCAACATCACTGTGAAAGGTTGTCATTACCTTGGGCTCTCTCAGATAGCAGTGCATAGCTTGTGTGACATCAGCAGCATGGACAGCATTGTGGTATGGGTTTTGGCTATGGTAATCTTCTTGAACCATAACTGGGAATCAAAACAGAAAACAAAGATCCTTTTGTGTCTGAACGCCATGGCCACAAGTGGGAACTGGACTTAAAATACAATCTGAGGTTTTGCAGTCAGCTGCCTAAGGAGTTTCTTCAAATAGCTGTAGCTTATTTAAATTGCTGCTTTTATTGGGATACCTTTAGAGAAAAAAATGCATGAAAGGATTTGTGAGGCCCAAGGGGATATACTGGATCTAGTGCATAAATCACCTCTTTCTTGCCTTAGTGAAGGCTTTCATTGAGGAGTAAAATAAATAAGGAAGAGAGGCAAATTTATCCACAACGGAGTGTAATTATTTAGGCCGCTGTCATAGGGTAGTAGTGTGCCATTAAGGCAATACCACCTATTTTACAGCAGCAGGGAGTGAGGCCCTGATACTCTGCCATCATCTGTTATTTGAGTGATGAACTACAGCCAAAAGCATTCCTACATCCCCCAGGTGAAGAATCAAAATCATCATTGGGCTATTCACAGCAAAATCTCCAGTTACAATTTTAATCACATCTATGTGTTCATTTTAAAATGCAGTCCCACTTGCTTTAGTTTGCAGTGCTGGAACTGGTCCAGTTGGACCAGGACCACCAAGCTCTTAACTCTCAGCCTTCTCTCAGAGAGAAAGATCATTGAAATGTGTGCTTCACACCCCTCTGTTCCTTGCGGCAGTGTGTGCACCATTGCGTGGTCTTGACACCACCACGTGAGCGCTGGAAGCTGCATGTGATCTTGCCTGAAGCGCTCTCCTAGACACGACCAAATTAATCAAATGGAAAGCTAACAGGCAGATTTCCCATGGCACTCACTGCCAGCATGAGGAGCGCCAAAGAAAGTCCAAGCATTCTGTTTGTTTCCAGCCACACAAGCATCTGGAGGTACAGTGGGTAACCCCTTAAGCTGTGAGTACCACTAGCTCTAATTACCCGACTGTCCACTTCACGTCTGCCCACAGGAGATAGAAACAGCAGGGAGATTTTGCCTGTCTCCACACCAGAGGAATGCTTTCCAGAAGTGACAATTAGGCAGTTTTAAAGAAGAGACTCTGCTTTGGAAACTCTGCCTGAAAAACTGGCATTTAGCTGCTTTCAAAAAAGTGTTGCAAAAAGTAATTGATTTTGGCCAATTTCTTCTTTTGGTTCACTGACAGCATGGTGCTACTATTTCTGCTGGCAGTAACAGCACCAGGGGCTTTCATCAGCACTATTCAGTGTAGACAGCTTGATATAATTTGTTAAATTCTGCACATAAGCTTTTAACCGCCCTGGGTCTCGGTGGTCTTTTAGTCACTAAAATAATTACACACACTGTACCACAATTGTACTGTGCAATTACTGTACACTGTGTGGGCCTAAGCCAGCCACATCTCTGCATGGTATACTTTACTTTAAATCACCAGTGTGACTGTGGTGCTGGGATGCTTCAGCCCAATGCGGAGCCTTTTGAAGTCCCTCCACCAACTGAGTACTGAACCAAATATTTGAGTCCCTGTAAACTGTATGCTGATACATATCATAGACATGTTTTACTGGCATTTGCAATGACATCATCATTTTTACATAGACACACAGACCAAGCCAGTGCCTTACCTAATGCTCTACTTAAGCACTAAACTTCATTCAAAGATGGCTTTGAGGTGAGCACTTACCAAAAAACCTGTGTAATGTAACCATGTCTAACTGGAAATGGTGAATAAGTCCATGCACATTGAAGAGGTGACAAAGGAGTGTTACAAGACTGTTTCCTAAAAGCAGAAAGGAACAACTATTAGATTCCCTCAACACATAGTTACGGCAAGGCTAAAAATCTTGGCAATTTCCTATTAGTCAGCTCCATCTCCAATGAAGTGAGCTTAGATGACACTTGTGTACTCAGAAGCCACTTGTACGAATTACTGTGATATATAATCAAGACTTGATGGCATGGTTGTACCAACGGAGTGCCATTCTTGTGTCTAGATGCCATGAAGTCATGTTTGCTGTTCCAGCACAACAGGCAAACTGTGGTTTTAACTGGAACAAGGCAAACTGACATGGTTTTAACTAGAAATCTTTTGACAGGCTTATCTGAGAGCAACATCATCTTCCTAACTCAGGTCTATCTCCAAAAACAGCAGAAACAAGAGTGGCTTTTCTGCCACTTCAGTTTGCCATACTGTATTAATTAACTAATTACTAAAAATCAGCAGTTTGGAACAAATTTTTTTATTTCACATATGCCTGTACAAAAATATAATTAACCCATGTAAACTAGCTCAGCTACAATTGCATCTCATAATGATGACACAGATGGGAAAAATTAGTTGCAGCATTTACAGTCTTAAGTCCCACTGTAATGTTGCACTTGCCTTACTGTAAGTCCAATACTGGGAACACCGGCAAAATTGAGCCTAACCAGTATTACATGAGCAACTGTACATAAACATAGTATTTAAAAAAGCTTGCACTGCTTAATTCAGCAGGACTGTTTCCATAAAAGTCAGAAAAAACACCCCAAATCAACCAATCCATACTACATATAAACAAAGTTTGAAGGGAGTCTTTTCTTATTTAATGTAACTCAGGAAAGAAAATAAATATCTGTATGAAGAACACATGGAAACTTACTTGGTCTTGACTACTGAGCAGGGGCACAGAAAGGTAATTTAGAAGAACTATGCTTTTACTTCCCAGGCAATTTACAATACTTTTCACTCTTCACTGCCAGTCACTCAGCTAAATGACCCTCTAAACCAACCTTTTCCTACACCTTCTGCCCCAACCAAACCTAATTAGATTGGGGGTGAGGAATGAGGGCTCTCAGTTGTCAGAGCACTACAATAAGGGGAAAGGTGTGATCATGAGCCTCTTCAGCAGTTACTTGATCAAGTAACTTCTGCCTAGACATTCAGGGGAAGGGGGATGATTTTACAGGCATACATTTAGAGAAAACACTTCACAGATTTTTTACTCTCTTAATAAGTTTCCTAATTTTTGCTGCTGAACAGAAGCAAGGGTATCTTCACTCCGGAGGTCTTTTGTATTAATAGGAATTGACTGATTATGGAGATCTGGATTTATTGACCAATGTATCTAACAGGTATATTTAAAGTAGCCTGGGAATTTCCCAGGTAAATGAAACAGGAACACCGTCTTGAAAAGGTGACAACAACAAATGTAGGAGATTAGATTGATACAAAAGCACTCTTTAAACATTACCCCATGGTTCAGGAAAAACCTGAAAAAACTCCAGGATGTGATTGTAAGAGAGGTTAAACGTGGCCAATTTCTCTTCAGTAATCTGAACTGGAAACATTTAGCAAATAATTAATTAGGGGTTTTTTGAATAGTCATACATGAGAGATATTAAAATAAGGACTTAAAAAATTTACTTACCGTTTGTCAAGCGATCAAACAAGAAAATGTCAAAATCCCACATTCCCACTTTGGATAGCATATGCTGGAGAAAACAAATGTGAAAAGGCCAATGACTAGTATGTCACACTGTAAAGCAGATTTTAATTATTATTTCACATTAATCAGTCACAAGATTGGTTACTGCAGCTTTTAAGTTTTGTTTGAGAAACCTATAGAGGTTGTATTTGAAATATCAGAAATCAGGCTAATGTAGCATAAAATACCACCTGCACTTTTAACTGAGGACGTTTTGAACATAACACTAAAAATACCTTCTAAATGGAACTCAAAACAAGGAATAATACAAACCAAAATATTATGAAAATATTCCCCTTTACTGCACAAATTCTTCATTGTTCCTTCATGTCTCCAAATTGTCTGTGCAAATTCTCTTAGATTTTTAATATAGTGTTTTAAATTCTCAGCTCTCAAGGTGAATATGAGTTACGATGTGGTAAGCAAAGCAGTACATAGGAATAGCTTTTATCAACTCAGATGCAGTGCTACTGTTAAGCCCACTCAGACGTGCAGAAGAATCCATCATTACCACCAAATGCAGTGTTTTTACAGCTACATCAGTTGAGTCAGGATTGATTCTGGACTAGCTGTATGACCTACAGTGGGAGTGAATGAAATACACATTTATTCCCATCTCTAGTCTATATTCTAACAGTTCTGGATTTCTTTATTACTTTCTGACACCTGGCATATAACCACCTCATGAAAAGAATAAAAACTGCCTAGGCATATAATCCCAATGCCATCAATAGTGCATGTTTTGCTAGAAAATACCATTCAAAGTAAATATATGAGCGGCAAAATAAGATGATTATATTTTGATCACAGCTCTTTGCAGTCAATGTTCAGTGTTTCCTAGCCTTTGACACTGTGAAGAGCTATCATGGGTTGCCTAACAGCTGTTCCATACCAGCTGGGAGACACCTGTCCTTTTTTAAAGTGGATGAACTAAATCCTGTGTCAGGGCTGCACTTATATCAGTGACTTAACCAGAAATCCTTCATTCTTTAATAAAGCCAGACTATAATTTCAGTTGTTGGAACCTGAAAATGCTGAACAGATGTAGCAACATTTTCTTTTGTTTTGAGACCTAAGCCTTCAAGGCTGTAGCCATAAATAAGGAACAGACAATCTCTGTTTGTTGTGAGGCAGACGCGTAACGTGTGTCATTTAAGAAAGACCAGCCATAAATGTGGTTATCTGAAGACTGAAACAAAAGTGACACTCTCTGTAGTATTATTAAAAAAAAATGGAGATCTGGAGACCTGTCTTACCCTTGCTTGCCCAAGGTAGTCCTCATCCAGTAGGTACAGAGAGGCTTGTGGTACAATTCCACGCAGTAACCGGGATGCATGGAAGTATCTCTGGAAACTTAACAGTCTTTTCACCTTTTTCTTGGTGCCGATTTCCCCTGAGAGTGTAGTATCTGTGAAAAGCAATCAGTACTAAAACCATGAAACCCAAGATGATGGATGACATTAACAGTTTAATAAGAGAAATAACAAAACCTTTAAAATAGTAATAGAAAAATCATGAAGTTCATGCTTCTTGCCAAGCCACATGAAGGAGCAGTATTCAAATCACTCCAGCATAATACATCTGTTTATTTCAGAAAGGAAATATGCTCCAGGAAAGAGAATACTAACATAGGTCTTGGAAGATCTGAGTTCAGTACATGCCTGCCACAGCCTTTAATGTGACCCAAGCTCAGTCACCAGGGAAGGGGGTCATACATCCCCTAACTGTAGGTGTCAGAGGGAGCCTAAATGACTAGGCAGAATTAGCTACAAGGAAAACTGCCCTCACCCTCTCTGCCTCTGTTCCCTAACTATACGACTGAAAATAACATTACCTTGCAACCTCACAGGAGTGTCGTTGGAATATATTAAAATTTGCACAGCACTACAGTAACAAGGTGAACTTAGGTATAAAATCAAAAAAGTGACACCAAAAGAGAACTCAAAATACAGTTTGGAAACACAAATGTGTGACCCACTTTTGGAAAATGAAAACAAAGAGAGAAAGAAATAAGAAAGAATAGGTTAATAATCATGTAGCATTATCTGCTATCCTTTCTACGTATTAAAATAAATTATAAATGAAGAAAATATTTTAGCTTTGCAATGAGGAAAGCAGGTATATTCAGATAATACAGGCATTTCTTGTTACACAACAAAATACGTTCTTTTCACTCAGTACCAGGATAATTCTAATTCCCTAATGCTGTATTAGGAGATTTTCATACAGGGCTAAATGTGACACAAAAATCTAGGCAGTTTTATACAGTGATTAAATCACTAATTAGAGTAATTAAATTACCTCATTGTTAGTAAGAAAAATATGGAGGCTTTCTAAAACTCATAATGGTTTAGGTAATTTCATTTGAACTTTTAACAGAACCTCACATACAGTTGTGATGTTTTCATTTTGCAGTCTGGTATAAGTTTTGGAAAAGAGGATAGAAACTTGACAGGTGGTCAAAGGCAGCAAGATTCAATACAGTTTTATTTGTAAGACAAACCTTGTAAGACACTGAAGATTAAACAGTCCTTTGACAGAACAGTAACGATTTCTTGGGATATGAAGTTCACAGCAATTCACTGGATTTCAGGTTTAAGTAAAAGCTCACAAAAAATATATATGCACTGAAGATGACTCTCTATTCTCTATTTTTCCATCTCTTTTTGTGAAAAAATACTGAATGTTTGTTCTGCTGTGAAATTAAAATATCACTTCGTCTGCTGTTTCTCTGAGTGGTATTATTCTGACGGGATTTTGAGAGAAGTCGCTAAGGTTTTTTTGGATCATAGATGGCTCAGGATTTGATTTCCCTAACAGCAGATGTGCGAGCACCCTCTGTAGCAGGTTTCTTCCTTATTAAGTAATCCAACAGCTACTGAGTGGCACAAAGTCAGTAACAACATCAAAAAAAGCGCCATCCTTACATACTGAGTATCAATATGACTTCCAACACCAGTAAGCCTCATGGTTCTCATGGGCGGTCCAAAGACCTCACTGAGCTTTAATAACATAAAAGCACAAAATAACTTTATTGCAACTTGACAAGCCATGTGGTTTCCAGAATGCAAACAGTAACAACACCACTACTGTACCAGCCTGAAGGTCAGGTTTTCATTCATGATGTGCCAGCATCTGCCTTAATTTTCTCACACATTTTAAAAGCTGGAACAATTTCATGGCCTGTTGAAGGAGTGACTAACATAGGTGTGAACAGCTACCCAGTGGCAGTGACACGTGGAGGAACCAGAAGACTTGTTTTTGTATTTCTTTTCATTAACATACGGCTGCTATGAAATGGCTGGCATTCTATTTAATTCCTGGATAGTAAAGCACTCTTACAAGAAATTCACTTTTTAAATTTGTGCTAGCTGTTTCTTCACTTTCCAACTTTCCTATTTCCATCTTTGCCCACAAACTGTCACTACTTTCAGGTAACAAATTCAAGTTTTAAAGTACAAAAAACTTTACTTTTTTACATGAAAAACTAGAAGTTGCTCCCAGTAATTTTTATCTAAGTTAGTATCTGTTTTTTCAGTTAAAAACAGATGACTGAAATTACCACCTACACTCTCTTAAACTGTCTTTAAAACTCACACATAGAGTTGCTGTGGATGATCTGAAGGTGAAAGGTTTGGCCTGAGTCCCAACAAGCAGCTGTACATTGGATTACGAAGAAGTGGTTATTTTATCCTTTAGATTACCACACCATTTCAGTACCATAAATAATACTTGCTAAAGCACAAACACATCAGATGGAAACAGATAACTTCTTATTATGAAACATATTTTCCCAACCGAACCATCAAACTTGCTGCCCATTGCTCTGTAGGGCTGTCATGGGTCTCAATTCAGATTTAGTCATCAGCAGACAGTGCTCCTGAAACCGGACTTGATGCTTCAGGTGAGCACTGTATTCCAACGTATTATGCAAAAAGATTACCCACAATAATCTGTTGTCCTGTATTTTCATTCATAAGGGAAGAAGTCCGTAATACTGACAAAGAAGTGCAGCAAATGTTTTTCCAAAACTGGGCTCTTGACAGGACAGACTAAGTCCAGCACTGCAGACTATCCCCATGCAAACTCTGGATGTAGACTTAAAAGAGTATCATGTTAAAATCACATCCTTTGGGTCATTTCAGAAATAACTGATTTGCCTTTGAATCACAGGACTTATAAGCTGATTGCTATGACCCGTAGCAGATTACTGTGACATCCACGATAATATACTTTATTATGATAGTGTCTTGAATAAAATTGGACTAAGACTCTGCCCTTCTCTGAGCACAACACACCCCAAACAAGTATAATCTCATCAGCATTTTCTCTTCCCCTCCCAAGATCAGTGCCAAAAAAAAAAGAGAAAAGCACAACTATACTAAGTTGAGAGAAAAAGGTTGATTAAAACAGAAGAGCAAAAGGCAAAGCAGCCAAGAGTGAACACTCAAATTCTGCCTGCAGCTCAGTAGTTGCATCTGAATCTCCCAGAAGCAAAGAGCCATTCCTACCATATGGAATCCACCAGCTGACACAAAACCAAGATGCAGGTTGAAGATGAAATTAAGGGTATATGTGAATGACTTATAGTAATACGCTGAACATACTTCTTCTTTATTGACAACTGTAAAGTTCAATTTAAATTGTAAATATAAAGTTTTGATGATGACACATGATACAAGTCATGCAGAGCCTTCAGGTTAAATTGAATTACAAAGTAAATGAATCAAAAATATTACGGCAGATATTCCTGAACTTCAACTGTGGAACTATACGTACTGAAACATATGCTATAGCATCTGGTTAAAGAACACGAACTGCAAAGCTCACATGGGAAGGATTTAGTGCAATTTTAATGTGCAATTTTGAAATGAACGTGAAAGACAAACAAGAATGTCTTGTTTATACTCATAAAACTTCTCTCGAGAATTGTGTTTAATCATTGTGGCAACTTCCGAATGTTTTGTTTACCTAAAAAATCTCCATCATCTGTATTTCTCAAAAGATGCCCATTCTCATGCTATGGAGTTACTGCCTAGCACAGAAACCCTCCTTTGTACACTGAACAAAGTTATTGTATGAATTACACAGCCATCTTGCATGAATTACATACACGTTTACAGAAGTGTTCATGCAAGCATTCCTCACAAAGCTCAACTTCTGCCTTCAAAAGCTCAGGCGGCCTGAGCTCACAGCATATCTCCTGCTGTGTTAACAGGCAACCAAAGTGGCTGCATTTTTCTTCAGGTAACTTGATAGCCACATCACGCTCGCACACACCGGCAGACCATGGATGACGTTTGCATTACCACACGTGGCCCTCAAGAGGTTAATAAGCGGCAGTAATCAATGGCTGCCTTCTCTCCCCTAACACAGCTCCTCCAGTTACACTCATCTGCTCGCCTTAAATTGATCTATGGCTCACTACACACCAACCTCTGTTATTTCAGGGAAAGAGGTTTCCTGCACTGGGAGCTGCTACCAGTTTTCTTTCACATTTCTTACACACTGCTGCGCTAGCGCGTGCCCACATGCAGCATGAACATAAAAATGATGGAGGTTATGCTAACAATGGTTGAGTTAACATCCAGAAATGATCACATAAATCAAATTTGGACAAGGATGTATTTAACTCTGCACCAGACATTCATTACATTGTTACTGTTCTTTCAAAGTAAACAAACTTGGTTATGCATTCAAATAAAGCTTATGAGTTTTTCTTCACAGTACTGCCTTTTGTTATTTTATTGCACTTCAGCATACAATAAGAACAGGTCATCCAGCAGCATGAATGGATAAAAAAAAAGGTTTATTAATTTTTGAAAGTGAACTGATTCAGAAAAGGAAAATGTTTTTTCCCTCTTCTTTCCTAAAGGATGCAGAATAAATCAGGTCCTCACGCAGCTACCTTTGACTAATACAATTTATAATACCCTTTCCCCTCTTCCAAGGATGCAAAGGCATTCCATACACAGCCAATGTATGCCTGAAGAGCCAGGCAGGATGGTTAGGAAAGTGCTGGGTCTGGAAGATAAGGTGAGAGGGTGAGTCCTGCAATTTAAGGTCCAGACAGTCAGCAAACAGCGAGGACTCTGGGAAACAATTTGTCTTTGGTCGTGCAATTTTCCACCCTGGTTCCTGGCCTGAAAGCTGGTTAGAAAGCTTTTCTTTGAGAGCCTGAGAGGTGTATATAATTGACTTAGAAGGAACAGCTGGTGTTTGTCCACTATTTTTTTTTTTTGCATGTAAAACCATGCCATGCATTTAGATCATCTTTACCGAGGTCTTGTTCAGCTTATTCATCGCATGCTTGGTTGCTGAATTTTTCTTACAAAGAAGAGTACATAGCACTGATGACAGAAAAAAACTGATGTGCCTTCCTAATACCTTCTTACATTACAGATTTATCATATTGTCCAAAAGACAACAGCAGCATTACTACAGGTAGTTGAACTAACAGAGGTAATCTAAAAATGAATGGCAAACTTAATATTTTAAATCTGAATTTTGGAGAAAGCACTGGTCAACTAGAAGAAAAGAAAATCTCTTCTCTCTGAACTGTCTAGGCCTTCCTGATACGTATCACCTTGTAGTACAACTACTTTTCTTCTTTTTCTTTCTTCAGAAAGAAAACACTGAAGTTATAAAGAAAGGCCTGAGAAAATGCACAAAGCACCAGAAGCCCATGTGGAAGGACTGTCACTTAAAAGCTTTCACTCTAATGCAGAAGGACCAAAAAGCTCAGATGAACACCCCAGTTCTACTTCTTAATCATCTATGACTGGTGTAAGTAACTAAAAAACATGATTGATTCAAAAATAGTAAGATTGTGTCAAGTTTATCATCTGAATATACACTGGTCGCGGCAACTAAGAAGACAGAGATGCATATCTTGCATTAGATCATAACTACAGACAAAAAACTGTTGTACCGAAATCTTGTAAATGCAGAAATTCTCATGAGACTTCCTCAAACTATAAGGAATCCCAAAAACTTGTGTTACAAATGCTTTGTTTTTACTTGCTTCTCTAATATCTAAAATATTCTTTTTTCTGTGACTTCTGGTAAAATTCATTTTTTGGTGAAAACAGAGATGAATTGCTCTCTGTTAGCTGCCATTGTTCATATAGGTTGCAACTGCATTATTTCTCTTCAGAGGGGTAATCTTTTTTTCATTTAGGAAGAAGCTGTGAGAAAGAGAGAGGGACCCTGGACACATCAGGGCAAAGCACAAAATTAGAAGTACAGCAAGAGAACTTTAAAATTTTCTGGTTTGAGTAAAAATTCTGTTCTCCAACCACATGCACAAGTACACAAAACCAATGCAGAGCCCTGTTTACAGAGGAGTACCCATGTGCTTCTCTGGCTAGTGTGAGAGGTTCTGAGACACCACCTTTCTAGGTGACCTGGCTTAGGAGTTTCCTCTTCTTTGAACATCACTCAAAGTGATGGTGGCTTGTAACAGCTCCATTTCCAACTCACAAAGTTCCTGCACAATTGTTGGCATCTTGAATAACATTAGTCATGCAGTTTTCTCCCCATCCCAAAATCCATTCTTTTTGATACTGTTTGAAAGAGAATATAGAATTTAAGAATTATGCTGATAATCCCACTTATATACTGAATAATCCTGTTACAAGTTCTGGAGAAATGAGGGTTTCAAAGACCACTTACATAACAGAATATTAGCCATAATAACAGGAAGAGGAACAGATTAAATCCAAATTCAAGATGAATTTGGATGTGTTTCTTATCACAATTTGAAGCCTTTATTTGGGCTATCACTCATCTTTATGCAAACAAACATTCTGGCATCTTTTATTAAGCCTACTCCAAGTTCTTAGGAAATGGCATGTTGTGTTCTGTTTTGCCACAAACTCATTATCACTTCAACATGAACCTTTATCCTGCCACTTCAATCTTTGTACAGCAGTCAGGACCTTTTCTTCCTAAAACTGCAAATGTTCTATAGCTGATTACAATTTCTCCAACAGGAAATGGTGCATCCCCTCCTCCTTCACTCCCCTGGAGAAAAAACAACATAACCTGTAATAACAGCAAACCCAACTTTCATTTATCATTTTAATGATCCCGTCTCCTTGTTCTTTCTTTTCCTCTGGTCATTTGGAAAGTACCCTCCATGTTATCTTCAGTACATCCTTTCCCTTTTCTAATCAAGGAAAAGAAGGTGGGGTGGCAGAATGGGTCACGCATCATTTGGCAGCTTTTAAAGGGACATCTTCAGTTAACTGAATCCCAAGTCTGTACAAAAAAAATAAGTTACAAATGTGTGTAATCAGGTTAGTGTTCACTAAGATTATGTGTGTGAAGCACATGTAGGGGTTTTTTTGTTTGTTTTGCTTGCTGTCATGAGTCCTCTTGAAGCATTCATAGCCCAAAATGATGTATTTTAGTGTACGAGGGCATGTGCATCTATCAGTTTTACATTCTGGCTTTAATGTTTCTGCAAATGTGGCACTAAAGCTAAACATGGAACATGAATGGCAGGAAGCAGAATACACTTTTCAATCAAACTCTGTTATTTTGCAGATAACAATACTTAAAAAAAATACAAAAATGCAAACTCTTTGACCAAAAAAAACCAAAACAAATCACCCTTGCTGTTATCAGATTAAAAGGGTGAACTGGACTGACTGGAAGAATTTTTTAATATAGTGAGGAGTTACCAGAAAAGAGAACAATCTTCATGCTGAAATATTAAGAGGATTCCAATTTCTCTTCCTTGAGTGGGTAACTGATAGCAAGGCCACAGGCTGATCAATTCTGGAAATGTTTGTCCCATTTCAAACAAGCTAACCGGATTAAGAAGTCTATGTGTTTTAGGGATGTTGATGAGTATCTTTTGGATGGGCTTATCAATGAGGAACAAGGGGAGGTATTATGTAGAAATAATGCAGACCTCATAAGATCTCTTCCTTTCTAATTTAAAAACCATCTGGAACTTTGGACTCATATCCACAGTCTGGGTTGGGATCTGAGTAATCCAATCAGCCCTTGAAACTTCCTCACAAGACTTTTAGTGTCCTAATTTAACCTAGGTCAGAAATATCTAAAAAGGCATCTCTCACTCCCACTTCTTTTTCTAGCCAAAGGCAACAAAACAAGGCACTTAACCAAACTCTTTTTAACCTCACTCAATTGGGTTCAGGTTACTTGATGGTACAGTTTTGGGTTGGTGGCTGCGGTTAACTTTTATTTTCACTGGAGATGGGCCCTACCTGAAAGCCCTGGAGTGTTGAAAATCCAAACCCAAATATGAATGTAAATTTTGCAATGGACCCTTCTGTAGACAGGCAGAAACCACAGATTCAAATGTCCACAAACTTTGGTTCTTTGAGATGGAAATATTTTCATGACTCTGTATCTTCCCTTACTAATCCTGACAACACTCTTCATTTCTCCAATACCTAATTCATCATATGCCTGCAAAGTATGTGATGAATTCACTTTACTTACAAACAAACTGAAAACCAGAGTGCTTGACTCAGATCAGACAGCAAATCAAGGACAGGGACTGAATGTTATTACCATTATTACCATTATTATACTATTATTACCATTGATCACCATCTGGTGTTAAAAGTATACAATTTGTAATAAATTAATTTGCCAAGATAAACTTAAAGCAGGTGGGGTTCTTTTGGACTCAACTTCTGCCTGCATGACAAAATCATCAAAAGCCTAAGTAATACAGAGACATACCTTTGGAATGTCTACAGACATGTTTTGACATTTTAGACATTCTCAGATCCCACTCTGTGTTCCTGTTGTGCAAGGTGTAAGAAAACAGAAATCTCTCTGGGTAACACTATTTGGGTACAGAGACTCCAATTTGCAGGTCACAGATATAAATACTGAAGGGAATACTGAAGAAGTGAATTAAATACAGTCAATTAAAGGCTAATAATTTTCTCATTTACAAGCCAAAATTCAATCCAGATAAAAGCTTAGCATAAACAAGATGGGAACTGGAGAATTTAAGTCTCAAGAACCTCCTAGTCTTCTGACTTGCTTGACAATCATACTTGTAAATAATGTTAGTTATCTCAGCTGTAAACTATGTTATTTTGTTACTCTATTTGATTGAAACTGGCAATACAACAAAGTACCTAACATAATTGCAACAGGGTGAGGTCTTCTTGCTTATTCCTTCATGTTTACCTACAAGTGTTGATTTTTACAAGGAATTCCCTCAAACTTTGAGTTAAGGCAATGAAGAAATGTACTGTCACAGTCACCAAAAAACCTCATAATGAGATAATGAAATCCATTTAAATCAATGCATATTAGTTACTGGTGAGATCTGGTTCAATGACTCACTGAGCAACTTTGTGAATCAGAGAACTAAATTATTGCTTACCATAGCTTTATTCCTCAAATCCAAACTATACTTTGCTAAAAGGAAAATTGGATTGATTTTCACTGCAGAAGTATTTCAAATCCTAAATTATTACCCTGAAAATATTCAGTTTAACTCCTTTTCTGTCCTATGAACATAGTAAGGTTCATTTAATTAACTGAAATGCGGAAATGCCAATGAGCTGCCAACATCAATTTCAACCTGCATCAGGATCAGTTTCAAGCTTGAGGTAGCCAGTTCAGAGTCAAAATTTCCTAAAATTTGTGAGTTTTGGTTTGAAATTAATCGAAGAGAAAACTCTCACCCTATTTTCCTATAAACCTATAGCACTGTGCAAAATATCTCTTATTTTAGGAGTTTGTAAAGTCTGATATTGGTTCATTAGGCCTCCTAATGAACGTGGAGCCTCAAGTCTGGCATATGGGGCTTATTTTTCTCTGGAGGATGTCAGGGGCCACTGGGAGGAGGTGGTTTGGTTGCCCTGTCAGGACAGAAGGAGGGTTGGTGGGCTTGCCTCCAGTGGGTCTCCACACCAGGCTGACAGTAAGCAGCGGCTGCCACAGCTTCCCCTTGCTGCAGGAGGGGAGCTGCTACATGGCTTCCCCACAAGCTTCTGACTCGATGCCATCAACACAGAATCTGGTAGGTCATGCAGGTCTCTACAAGTTGCAGAGACTAACTCTAGAGACTGGGGCAAATGTTTACTGCTCAGAAAACAGAAACAAGGAGCTGTCAGTAGCACAGGGGTATTTTACAATCAATTTAGTGTTCCAGAGTCATCATTAGAGTCCCCAAACCCACCAGTGCAACTATGCCTAGATACTAAAGCCCTGCATCTCTCCAAGACAGCATTCTGAAAAATCCTTATGGTCCCAACGGCCTGGCGAAGACAAGGTGAAGTAAACTGCAGAGAGTCACTGGAGGAATATGTAGATGGCATCACAGACATTAGCTCAAACAGCAAGAAGCCAACATTAATCCAGTTGGTTTTGATTAGGGCTACAGAAGATCCCATTTTCAGAGTGCAGGAAGTTTTCTTATCCAAAAAGACTTGGTGTCTTAAGTTACACAGCAACTTTACTGTAGGACTCCAGAAAAAACAAAAGATATGCTCTAGTCAGTGTTAACCCTTAACAGACAAAGGAGGGGAAAATCCACTAGTTAGAATGAATCTGCAAATACACTTAAAAGAGTTACATTTAAGTAACCTTTAATCTGACATTAAATATCAATGCCCTATATTTTTTTTAAGTGTGCATTTACATAATGGATGTCAACTCTGTTCAAGAATGAGCTTCAGTGTTTTCCCTTACTTTAAAACAAGGCTGGTACTGTTATTTGGAACAGTATTTCAGATGAGAGATGGAACAATTGTTATTTGAGCTCAGTTTGTTAGTGAGAAGCTGGAGCAATATTTATGTTGCATTTGTTGATGACCTCTGAAGATATTTACTATAAAATTTTCTCTGCCTCTTCCCTCCCTCACTCTGACATCTTTCAGTATATAGTTGCTGCCTGCCAGTTACGGCCCCCAAAAAAATGCAACACGGTGACAAAATTTTACTGCAAGTATTAGTTGGGTACTTTTCGAGAAAGTGTGCAGTACTGACATTTACATATATTTATTTTTGATAGGATGTGCAGCTTTGTTTTTTGTTGCTTATGTGCTTACGTTTTTTGCTGCTTCTGCACAGCGGAAATGGATTTAACAGACAGATGTAGATGAACAAATAATACAAAAGCCTGTTTACTTCCTGGCAAAACATATCTGCATGCTCTGACACTGAGCATCTTCATTTACTTGTAGGTCACCAAGTGAGCCAGGCCCAGTACACTTGTCAGCTACAAAATCAGTAGCCAAGTATCTAGAAATCTCACTTCATTTTGCATTGAAAAATTAAGCCAACACCACTTCTTAGACAGAAAATGGTAAATATATAAAAACCTGGAAACCATGGGAAATCCAAAATCAGGATCACTGCTTTCCCTTATAGAGATCATGATCAGCCATACTGACTTATTTCAGATTATGGAAAAGCAGTACAAAGAGTAAGATGAAGGTCTCTGAGAGAGCACGGGAACATAAAACCCCAGGTGCCCCACCCTGCTGGACCAGCAGTGCACACAGAAGGAGGCACCACTTTTCAGCTTCAGCAGTTATGGTTAGAGGGGTTATGTGGAGTGCCTTGTTCCTGGCATCATCAAAGGCTGACTATTCACCAGAACATCCCTTACCATGAACATCTCCCTAGACAACCCACGGACAGCACCAGCATTTCCCAGAAGCTGGCAGGATTTGGAGGATGGCAGAATTCATCTACAGGGGTTAAAAGTGAAAGCCCTATTGCCAGAAAAAAAAAAAAAACAAACTGAAAAGTTTTCAGTTTCTTTACCTATGAAGAAGAAAGAACACAAGAATGGAATTTTATGTAAAGTGTATGTATTCAAAATAAAAAAGACATAATTCAGTCACATTTGAATATGAATATATATCCACTTCTACTTCATGAATGAAAACTGCTTTATTTTCTCTCAGTCTTTATAAGGGCACACATGATCAGTACTATTTCCAGCTAGCCTAGACCTGATTTTTCTTCACGTTTTTCATTGCCAAGTGAGAACTAAATTGTCCTCAAAACTCTGCTCAACCAGTAAGTTATTCCCTCTGTCCTGGGAAAACTGATGGATCCATTTTGCCCCTTATGTCTTTCTACATCAGCCATATCAAGCTCTCCAATGGACTTACAACCCAGAAAATACCCTTAATCTGCAAGACTGATAGCAGCACATGGCTGAGTGGCAGTAACTACTGGCGTGGATGAATGCAATCCATCAGAGCCCAAGTCCTCCCTTTCCCAGGAGCTCCTCTTTACTCCCGACTCCCAGCCAGTCCTCCTGCTTTGCTTGTCCTCCCTTCCCCAGGCATCCAGACAAGGAGGTACAAAAAGGAGAATCCAAACTCTGGTTTGACAATTTCCTTTGATGAAAAGCACAGTTGCCAGAAGCGTAACAGTGTCAACACTAAAACTGTTGGGGTTTCAGTCTGTTTTGATGAAGACAGTGAATAACAGTTTTTTTCAAAGGTTACATGGAGGGGTCTGTGCAGTACACAAGGACAAATTGAGATCTGCTTGTGTCTGAACACTGAAGTTAACACAGCATCCAGGCTGAATGCTGCAGGGCCCAAGACTAAGCGGTCACTGGTTCTCTTATGTTATTTTTTACACACTCACTAAGGGGTTTGCATCAGTATAGAGTCCATCAGGTGAAAAAAAACCAAACCAACAGGGTCTCAATTTTTTTATTTTTTTTTCAGATTTGCCGTCCTTTATTTACAACAGTGGCAAAACAACTTCAATCAAAATGAGGTTAAGATTATTTTTAACAGATGTTCACTGCTGGCCTGACCCAAAATCCATTGACGTCAATGAGAAGACTCCATGGGGCTTTGGATTGGGTTCTAATTGTTGGAAAAATTAATGTTATTGTAAACCACTGGTCAGTGCTGTCACATGCTCCCCTTCTGTGCCAATTCTATACGACCGGATAACAGCCTCACATAAATCTGTTCCAACTGTTGTCTAGGAGGCTAAAGGACACAGAGGTTTATCTTTTTAATTCCGAACTGCCCCCTCTCCTTCCCAGCACACTCCATGGCCCTACTGCATTTACATTTGACAGATTGAGCATTATGGACACTATTCATAAAACCAGAATATTTCACAGCCAGACACTGAGTGGAAATAATGGAATTAATGCTGACTGAGTGAAGACAGCTGAGCTACAGATATGTATGAGATGAATACCTTGGTTCCCATATTTTCAATAGAGATTTTTATTTATTTTTATTTAAATACAGACCTGAAAGAAGGGTTACACTTACTGTTAAGAAGACAGAAGTCTATAAATGGGTAGGAGCCACGGCGCTCGGAGACAACCCCTGTCTGACCTCTCACCCGTGCATCTCCTGCAAAACACAAAAACCCCAGAGACATTAGAAGGGGCAGCTGCCTTTCTCTGATGTTTTGATCTAGATCTATTTTTTAATACAAAGTGACGACATTACCCTCTTCCAGTGGGAAAACTAAGGTCCAAAAAATCATCTCCCATGACATCCCTGGGTAATTGGGTAAAGCAGTATAGCTGATCCTCTTATCAGAACAAAGACATAAAAAACCCTTCATTGCTGGCTGGGATTAAACCACAACATTATCCCATTGAACAGCTTCTTGCCCAGCAAGCAGCCTCTCATAGCTTCAGGAGTAGTGCAGACATCTGTTTTTTTTTCCTCAGGCAAGAACAGGTAGGACTCTAGGTAGGACTGTCATGGCTTCACACACAAAGCCTAGTCCAATCCTGGACTAGGCTCACAATACAACTGACCTCCAAAGTTGTGGGACTGGTCAAAATCAACAGTTGATGAAAAAATCCCCCCAAAAAAGTATGGAGATTTTTTTGAAGTTAGGTAGGTGGTTTGTTTGCTTGTTTGTTTGTTTCTGTTTAACTTTCTGCTCTTTGAGCACTCTGGAAAATGCAAGCCTTCTCCTCAAACACTGCAGCTGTTTTATGTAAGTGAAAACCTGATGTTCTCAGATAAGCATTACTCTGAAGTGTTAGTATGTATATTTAAAGATGACAAAGTGCCAACACAATACTAAGAATTAGTACTGCTGTGCAACTCACACTGACTAGGTGCTGACTTATCATGTAATATTCAAGAAAAGGCAAAACTAATTTAAGGAGAAAAATGCTCCTCAGGATGAATAAGAGTTACAAAACCTCTCTCCAAGTAAACTAAAAGTAGTAGGAAGCAGATGTCATTTTTATGTTTCCATAACTTTAAGTATCTTGTAGTGCAATGTAATTATTTCTTTACAGGCAAGTAACAGGACCAAAATACTAAAAACTCTTAAATAAGATGAAGTTTGGAGACTTTGGAGGTTCCAGTTAGAGTTTGGAGACTTTGAGGTTCGAGTTAGAGTACTTTAGCTCTTTACCATACTAATTCCTCTTGTACAGAAACAGAGACCACAATATTGAAAGCATACCCACTGCACATCCTTTCACAGCTCACACTGTAGTCCTCTCAAAGTTTGCAATAAATTATGAATTATTAGTTAGTTTGAATTGCACTTCCTCTGGGATACAAATATAGCATCTGACTAATCTAAACAATAATTTAAGTATTTGGCTGCTAGTGCTAGCTTCTACTGCTTGTGTTTAAAAACAAGAAAACATCATGTAGCATAAAAGAAGGACCTAGTTAAATGCTGTTATTTTTTTTCCCCCGTCTAATGTTCACTTAAAATGTGCTTACAATTATGTTTAAGGGAAGAAAGCCAAGTAGAATTATTAAGTTAAATATTTGAGGTGGAGAAAAACTTCCGTGCCCTCTAGGGGTCCTTAGAGATACGAAAGACGTAAGAGGGTGCATGCAAATTAAGAATATTTCAAACACAGTCACTCTTGATTATAAATATAAATCTAGGTCCTCTCACCCTTACTTTCACTTTGCTTTTTTGTTTCCAGAGACAGAACACATGTTCCCTGTTCTCAGCTCCTGCTCGACAACCTCTCTAAGGAACCAGTCCAAAACAACTCAAGCTGTTGTTGACCGCACTTGCCCCTCCTGATAGCAGGGGCAGGAGGTGCAAACCTCTACCTGCTCTTCAGCTGTTCCACTTCAAAGGCTTGGTAATGCCGTGGGTCTACCTCCATCAGCAGTTTAAAATTACATGCAACTTGAGGCAAGGAAGGTATACGAACCCAACCCCCTTCAATCCTTGTGTTAAAGAGTAGAAGGGTGGAGCAAATAGCTGTAGAGTTTGTAAAACACCGACGCAAGATTCATCAGCACCCACGAGCCAGAGCCCATGAAGCAGCAGCCAGACTTAAAAGCATTGCTCTCTGCCACAGGTAGCCCCATCAGATTGGCTCGTGTGTACAGAAAGAGTAAGAATGGCAAGCATATGGTACACATTATACAAACCCCAAAAAATCAGGCAGGCTTGAGCCTGTTGCTAATACAGGCATCAGCAAATTAAGAACGGGTGTGAATTCAGAGCATGCCTTGACCAAGGCTTTTGTTTTTCTGTAGGCACTAACAGGAAACTGCAAGTAATCCCTTGCATTACACATTGATAAACATGTCACTTGTGACTATATCAGCAGAGCTATTAAAAAAAACAAACAAAAAATTAACAAGAGAAATTCAGACTCCAAAAATCTGAAAAAACACCCAAAGCATATAATACTATAATACTGTCAAGACTAATTTTCTTTCTAGACATACAATAATATATCTATCAAATCAAAGGAGGTACCATAGTACTAAAGAAAAAGAAAACCACACACAGTCAGGTATCAAAGACTGCTTAACTCTGATCTCAATAGTACGACCCCAAATTTTGAGGGAAAGAATGCTAAAGGTAGGTGGACAACTTTAAACCCAAAGACAACACAATGTGGGCTTACCAAAACTAGATTATACAAGATACTTAATTACCTCAAATAAAATAGCTAACTGTTAGACAGAAGGAAAAGAAAGCAATACTGTAGTGCAATTTAACCATATGGGCTTCATTACACATACAAGAGAAGGCAAGAGATGAGTACAAAAACTGAAGACTAAAAATAAGAAAATAACATGGTACACTGAAAGGAAGATTTTGCTTGGGAACAATTACTCCATGATCTCCATCACATTTAGAAAATTCATACTGGGAACGGTCCTAAAGAATTTTTATTGATGATCTTGACACAGAAGAGCCCCAGTGGTATTTGAGGCTAACACGATGCTGGGATACCAGGTATTAACAGCTACAGCTATTTTAAATTAAGTTCACTGGTACTGTCACCTTTTCCATCCCAACTGCTCTGGATGTTCTTGGTAGCCCAGCTTCCTCCCATGGTGCTGCTGTCTCATATAGAACTACAGACTAGCCAAATTAGATGCTTATGTACACTATTCAGAGCAATTCCAGCAAAGAGAGGGGAAACAGTGGAGCTATTGATGCCATTAGTAAGAAATGTGAATGAGTTTTACTAACTAGCAAAGCCCAGGAACTGAAGTCTTGGCAAATTGGTGATGATTCCAATTGGCTATTTGTGTAATTTTACTTTTTTTTTACAGACAATGTAAGTTTGGGTTGTCTCTAACACTACAGGAATCTATATGCAGAATAAATCTGCATCCCTGCTGACTTAGGAAAAGCCACTAAAATCTTTATATTCTTACATGATTATTAACTTTATCCTGAGGGAAGGCAAGTTTCTGATGAGTCAAAGATGTTATCAAGTCGCTCTACCTCATGAATTTGTTATTTCAAAATACTTCACCAGGTGCCACCTAGTCTCTCTCTGCATCATTAAAGAAAGATTAGTTAGGAAGTGGTGGTGGGCTAAAACAACCACACCTCCCTTCCTCCATTTTTTCTTGGCTCATGTATTTGGAAAATATTTATATACTTCCCTATTACTTTTAATTACATCTAAGTACACTCAACAGAAAGACAAGGAAGAGGGGTTGCACCAGATATACAACTTATCACATGGGTTTTAATTTCCAAGAGGCGAGGGCCGTTCATGACAACATGCTCAATGTTATTTTTTTGCTTTGACAGATTACTCTGAGATTACTGACTTTAACCAGTCTAGCAGACCTTTCCATCTCTTTGTCTCCACCTTAAAAATAAGGCTAAACAGTTGTTCTGACAATTTATAAACTTACCAGTTTTAGATAAATAATCCTTTTCAGAGCGAAAGGAAGGATTCTGTAGTAACAAGGCAGGAAATTTTGACAGCTCATTGTGCTCCCAAATGAAACAAGCAGGGTGAAGGGAAATGGTCAGGGTACAGGTTCTCCTTGACTGCTTTGGGCTGAAGATGCAAGGCTGGAATATCTGCAGCTGCAAACACCAGGGGTTGCACCCTCACTGGTGCCAAGCTGCCAGAAGAGCTTTCAGGAGGCACATCTCCCAGGGGTGCTGTGCTCCTGAATTTTACTTTGTTCTGGTTAAAACAGACAGGAAAACAAACCAAATAAGCCAAAGCAACCTACATTAGGAGCCAGTGCTGTGACTGGCATGCACGACAGTGTACAGGCATAAGAAAATCGGCTCTGGGGCAAGAACCATGGCACTACTGCAGCCTTAGCATCACGGGCACTTCAAGATGGTTCAGAAGGGTTAAGAAAAAGTGAGGCAGCTCTTAACTGCCTTTCACATCTGGAGGAAAGAGCCATCTGCACCGAGGAAAACAACTTCTCCAAGACTTGCCTGAAATGGCATGAGATTCAATTTCACTGAGCAAGCACAACAAATTAGGAGAGAAAACACCGCCATAGCTGTGACAAAACAAGAGAGTAGCTTCATCCAGCAGAAGTTAGGACGAACCACCAAATTATTGATTCTATTTAGTACACAGCTCCATGTGGTAAGTCAGGAATACCACAGCAAATTCACAAGAGGTTACAAGTATTTATTCGAGTCAAGCTTTCTTCCAATCTTCATTCCAGTATTTCTTAAGTTGACTGTTCAGCACACATACTGCAGTGGCTGACAACTTTTCATGGAAAACCAAGCAGCAGTAGTAAGGCCTCTTTGAGACTTCATGGAGCCCATGGCTCCTCCACTCTTTCAGTTATGAAAAGGCTTGAGATTTCTGACCTGAAGGAAGAGGACTTGACGATGTTTTAAGCATCAATCTGGTTTTAGTGGAAAGCTTTCTAGAAGAGAGAAGTGTTGCTCTGTAAAAGTAGCAAACTCAGATGAAAAGTTACATTAAAAATGAATACCAGAATAACTGGATTTATTTTTTTATTTGAAGAGATCTAATGCTGGTTCATGGTGATTCATGCTGGTTTGGATTATTTTCATTCTGTTGTATTAGTGCTATAAATGTTACTGTAAATTCTTGTTTGTAGAAAGCATAAATATTTCTCATGTGCATCAGATCTTCTGAACAAAACCGTTTCCTCTGAACAGACACAGAGAGACTGATTTAAGGGTTACAGACTCAGGACGACTTCCCTTTGCAGCATGAGAAACTGTAGCAGCCACTTCACTGTATTAATTTGTAAGCACTGCATTTTTAAGCATGTAAATATTCCGAAATGCAAGGTTTTCCATGCCATATGCTGCATGGTTCTACTATTTCTGCTAATAGTCCTAATGAGCTTAGAAGTATTGATTTCATCCAATGTATTCTGCAGTTTTGTTTCAAAACGCTCTGCAAAGGCAAGGAACTGCGGATACTCCCTTTTTACAAAAAGGGGATAAAATGATGATGTAGAAATGTGATTCAGTTTTGTAGACTTTTTTGTATAGAAAATCACTTAGTTTCCCTTGTAGTGTTCCTACCTTGTGAATGAATTATTTTTATTTATTACCAGTCAATTACTTGAAGTTCAGCTATTAAAAATTCCTCTTCTAGCTGCAGATGAGACATTTCACGCATCCTCTATTTTCTGAGTAATTTGAAGTGAATGATGGTTCTTGTGTTCAACAAGAGCTACTGGTAGTGCTTTACTGTACCTGCCAGCTCTAATTTCTGCCCCCCTTTACTGACCAAAATCCATACCACTGTTATATTTTAACCTCTTAAACACTACTATCACCACTCCTTGTGCCGATCAGTAAAATGCAAGAAAGAGAAGCTGTCAAGTGTTCATAAAACCCTTCTCAGTGCTGAAATTCTCTTGGTATTTCTTACGTGGATATAGAAGAAGACCCTAGAATCCACAGGCATACTTTTAACAGCTGTCCATTCTGACAAATGAACAAGTTAAATGAGTATTTTACAGACACTCTTGAAATCCTCTCTCAAACCATATCATATGACATCAGTGACTCTGGTGAAAAGACTGAACTGATGTATCTTGAGGCAAAGCTCTTAGAACATGCAGACTTTGGAAGAAGTTCTTGCAGATAAGTGAAAACCAAAAGGATGAAAAACTGCCACAGAGAACCAGATAAGAGCAGTCATCAGAAACTGAGATACTGAAGCAGTACCCACATTTCCCTCTTCACAGACCTGTTTGTTCTCACATGAGCAAATATAGAGCCTGCAACACTAACATCTGACTGAAAAAAATGGCCAGAGTTGACTGGACAGACATCAACTCTTCGTTGCATGAGCTAACAAAGGTAGGTTTCTGAACTATCAATGTATTATATTGCACTGGAAATTCTTTCACTTGTTTTTGAGTTTGATAATGGCCTACAAATTATTGCCTTAAGGTCAAACGTATTTCACAAACTTCTAGGTCTAAATGAGTAGAGAGAAGTAGGTGCCTCCGCCCAGTGACTCATGCTTAAAGAGACTGAATTACCTTTCAAAGACCCATGCTTCTGACTTTGATGCAGATGGAGTCTAAGACCATTCTTTTCCTAAATTAGGTGCCATGATTATAAGCAGAGCCTAAGGGGGGAAGAATCCAAGACCTCACCCTTGAGGACTGTGTTCATAGAGCTGAGACCACACCAAACCCCTTACCTGTGAGTATGCCTGCGAGTATGCCTTTCACTGTGATCATCCCTGTGACTATTTGGTAATAAACATAACACCTTTAGTTCACCCATGTAGGCACACCCTCAAAACATGTATGTACTGTGTACACTCATACAGGGTAGTATTATCCCACAGCTAAATCAAACTAAACCCAGCATTTGTTATGCAATAGCCATCAGAGTACTGTGTCTGGATAAAATGCAGTAACTTATCTCTTTGATTCTACTTTCAGTGTTTTCTAGATAAAAATACAAAAGTTTATTACAAAAGTTTACATCAAGTGCTAAACCACAGGACACACAGACAAAGAGGGAGCTAAGAACAGGCAATTTGCACAGCCTGATTAATCAGGAACTTTTCCTTTCAAAGACATGACAGATTCAGATACAGAAAGAAGCTTGCCAGTACAAATTTTGCAAAATTCAGCCAATGGCTCTCACATGCAGACAAGTGTTGTTACCTAGCAGGAAAGAATAGGGAGTTAACTAAAACCAGGAGACAGGTCTTAAAAAAAAAAAAAAACCAACAAGAAAGAATGGAGACCTGTATAAATACATCATTTTAAGTGCAGAAGACAGAAGTTATCTATCATCACCTCCACACTTGAAAGGTACAGTTTAGACAACCATCTTGAATTAAGTAAATATTTTTGTAAAGAGTGAGCCATCTACTACCTAGAGGGGCTAAGGTCAATAGTAAGAGGAAAAGAAAACCCTGGGAGAACAGTAGCACACAACTGACAGCACCGTGAAAGTCTCTCTGCTGCAATCCCAAATGGAAGCACTCTGGCTGACTTGAGGCTTACCATATTGCTGCAGCTCAGCAGGGCTGGGGCAGTAACAGAGGCACTGTACACCCAACAGGATCCTCTTAGTAAAGGGGATACAACCATTCCAAGTTCTAATGCTAGGAACTACCTGTTTGTATCTTCAGGTTTTGTATGGCATTATTGGTGGGGCATTTCTGTCTCCAAATTGATCACTGACTTTACAGGAAAAGTGCCCTATACATAGGGCACTGAACTGTCCTGATATTCTCATCTTCCTGAATGGTTTGATAGCTTGTAAATTGTTCTGCATTAGAGGATAGGAGCCATGTCAGCAGAATTAGGTTCTTTCATTGCCATCATTGCTATTACTCTAGAGCCCTGCTGGAAGGCAGCAAAACTTACTGGTTTTCCTACAAATGAAATTGAAACGTAACACCTTAAAAACTAAAGGATACATCCTGCAATGTTAAGAGCTGTAATAAAGGTAATAACAGCTAGAGCACAGTCTTAGCAACAGGAAGTAGGTTGCATTACCATGGCAACTCTGAACATAATATCTTACTGTCATTCTATTCCCATCCCCCTCCCAAATAAATTACAGCATAAATAAAAGAACATTATTAGTTCTTCAATTCAAAATTTTTTATTCAAGTCTTCAGCTAGACTCTCAACTACTGAAATAAACATGCATTTAATAATAAACTTCTAAGACATGTACACTCCCAATTCCAAGTCATTAGGCTTTCATTTTGTATAACAGAAAAAGCACAAAAGATCTGTTTTGGTCTAAGACCAATGCCAAAAAGAGGTATAGAACTCAAATCTCTATGCCCAGTGCATTAGGTGAAGCTACTTCTGTTGTCATTCCCCAAAGATAAAGATTTTCTTCACTTATAGACACACCAAAACCCTAAGTTATCCCAAATATAAATTACATTTACTTAACTGTAATAACATTCTAGATATAGATACTTTTTCAGAGACCCTTTTTTATTTGCCTGTGTATTGTAACTTCAAACTGAATTCTCTCAAATATCTACATCTTATATTGGATTTCTTAATTGAAGATTGTTAATGCTTTAAATGCTTCTACTGTGAGAACACAACTGGACTCCTTGAATCCACCAGTGAGGGTTTTGCAGCTGAAGAACAGACTCTTTCTGCAAAAGGTTGAGCTAATTTTCAAGCATTTATTCAACCAAGTCTGCCTTATTTTCTGCATTCTCATTTTTCACCCACCAATAGTATTTGTTAAGTGATCTCTTAAGCTAACTTTTCATTTTTTGTTCTACAATTTCCTCAAGAACCACTGTTTGTAAGTATACACATTTAATGGGTTGCACTGATGAGCCACAAGGTATCATTCTCATTTTCCGCTAAGGCACTATTATGTTGGCAAGCAGAAAACAGTTAATACTACAATCCATGTAAATCTAGCACAGCCACTGCTTAAAATTTGATATATTATATATACTTAACTTATGCAAAATAACAATGGATATAATGACATTTTTTTTTTTTAGTTCAGTAATTTGGTATTAACATTTTTTGTTTCTGAGAAAGAGAGGGCATGCTTGGAAATAACATGCAGGATGATAATTATAAGCCCTGAGCTCATTTCCTGGTTTCTTATGGAACAAACTATTTTCTTTCCATGCCTCAGTTTTCCACTTCTGTGTTTTGTTTGTTTTGAGTAGACAGTGAGCTCTCTAATGCAAGGCCTCATTGGTTCAACAGTGTTTTCTACCTGGTCCTGGTTTCTACATTACCACAATTCAGAGACTAATTATCTCTTCTTTTTTCACAACCAACAGTTAAGTTAGACAACACAGAAGAAAATTAAAGCAGACGGGTTTACTCGCGCCATTAAATCAAAATTTGCTTTCAACTCTTTAATGTGACACTTAATGAAATTTCCCTCTATTTCCACAGCTTTGCCCACAAGATTTTGCCTCCCTCTCTTTCCCATTAAACTACAAAAGACATATATTTAAAACCATAAGTAGTAATACAGCAATTGCCACTGACTACTTTTGGAAAGCCTAACATTAGCCAAAACCTCAAGTCTATCAATAGTTTTTACGGAATGGTAGTCAGCCTGTGGAGCCAAGTAGGAAAAGCACAAGACCCTCTGAATTTGCTACCCTCTGATTTTCTGCTGAGATTGCACAGCTGCCATTTGCCTCACACAAGGAGGCTGAGTCTCTGCTGATTCAGTCTGTCTCACTGTATCTAACATGTGGTGCTTGCACAACCCGTTAAGGTGCATCAGTACCAAGCCAATGTTGGAGATGAGTGAGACACAATAAACTAAATTTGCCTCAATCTTGTGCATTAACCACAGGATGATCCTTCCTTGTCACAGTTTCTGCATGTTCTTCATCTCCTCTTTTCCTCTTTTCCTCTGCTCTGCACTATACATATATACACATGTACCCCTAACTCTTATGTGACCCTTCTTCCTCGCCTCAGACTCAGCAGTAATTCAGCCTCCCATCTGCCCACTGCCTTCTCCTAAGGCTGGAGTACTGTGCAACCAGCCCAGCAGCACTGGCTGCTTATACTTCCTCATAGGGCTACCCCAAGGGTCGTCATGGCTGGAGAGAGCAATGACAAGGAGATGGAGGAGAAGGAAGCACTGAGCACTGGCTTGGAACCACAGGGAGATGCCTGTTATATCTTGCAGGAGAAGACTTTACTCAAGACACGAAGCTTTGCTCTGATTAAAAGCTGTATCTACATGGGAGACTGCCAGAACAAATGTATTGAGGTTAATAATATGAATTACTTCTGCACATTATGTATTGCAATAAATTATTCTCTTTCTTTTGAATTCAAAAGAAGTATCTATGGTAAGTAACTATGAATCTTCCTTGTTATTTTTAAATTTGGTCTAGTATCTCTATGGAACCTACAAATACATCCACTATTGATCAATAAGGCAAGAGAATTTTGTCCAAAATAAGCACTGTTTTTTAGCAATAAGGTAACCTTAGTATTATTTGCTTATTCAAGATGAGTATTTCCTGAGCCAGTCCTAGGCTAGTCCATACCTTATCATGCAATACTCCTTAATCCTAAAGTATTTTTTAAATGAAAAGATAGCATAGGTAGGTAACATAACTATTTGGAATGAAACCCATTCCATTTTGATACTAGACGCAAGAACAAAGTGGCATCAAGTGGAAGCTGAGCTTAACTGTTCGACTGTTTGGAAAATACTTTTCTAAAAGATCTAAAAAACCCCAAAACTGAAACAAAAAAAACCCACAAAAAAACACTTCACCCAAATGATCAAATCCACCCCTAATCTGGCTATAATTTAGCAAATATGCTACCTCTTACACTTAAACAGATCACTGATCTGGATCACTTGCTTTTTACAATGCATTTAAAATTCAAAACATCAGAAAAGGTTGGCACAAGAGAAAGCTCTCACTTTCAAACATTAGCCTAGGCTCTGTGCCCCATTCCGTGTTATCGTTCAGTTGCCTTAAATATCTATAGTCTAAAGTACAATTAAAGAGGAGTTAACCTTTTTTCTTCATGGCACTCTTAAGAGAGGTAAGCACAAGCTGGCTCTAAGGAAAATAACTGCCTACATATTTCTGTAATTACAAAACACCTGATAAACACATCTAATTAGGTGCTTCCCATGGACTGGTTATTTCCCCAGAACCTGGTTTTGTGTTTCCTGGGATGGCTGAACCCTGACCATGACACAAAGCAGTAGCAAGTGGCATTTGGGCCTCTTCCCCCGCTGATGTGCTGGCAACCAGAGCTTCACTGAGCCCAGGAAATGTGCAATGTTCCAGGTAGCCTCTACCAAACTTCTTACGGCAAATACGGGCTTCCACTCCAGCTGTTTAATCCAGAAACTGCAAAAGTTTATCACCTGAAAGGAAGAGCAACTAGCAAGATACACAGAGAAGGTTAAGCATGGCTTACCAAAACCAGACCCCCTTTCACTGTCTCCTTCCCTCATCCCATAATTATGTGCACTGAGTGTTGATCTCACTTTGACAAACAACAATGTCCCATAAGGGACCTGCACTGAACATCACCCTTTGTGAAGAAAGGCCAAGCACACCCGAGGAGAGGGAAATCCTGTCTTGCCCTGGAAACAAATAGATTGTGCTGGGGCCCTCACTGAGGAGGATGGACAGAGCAGGGGAGAGAAAGCATTTTTCCCTTCCTCCTACTCTGCACCTACTTCCACAAGAAGTCAGGAAAAATACGGTTTTCAGACAGTGAACTTGCTGCTCAACATTTGCATCAATACATATTTGATTAATAATCTTCCAAAACCACCATGAATGGACAAACCCATGAATTAACACTCTAAAAATTGTACAAATTATTTATCTGCTAATTGGCCCAACCCAGCAGTCTTCATTTATGAACAACTATACTGGAGCTACACCTAGAGACTATCTGCAATTCAGGCCCACTGTGGCATAAACCTTGCCAAAATTTTATTTACTGTGTCAGCATCAAGAAACAGGAGGCATATACAGGCAACCCACTGGGAAGGCAGTCAGCAAGGAAGCTTTTTGGGGATGCTGGCAGTCCAGGGCATGCTGCCATCATACCCCTTCTGGAAGCCAAGACACATAGTACTATCTTCCTGTTTAATGTCTTCCAATTACTTCATCCTTTAAGAAGCGCCATTAGTAAATATATTTAATTTTTTAACTTTAAGGTTAACTTCGTATTTGAAGTTTCCACTAAAAGCCCCATGCATTTCATCCCTGTTTTTAGTTAACAAAACCAAAACAGCACCTAAAATATTAACCACATTTCAGATGTTTTCACATGAGAAATGCCTGGTCCTCTGATGGACAGCATACACTGCAATACTGCCTTTCTCCACAACCAGGACTGAAAACAGAAGCTGAGGCTTTTGTCTCCTGTGTTTTAACATACTGTTAGGGAATTCAAATAGTTGCTCAAGTCTTTCACAAAGAACAAAGAATTGCAATCTAAAACTTGTAATTCAACAAAGATAGTTTTTTGGATGGAAGCAAAGAATACTGGAGATGTTTTTATAAATCCCAAAGGAACAATAAACTATGCAAACAGTAATTTAATTTTGTTTTGTCTCAAAATTTACCTTTCAATTACAATTTAGCAACCCAAGAGTTCTGTCTTAGATATTGAACAGATTCTTTTCTGAGCAATCCAGCTCCTCAGGGTCCTCCTCAAATAGTATTTTAAAGGAGAAAAAGCAAGACAGTGCTTCAGTATTTGCTCTTCACAAACCCCTGTAAATTCCAATAGAGAATAGCTCTGGCAGAGACCTTTTGGCATGTGCATGTGAGGACACATAAAAAGTATTTCTCAACTCATACTCTTGTGCAATTCATACTAAGCAAATTTTTTTTTCTTTTTGTTTTGCATTTGGTGGGGATTTTTTGTTGTTGTTCTGTGAATAGAAAGACATAACAGAAAAAAACAGTAAGATTACTGTCTTTTTCTTCAAAACAGATCAGCTCGAATAAACATTGAGTATAACTTAAAGCAACATTTGGAAAAAAGTTTTGTTTGTCCTAGAATCTACCTTAACAGTATATTCAGAAGCTAAGGGTTAGCAAAGAAAAATCAAGATCTGAATGAAAATAATCTTAACTAGTTAGACTCTACTTCCAAATGATATCTAATATAAAGGTTCTGCAAATTAGGTTTTAAATTAATACAGAAAAGCAGTTCAGGAACGCTGCTAGAAAACTCCCAAGAACGTTCTTTTCCCAAATATTTGGCTGACTGAACCAGTGAAACACATACCTAAACACTTGGAAATTTTGAAAAAGTTAAATTTTAATTTGGTTCTACACTGATGAGAAAGTCTATGAAGATTTGTAAGAATCAGCTCATCATTATCACATTACTGAAGAATGTAATAAAATTCTGTCTATAGCTGTAAAACTGACTAATGTTTTGGACCAGGCTGTAATACCAGATGTATATTACTGGGAAAAAGACTGTATTCCATTAGTCCCCACACAAGTGTAGCAAGGTAATAGACACTATTAGTTCACAGCTATTCAAACACAGATGCTGTATAAACTACATGGTGAAAAACATTGATTAAAATTCTACCAGCTGACAGAACTGTGCCTAATATCTTTACAAAGGACATATATTCCAGTTCACCTTAAAGTAAGCCTCCTGTTTTATTCCCGGCCCCCCCCCCAATACCAAACAGCTGAATAATTCTCTCTCCAGAATGCAACATGATCCATTGCAGCAGGAAGGGACTGGTATAGAGAAAAATAAATCAATTCTGCCAGCACCATCTTATTTGTTTAGTACACTGCAGCTGTGAGCTCATACTTCAGATTAGTTGTTTCAGTATGAGATGTTCCTATTCTCCCAGTCTTTTTGAGATAAAGCTCAGCAAAAGTTTGTTGGGTTTTTTTCCCCCTAGATATAGGAAGAACAGTTTTTTTCTGGATCTCAGGTATCAAGTACTGGTGCCTTCGGTCCCTGTGTTGGCTCCTGCAGTTGCTCTGAGATCTGCTGGCCCATCTCTAGGTGTCCCATGAGCCCTGGACATCAAGAGATCTCATGCACAAAGGCCAGTGGAGGTGGTGGCTACATGTGGTTACTCCCCACAAAGGGGCTGCCCTGCTTTTTCACGTGAAAAGATAAATCTGATTCTTCTGAACTGACTTTCCATTTGTATAATAAAAGGGGAAAATAATTTCAACTCTGTGGAAATGGGAATGAGGTTCTGGGGGTGACCTAGTTGCTTTCCCATTCCTTGATCATCTCTGCGACTTCATTTTCCAATCTCAGTAACTGCCATCATCACTGGGCATCCCAGAAAAGTAAATGTGCTGGTCTGGGGAGCTGTTGGGAGTAACAAAAGAAGAAAGAGACAGGTTGTCCTGAGCCTTCCACAAAAGGAACAGCTGATGCAGCACTCCCCCAGGCCCCTGGGGCAGCAGCAGCAGTCACTGCTCCCAAATCTTTCATTTTACGAAACTGAATGACTGCATCTGCATTCAGATACTGCAAAATCTGCAGATACTGCAGGAACCACTGTGGTCAGTGAAAAATCCAAGTTGTTGGCGCTGGTGAAGGATGAAACAAACTCAGGCAAACAGGATCCTACCATTACTAAAAAATATGCTATTCTGGTTGCATATTACTGAGGAGTCATGAAATTTCAGATCAGAAACTGAGTTGGAAATTACAACTTGTAAAAATCCCATGTATTCAAGACCTTGATCAGTCTCAGAACTCCATCTCCTAAAAAGAAATAGAGACACCCAGTACTCCCAGGGACAGTCACGTCAGGTTGTGAGGAAATTCAGCTGAGACAACACACTTTTAAAAAACTAGACCCAAAAATTCACTTACAATTTTTTTTCCCCTAGTCCAATAAATACCTGAAGTGGAACAGACAGAAAGTGCAAGAAATTGAAATTAATATACACTTTCTAAAAAGAAATATATGTAACTGTTAGTAAGAAGTAAGCCCTGTATCCATCCTCAACATGCTAACACATACAAAGGAAAAAATACTACATTATATACTAGTATCTAGAGATATCAGTGAAGAACGGAGAAACTGAATTGGGTTTTAGCAAATTACTAAATTGCTTTCAGCCAATACTTGTCTAGCAGATATAAAAGGTACGATATCAGATTTTCTTTCTCTGTAAAATGAACTTCTCAGAGAAGAGCATACAGAGCTAAACCAGTGCAGTACAGAGGCTGTTATTTGAGGTTCTTTCACAACTACAAGGTACTGGAAAAAGAAGCACCTTTGCCAACACTCTTTATAGCTTACTTACAATCCCCAGAAAATGTGCATAATCATAAAAATAACAGTAGCCACAGACTACACGTTTTCATTACATTTATGAGAGGGTGGAGAGAGCCAGGGGAGGTCAAAGCCAACTATTCTACATCTTTCTTCAGTGTTTCGTTCAAGTGTCTTTCCCGCATGTATTTTCTCTTAGTTTCTCTGAGATGTTATGTGCTAAGTTGAAATCAAATACTTTTTAGCTCACATGAAAACCTATGTCATCTAATCAATACTGGTGCAGGCAGTGCTATGAGAATTTTTCTATAAATATTATCATTACATACAGTAAAAGTAAACATACTGGAAAAACCCTCCTACACCACAGGACATCTTCAAATATCTTCAGATGATTTCACATCGTAGTTCTTGAAGGACAGCATGTTCCCTGAACAAAACAGTCTTACGTGTTTGATAGATTCTGAGAAGAAATTCTCCAACAACCTTAATTCTGTAGTCTTATAAACAGTAATAAATAGGACAGATGTGAAGTGTATTTATTTTATTGAAAGCTCTTCTGCACATCTAAGAAAGCTTCATCTCTATCCATTCTTAAAAAGGCTTTATTATTTTACACAGTAAAATAAACTTTCAGTAAGACCTCATCTTTTTTCTGTCACATCAGTATGAATTAATTTGGGGGGGTGTCCCTTCCCAATATGTGGGGTTTTTTTTCAAAACATCAGGCATCTAATATTTCAGATTTACCATAATTAATTTTATACCCAAAGACTGCCAATGTGTGTTTGCTATTGTTTTTAAGAGTAGAAGTGGGTTTGTATAAACAACCCTACATCATCTGCCTAGCAAGCTATCAGCTCCATCTGTGAGTAGCCCTTTAGTTTGGAAGTTCCTGCCTAATTACTGCAGACAGATGTTGTCCTGCTGTAGCTGTAGACATGGTAGAGGCTCCTGCCATGTTAATTAACCAGCTAAAGACATTCCTTTCATGGACTGAAAAACCTGGAAACAGAGTAGAAATGTGACTCTCACCTTACCTCATTTTTTTTCCCCTAAACATAATTTTCTCTATATTCCCTGCTAGATGCTCAGTGGAAATTCAGCCTAGCTTGGTAACAAGTATGTTTAACCTCTCCTCACCCAAGCAGTCCTTTTCAGATGGCTCTGGGCAACTAGTCTGAAAGACCACCATAATTGCCTACTTGCCAGAGACTAATAATGCATGGCAACGATCCATGATTTCTCTGAAGGTTATACTGACAAAACAACAAGGGCAAAGTTGACCATGAATTAAACCAGACTGGTATGGGATTTGAGTAGCCAGGTGCCTGAACAATCCTCCAACAGGAAAAAAAAGCAAAGCACAAAGAAAAGGGAAATAGAAATATATATTTACACACATGTAAAACACATGTTTATGTACATAAAATATATATCTAAACCCATTTCAAAGATTTTTAAGATGTGATGTCTCCCCACAGCAGTGAATTGGTAGGGAAGTCAAAATGGTTTCTGTGTAAATTATTTTATCAAGGGAAACAAAGGTCTAAACAATGCAAGTATTTAGGGAATGTGACCCTTTCCTAGAACTTTATTTATTAGTAAGATCCTAAGATGAAAGAGTTTGACAAAAAGATTCAAATTGGGAAAATGTTTTGTCATTTCCTTCTCTCATTTACACTTTTATCCTGGCTGAGAAAACAATTGTTCAGGGATTAACCGAAAGAAAACATATACCCTGTCCCAGTTATGGGTTATGTCTTCAAGAAACACCAAAGAATTTTGAAGTGATTAGTGGTAAAGGTCACAAAATATGCAGGGTTTTTAAACTAGTATTGTTAGGGGTTGCTTTCCTGCAGGAATTCAGCACTTCTTATAATTCATAGAATAATAGCTACTTATCACCTCTTCTGTGTATTATGCTTACTTATCCTATACTTATATACCTATACAGTTCACTTATACTTAACACAGTACTTATACATTTACTAACTTATCCATAATACAGCACATATACATTTTGCAACTGCTGTGAAAATTACTTGATTGGTCTCTTTATTTTGTCTAAGAGCTCCACACATGCTTTTCAGATAATACAATTGGTTCCTAATCCAGCACAGCACAGTGTTCTTTATCTATTCCTTGCTATCTTGGTATTTAGCTTTTCAGCTTCTCCCTTCCCAATTCCAATTTAGCACAGTTTATCTTTCACTCCTTGATCCTCCAGATCCAGGCAAGCAAAGTCAAGATGATGGCAGCAACAAAACCCATCCAGTGATCAGCAGCCAAGTTAGGCCAGGAAATCCAAACAAGACAGCANCTGTTTTTCAATTTAGCACAGTTTATCTTTCAGTACCTTTCAGTCCTTGATGCTGTAGACCCAGGCAAGCAGAGTCAAGATGATGGCAGCAACAAAACCCATCCAGTGATCAGCAGCCAAGTTAGGCCAGGAAATCCAAACAAGAAGACAGCAAAGAACAGAGAGCAGATACAAGCCCCTCCCACTTCTCCTTCTCCTTCTCCTTCTCCTTCTCCTTCTCCTTCTCCTTCTCCTTCTCCTTCTCCTTCTCCTTCTCCTTCTCCTTCTCCTTCTCCTTCTCCTCCTTCCCACTAAACCTTCTGGCAGGGCTTAAAAACCCTCCCGGAGCTGATTGGCTACACCTGAAGGTGGAGGGCCAGGTGAAGCTGGTGAGGGTAATTCCAGCCTGGTCTCTCTCTGAAGGCTCCAATAGGAATAACTGAAGATGGTTTGGCTGGGCCACACTATCATGGGTCAAAACACCTTACAACACTTTCCTTTGCAAAGCCTTCTACAAATGGTCAGACAGAACCTAACCGGTGCAAAATACAGGCAGAACACCACATTTCTCCAGTTAATGCAAGCAAGATATGAAGGTAAAGTAGGCTCAATTCATTCTTACGTAGCTCTAAATACAAAGCCCATTTCATACATGGGAAACTACTGCTGGAAACTGAAACTGACTTCTGAGAATCCATTAAGTCCAAACTCCTTCACATCGAACATTGCTCATCCTTCACTCCACTATTAATTAGAACATTTAGTTTACACGAAGGTGTTTTGGTCTCCAAGAGACTTCTGCACTTTAGAACAAAGGTGGAGAAAAGGATGGCACCCGAGGTTTCCAGTACCTGAAATCTCTCCAACAAGCAGGTAAATGCTGTGCCCAGACAATTGGAACAAACACATGAAAAGAGTCATGATCCCCAAACGTGACTTGTTTAAAAGTAGAATTAATGTTGAAATTGAAAAAGTTCCCATATTTATACTCAGGTCACTAAATGATCCTACAACATAGCTCTGAGTTTCTGTGACACAAAACATCATAACAACATACAGATTAAGGTGCAGAGCTGGACCTGACTTTTGGGATTCTCTTAATGCAGTCTAATGGAGAGGCAGCTCCTGAGTCTGGGCACCAGTTCACAAACAGGCCATGTCCTAGTGCCACTTTGTTTTTCCACTTGGACCCATAAAAGGTGAATCTAGTTGTAAGCACAGCTGAAGCCTTCCATCTATCAGGTGAATGCACACTGCCCTACAGAAATGTTTCACCAGCTGTAAGGCAGAAGCAGGAGACAAGAGTCATTAACTAAAACCTACTCATAACTAAGCGAAATACTGAAACGGAGAACTGAAAAATCAGATGAAAATTAACAGAAGAGCCAGGGGCAAACAGCATTATGTCCTTGAAGTAAGGGAGCATTCATATAGAATCCATTCCATCTTCACAACCTATAAATAATTACCTCTTACAAGAGTTTTGAACCTCAAATTACTATATTTCATTAAACCTTCTCAGACATCAGTATAAATACTACTGTAAAAAAAGGATATCTTTCTTATGTGGGAGGTATTAGACCTGAGGAGGTCCCACTGATAGGTAGAAAACAAGTCACTTTGAAAAAGAACTTGGACATTGCTTGAGGCAAGACAGCAGTCAGTATATAGAGCATGGATGCTAAATGGCTGCAATGCACTCAGTAGGTTATCAAACAACTGCACAAAATAAAATGGTAATGCACATGCACAGGCATACAGATACTGCAGTACAGATGGCTGCTCTAAAAGATGTAACTGCAAACAAAACACCCCACTGCCTAGAACATGATGTTCTTGAGCATGTGATGGCTAGTATGACATCTTTAAAAATACCTCATTTGTTAGGTACGAAAGATGATATGTAATTACTTCTTCACAGCTCTGCAGTAGGTCCAACATCCTTCCTCCTTTGTGTAAAAAATCTATTACAGTCGACTCTGAGTCTCCATAATTGGTCTCCATTAGTAATGATTTACATTATATTAGAGCTGTCACTGAATGTCAAGGTAATTTTCCCGTTTTCTTTCTTTGAATACTTTTACAAATTTTAGTTTAAAAGAGTACCTACTGTAAACATGTTCTAACAGAGGAGACTGCTAAAGAAAAACAAATTCTAAAGGACATGAGACAGTGATTCTGAAATATCTTGTCATTACAAAATTGACATTATTCATTTCTAGCTATGAAGACTTTGTATTTCTTTTTGCACCCAAGGAAACATCATGAGGAGTGAAGAATTCAATTTTCTGATCTGACAATGGCATAGGATAGAGTGGAACAATCTGTCAGTCCGCTTGGAAACTTGGTAACGTGATGTTTTCAATTCATACAGCTTCAGAGCTTGCTAAGAAATCCACAATTAATGTTCATAAAAGCCATTTCTTACGATTAAATGCCAAAACTGGGTTTAGGTCCTGCAGGCCTGAAAACTTCCAGAAAGAGGACAGGCCTTGAGCGGCCTCCAATTTCCAGCTGTAAACCTGGAGGAGAAGCAATGTTGAAAATGAGGCTGCCTGCCACACCAGTCATGTATTGGACGAAGGAGTGGGGCACACTGGCGCATGACATGGCAAGCTGGCAGAGCAGCACGGAGTTGAAACGTCCTGCTGTATACTGTGAGACACTGGACCCAAAAGAGATGTGGTATAAGCATCCTCTCATCCAAGGAGCAGTTCTAGACTGAGATTGATCCGAACTTGGTGGGTACAGGAACACAGACTACAAGTACAGCTTCTCTGTGGGAGTGACTCTTGCAGTTCCTTGTGGCAGTGTTGACAACAGACTTGTTTAGAGTGTCTTCTCAAAAGCAACAGATCCAAGTTATGTCCTGCATTTCCACATTTGACAAATGCAGTCAAAGTCACTCTGTAGTCACTGACCTCTAACCAGGAAGGTTAAGATTCAGAAAGAAATACATATGACGGTGTTTCATAATGTCATTTAGACATGGAAAATAAAAGGTAGGAAGAATGTATTGGCTGACACAATTGGACTGCTGCCTTTAAAATTGTTCCTAACAGTAATTTAGACCTTGATTGATTTTTTTTTTTTTCTCATGGGTGGCTCTTTAGTTTACACTTACTAAAGATTATTTGGGAACTACTTAGGAAAGCATAAACTTAAAAAGGAGTAAGATCCCTTGGAAATCTGCCCTGGGCAGATTTGGTTTCCTTTTGAATAATCCATCTTTCTTCCAAACACAAGTCCCATTGATTATCACTACAGAGAAAATCTGCTTTCCTTTAGAAAGTAATTAAGAGTAAGTTGGTTTGTGTTCACTTCTCTGTAGCCAAGTCTTCAACATCATAAAACAACCATTACCATTTACACTATTGGGTGAACTCCTCAGGGAGATAATAGGGAGTTTTGAGGGCTCTGCTGTCCCAGCAGAGGATGCTCTGTTATTCCTGAGGATCGCACTGCAGATCAGGACAGAACAAATCAGAGAGAGCTAAATGGGAACAGCTGCAGCCACAAATGACTACACGGTGCCTGAAAGGAGCAATTCACTCCAAACAGCTCCATGCTGTCTGTAACAACCTATCAAGAGTAGCATATCCCACTTGGAAAAAAAAATTTATCTGTCAATAAATGCATCTGTCAAATGTTTTCAAATAAAATTAAAGAAGTGGTTGTTGGAAGCTCCAGACTACATCAAACACTGTTTGTCCCTAACAACCAAAGTGCAGAAAACACTGCAGTATCATTCTGTACTGAGAAGGGAGACTAAGAGAAAAGCAGAAGGCTGTTTTAAAGATGTAATTCATTACTGATTAAAAAAACCAAATCACTGCCCCCCAACCCACAAAATACAAAAACTATAAATCTCCAACATGGTAGAGAAGTTTCCTTAATGCTTTAGCATGTGGAAGGAGAATACCGTGTATCCAGAATCAGGAAATTGTCCAAAATGGTGGTCAACAGTTATACATACTAAGCACTATGAGAGATATCAAAAATCATGGTTGAATTTTTAACAACTACTTCATGAGACATAAGTGGCAGACAGACATGACTCAGGGGTGTTTAAAACTTCCTTTCATTCTTTCCTTTACTTTTTCCTATTCTTATTTTTCACCACCACACCAAACAGCTAAACATTCAGATCCTGTGAGCCTTACTAAAATTCTTTTTGGCCAAAATATTAAAAAAAAAGTCCAACTTTGTAAGGTGTTGGGCAGAAGTGGGGCTAAGTAGCTGGGTATTGTGTTGGGTCTCAGTGTTGCGTCCTGCTGCAGTGACTTCTCTCTCCTCTGGGATTCAGGCATAAGGATGAAGGAAAAACTGTTCCCTCTCCCTGTGACCACAATGGAAGGGACTAAGCAGCAAGAGCTGTATTTGCCTGCCCTTTCCTTGGTTTGTTTATGCTGTCAAGATGTTGGGTGCTGGCAGCACAGCCAGGCCTGACATGCATGTTTGGCCTGGGCCTACGAGGGTGCTCCTGGCTGCTTGTTTGGGAACATCATAAAGGCAGCTTGGGGAAGGGAGTGAACTTAAGAGCTAAGACATAGGTTTATCTTGAACTGTTGTAGTGGTTTAGTCTAAATCATCTCTTACTTCTGTGAGAGAAGAATTAGGAGAAAGCAAAGCAGGCACAAACTTAAAAGACTAAGAATTTTATTAACAGACCTAAAAGAAGTGAACAAAAGTTAGAATCAGACTAAACTTTCAGAACACTTCTCCTGCCCCACTTTTCTTTTTTACACTGATAACGTAGAAACAACTTTTGAGATTTTAGTCAGTTTGGCACTTCTATAATCTTTTCAGTTCACATAAAGAGATAGGAGTCTCTGAGTCTTTCTTGCTGACCTTATGAAGACATTCCCACTAGAGACAACTCTCGTATGGGTTCAATATCACACAAAACAGCTGCCTGGGAGGTTTTCTGCTTGCAGTGAAAAGTCCCTTCTCTCGAATCACTGCTTTCCCCACAGCTGCTTTTCGAGGGTTTCAATTTGAGCTAACATGGGGTGTCAATTTAAGGCTGAGCCATTCAGGAGCAAGGTCTTCTTTACTCATCTCTAGGAGCAATCTTCATCTCTAGGAACTGGGGTCATCTTTGCACTGACCACTCCTGGTTCCTTTGTACGGTCGGTTCAATCAGTGGATCAGTCCACATCAAAGGGTGGGACCATGCCCCCCACCCACTAGGCAGAATCAACTTCAGATGTACTGCACACCTCTCCAGTTGAACATAAACTGAGTCCAAACACTCTGGAGCCAAAAGAATAAACTAAAAAAATGCAGAGGCACCTTAGCTCCCAATTGCTCTACCCCCCTCCGATGCTCTATGAAATTACAGCAGGGACTCCAATAGTCCAGTTCATCCCCAAAGGGTTTCTGCAACAGAATTTCAGCTTCCAGGTTTGCAGCATCTCCTCTTTCTCTTCCCTCAGGGTTTCTGCCCTTCTGTTTTTACTGACTTACACCTTAGGGTGTCTCTTCATGTTCTTCCACCTTTCTCTCTGGGAGAGGATCAGCATTTTCAGGCCCATCTGTTCTGAAGAAATCTTAACAGCACTAATAGGGTTAATCTCATCCGGCAGCAGCTGGAGCTTCTCTTATCTCTCTCGGTCCCATGATCTCTGCTGGGGGAGTTGGAGCTGAGCTCTGCCGTGGCGGTGAAGGGGGGCCGCTGCCAGCCCAGCTCTACCTGCATGGGGCAGGGCTGGGGGGCCCAGATGGAACAGGCCCAAGGAGGGGCGGCTGCCTCCCGGGTCAGGCCAGGCCGAGCAGGGCCCGGCCCGGCCCTGAGGGCCGCAGGGCCCGGAGGCCCAAGTGGCCTCCGTGATGGCCAGAAGTCCAGAGAGCTTTCCCGGGCTCTGTCTATCTTAAAATGTGATTCGCAGAGGTGTGTCAAACTCCTAAGTGGCTTAAAACTTGCCAATAATCAAGCTAGAAAACTGATTGGTTCTGATCAGAACCAGAAGGACCTCTTTGCAAAAAACCACTTCCGTGTCAAACCATGACAACTGTCAATGAGGTGAGGGCCCCCATGAACCCATCCCAGCCTTACAATGACATATCTGGGGAAGTCAACCCGGGGAACAGAAGAAGCCCCTACATCCCTCTGAGCTCTCCCAGCCTTCACATGTCCATCTGCTTCTCCCATAGCTTCCACCCCTCTCCATGGCTTAGCAAGTCCTACTAGCCTTTCTCAGCCTTCCTTGTCCTCAATTTCTTTTACTGGCACCAAAATACTGAGCCCTGCTGCAATCAAAGGTGAGGACAGAATATGTATTCTTTGTTGTTGGAGTGGCCAAATTTTGCCTTGTCCATTGAGAAACACTGAGTTGGATCTAGATCAGGCCACCATAAACTAGCCTCACCAGAGTCTAGCAGAACTTGAAGGCTGAGAGAAAATTCTCTGTATCTAATACTTAAATGTAACCATTTGCATGTGAGCTACATTTCTCAGCTCTCATTCCAGTCAAAGCAGTGAGTCAGTGGAGCCTAGAGAAGTATGGCTCAACTTACACTGGCTACAGCAGGAACTTACGTAACAAACTTGAATACCTTGAAGTATCTTAACTTGGAGCTGAATCACTGACCCCTAGTGACCAAAACCAAAATTCTCTAGGACAACCTGTATAAGAAGGAGATAACTATGCTAAATGATGGGGGTAATTTGGAATAACATGTAAAATCCCATTTGAATCACCCTCTTTTTTTTTCCTTTTTTTTTTTTTTTGGAGGGAGTGCAATGAAATATTTTCAACTGTTATCTGACACAAAACTAATTGGATTTAAAGGCTATTAGTTAACAATACCAAGGGAAAAAAACCCATATGGATAGGTTTTCAGCAGAAACCTATTTTGTGGATATTACTCACGAACACTCTAGCTTTCACTATGTTTTCTCATTGTAAATTCATACTTTCCCAGTCTTAACTCAGGAAGGCAATAACATACTAAAACATTTGCTTTTCATAGCAAGCTATGTTTAAGCTCAACTAATTAAACTAAACCCTTAGCAAGAAACTACTAACAGTATTTTAAAATAACTATGCTCTGTGAAGTCAGAACTCAGAAACCACTCATTACCACAATAATTATATAATAATTGTGGTCAAATTCATTGAGCTACACACTATGGTGCCCATATCTGAATATTTACTTCTAGCTTACCACAGTTCATTAACTACCATCTTATACATTCTTGAGCAGCACTACGTGAGATACTTTCAAGCTGTACAAACCCATTGAAAGATGTGGAAACATTCTTTGTCAGCTTGCCTAAATCTGCATAATCTTTTCTATCTGAAACTAATGAATACTAATTTTAAAGGCTCCTTTCCAAATTCAGTCCCACAATGTAAATATAACACCCATCACTCTTGTGAAGTATCTAATGCTTCTACTTCGCTGCACCTGCACAGCAGTTATATGCAACAAGAGAAAATGAGGATTTTCACCAAGGCAATAAAAAAATGATACTTGAAATGTGTGCGCACGTGTGCAGTTCGAGTCAATACATGCAGATTGAGTCAATATGACAATTTCCTCAGCTGAGGAATGCTATAGCTGTCTAGTTAACATTCAGTGCATTTTCATATATAGATGAAGCTCTGCTTTTTAATGACATTAATACTCAAAAGTTTTCATTGATGGAGACTGAGTTTTGCTGTAATTTCTTGCCTTTAAGAGGAATAGGCTAATGGAAAAGTAACATTTTCGGTCTTAGCAAAAAGTCCCAAAGAGAGTTACATTACATTTTGGCTGGATTGGAAATACTAAGGGAATAATCCATCCCACAGTATTTCTGTTCATTTTCCATGAGATTTTGGGTAAAGAACTTTGATGGACTTTGAACTTTAACAAACCTATCATCTTCAGATCAGAGACATTAAGACATTTTTCTACCAGCACCCAACATTCGTGGCTTTCACTAGTCCGCATATGTAAGGGAGACTGCTAAGGCAGAACACTTATTTTCTTACAAATCCAGTCAAGGACCACGTAGACAGGCCTTGTATGATTCAGTCTTCATGCCTGTCTTCAAAAGAATATTGAGATAAGATTTCTTTGCAGGCTTTTGTGTAAGCATACGTTGCAAGTAGTGTTGGCCAAACCCTGAAACTGTAGGGGAAACAATTAAAAAGCTAGAAAAACCAAAAAGCAAAGAGAACTTTTTTCATGGTCTTGGACAACACTGTTCTCAGTGTGTGGTTTATCTAGGTTTTGGGGTACCCCTCTGCAATTTCTAAGAAGTGATTCTAAAGTAAGAAACAGAACATAACATATTTGAACCACAGGTGTGCCTACAACAGGAAGCTGCATTTCCATACAAGTTTTGCAAAGGTACCTTTTGTGACAGCAATCAATTGCTAACTTTTAAAAATTTTTCTGAAACTGTGACAGGAAGGTCAGCTTCTGTAAAGTTCTGAGATACTAACATATTATCTCCAATTAATTACAATTGCTAACATCTCTGCTATTTGTTATTCTAAATAGATAAATTTCTATGGAACTAGTAAGTGAATGAATCAAAGTACCTTAACGCATGAGCGTTTCTATTACACATTTTGTTCTTTAAAGCGCTGTATTAGGATGAGAGAAAGTAAGAACTGTTAAGGAAGGGAATCTTGAGTGGTTATGTGCTATTTTCTCTGATTCTCATTTTACACTTACAAGAACTCTGTAACTCTATGGAGAAGATGATGATATTCTCATTCCTGCTGCAAACAGAGAGGGGTGCATGCTGTGCTCTTCTAGAGAGGGGTTTTTTTTCACCCTTACTGCTCTTGTTATCAATCTAAAGTGAATTCTACTCTTAGTAGATACCTATGACCACTCATCATCATTTTTTGATGTTCATGGCTCAGTGACAAAGTCTCTCATTAGAAGAAGGAATTTTTTTCTCTCATCAGGATGTTTTTCCACCTCTGGCCTCCTGCATTTCCTTTTTTCCTCTGCCTGTCTTTTCAAGAGAGATGTATAAAGTTCAAAATGTACAGCACCCGAGATCCATCTTTCTGCAATTTGCCACAGTTTCTGCATGAACTCTGTGCCTCAGCATTAGCAGCACAGTGCAGCCCATGGGAGGGCAGGGGGGCTCTCCAAGTTAGTAAGGTGTGCAGACATGTCTTTACTGCACAAGCGACTAAGTTTTTGACAACTCAAGGATGATTAAAATTTTCAAGAGCCTGGAAGGTACCTCTGCTGAAGCAGAAGGAAAACGGTGGGTAAATAAAGCAAATACATGCTTACCATTTAGCAACAGCTCTTCTCTCTTCATGATTCCAGTTTTTGCAATCTTCCTGTCAAAAGTTGTTTATTTCATACACAGGCACTGCTGCACAAAGCCCTGCTAATCTGCCCTTGCCGCCTCCTCCTGTGCTTCAAATATAACAAAAGGTGATTTTCTTTCTTTTTTTGTGTAATTGATTTAAGTGAAGGACGTGTTCTTTTCACTTAAAACCTTCTTTATACAAGACTGAAATACCATGTCTTAAATCCAAGCATTAGGTATTTATTAGATATAAACAAATGTACCGCCAAACCTGGCACTTGAAACAAAAAAAATCTCCTTTCCCCAACATCTCTCTGTTCTCCAAACTGCTGTATTATTTGCTGTGCTCAGATTCTGACCATTAAGAGACTGTTCTTGTTGATAAATACAGTGTAAGTTTCCAACTCTATCAACATCCATCTGCTTGCCTAAAAGCTTCCGTTTTGTTGTTATTTCTTTAAACACAGAATCATACAGTGAGGTGAAACAGATTTGGAAATAGAATTTTTGTGCTTTCATGCTACGTATGTCATGCAGAGCACAATGAGATTGTTATATCAACCCTTTCAGAATTTCAGGCAGAAATACAAGTTAATTGGATAGGACTGTCTCTCTCATGAACCCAGTCACACTTTCACAATGCTCCAAAACTGGCTTTTTCCAGCTTTTCCCTCATAAAGAATTGCTACCCATGTCCAGTCACAATGAATTGTTGGACACTTATGAAGAAAAATCAGCTTGCTTGGACTAATATTCTGAACATTCAAAGCCATGAAAAGGATTCACAGCTCAGAGTGATCCAATGCTTAGAGAAAAGCAGAATGCAGCCTAATAATTTTCAGTGCCAGCCATGGTTTGATCCTCTTCTACCTAAAACCATCTTCAGACCCAAAACCAGGACAGCTCCAGATCTGCAGGATGGATGGGCCTGAAATGCACTTGTGCTCATCAGCCAAAGTGCAGAATAACTCTGAATTTTGACCAAGCAAATGTATTTCTCTAATGACATTTTTTTTTCCTTTTTGATCCCAACTGGTTCCTATAGGATAAATCAGATTTAAAACAATAGTGTCACAACTAAGAATTTGTACCCCAAGCTATTAAATTTCATAACTTTATCATTTGCACATCTGTGCATAAGTATCATTTGCTCCTACTCCTAAGAACTTACTGTTGTATTCAATGACAAAATACATAACCTTGAAAAGCCTTAGCAGCCTTGCATTTCAAAGGCATTTCATAATTGTTTACCTCTTGGCTTGAACAGTAGTACTGTATGTACAAGGCCCTCCTTGAACTTCTGTAATTCAAAACTGTTTAGAAACTTTTTCTCAAATTAATTTCTTCAGAGGAAAAAAAAAAAAGCAAACAATAATAATAACAACATATTCCAACAAAGGATTTTTGTTAAGCTTTTTTGTTAAAAATAAAAAAAAAAATCCTTTCTCTTTTACCCCAGAAAAGCAGTTTTCATTCCTACTTATTTCAAAGGAATGTCTGCAATTTTGTGGTATTATGCAAACCCCAATTAGCAGTCCACAAGGTGTTTTGAGAAACAGTGCCTAATGTGTTACAGACACATTTAGTGGCCAACCTCCAACAGCCTGAAAAAATGCCTTTTTTGAAAGAAAGTTTGGGAATTAAGTCACCTCAATTTTACTGGCAAATGCTAAGAGAAATAATTCTTCCAACAGTTAATAAAACTTTTTTTTTTATTACTTGTTGTTGCTTATATGTTCTGTTACAGAAACAGAGGGGGATATTTCTGGCACCTCAGCAATTTGGTTTCCTTCAGTCTTTCCTTAAAATCCAGTTCTACAACTACTCACCGCTGAGCAAAGTGGTTAGTCTTACAAATTGTAGTCATCATTTGAGAGCAGTTCCAAAGACATCCATTGATTACATCTGTTTATTTAGATCTGTTATGGGACCTAATAACTGTGGGGTTTTTTTCAACTACACTGCCCAGCATAATAGGACACAGGTACTTAGGATGCCCGCTAGGGTAACCTTCAGGATTGGGGTTTACAGCAGTAAGAAGAGTAAAGGGTGGGGAACACGGTTTATTCGGGAGCCCTCCTGGGCTACACCAAAACTCCCACTGAGCAGAATGTGCTGACACAGCTTACCTGCACTTTGTAAACAAAGTACACAGATTTAAAATGCCCAAAGCAGCTCTGACGTACACAAGTGACAGTGAAGTTGCTGCTCATTCACAGGGCTATGGTTTTATTCCTCCCTTCTTCACCAGAACTATGGAAAGGTTTTATGAATGCCAAAGTCAGAAGGAAGGTAAGGACATACACTTGTGTATTTCAAACTTGTGACTATATTATGTCATGTATTTTATACCACTTAATTTCTCTTCCCTGCAGAGGGAAACACCCGTATCCTATTGTTAGCAATCTTTTACAAGTGATCCTACCCCAGCCAACTCCAATAAGCACTTTTTATTGCTCAATTAGTTCTTTATTTCTATCATGCCTAGGAACAGAAGCAAGATCTTGAAAAGTTTAAACCTTTTTTTTTCTTTTGGCTCACATTCTACACAAACTGTTTCTAAAACTCTCATCTTTTCTCACTGATACATAAAAGTTCCTGGTCTCTTTTTTCCAGTTTCTAATCATGCCTCAACTCCTCCTGAAACTCCAAGAGGCCCTGGCAGGCTCAGCTCCTCTCTCTCATTCTTAGCTAGCACAAAGTGGGGTAGCATGGGCCTTACTGGACAAAGGGACAGAAGAGGCAAGCCTTTATTAAAGTTACTCTTGAAAGATTTTAATTATCATCAGGATAAACGCAAAGACAACAAGTATCTCAAACTGTGATTTTTTTTCCTGAAGGCATAAAATAATGTGCATATCTAGAAACAGCATAAATTTCAGATCATCTGTATATACACTGTGTAAATAAACATTCAGAGGTTGAATTAGACATATTTATGAACTTCTGGGGATGAGTACAATTAAGTCACTCAATTGCATATCAAAACAGATTTTTGTTTTAGTTTTCCTGAAAAGTCAGCTTTGCTGACCAACTGCCATTTTACTCTTCCTTGTTTTAAAGTCCACAAAAGGAAAAGACCTATTTAAAAATATGAAAGCCATAAATCAGTAAATCAAAAGTTTCAGGGGAAAGATCGGAGCTGCAGCTTAATGAATCTCACAACCTTGGCTTTACTCTATGCTTTACTGGGCCTCAAGCTGGCAAAACGGGGTCAGACAGCCAAAAACTTTCCCTTCTGGTTCAGTGTGGGAAATTGGGAAGGGCCGAGTCAGTCACAAAATATAAGGCCCAATCTGCTCTGTTAAAACAGCCATTTTGGTAGCTGGTCTTGCTAGCAGGCCATTGCTTTCAACAACCTAAAGTCTTTCAGGCAGTCACCAGCCTTCAAATATAAGGCAAGGTTAAGTGATGGTACTCAAAGTGTGTGTTGGTTTATTAAAGCAACTGCCCTGCTGCTGAAGGTATCATCTCTCTAGCTCTGTTATGTTAGAGGAACGTGCAAACACCCATAGCCTCCCTCAACATAAGATACATTAAAGATGTTAAATAACCTGACTAATGAACTTGTGGGTGGTTTCCAAAGTTATCATCCATCTGTACCCACACGCTGCAGGCTGGTTTTAAAGGTGAACTGTATAGGAGCCTATGATACAAACTGTTTTCACCTCACTAACAGGCGTAACAGCCTCTCTGCCGGAGGTCAGCATTGATGGCAAAGCAGATCCAGAAGGAGAAGGGTTTGGCCCTCATCTTACCTGTCAACTAACATGAAAGCTCTCTAACTCCATGCAGTTTCAAAGCTAGAAACTCAAAGACAAATTTGAATGGTTTTCCTGCTGAATTACAGTAGTAAGAAAAACTGCCACTCTGAGCCTAAATAAAGTGCATTAAGGGCTTGGGCCCTATTTCAAGCTCTTATTAGCTCCTGGAAAGGTGCCACAACAGCTCAAAACCTCTCCTGCCTGGAGTTGCTTAACTCTGCTGTACAAAGAGCGCTGCATCTGCATAGAAAGAAGACCAAGTTCCTTTGGATTCCCCACTTGTGGTCCTGCTCAGCTCTGTACAACCATGCTCTCAATGTGCTGAGCTACCTGAGCCAGAGATGCAGCTCTGATCCCAATCTCCATGTTCCCCTGCAGCCCAGGAAACACAACCAGATGCCACACAGCAAGAAGGCAACACCAGACCACAACTGATCTGATGCACAGATCACCTGTGACATGTCAACACAACCCTGAGCAGTTGTCTGAGTGCCTCATGCATAATTCATGCTTCCTTAAAGTGATTTCTATGTATATTTTGACGGCTGACACTCCGAGCTCATTTCTGATCTGTTGCACCATGCAATCAAAGAGCTCTAAATGCTAGCTGACTTCCCCCAGAAAGCATTAAGTTACACACAGAGTCTTTGTTCTCCACACCTCCCCCCCACTAAAAAAAAAGCCTAGCAGCTTTCCTGTAAATTAGTTCATGCCTTCAGCAGCTAAAAAGGAAATAGAAGAAAGTCAGTTCCTTCCTCCACCCTGCATCTTATAATACTCATACAGAAAACCCAACACAGTGGTCACTCATCCTCCTCCCACCTCTCCTTTTCAAGCAGTGGAGACAGCTCTTTGAAAGCCATCTCCTCTGCTAACAGTTTGCAGGTTGCACTTTCAGAGCCTGGCACTGGTGATTTAGGAAAATTAAAATCCGTGTCTCCACCAGTTTGACTTGCTGCCTCACTCAGCTGGTCAAGCGTTCAGGTGTGTTTTTCCACTCAAAGAAAGCAGGAAGATACACTACTCGAGGCAGTGGAAACTGGCAGGCAGCTCCTTTTGGTTTTGGGGTTTTTTCATTATTTCTCTCATGTTCCTAAATTTGTAGAAACATCTTGTAAACAGAGACAGAAAAATTAAATATTTGCCCAGATTTTCCCTGGTTCCATTGTAACACCTGCTTGCAGATTTTACATATGATAACAAAGGGAGAGAAGTAAAGAGAAAACAGTTTTAATAGTTCCATCTTCCCCTCCCCTTCAAAGAGTGAGTACTCCTGTCCCCAAAGGGGACTGAATGCCACCTGTTTTGTGAACTAGTGCCTCTTGTTCACAGGCCACCTTCCACTAGCATCCATACCAAGCCTTAAAGAAAATATTTCCTTACTTCATCCTTAAGGATGACAGTCTGAAGTGGAGATGACATACATCCTTACTTTCAAAGAAGTTTTTGATTTATACAGCACTCATGGGCTACTTTGATTTTTCTGGTAACTGGCAGATGAAGTGGCTACGCCACTCTTCATCATGTTTGAGTAGTTGTGGCATTTCAGTAAAGTTCTCACCAACTGGAAAAGGGGAAGCATAATCCCCATTTTTAAAAAGAGATCTAAGAAAGACCTTGGAAACTACAAGCTGGTCAGTCTCACCTCTGTGAACAGTAAGATCATGGAACAGACTCTCCTGGAAACTACACTAAATGCTCACATAGATAATAAGAAGGAGATTGGTGATAGCAAACATGGCTTCAGCAAGGACAAATCATGACTGACAAATTAGTGTCCTTCTACAATGGAATTAACATGCTGGTGGATAAGGGAAGAGCTACTGACATAATCTACCCGGACTTGTGCAAAGCAGTTGACACTGCACAAACAATATCCTGTCTCTAAACTGGAGAGACATGGATTTGACAGATGGACTATGCAGTGGATAAAGAACTGGCAGGATGGTCGCACTCAAGAGCTGCAGTAAATGGCTCAATGTCCAAGTGACAAGTGGCATTCGTCAGGGGCTGGCACAGCAACCAGCACTGTTCCACACCTTCATCGGTGACACGGACAGTGGGACTGAGTGCACCCTCAGCAAGTTTGCCAACAACAAACACCAAGCTCTGTGGTGTGTTCTGTATGATGGAAGGAAGGGATGCCATCCAGAGGGGCCTTGACAGGCCTGAGAAGCAGGCCTATGCAAACCAAAAAGTTCAGCAAGACCAATGGCAAAGTCCTGCACCTGGACAGGGGCAATCCCAAGCACAAGTCCAGGCTGAGCAGAGAATGGATTGAGAGCAGCCTTTGTGAGAATGACTTGGAGATATTGGTGGCTGAGAAACTTGACATGAATGGGCTGCGTAAGCTCATGGCCCAGGTGGTCAGCCACATCCTAGGCTACATCAAAAGCAGTGTGGCCAGCAAGTCGAGGGAGGTGTTCCTTCCAAGAAATGTTCAAGGCCGGGTTGGACAGGGCTTTGAGAAACCTGGTCTAGTTGACGGTGTCTCTGCCCATGGTGGGGTGGTTGGAACTACATGATCTCTGAGGTCCCTTTCAACCTAAATCACTCCATGATTTGTAATGCAATGTAGCACTACATAAGGGATGTCTAAAAATTTGGTCTTTCCTCATTTCAGTGCAACTTATTTTCACTCTGTCCTTGTCCAATCCAGTTCAATTACTGGTTTCCCTCTTTAAACAGACTTTAAAACAGTCATCTAACTTTTCTGATATCTCATGGATTAGCTGTGCTCCCAAGCCATCTGTCTGGCATTCATGTTTTTACATGCTTTTCTTTTTACTATCATGCTGCTTTATTTTATTTAATCTCTGCTTCTTCCACTTCAGCCTCCGTGTGTGGCTCTCATGGTTCTGTGTTACTTTATCAGACTCTTAACTACAAGACAAATTTGGGACAGATACAAAGTTTTACCGCTGCATGCCCTGCTTGTGCTCACTCAGAAGAGGCTGAGGCTCTTAATAACAAGATGGGTTTGGGAACAGGAGCAGAACTTTTGAGCAACGGTATTAAAGCCAAACAAGTTTCTACTGGCAGCACCTTACCAGCTCACTTGGGAAAGCTGCTGACTCCTACAAGCCATAGGGTTTTGGTGATTGCAATGCTCATGACCCAGTACACAATGAGGTTTTCATAGAAAATTAAGTTTCGGTATCTCCTCTCTCCTTCTGGACAAAGGTGAAAGAGAAGCTCCTGCAGGGCATTGAATATATACCTCCTGGCTGAGACACATAATTTAAACAGCTGCTGGTTAGTAGCACGCCTGCCTTTGCACTGTGACAATCGTCCCAGTAGCTTCCTCTATCCTAATTAAAATAAGGTGTGGGGCATTATCTGGGGAAAACCAGAAGCTCTATAGACTTGAGGCAGGCAACAGACATTTATGAGACATTTCACAAGTCATTTATACAGTGACATTGAAAGCTGTATTTGTAGGGGACATCAAATGCCTGCAGACCCCAACAGGAGACAGTCTTACCTACCATGTGCTATCCTTTCAGTAGAGGAAAGGAGCAGTAAATAAAATTCTGCCAGTAACAATAAGGAAGAAGGAGTGCAAAGGACAGGGGATGCCAATTTTCTGTTAAAAGAAGCATCAGTGAAAATGTACTGTGCACAGAGGTGGAGGTGACAGGAGGGGAAGAGTTCAAAGACTATCTAAAACAGAGAACACGCAATTAAGACTGCAGGTGTGGGAACCAGTTAAGTTGAAGACACAGATGCACATTGCAACAGAAGAGAAGTAATTTGCAGTGAGGTAGTCAGTCTGGTCATAATAATTTGGAAAGATGCTCAAAGGCATGGCGGCAGAGGAGTACACTAGGACAGACTTTGCAATATGAAGGGAGACCAAATGACTATTAAGGGAAATTGAGGACTTGACGGTGATGGTGAAAAAGAAATCCTGTATTGAAGTGTTGCTCTGCTTTTCTAAAATGGAGGAGAACTGGCCTGGTGATTTTTTCTCACTCTCATCCCTCCATGTGATCTAGAGTCAGCATGAAAATTGAAGTCTAAATAGGAGAACAGGGGGAAAAAAAAATAAGCAGATGACCAGAAAAACACAGATTCCCAATGATGATCTAAACTTCAGTAGTTCTGCCACTAATTCATAGTGTTGCTCTTAACTCATGCTGTTAACAAGGTCACATGCAAAACGTTTTTCTGTCTCTATGACAAGACAGCTAAGTATAGAGTGCTTTCCCCTTCTAGTCATTTGATCCTATTCAAAACATATAATCTCCCAGGTCTCCAGTCTGTGCAAAGCCAGACATCAGCACATTTTTGGCTACAGGGCACCTACAAAAAGATTATTGACAGACTTGTGAGGCTTGTGGTGCAGATTCTGTCAAGGGGCCAACATTTAAATAAGGTACCTTGCACTTTCATTATGAGAATTCCAGCTCACTATTAGCAAAGTTAGTTTAACTTTTAGTGTGTTTTGCCAGCTACTTGGCAATGGGGGAAGGGAAGATCTATTCTATTGCTATTCCATGGGGAAATTAAATAGGCTCACTGAGTCTGCTTGGTTAGGGGTTATAACTTTATTCTGAATTTCATCTCTTTAATGTAATTATGATTTAACAGCTATGCGCTTTCAGTAGATGATCACATTTTACAGATCGCATCTTGTAACTCAGAAAAGTATTCTGTAGGTAGCTTAAGCTTTTATTTGACACAAATTAGGTAGCTTCCTAGACACCTAAAGACAGGCTTCTATCTTGAAGCAGAACTTCAGACCTAGTTATTAGTGAAGATCTGAGCATTCAGGTTCTACTGATGATCTGTGAAATCTTGTCAAGAATCATACATTTCTAACAGATAAGCCAGGCAGACCACTCAGTGAAAACATCCCAGTCCGGTTCTGACAGGAAAATCCCATACTTCTAACTCTTATTTTCTCCCCAGGCAAAATAGAGTCTTGAGGCACACATCTGTCTTACACTACTTATTATTTGCTGCACTTCACCTTGCATGCACTATGTTTTCTGCACTCAGCCCCCCCCAAGTCCAACTATCCTTTTCACTTTTACAATGGGTAAGTTAACTAGTACTCAGCTAAAAAGAGAAGAGATTCTGATTACTCATTAAGCTGTAGTCCTGTAACAGCTCCTGTATGATCTTGCCTGCAGCATGCCTTAAGCATGATCCCCCATGCTGCCATAACTTGAGCTGCTATCCTTGATATTGTCATCACTTTGGCTGAGATGCACGAAGCTAGAAAACTGATAAACCCTAACTCACAACATGTTCCTTAAAAAAAAAGTCTCTGAGATTCAATGCATGACTGCAGCAAGTCCATCTCATCTGTGTCACCAGGCCCTTATCCACATCTGCAATTATGGTTTCCAATGAGAGGGCAGGACAACTTGACAGAAAGAAGACGGGCAAAAAGCTGTGCCAGCACTTGTATGCAGCAGTGATTGTTGCCTTATTCATGACTGACAAGGAGGGAATTTGGGATTAAACTTGAGACATGCTAGTGGACCAAAGAGCACTAAAGAAATTCCCATCTCTCTCTCCAACTCCTACCCACTGCTTGTCTCCTCTAAGTGTCCTCTGTTCCTCATTGCTCTGCTTTCTTGAGAGCTCTCAGTTTGCTGACTCTAAGCAGGATGTTCAAACGGACCTTGCCTGGAAGTGTATGCTGGCAGTGTCTCACCTAAAAGCCTCGCTCCTCTGCCATTTTTAGGCAGTTCTCAGCTGTGCAGTGAATTCTTCTCAGTCTCTTTTCCAGTGGAAAGCAACACACAGACTTTTACACACACAAAACTGACTTCAAGGCAGGCCCTGAGCTAGCTAGCCAGGACTAATTTATTTAGTTATCTTTACTTCCCAAACAAGAACGTGAAATGTACACTCACTAGTGCTTCCAGGAAGAAGAGAAAGCAAGTGCAATAGCTGTGCAGCACCTATAAAGTTCAGAATCTCACACGCGGTTTTCTGTTTCTGGCTGTTAGTGTGCCTGAATGCAATCTGTATCACTAAAATAATCTGCAAGCAGGGCGTGCAGAATTCTTTTCCTCCCTCCACCTCTTTTAATGAGACAAAACTGCATGTAAACCCCAAGCTGGATGATATAGTTTTTTCTGGCATTTCACAGAAGCCCAGTCTCTCTCACCCCTTTATTCTCTCAGTTCCACTTGGAATTAGAGATGAGAATTAGAAATGCAATTGCCCAATTACTGTAAAGGCAGCTGTTCCTGCAGTTTATCCACTCAGGCTGGAAGCAGGAAATACAAAATCTTCCATGAAAGCCTGTAATTATGAGATTTCCAGTTTAAGTTTTGCACACATGAACTGTTTGGAAGATGTTTGGATAAGTGAAGTTTGGAATACAGCTATTTGGATAAGCACCTGGGTGCTTCATGAACACAGTCTCCTGATAATCCAGATAACATGCAGAGATAACTCCCTGAGGACTAACTGCTGCTAAACTAACGGAAAGCTCACTCATAGAAGCACTTCTTATTAGACAAGGAAGAACTTAGCCCACAGCTATTAAAAACAGAATAGTGGACTGTGTATGGAAGGTATTTTCGGCATCCATCAACATTTTGATAGCTTAAGAAATGTTCGGTCTGGTTACTGAATAGCTTTGCACACTGCTTAATTTCTGTGGTAAGCTTGCCTCTTTATGCCTTGGAATATCTTAAACCATTTACAAACAGCCTAAATATTCCTCAACTGTGCAGCCCCACTTAAGCCAGTGCTAGTTGATAGCTACTCACCAGAAGCAGAAAAGAGAAATATAGCTCAAACCACCTTTATGATCTTAAGTCATTTATTCCCTCTGTCTTGGGAGACAGGGCACGGACCTGGGCAAGAATGGGCCGGGGTAAGAGCTGAGGCTTTGTGTCCCGTTGGTTTTGTCCCAGAGAGGGGGAAAGGGGATACCAGGGGTGGAGCTGGGATAAACAACCAACCAGATCAGAGCGCGGGCTGCTTGAACATTACACAAACCCAGAGTCACAGGGCAGGGACCTGGCCGGGGGGGCCCGGGGTGTGTGTGTGTGTTCCACTGCAACAGTTCTGCACCTGCATTTCCCAATAATTCAGTATGATTTTTAATTGAATATTCACCTGACACATCTGTGTAGACACTAGTTTTTGTCTGTTTTGGAACATAGCTCCAGCAAGCTTAAAACTAATTCCTTCTACTTGATGAACCTACTTTACAATTTAACTTTCAAAAGCAGTGTTCAAACACTATTCTGTAGTACTTAGTTTAGAGTTATTCTTCTGTCTGATCTGTAATTCCAGCAGCTGAAAACAAAACATTCAATCTCAAGGCAGTGCTTAAGCAGCAGGAAAGAAGTAATGCCTGCCATAGCACAGTGTGTTCTGAAAGTCCTCCAGGATAACGCTTAATTTCTAACTGCACCTGCACAGAGCACCTTTTAAGCAGGCCTTTTAGTTAATACTTTGTCCTTATCTTAGGTCAGGGATAGCAGGAGAACACTGAGATAGCAGTATTTGAAGGGCATTACCTCCACAGAAGCCAGAGCTGGCTACAGATGAAAGGATTTCATACTGTCTCACAGGAAGCGGAGTTTTGCACACTTCCGCTTCAGAAGGGATCAGAGCTGGGGAAGTTTACAGCAATTTCTCCAAATGGTCTTGTGTGTATAAAGAGACACTTAAGAGTACACCTTCCACAGGGTTTTACCTAGAAGTAACATTGAACATCCTGGTTTAGAACAAAGCCCATCCATGTCCATGGCAAGACAATTCCTGGCTTCACTGCAATTTCAAACAGTTCCTTGGTTCCTGGGACTGGGGAGCACTCCCACAGGGTTGCCCTCACAGAGATTACAAATTAACTGGCAAAGGTCAATGGTAGGGGTTTTGTTTTCTGAGGGAAATTTGAAGGATACGCAAATTTCAGGATATTCTCTTCAAAGAACAATGGAAGGGGTTTGCCTCTCCACTGATACTGTAATAAGGGGCAGATCTGACAGAAATACTCTCAAGCCTGCTAAACCCACGTTCTGTTGGACCTCTCTCTTTGTACATACTACATTCATCTTTTGCAGGGAAAACCACAGATGGATGTCCACAGAGGAGCCAAAAGAATGCTTTTTCCAGGAGGTGAGCGAGGATTTATTCCTTCTTTCATACCAAGTTTGTTTGTTTGCAGCCATAACAGTGACAGAAGAAATTTTATGCTGCAAGTTGAGGAAAAAATTAAGAGCAAAGATATTTTTGTCCTGTGTTTGCAAGTCTACACCATGGACCAGTCAAGTACTTAATTTAATGCAATTTATCCCATAATTTAGTAGGTTGAATGCTCTTTCTGAACAAGGTTAGAATGACTTACAGAAAGTTTTTAACAAATGTCAAAGCATGTTTTAAGCTTTATATCTCAAGAGTGTTTAACTTTTTAGTCAAAACAAAAGAAAGACAGGAGAACTAGAAAGTTTTATAGAATTATGGCCAGAACCAGATGCATAACTGCTTTGAAGAATCAGTCTGAGGTAAACTGACTTTTCAAAGAAGCTGCCACCATGGAGTTCCTGCAGGACAACCCCAATTCAGACAAGTTTGCCCATTTGTAAAGACACCCCTTGGAAATGTGGCAGTGGTGGGGCAGCATGTGAGTGATTATTGTAAGTAACATGATTTAGCACATTCTGAAAGCAGAGCTCTGGGGACGGGGTCTGAATAGGTTATAGTGGAGAAAATGGTGACATGGACACCCTTTTTCTTTTGTTGCCTGGATGGAAAGCCAAAGTCACACTTCCTAAAGCAGGACTACAGAAAGCTGTCTGGGATGCATATCTCCAAGTAAACTCTTAAGTATGATATATCACAAACTAAGTTTGTTATGAAGAAGCGCTGAAACAGCAAACACGTTGCATACAATGCCTTCCTACTTTGGAAGTTGGAATGCAGTATTGAGACTCTCACAATGCATTTTAAACATTTCTCTCACAACATTTAAGCAATACAGAAAACCATCAACACTAGGCAGGCATGGCTAACATCACTACTGCTTTCTATTGGTAGCTGCTTACCAGTTTAATTCTTCACAGAGTCAGTGAACTTCAGAGTCAATTTACCAAAGATAAAAGAAAACTATCAGCTTTAACCCTAATGAAGCAAGCAAGCATACAACAAATCCTCCCCCCTGAAAACCTCAGCTCTGTTTGTATTATAGCGCAATAGCTTTTCCAGCTTTTCCTTTAGCAACAGTATTTTTATATATAAAGCCACATCTCTGGCTCCTAATATTTAGAACAGCTTCACTGAAAGCAACAGATCTAGCCACCACTTCACAACTCACTGGAATTTGCTCTATTTGTATTTATAGTTTTCAGCAGACTGCTCATTTGTCTCTGAGTTGACAGACCAATAAAACCTCTGTCACTTTTCTAGCACACCAGCAGCATTCCTTCTTCATGCAGGCCAACATCCAACCTGGGCAATTACATTTTATCTCCTAACTTTATCCTGCAGTCTTAACTCTGTAATATCATATTTGTTTTTCTCTCTTTTGTGGCTGAACACAGCTGAACAGCTGCTCAAACAGCTTCTCCAAATATTTCTCCAAATAAATTTAGTTTTCCAACATTCACAATAATGCAAACAAAAAATGTGCCAGCCAGGCGAAACTAAAAGACCTGAGATTTTCAGATTATTTCTTCTCTACTCTTTACCCCTGATCTACCTCCTATTTTGGTGGACATTGCAGTGGTTGAACTTGGTCATCTCAAAGGTCACTTCAAACTTGACTCTGAATATCCCAAAATTCTAACAAATCCACAACAGAAAATTTACATAAGAATGAAGTAGAAAAGAGTGGTTAAGCTCAGCGGTTAAGAAGAAAATTTTTATTCTCAAAATAAACATGACTTAATTGACAAACGCACTCACATTAGCTCATTTTGACATGTTCAAAATAAAGGACTTTGGTATCAGTTCAACTTCTCATTCTAAACTACATTTTAAAAATACTTTGAAGTAAAGAGGTAGGTATTAAAAAAGGACCAGTGACCACTTTTTAATAACTCAGTTTTTGGGTTTTTTTTTTTTAATCTTTGAAGACAATTCTCTAATTAGTATAGTCTTTTGGAAAAAAAAAATAGCCCCAAATCATATGTATTAATAACTTATGTTCAGGTAGTAAACTGAAGAGTTGTGTTTGAACAGCACTACCCCACAGATGTGGTCTGAATTTTATCTCTTGGTCTACATACACACACTACAGAAGTGATACTGGACACTGTCTAATTTCACTGTTCTTAATGAGACCATCACACACAGTTCCACTGATTCAACCAGCTCTTCACAAAATACAGAAGAGCATATTTCTTGTTCCCAGGGGTAGGAGTTTCAATACAACCATCAGTGAGCAATCAAAGTTGCCACAGGTAGTCTTGATCCTATCAAATTCACATTCTTTGTCCCTTTAAGTGTAATGGATTTAACAAGTCTCAACATAAAACTTGGGGGGAAAAAAGAAGAAAATAAAATCTAACCTCAGAAATATAGATTAAGCTGCCTTCCTGCCTGCTGTGCATCTCTCAGCAGGACATAAACAAAGCTGATTTCAATCTAAACAATAACACAGGAGACTGGTCAGATGCTAAGACAATGCCATTTGATACCTCCCACCTTTTATTTATTGCTGGGATCTACTTTTGTGGCACCTACATGCTTAGCACTAACTACTCAAAATCATGAGCTTTTAATCTGTTAGCCAAACACCCATGTGGCTCTCATTAATTCACAGATTCAGATTTTAAGCATTTTATGATTATTAGTTATTGCAGTGGAACTACAAACACAAGCATGAGCTTCAAGATGTCACAACTAAACATGATTCAGCAAACACACACCAAAACAGGTTGTTCAGAGAAGTTGCAGATGCCTGTTCCTGGAAGTCTTCAAGGCCAGGTGGGATGGAACTTTGAGCAAACAGATCTAGTGGAAGGTGTCCCTGTCCATGGCAGGGGGGTTGACACTAGATGGTCTTTAGAGGTCTCTTACCACCCAAATAATTTTGTGATTCTATAAGCAGTGATGGGAAGCAGAAGCATGAAGTTTATTTTAACATGCACAGCAAAGCTACCGCACAGCATAAAAAAAATTGTTAAATACTAAAGAAAAATTAAGTAGAAGCCACATTTCCTGGGATACTATGGAAGAACTGAGTCTTTGGGAGTCTTGTGAATAACTTTAAGGAAGACCTTCAAGCAACCACTGAGGAAACACACATTATTTGACTCTGACCATTCAAACAGGTATATCACAAGATTGCTCAGCAGACACCTCTAAGGTTGGAAAGAGCAAGCAAGAAGTTGGAATAGACTACTCAACTGCAAGGGAGACAATGGACTGAGGAGAAGAAGTAAAGACACGCCAATAATTGGTAGAGATTTTGCCAGCTGTAATAGGAGTGAAGTTTGGTACTTGCTTGTTTTTCCTACTCATGGCAAAGGGACTCATCAGTTAACAACAAGCATGATGCATGCATGAATCAGAATCTACATTTCTGAGAAAATATCTACCAATAGAAAGAAGTAAGTGGAAAAAAACATTCAGAGTTATTTCAAAAAAAACCCCACAGTGTCTTAATAGACCTCAGTAATTCTTAGCAGCACTGCATCTTCTCTGAAAATCTTGCATGTCTGCACACGAGCAAGACTCAGTACAGAAAGTCTCTCTAGAATTATCTAGGATGATCACTGTAACCTTAAGAGGTTGCTAATGCTCATAAGGAAGACTGTCAGAGGCAAACCTGTACCTGTTCCCTGATCAGGTCTGTTTAATATGCAAAGCTACTGCTGAACTCTAGGAGGGGGTGATAAGAAAGTTAGGGTCATAAACAGAACATAGTTACCTCCTAGGGATCAACAGTTTCAGATAAGAATTATTTGAATAATTCGACTCTAATAATATCAACACATGCTGTTATTTTATTCAAGTAAAAGGCATTGTCTTGCAAATAATCTATTTGAAACACAGTATGAAATGACATCGAATTATACCCATTTCCCACTGAAATGGCTTCTGACACAGCCGGAGAGAGTCTTCAACAGATCTCAAGTTTTGTGCTGATTTGGTCAGGGATTGAAGCAGGGTGGGAAAAAAAGAGTTACTAAGCAACAGCAGGCCAGGAGCAGGAGAAAGGTTTGTAGTCTTAATTGATACTAACATTAAAAAGTAGTGCAACAAGAAGAGAAGGCTTAAGATGTGAGTTTACTGCTTTGGAAGTGAAAATAAATCATCATTAGAAAGCCTAGACAGGCAGTCACTGAAATCTGAGTTCTTCATTCATCCCAACTATATACTGCATGATGTATTGCAAACCCTTTTTTTTGCAGGGAGACTAAGTAGCTTATTCTTGGTACTGAACAAGATGAAAGACCCAGATTTAGCTCTTACATATGAGAGCCCAGGACACAGATAGTTTTGCTCTCTAGCTCTGTATTCCTACCTCAGGAAAGGAGAATGTGGTATAAATTACAGTTAAATGGGTCTCCAAGACACTGCCATCCACAGAACTGACATAGTGTGCAGATATAGCTCTCCCTCCTCCACACTATCTACAGTTACGAGGGTTGTGACTCTTCTAGAAAGCCAATCCAAAGCTCAGTTCAATCACTCGGACAAGGCAAAGAAATTTTCTCAGCTAAATCTGTATTAACACGATCAAGCAAGCCAGAAATCCTGACAGTTTCCTTCCAGAATTCATATCTATTTCCTCTTCTACTGTAAGCAAAGTAGTTTCATGAGGATGTGATAACAGAACATGAGTTATCACATGAATACTTACAAATTCAAATGAAAAAGCCCTTGATGTGGAAAGTGCTGTGAACTCTAATACTGAACAATCAACCTTTATTTGCCTAGCTAGCAGTACCTCAAGCAGAAGTTATTTGCTTTAACTTCAGCTGAAGAAAATCTGATCCTGACTAACTACTGCCTTTTTTATAAGATCTAAGTTATAAAGTTTTGTTCTGCTTTCTTTTCAGGAATCACACATGTAAAAAACACCCCATAAACATGAACCTGAGTACCTCAAACTACTAAGCCTCCTAAATGATTATCTCTTCTTCCCATTTCTGCATTCTTTGACTCTGCACTTATTTAAGTATACTAGATTTCAGCATTTACTGGTTTTCCCACATACTCCAATGTACTTAAAGTGACTAAAATGAAACCACAAGAGGGAAAACTACTAGGATGACTGTTGCTGAGGAGGAAAAACCAGCAACCCAGGTTTGGTTCGCTCAAACTGTCTGATGATTCGTATTTAAAGTGTTGAGAGTTAAGTCATCTTCTGCCCTGATTTGTATTGGTCTAAGTCAGCTGAGCTTACAAAATAGGATCTGGCACCACGAAGAAGACTGTCCTCTCACAGGATACGAGTAATGGGCATTTGAGTAAATGCAAGTTACTCACATCCTGCTAGTGGACTGATCTGTCTCTGCACATTCACGCTCATTTTTAGTTGCCTCCAGGAATCTGAAGGTGAATCTCATTTGTTACCTAATGAAAGTAATTTCACCAGATACAACACAAGCACAATGAAAAACCACCATTACTCATACATAGGGTGTAAGCAATGCAGCATTTCTTAGGTTGCTTGATTAGGGTCCATCTCTGAACACTCAGCATTCACCACACAAGCCTCAATCTCCCTGGTTGGCTACAGTACATTCCTAGCTTATTTGCTCCAACTCTTAAAGAGCAATATGATCTCCTCTTTCATTATCCACACCACTTTTACTTATTATTCTTTTAAACTGAACTGATTCCCCAAGAGTAAGGTGACAGGCTTTATATCTTTCCCAGAGCCCAAGAACTATCTTCCCTTTACTAAACAGAAGGGGATCAAGCATTTTTTTAATTAAACTGCAAACATTTTAAATAATAGACATGCAATGACCAACATCCAACCTTAGCAGGCATTCAAAAGTGACAACTGACACCTATTTAATATTCAAGTTTATACATAGAATTACAGAGAATACATACACACACACAACAAGCACTTCAAAATACCTACAACGAGGTGATTCTACCTAAGAAATTAAATTATTCAGATAAAAAGTACTGTAAATTATAGGTCTCAATAACAGGTACAACAAAGGAAGGTGAAGGCATAATCTTTGACGACTGAATGCTTTGGAAGAATTTAGTGACCAAGTTGCAAAAATGAGATAATCCAGAGTTCTGAAGAAACAAGCCACAGAGTTTCATTAAGTCTGTTAAATCAAAGCAGTACAACTACAGGAGAATAAAAAATTATCAGCTGGTACTGAGACAATTATAGGCCTATGACCTTGACTTCAACAGAAAGCAAGAGGTTTTGAAGGAGCAACAAGGTTGCCTCCAACAGAAGGCAAAATGTTTTGAACCAAGAGCAATCTGGATCACAGGTTAAGATGCAGAATACACTCATAAGAAATACCATGCTAGCCTGACCACTCATCTCTACCCAATGAAAACGCTGCAGGTCTAACCTGGACTTCCGTAAAGCTTGTGATGTGGTGCCATATGTTAGTGAGATCGGAAAAAAACTGACAGGCAAGATTTAATGGAAGATTTATTGAAAAAGCACGTGCTCTTTACCCAGCAATATACCACGTTTAAAAGAGAAAGTTGTGGGACAGGGCAGCGTTTCTCAAGTTTTTAATAGTGGTGTCTATCAAAGTAGAAGTGGTAAGGGAGTCGCTCCGCTTTGCCCAAGGCAAGAGCGGGCCGATCGTGTGAAGGGAGCCCAGCGCACGCAAAGATCGGGGAGACGTTTGGGGGTGGAAGAGGAGAGACCATGCGCTCGGAAGGGCACGGCGAACGCAGCCGGGAAAGAAGCGACCGGGCTGCCCGGCGGCCACGGGGCGCCGCTTCTCCGTCACCTTGACCGCGGGGCCGCCGCCGCGGAGCTCCGTGCGGGCCGGGAAACCTCTCCGCGCCGGCTGCCCCGGCGGAGGTCAGCCTCTGAGCCGCGGAGCTACTCGCTCTGGTTTTGAGCCGCGCTTTTATCACCCCGCGTACAAAAACCACGCAACAGATTGGACTAGAAGAGCGCCATCGGCAAACTGACGTGGCTTCAGAGCGGCACCAACTCCGGTGCGCGTGTCCCGGTGGCGGGACAGAGCTGCCCAAAGCACGGGCTGTTTCTCAGCCCGGCCGCGGTCGGTCGGGCAGCTCAGCGGCCCCGGCGGCTCTGCCCCACGAGGGGACGGGCCGGCTCCGGCCACGGCTCCCCGCCACCCCCGGTCCCCAGCCGCGTTTGCTCCACAGCTTCCCCGAGCAGCAGGGCGGGGGAAACCTACCTGCCGAACCGCCCAGGGCATCCTCGCTCTCCAAAACGCCTCTGTGCTTCGCCCCGCGGAGCTCCCCCTTGGATTTCCAAACGAGCTTTACCATCTTGATCATCTCGGGCAAGTCCCAGGCCAGGGTCCCCTGCTGATAACCGGGAAGGCTGCCCATGGGAAAGGGCATCGGCTCTTCCCCCGTCCTCCTCCGCCTGCCCGGCTCTGCCGCGGGGAAGAAGCGCTCCAGCACCGGCATCCTGGCCCGCGCCCCCCGCCGGGGAGCTGCAGCCACCCCCCGGTCCGAGCAGCCGCGATGGGCATCCAGAGCGGGGCGGGGGCGCCCGGCTGCCCACCACCGCCCCTCGCCAGGGGCACGCCCGGCCCCGGCTCAGCGGAAGGAAGGAGCGCCGGGCTCCGGCGGCCGCGCTCGGCTCCCGCCGCTGTGCGCCCTCACCC
>JACBWW010000002.1:11252601-11509107 GCA_020086605.1 Lanius collurio
CTTACATGTAGAAAACAGTGCACAAGCCTTTCCTCCTCACATTAACATCAGCAGGGGCAGCATGCTGTTTTCCTTGTTACAGGGTCTCTACCTTGCTTATCTTAAATATTCCAACCTCAAACTGACAGCTCTAATGGTTTGCAAAAGTTTTGATTGCAGACTGTAGTGCCATACTATTAACCTTCTACACTTAGTAGCTTTGCCTTGAAAATTGTAAAGCAGTTCCAAAGAAGTGTAGTGTCGTTGTTGTACTGATTATTTTGCAGTCTTTTGTATCAGGATATCCTGACTCATTGAACAAAGAGGTTAAGAACAAAGAAATAGATGATGTGCAGTACAGTAGCACAAGCATTGACGCATTCATACAATCTGTGGTTATAATTTTCTAGAAAGGCAAATTTTATTGGTTTTCTTTTCATATGGCTTATTGTGATATTTTAGGTGTTTGATATTGGTGTGTCTTGGGCAATTACTCTTTAAAGCACTGTTCCTGTCAAAAAGGGATAAACTAGGCAACTGAAATCCAGAAGACTTTGAAGACTCTTTGCCTACTGGGTGGTTTAAACCTTACACCCCAACTACTTCATATTGGTTTTGCACAACAAGGAGTTGCAGTAACTTTTTTCAGCTATTGTTTTTCCTCTTTGTTTACCTCAGTGTTTTGTGGTCCCCACTGAGGCAAAGAGCAGAAGTGCCGGAACACTCTTAAGGAAAGGCTATCCTTGTGCCATTTCCATGGCACTGGATGCAAAAAGTGATGAAGAAATAACTGATAGTGGCACTTAGTGCTACAGTTTAGCTGACAGGGTGATGTACTGCCAAAGGTTGGACTCAATGGTCGTGGAGATCTTTCCCAACCATAATGATAAAAGATACCAGACATCTTGGAAGGCAGTGTATTCACAGACACCCAGACCAACTTTTAGATTAATATCTTAATATTTAAGTGTTTAACAGAACTTATCCACCAGCCCTCTTGATAGCAGCAATAAAAATCTGAGATTTCAAAAGCTACACTACCTTCTTGTGCTCTTAAAACTGTGAAAAGTTTTGTATCATCCGTAGTTGGGTCACTTGGGTGTGTACCTGTCTTATGGATAGGATCAGAATGAATTGTTGTATTTATTTCCATTTACAGTTCTACGGGTGTGATGGAGGAGGCCAGTCAAAATCAAACTGAAATACATCTATTGTTATAGTTTCAGTATTTCAAGAAGCTATGTAATAAACCTAATGAACAGCATGTACTTTTTGGAAGCACTCTTGGAAGATTACTGTCATATGAAAACAACTGCATTAGATAGCCTTGAGTTTCTTTCTTTTTTTTTTTTTTTTTTGGTTTCTGGCCAGTTTAAGGATCAGCAGTTGGGAATGAAAAAACATGTTAAAATTGTTGCTTGGCATTAATGGGTGTGTTTGTAAATTAATTCATCTTATTCTTAATAAACTTATGCTTCACAGTTGTACTCCAATTCAACGATTACTTATCCTTGATTCATCCAAGATTTTGCCTTAACTGACTTTCTTTTTGTCTCTTTCATTATAAGAATGGAGCCATATAAGAGCTGTTCACAGGAAAGCATGGAAGATCATGAGGAGTTTTAGCATCAAAAATCAGCTGTAGCATTACTCTCAGAGATTTCTAATTGACAAAATGCTCAGATTTTGTAAGTTCTCTGTTTCTCTGACTTGAGTTGTGCTGTGATGGTATACCCAACTTAAAGATGTGACCCCAACATTCATTGCATTTAAGAAAAGCCATCAGAACTAAAACATACTCCTATAGAGCAATTTACTCAGCCATTTGTAACTACGTTTTAAGCAGTCGTTGAGCAAGCTCGGCTTACCTAAAATTTCTCTTTTGTATTCACACTTCCAGCCAGATTTGAAGGAAATACTTCAGCAGAGATGGATGGCATTATTTCTACCAACTGCATTTCTCTCTGACTCTGAGTTAAAGAAGCTTAAGTGATTACAAGAGAAATATAAATGTATTAGCTCTGTCCCTCATTCATTCTGGGAAGCAATGCCAAAAATAAGGCAAATTGAATCATCTGAAAACATGACAAGACAGTGCATATTTTCATAGGTAGACATGAGAACTGAAAAAACTTGAGGAAAGGAATATTGCGGTGGAGGAAAAGGGAAGATATTAAGCTGACAGATTAATAGCTGGTGTTTCATAGTTGGTGTCTCTTAAAAACTTTTACTTGTTTGCTTATTCACTCTGAAGTTATGTACATAAGAGCAGCAGCAGCAGAATTGCATGCCAGATGTTAGAGGAAGTGCCTCATGTATCTTTCCAGTCTACTGAAGCCTGCAGGGTTCTTGTTAACCCACTGCTCTGGTTTTCATTGCAAATCCCTTTTTTCCCCTTTTTTCCTTTCCTTCCTTCAAAGAAAAAGGAGGGAGAGGGAAAGAGAAAAAAAAAAAAAAAAAAAAAAAAAAAAGGAAAAGCCATAGTTTAAACTGGCAATAGCACCATCCTTTTGGCTTTGAGCTACCCTGTCTTGTGCCAAATATACTGTCTCCAGCAGCTCTCCCTCAACAAATCAGTCCAGACACACAAAAGCTGTAAAAGAAGAATGGTGAAGAAAGATCCTTGTTTCTCCTCTTCTACCCCCCCCCAGGCCTTTTCCTTTTGCTTCCCTCCTCGAGCTTCATTCCCCAGCAATGGTCTCCTTCTTGCCAGTACTGTAAGCAATACTGGGACCTCGAGCCTGCAGCGTTGCTGACAGCTTCCTTAGAGTACAGGCGCCTTTGCCTTTCTGTATTAACAGACTATTGTAAAGTAGAAGTAATATTCTATTATTCCTCCCTCTTCCATCTGATAGCTCATGTTTGAAAAAAATGGCTCATAAATTATTGGCATGGCAGAGCTATTACTTTGGGAAACTTCTCCTATTCTTTCAGCTAACCCACATCACTGCATTGTGTCACAACTTGCATTTCTAACCAGACACCTAAAAAGATTTTTTATAATACTGTATATTATTTTAAAAATTTAGAAAAACACTTCCTATTTTTTGAGCGATTCGCAAAGATTAAGAAGTCCAGACATAGACACCAGTTTCAAACACTACCAGATATGGATTCTTAGTGTACATTATGTATCTTTAGATAGCATTCACTAATGGAAGCATCTTAAGGCAGTAGTTACTTGTTGTAGCACCATAAATGACTCCTGCCACCCTGATCACTTACAGGAACATCAGCAAGGTGTCGTGGTCAGAATCCCACGTTTAACATCCTGCTTCTAAGTTGCAGCGAGAGCCCACAATCCCCCTGTTGTGTTCTTTACATGTTTCTCTGCAATTGGTTACCGTTTTCCCTTCCTAGTTTTAGGTATGAGGCTGTTACATATTTATTTCCCCTCATTAATATGTATACATTCTAGAAGTTTCTTCGTTACTCAACATCCCATTGGTCCTTTCCCTAAGTCCCTCCTCTGCGTAATCCCCATTGGTTTCCTTTGCTGGACTCCGCCCAGTACCCTGAATCCCATTGGTTGTAATCCCTTTCCCCGCCTTTCCATCCTCAGTATAAAATCCCTGGTAAAGCGCAGGTGTGTGTCGCTCTGTCCCTGGGTATTCAGTGTTCGTAAAGTTTTGTGGGACCTGTACGGGGTGTCCTCTCTTGCTTCTTTGCCGCCGCTGACGCTGCTTTTCACCTGAGCCTGGGGTGTGCTTCCTAGAGTGAGGAGCCAGCCATTAAGTAAATGTGATAGAGCCCTGCCAGGGGATGTCACTTGTGTGACACTACGCCTTCCCTCTGAGCCATCCCTGAGGCTCGGCGTTACCAACTTATGAACAGTATGCCTTTGCCTCTGTGCCAGGGATCACAGAGTCATGCGGAGACAGCAGGATATTGCCTAGGGTCAGAATCAGGAGATTACGCCATCCCCAGAGTCAGGTTCTAGGAGGTTTAAGTGGGGTGAGTTAAATGTAAAAAAGAAGATGGATAATGTTGGGGCACAGTCATTACACATAAAGTCAAAAAAATAGTCCTATGTATTTGCAGGGCAGCATAATCAGAGCAACAGGAAAGAATGCAAGTGAGTAACTTTTAAAAGGGACAAGGGAAAAGAGTGCCTAAGAAACATGAGCAGGCATAGTTATACAGAATCTTTTCTAATAACCTCCTGGAAGGTTTCTTTCATCGCTTTAAAAATCATAGTAGAACTTCCTTAATTCCTTGCCCCACATTTGTCTCATTCTAGATGTCTATTATTTTTGATGTTATTCTTACTAGTAAGAACAATTACTCTTGGTTATCTCTATCATTGCAATTACTTTATTAAATATGGAGAAACTTGTATTTGTTTGAGGACAGTTGCTATGTCTTTGCTCTAAACTGGACAAATCAAATTCTCTAAATTCTATCTCAGAACATTTTTCCCAACTTAGAAATTATTTTAACATATTTACTACAAATTCTCAACAATACACTAACTTTTCTTTGATGCGTACTAAAGACAGACAGTAGAAGATACTTTTTGTCTGCTACCAAATCACTGTCAAGAGCAGTGAGCTGAATTTCTAAGAGAATGGTACAATTAATTAATTAATTGATTGTTTTTGCTTGAGCTTGGCACAGCATCATGCCTTGAGAGCCTCTCCTACTGGGAAATGTGGAAGACAGACAGTGGTGTTCTACAGGTTCATAATCTTTTTGTTGTTGTCATCAGTTAATCAGACTTCTTGGAAAAAGGTTCTGGAAATGGAGGAATAAGGATTGCTTGAGTTCTGTAGGGCAAAGAGAAAATGCCTTTTTCATTCTTAGTGCAAGTGAGAGAGTAAATTTTTATGATTAACAATTTGTACTACTAACTGAGTAAAAGTGCTTGCAGTAAAGAAATAAACAGAAGTCCATCACTAATTGGAAACAGTGAGGTTGCATAATATTTCCTTTGCTCACTCAGGAAAATTAAAAGTTCAGCATACTGAATCTGATGATTCAAATCTCCCACAGTAAACAGCAAAATTCTATCTGGCTTTAAAGGAAATCTCAAATAACAGAGAATACACTCATCTCACCTTAATAAACCATAATAGGCTGAAAGGAAACTAAAAAGGGAATTGCCAGCACGATATTTAATTGTTTTGCACAATGTATCTGATGGACTCTGTTAGTTTATTCCCTCTCTTAATTCTTACACACGAACAAAATTTACCTGATCAAGGCAAAGTCAAGGGATTGAAGAAAAACTCATTGCCTGAGTTTACAAAGTGATCATTGCAGCAGTTGCTTAATGATGGACTAGGCTAATGGAGTGGGAGGTTAAGAACCCTGCATCAGCTTGGAAATGTTAGTAGAAATCAGGTAGGTAGAAAATAATAACCTGTTATTTGGGACAATGGGCATGCTAGTCATCATCTTTGTGAAATAACCCTATGAAAAGAATAACCTTTGCCATCCCATAGGACTCCCTTTAGGGAATAGGTGAAAAAAGGCTGACTAGAAAAAAACTAAACAGGTGAGAGACCCCCTATCCCTTAAATGCATAACTAATAGTAAGTAAGTGTAGGATCTCAATGAATTCAAAAGGATTGCTGCCATCTTTAAAGCTGAGCCTGTACATACATATTTTCTCAGTTGGGACCTAAGTATCTAAAAGTTATGGCAACAGTTTGAAAGATGAGAGATGTACCACATTTGAAAAGCTGCTTCTGTCACCTCTTACCTTAATGAGATGGCGTGGTGGCCACATGGCCTGTGGTGTCCTTACCCCTTATGGTATACAGAAAAGACTTGTGGCTATAATTTTATCTTTTTCTGTCTTTTGAAATTACGAAAGTGAGTAGCTAAGAAATCTGCTGTAAGTGATACCTAGTTAAAGTTTTTTGTCAAAGAAAACTTAATACAGTAAGAATAGATGGAACATAACTAACTATAAGGATAAATACAGATGAATAATAGTGCTTGCTCCCTGTTTTGTAAATCAGATGTCACAAGATCTGATAACTTAGTTTTTTCTTTTCACTTTCAAAATTAATACTAAATAATATTTAACTAAGAAAAGAAGCACTATTTTAAATAAAATTAATACATGTTTCTTAACTTCGTTAACTTGTTAGATATTTGATGGCTGCACATAAAAATATTGCAGAGATCTACTCATTATTCTTCAGTTTTTATCTTTCTGACTTTAATAAGTCAGATGGTGAATTTAGCTCTTTGTATAATCACGTTAAGATCCTGTAAGAAGCATTGGGGTTGCAAAGGTGCAGACCGCTCCCAAATTTATTCCTATTTGCAATGTAAGAGTAAAATAATACAACTGAATTATATTTTTCCCATTGGATTCTCGTTGCAGACTTACTGTTCTCTCTGACTAAATAAGCTTTGGCCATGTTGAATAGCTAGGACACTAAGTATTTCAGATTAAATATCTACGACTCTTGAGTACCATACCTACACTTCTGCTCATGTCATATCCACACTTTGTGCATCTTTATCCTGCCTGCATATCAGAATTCCGATGACGTGCATATCCCAAAGCTGACATTATTTGCCCTCTCAGAGAAGTGCTATGGCTTCATTTCCCACTTTGCATCTTACTGACAGAAGTGGGTGCAGTTTGCTGTGGGGATGGACAGGAGATGCAGCTGGGAAGTCGTGGGAAAGGTCTGACAATGATGTAAAAATATCCAAGTGATAAACTAAGCTTATTCTGACCTAGTTTCTCATGACTGCAAAATCAGGCCACATTTACTGTAATCAAGCTCTTTGCATTTCTTACAAATGCATTTGTGTAAATCTAGCTCCACTGGGATGAGCAGCTTTGGAAATATACTGTCACCTCTGTCCTGGCATTTATTACCATGCTCTCAGAACCCACTGGTAATCATGCAAACACTTGTTGGTTCTTGTCTTCACTACAGATTTTTCTTGATATATTCATACTGATGAAGCTGCAGAAGGAAAAAAACTCAGAGTAGATAGCCCAGGAGGAAACACTCTCTTTAAATGGTTAAAAGCATCCACTAGATCTGCAGATGGAGGGGAGGCTTTCTGGAAAACCCGTTTCTCTCAGATGTATTTGGGCAGGTTGCTCAGAGTAATGCAGTTCCAGCTGTACTGTGCTTTCCAAGATATCCTGACAATATGTAAAACCATAAATGATTTCCAGTGTTTCCTAAGATATCTGTTACAATTATTTTTTTCCAAGCCAGGCAGTCACACATCATTTTGACAGGCTCTGCACAGCTTTTATGATAGCAATATTAATTTATAAACAAAACATCTGTAAGATAAATTTTAAAAGCCCCAAATTGAACAATTGCTTAGTAAAAGAAGGAGGTATTCAGGTTATTTGGAAAAGATGGTCATGTAAATACTAAATTATATGCAAATTTTTCCCCAGACCTTGGCCACATAAAAAAATGTGAGCTTTGGTCATGGTACTGACATCCATAAACATCCCTTTCCATCAGCACCACTGGAATGACAGAAGTTTTCAGGTAGGATTTGTCTCCCTTTCACCACCTGTTCAGTACTAGGAATTGCATTTGCATGTGCTTTTTTCCTGAGGTTTGCAATATTTTCAATCTCTTTTTCTGAGGTTTGCAGCATCATGTGCCAAATCAATTACAAGGCATCACTGGCTACTTAATATAACAATTTTAAGGCTTTTGGGTTACACTCTTTAGCTTGCCTTCTGCTGACAGATCCTCTAGAAACAGCAAAACCATTTTCAGCCACCTTGGCATGGGAAAAGAGCTAAATGTAAGAGTGATTGCTCTTAGTGTCTGCCAGTTGCAATCTGAAGATGCTTAATTCAGAAACCAAGCTCAGATCCTTTGAATGAAAGGCACCGTCTTCTTGGCATGAGCACGGGCTTGTCAAACAGTCACCCTTTTATTGGAGTCTGCAGAGTTCTGATCTCACTTAGAGAAGCTGACTGAGGCAAGTTGCTGTGCATTTCCATCAGCCAAGGAAAGAAAATTTCGATGCTCAAGGGAGCACTGAACTTCCAGGGACAGTTGTGCTCCCCGGTTCTCTATTCACTTTTCATACGGTTCTGTTCGTGCTCTTGAGTGCTTTGAATAGTGGAGGTGTTACAGAGTGTTTGTTACTCTGTCCCAGAATCAGAGCTTAAAAAAAAAGTCCAAATTATGGCCCAGGCTATCTTTTCACTTGTTTTTAATGGAATATTGTGAATATACTAATAAGTAAAAATAAAAATTATATTGTGAATATACTAAATAAGTAAAATGTTATTTTTATCGGGAACATCTTAAGCACTTCAATGAAACCCATTACATAATTGCTGTGGTATTTTTTAAGTATAATGTTGATGTTCAAGTAATACTAGATGAAACTGATTTCAGCCACCACTAACTTTGGCTTTTCAGAAAGGGAAATGAATCCTTCAGTATTTCCAACTTCAGTTGGAACATTGTCACAGGAAACAATTGAGCAGGGCTAGTGTACAAGGAAGTGATGTAACTTTTACCAAATTTTCTGACTGTGTGGAAAAAAAAAAATCCAGCATCAGTTGGCCTACTACCCTATTAAACCACTAGTTTCCTGTGCCAATGAATTAGAAAATGAACTGCATCTCCTTTGCTGACATTTGCCATCTACATCAGCTGTTTTTTTTAAAGGCTAAATATCAGATTTCCAACTATGCTGTAACATGTGCTTGAGTAAGTCCAATAGGAAATACTTATTTAAGTCTCATTTTGGCCTGAACATAAACTTCCCTTTCTAGTCATATCAGAAACCTAAGTATGTGCTGATCTAGGACTGCCTGCTGGTTCACTAATATATTATTTTAAAAATCCTGGTTCCTTAGTTCAGAATACAATTCCTGACATAATGGTAGTAATGTTAGCAGTAGCAAGTTGGAAAGCAGAATTTGTTTTACAAAATGTCAGGTTGTTTTATTAGAAGTTAGAAGTTAAAACCAAATGTCCATCAAGCAGAATTTAAATTTTTGCAGGAAATTACTTCTGAGAAAATATTTTTTTCCTTTTGATGTAGCAAGTATTCTGTTGAGATAACCTCAAAAAATTGCGGAATAATAAGAGATCCTATAACCTGTTATTTGAATAACATTTAACCTGGTATTTGAATAACATTTGAATAAACATGTCAGAATATTAAAGCCTAAATAAATTAACAAAACAATTGTGAAGGAAAATTACCAGAAAAGGTCAGAACATAATGCTGGTTGTTTCCTTAACAAAATGAGAAACAAGAAGCAACTTTTCCCTCACAGAAAAAAAATTGTTAATAAATTATTTTTTATAAAAAAAATTAAAACGCTGCCTTTTCTAGGGCAGTATGAATCCACTGAAAAAAACCTACAGCTTGCTGGAGCTATCTTGCTGAATATTTGGCTGTGGAAGTGTGTGGAAGCCAGAGCAATCATTGGACAATGTGAATGCAAGAATGACAATGGGTTTGAGTAAAGAGCTCAGTGGCTTGCAGAGGAAGACCTCACAACATCCCTGTAGCACTCAAATATCATAGAACCTGTAGTGGTAAAATCCCAGCCTTGGTGGCTCTGTGGTTGCTGTCCTTTCCTGTGGCTGGGACCAAAGGACATGATGTACTGTGATAAGAGGAATTGGTAGAAATTTTCCTGTTGAAGGTTGAACAATGAAGAGATATGCAGGAGAAAATGTGGGGTAAAAGAGAATCATAGAATAATTTGGATTGGAAAGGACCTCTAAAGGTCATCTAGTCCAAAGCTCCTTCTATGAGGAGGGACGTCTTCAACTAGATCAGGTTGCTCAGAGGCCTGTCCAGGCCAGCCTTGAATAGGAGGGGCATCCACCATCTCTCTGAATATACACCTGTAACTATATACACCTTCAGTGACTGGTAGGTATTTAGTATGGTTAATTATTTTTATTTTATTAAAAAAAAAATGCAGACATTTCTTAAGCAGGTGATGGGTTTCTAGATAAGATGAAAAATATTAAGCTCATAGTTTATATATTTAAATACTAAATGCAAATAGTAGTTTTATTTAACATGTACATCAATATTGGGTTATTTTTATCACTTCACTGCTGCATAGAGCCAAATATAACTTTCCTAATAGCTTTTTTTCTTTAATACTAAGTGCCAATATATTTTAGTGTGTACGTGGGAGTACAAATCATTCGAATTAGATAATGTGGTAACAGATGTCTGTGTTATTGGAGCCTTGTTTTGCTAGATGTCATACAGACAGGTCCTAATTATCATTTGAAGGTCAGCATAAGAAACAGGGAGGTTTTCACAATGCCAGCTTGTTTACTGAGCCTTCTACTCTGAGTCACTGTATCAGAGAGTCTGTATTCCCTTTGACTCAAAGAGGAACCACGGGAAGACAGCTAGATAATTTAACCAGCCAAGTTTTGTGCTGATATTTGGGTAAGCTAATGGTACTCTAAACTATAGTAATAGGCCATGGGATAGCATTTGAGACAGACCAAATGTCCTAAATTGTAACATTTGCTGTTTAAACCATTGTGTAGTAGAATTAGGCAGACATCCAAACAACCAAACTTTGCTTTTGTTTTGATGTTCAAAATGCTCCATTGCTTTAGAAATAAATAAATATTGGAATCATCTGTGCACCCCAGTTTCTGCTGAGATCAGAAGCAGGATAAGAGTGGTGCAGAAGGTGCTTCCAGGGAAGAGAATCTCATGAGAAAATCCTGATCTCAGGTTTTCTGCCTAAATTCCAAGATACTAAGATAAATTGAAACATTCAGAAATTGTTGGGTTTTTTTTAATAAAATGCACTCACCTAATCTTTTGCGGTTTGCCTGTTATCTACTAAATGTATCAGCAGTATTGCTTGAAAAGTGTTGATTTTGCAAATTCAGTCTCTGAAGCTCAAGAAAACAGTAATGGCAATGGCTGTGTGAATATATGTAAATTAGCACAATAACTAAAACAGTTTTGTTTTCAGCAGTTCTCATAATATCTGTTCTCATTTAAGGAGTTCCACTGTCTTGATAGCATTTTGCCACTTTCTGTCTCCTTCCTATAGTCCTTATGGGAAAACAAAGGAAAATGAGCTGTGCTTTTGTAATGGTCTTCCATCCCTCCAGATGTCACCTGAAGACTATCCGAAGGATCTGTCACAAATTACATATATTCTTAAAAAGTAATTTACTTCCTGTCAGAGCAGATAAAAATTCAGCTCTCTGCCTGTCACAGTGCCTGTGTGATACTGAGAAACCAGTTGCAATCACTTTGTCTATATCTAAGCTGCCTAAACTCTGGAGTTCCTCCTCCTTCTATAGTTGGCAGTGTGAGACAACTGAGAGCTGGGATGAGATCTAGAACTTATTTATTGTTTTTCTCTTGCCTCCTGGTTTCTCTGTGAAGAAGTCCAGGGATGTAAGTTGCAAAAGCACCACACTGCACTGGATAATGCTGGTTGATAAGGAAACCAGAAGTAAGTCATTTGTAGCATCTGTCACACTGTATACATGTAATTATTATCTTTGGATAATATGGGCATAGTGTTAACTATTTTCAATGGAAGAAAGTAATGTTAAGAATAATGAAGCTTTAGTAAACTGTAAGAGGCCTTACACCTCTTCCTAAACACATTTATTTTGAAGAATCCATCTCCAACATAGTTGCAAACATACAGTTTGACACTTAAGCTTGATGATCTAAAAGGTCTTTTCCAGTCTAAACGATTCTGTGGTTCTGTGAATCTGGGCTATCAAGATTTATAGCTATCTAGTCACCCTCAGGGTACAAGTGTGATTGGCAAGACAGTACAAACTACAAATGCATGTTGAAATGTACAACTGTTAGCCAGGTTCAGATATGGTGGTGTTTTCCCCAGGGAGTGGAGTTCATCACTTTGCAATGTCTGCGAGTCGTGCCAGGTGGCACTGGCAGCCCTGCATGACCTTGCAGAGTGCTGTGTCCCCAGCTAACCTGGGCGTCTCTGTGTGAAGGACACGTGAGAAGCCTTTTCCTGGGCCAGGTGTGTGCATGGAGGGAGGACTTGCAACCACCCCCAAAGCCCTCAGCAGGCACAGTGTTCAAGTGGTGTTATTGCTGTCTTATTGGCCAGCCCAGTTCTGGCTGGGCAATTATGGTTGACAAAAAGTGTCTTGCATCTGCAGTTGCTTTAATTATGAATAATATTTAAAAGGGGTTTTTTTTGTTGTTCAAAATCTTTTGATTATTTGTGTTTTATTATTTGTGTTGTCTTTCCAATAACACCTGGGTTATTAGGTGAGGGTATAGTTGCAAACTGTAAGCTGTAAGCTCTGCAGTTCACCCATAGCTGAGATGTGATTAGTAGTGAAGAGGGTTGGATATAAATGCTATTTGTATCTATGGAACTGGGATAGATTATGAGCAAAAGAATTAAAATAATGTTCTGTTGAAACCAATATTTTGGTCAGAGAAGTGGGATAAGAATCAATTCTGGGCAGAACAGTGGGATAAAGACCAATTCTAAGAATCATCTGTCATTGTCACAAGTAACAAAGGCGACAGTTGAGGAGTCATTTCCCTTTTATTAACACAGAGAAAATGCTTACCTAATTTATCTTTTGTTTCAGTCCTGTTGTGACTGGCAGATCGGCTGAAGGGTTGCAGCGGGTAGGCACAGCCCACAAGTGCAGCCTGGCCCAATCTGGGCAAAGCTGTGGGCCTGGCTGGAGACTGAGATGCTTTGGAGGTGAGATGTGCTCAGAACTTGCCCTGTCTGGCCTGTCATCAGCACTGTGTGCTTCAGCACTGAAATCAGCTGTAACAAATGCTTGCCTTCTCACGTAAATACTGAAAAAATTCTATTGCTGTTGAGGTGAGCCAGTTTGTTCTACACAGTGAGTGAAGAGCTGGCATTTAAATGTGTTTTAAAAGGAGCTACAATGGATGAAGAGCTGTGAAGCAGTAAGAAAGGGAGGCAGAAATTCCTGTGTGTGATTTCTCTGTTCCGGATGTGTGTGGCATTGGGTGGGAAGAAAATCTTCCCATCCCATCTGAAAGTAATGGTGTCTTGTTTCTGAGAAGAGCATAGACTTTGAAAAGTTGTTATTGTGAATATCTGTAAACAATTCTAATGCATTTCTTTCACATGTGCCATTTTCCACATTACTGAAGAAACTTTTTTTTTGGTTAAATTTTGCTAAGAATTTACATAAAACTCCTCCAGTTGTACTATACTAAGCAGCATTTAAATGTATGAAGTTCCTTTCATCATGAATCCGTACCTTTTAAAACTTAGAAGCTAGTTTACAAAAATTTGCTGATTTGGGTATCCTAATTCCAGACAATGCAGTTAGAAGCATCTAAAATTAATTTATTTTCAGGATCTAATTAATAAGTATAATTTGACTAAAAGGTATATGTTAATATGTTTAGTATATTTAATATGTTGCATGTTGGTATCACAAAATCATAGCCTGAGGTTTTAAGTTATGATGGTAAAGATATAATAGCTGAGGAAAAGGTATCATCATTCCTTAAAGAGACAAGTTGCCTTTTAAAATATGTGGTATCAGGTTTCTTGGCTGGACTAATTCCATGTCATTGAATAGTATCTGCATTCTCAGAGCATGTCCAATTTAGTGATTTTTCTCTGTTATACCGTGTAAAATGCCTTTTACGTATGCATTTTAGTACTTTGCATTTGCTTTGTACTGTACAATGAGCATTGTATATTTTCTAGAAAACATGTATTTCCTCTAATAACCATGTATGTGGAGTAGGATTGTGTCCAGACATAGCAAGGCAAGCCAACACACCCCCTCCCACACATGCACTTCTGGGACATTTAGAATTAAAAACATAAATATCAGGCAATGTGAGACTCCCTCTCTACACCTGTTGTAGTGGCATTACCTATGATCATTGTTAAAAAATTAAGGTCAGACACAAGTTGCAATCAAGTGTTTTAAAATTTCCTTAACTATTCTCTAATCAGAACTGGCTGATTTTAAACATGATGTGACCTGGATGTCTGGTTCTTCATATATATGAGCCCTCTCAAAGTCCTATTGCCCTCTCTCATTACTATTCCTTCTCACAGAGAAGGAAACTCTTTATCTAGTCATCCTTGGGTCCCTTTTAGTTAACCAATAGAAACAGCTGATTTGATTCACAGGAGGTATTTACATTGCCACACTTTATTTTGAGAGATGAAAAGAGCTGTCAAAATGCCCATGTCTTTCTGTTAACTGCCAGGAAGCCTCATATATAAACATTCTTATTGTGGACATATAAAGGTAAAAAAGAGATAAAGAGAAAGCCCACTGCTCCCCTGGCCATTCAATGTGCTCTCTGTGAAGAGAATTTTTCACCCTCAGTATTGTGCAATAACAATTCCTTTCTTTAGAGCTGAGATCTCCCCTATGTAGTCTTCATCCAAGACCTTCCTGTGCCTTATTGTCTCCTGCTTTCTTTCCTTTTACTAGATGAAACTCCTTCTTAAGCAGTAATTCAATAAAGTGAGAGAACATAGTTAAAGACTTCAAAACCAGGAGCTTCTTTATTATAAATTTCCATAATTTTTTTTGTAAATGTATTTTTTATGTTTGATCTATGCATAAAACATGACTGAACAAGCCTAGGAAATATATGAATCTTGATATTTTGGCTCAGTACCAGTCTTACAAACTTTTCCTCACTTCACTTGTCCAAAACAATCTAGAACTAATCTAACAGCCAGGGTTATCTATTTCTATATTCAGCCTATGATGGACAAAGAACTTACAAATATTAACAGCTATTCTATAATGATGAGACAATGAAATAAATAACTCCAAATAACTCCAGCAGATTTTAATTACTTTTTTCCCAATGTAAGCCTGAGGAATTAAAACAAATCCCATTTAGATAGGCCAAGTTTTAGGGGACAGTTAATGACAGAAACAGTAATTACAGGAAAGGCTACCTCAAAGAGCCCGAGTTCCACATCAGTAACAAACTGTTACTGATGAATAAAGAAGATAAGACTACCTTTACGGACAAACGGGAAAGGGTCTAAAAACAGATATTCCTGTTAACAATGGGAAAATATCTGGAGAAAAGCCAAAGTCTCATTTATTTGTGCAGGCTTTAGGGAAGAAGGTATAATGTATGGTTGCCATGCTAGGAATATGAGAAAGCAAATTAGCAACTGAGAGGCTGTTTGAACAGAAATCTATCTTAAAAGGCAACGTACAGGATTTCTAGGCTTTGTACATGATCAAGCTTCTGTAATGCTTATGTGGATGGTTTGAGGATGTTTGTAATGAGACACACAAAAGTGTGTTTTAGCATATGAAAGAGAGAGAGCACAGTAGGGAATCTGACTTCCTATCACATAATTGAGCAGAGTATTGAAGGAGAAGAGGTATATCAATTTTCCCGTGGTAGGAGATGAGAAGGGCAAGGCTGCTGGCATCTCCAGCTGGCCTGAGACAGAGGAATCACTTTCTTTGTTACAACCTTGTGAGCTTTCATGTGTTTGTTTCCCTGGGGGCAGGAGCTAAAACCTATTGAGATGTGATTGTCCTTGACTTCCTGGAAGCAGCAGATAGCCCACCAGATGACTAGTGGCCCCAGCACACTGGGGTGGCCAAGACAGCTACCTCCTAGTCTCCTGGGGCAGTCAATGGGTGGTGTGATAAAAACTTCCACTACAATTCTAAAGGAACCGTTAGGACTGCTGGGACTCAGCTCTAGCACAATTTCTGAAGAGGGATGGGCATTTGAGCAGCTGGAGAGCAGAAACACAATTTCTGGAGAGGGATGAGAGTTTGGTGAGGACAGAAGTAGCAAGCCACATAGGTCTTGTGAGTTTTCCCATCATTTGGACAGCCCAGGGTGAGCTGAAAGTGGCAAATTCAGGCATAAGTAACAATGAACCCCACAAGTACATCAGTTGGAATTTTTACTGCCCTGCGGGATGAAATAGGCCAATGTGTATAGAGAACTTGATGGCGTTGGAAGGTGTTCACTACAGCTGCTCTCTGCTGACTGGAGCTAGAACTAGATGCCCACAGCTGCAAGGAGATGTATGGGTTTCTTGCTTTTGTCAACTGATAACTTCCTGGACTTCTAAATTATGAAAGTCTTTAAGTTTTTACCTCACCATAAAATGAAATGCCAAGAGCATCAGGTCTGTAATTTAACAATAATCATGAAGCCAGTAAGTCACAGCTTTGTTTAAGTAAGACCTGGTTAGGTCACATCTCTTAAAAGTAAATTAAAAGGAAAGATTAAAGTGGATTCAGCAGCAAACGATTATCTTTGACCACATGTTATCAACTAGATGGCCTTATGCCTTTAAGTCTTGGTTAATTATGGTTTTCTCCAACAATATCCAATTACATGACGAATAACCTTGGCATCTAAGGCAGGAACCTCTGATATGCGTCACTTCTTACCTCAAGAAGACTGTTTATCAGAGTTATCAGTGCTGGCTGCTGAAAAATCAGCCTGCTATTGTTACATTCCCATTCAGAGCACGCAGTCTTCCAAAACATCCGAGCAGACCTGACAGACTGACAGCTGGGAGTACTTTGACATACTCTACCAGAGGGAACTCCTGGGGGGAATAAGCCAACTGCATTCATTGCACTTCCTCCTTTGTGTAGTGTGTAGTAACGTAGCTGAGGAATCCAGGGGAAGTCTCTCCTGTGAGAGACAAAGCAGCAAATACATAGAGGAAATCTTCAGGTCATACTCCTGCTTCCCACTTATTTTACTCCAGGTTCCTTTAGGGCCAGTAGTTGCAAATTACAAGGAAAATAATGTCTTGCACTGTGAAAATAAAAGCTTTTATATACAGGGATCGAGCACTGCACAAAGAAAGAAGCATTCCACTTCTGACTAGCCTTAGATTTCATAAGCAATAAAGACTGAAAAGCATTATTAGAACAAGTGTTATCATTAATATGCTTCCTAGGAGTAGATTAGGTGATGTAGTTTGTACCACCTTAGAATAAGAAGAGTCACTTTATATTAGTAAAAGAAGGCATGAACTTCATTACCAAATTGTTTGGGATGTTCATGACTACAAATAGCTATTTGATATATATTATTTATTTATCAGTTTAGCTATATAATGCACTAATAAACCAGGGATTTTGCACTTAATGTATTTAATTCTGGTTTGAATCTTGGGTTATTGCTTTAGAAATATCTACTGCCACAAACAAAAATTATCTTCCCAGTCTCTTACCAGAAAAGATAAACTTTTGACTCATAGCTAATAAAACTTTTGTTAATAATTAAAGAATGATGATGCTTAGAAGCAGCCTACAGCTGCTGTACTTGGATATTACAGATGAGATCTATCAGTATCTGTTTCTTTGTGAATGTGAAAACATTCCCTAGGTTATCAAGATGTTACAGACTAGATCCAAAAAATGTTCCTGAACTGGGATTTTGGAATTCCAAATAGTATTTTGTGCTTAAATCCAAGGATAAGACCCTGAAAACTCCCACTAAACTTTTGTTTGACATTGAAAATGCTTCAGCACTCTGCCTGGCGCAAATTTCTTGCTATGCTTTCTTGCCTTGCTTCCTCATGTTTTAACTTTAAAACCCAATTGGTGTCTGAAAGATTTGCGTTTGAGTGTACTCAAAAGAACCTCAGATTGAGACAGTGCTCAGAAGCCACTGCTGCTTTCCCGTTTCCATCCCATTTGTATCCAGGTAAGAAACATTTTTTCTGGAGTCCCCTTGGGCTCACTCCAGTTGGTGTTCTCAGTACGTACATTTCATCACAAGTTCTAGCAGTGACCATTACAAAATAGGACTAGGAGGAAAAGAGATGCCTTTTCTTTATGTAAAAAATTGAACTGAGCATGGAATTTATGTATCAGTTTAGCATTTACAAAGGTTATCCATAAACTGGGAGAGTAGGTTAAATTTCACTGTCTGCCAGGGGGAAGGCTTCTTCTACAACTTGTAGCTCCAAGCAGAGCACCTTGCCTGCAGCATTAGGGGTACTGAGCAGGAACAGCCTTGCTATGCAATAAAGAATTCAAGGTTAGTTGTGTATGTGTGTGCAAGGATGCAGTGGGTTTTTAGTGTAATGGTTGACATGCACCTAGGATGAAGAACAGAAGTCTGAACTTCACAGTCTTCTTGGATTTTATCACATGACATCTAAGGGGGACATTTCATCCAGAGACTACAGTTTAGGAATGCTTCTTCAGTGGTGTGAGATTTTAAGTGGAGCAGATTAAGTTGTAATTTCAAAATTTAATTTATTTTTGGCTTTTAAAGTCAAGCTTTTTTTTTTTTTTTTTTTAAGATTTTTAAAATTTAAAGTAGCTTTACAGTGGCTCTCTGTGGTTAAAAAATTGTTCAGATGCTTGTGAACCAAAAGAAATGCAGGACTGAGAGTCCTCAAGTGAACATCAACTGACTGCAATGAGTTTGGTCATATTCATTTTCTAACTGGCTGATAAGCTATATACAGAGGGTTTCAAAGTCCCACTGGGACTGGAGTGACTATTTCAATACTTAATAACTTTAAAAGACTGAACCTGCAGTTTTCCCGTTCCAGTGTTGCTGCTTTATTTCGTGGAGACATATTTGAGTTCCCCATTTGAATCGATATTTGCACTTCTCAGGCAGACTCAGACACAAATTGCTGTGATGTTTTGCCTTGGAAAAATTACAAAAAACTTGCCTCAGTCTTGCCTTACACACCAGCCAGCACTTTCAGGTGGCTTTATAGTGACAAGCAAAATATAGACAAAGAATGTTCTACCAAGAAAGATGCATTCACTCTGGTGGACTGGCTTTGGAAACTTGATTAAAAACAACTTCTTTGTTTGTTTATTTTTGCAGTAGTCAAAGGGTAACTGGCAAGTGTTTGTGCACCAGCACTCATGGGAGAAAACAGCCTGGAACGTGGGAGCAGGTGTTGCATTGGCCAACTTAAAACAGAAGGAAGATGACTAAAACCCTCCTTCATTCTCATCTCTTGCCAAATTAAATCCAGTTTAGAGCAATGTGTTGCAACACATTGCACCAACATTTAAAAAAGATAAAACCCCTGACTTACTTATTTTAAAACTGAAGAAGTCCTGTTTTACAGTACCATAACAACTGTTCTTACAAAAGAGATGCCCCCACAGGATCAGTGAGCAAAGGGCATTAAGAGCAGAATTTTATATCTTGTCAAGCTCCTCCATCAGCAGAACACTGACAAACTGCACAACAGCACCGATCTACAGCTGACACAGGCACTACATCAGCTCCATCCCTCCTGTTGCATCATCCGTGTCACCCTGTATATCCATCCAACTTATCTTTCTTTATGTCACAAAAGTTTACTACCACAAAGCTGGGTCACTAGAAATCTTACTTTTAAGCTCTAAGAGAATAAGCTTAATAAAGAAATACGGCAGAAACTGAAATTTTGGCTACAAAGTATTTTTATCAAAAAACTCCTGAATTCCACAGGGATTTTTTTCCATTAGTCAGAGTGGTCTAGAGCTCATTTTCTTCCACAAACAAAATTTCAGTTTTCATCTGTAAATACTGGATTCACAGATGCTATAGGAATTCCTCAGGTGAACCTTAACATGCCTGTCTCTTTAGCCCATTTTCTTCTGTGACTGAGGTTACTCAGCCAAGCTGAACCTTCTGTGAGCTGTCACCAGGGTCTCCAGTCATATGCTGGAGTAACTCAGTGAGACACGCAGTGATGCACCTCCCAAATAAAACACTGAAGCACCCTGACCTTTAACAACCCTGCCTGTTAAACGCCACATCACCTTCTCTGAATCTGAACTTGTTACCAGCCAAAGGATTTCCACTAAAAACTCTTGGATTTGGGTCTCAAGTTTTCATCTTTTACTGAAATGCAACTACAAGATCTAATTTCAGGAACACAACTTTTGTCAAACATTTCTGAAGAAATTCTTCTTTCAGCCAGCTTAGGTGCATACTTGTTATCAAAAGCAGGTAAGTTTTTGAGTGGAAGAGAAGTGGGTATAGTGACAGCAAAAATAAGGGCAGGAACTGAATGATGGGCCCCTAGTTCTGGTGTAGCTCCTACCAAGGGAGTTAAATGAGTCCATAATGAGATCCCGCATCACATCTTGTTACTCTCAAGGCAACTTCAGCAAGACTATAAAAACCAAATGGATAAAGGTGCTAATAGCTTAGTAATTCCTGCAGATGATCTTTCTTTCGAGGAAGCAGATTTCTGGCATGACAGTGTTAGAGGGATTTATGCTGTTTTGCAGAAGGAGGGCTTGAGGCTGCACAACTACCAGCCTAAAACCTTTCTAGATCTACTACTGGAAATTCACTTAAACATCAGCAACACCCTCCCCCAACAAAGACTTGGAACAAAAAATGTCAAGTAGGAAATGTTCAGGGTGAAGAGAGAATGGTGGTGCTTCTGATTAAAATCAAACTCCCCCCCATCCCATTCTAGGATTTCAGAAAGCTTTCCAGGGCACATCTGCCTCCAGTTTTCTCTTTGTTTATTCAGTCATCAATTATCAAGAGACTTTTTGTTTTGTCTCAAAGAGCTGCACAATTTGAAGTAACTGTGGTATCTAAGATGGTTCTGCCTAAACCAAACACAGATTCCTTCATGGCACAGAGAAACTGGTTTGGATTAAAATAAAAATATCCAAAACCAACAACATTTTCTCTGTAAACTGTTCTGAGGGCTATTATAATGTCATTTTTCCCCATGAAACAATACACAGACTTCAAAAGCCCTGAGTCTTGTTCTCAAACAACAGAAAATAAATGAGATTTGACATCATGATTTATGATGCTTCCATTCCTTTTTTTAAGAAAAGTGAAATATGTTAATAATTAAAGTAATGCAAATTTGTGTTCTGGTTTCTAAAGTGCTATGACATGCACTTGCCTCAAGAGCCCTCTAGGGCAAATGTAAATGGCAGCAATTGCACTTGAGCCTCAAATGTGGTAGCTCCCTGGACATACTAGAACCTGTGATAAACCAGTGGATTAATGTCTGTTGTTACACTCCCTGCTGATAAGAAATTACAATGAGGCATCTGCCATTCATCTTCCCTTTCCAACAGAACTCTGTCAGTGACTGCCACTGCTGTTACACCATGTAGCTTCTAGCTGGGGACTTGGAATAATTTATGCTACCCCTTAACTCACTTTCACATCTTCAAAACTTCTTCCATAGGAGAAGTTCCATGGTGATTCCAATTGAATATTTACAGAATGGCTGAGTCTATTGGCAACTCTACTTGAAGTTTCCAAAGCAAAGCCACATAATACCAGTTTAACAATGATTTTGTTGTATTGCAGATACTGACACAAGTTTGTAAATATAAAACTTGGGATACCAACAGGTAAAGAAATTAAGTTCCATTATAAAGGCTTCACAGGGCAGTTAGAGCTGAGGGAAATAAAATTTTTGTCTTTTTCTTAAACAAACAATGACCTTTTTCTTGACAAATGCCTGTCTCAACCATCAAAGTTCCAGAGCACGTTCTGGGACTTGACAGAGGGCCCAGTCCTGTACCTTAACTTTAAATTTGTCTTCCTCCTTTTGTAGAAACCTGAAATACAGCTCATGGGGTGAAAATGCACACGCTTCTTTTTAAGAGTATGTTCTTACTGTATTTATCAACAAAAGCAATCAAAGGACAAACGTATTTATGTCTGTATGGGCTGTCTTTACATACTGTTATCTAACTGAAAGATGCTAAAAGTAACTGTTCCTTCTTCTGTCAGCATGGAAATGTTTTCTTGTTATGATAATGTTACACAATTCTGCTGTTAGTTTATTGCACTGTTTTCAGATGAAGTCAATTCAAGGCCACTAGTCCTTGCTTTCTTCTAAGAAAAGTCTACTAATAAAGTGTATGGTCCCAGTATTTCTGAGTTCCTTTCATTAGCACACTCTGTTATAAAACAAAAAGATACCTCAATAATAATATTTTGTCATACATGCATTAATAAAATGTGAGGATCTCATTATTGTATGTCAATAAACAAAGGTCTGCAATATGAAGAATTCCTTCAAATTAAGTGTTAAATTAAATTTGCTCTGTATTAATAATCTGTAAGCTCAGTGTGAAATCCTGATCTAGACTTAAAAATCCTTTTGCCTTATATTTCAAAAAGAACAGACTTCTCATTGTACTAAATCCCATTGGCCATTCCCCATAAACCTGTCCTCATGGGTGTGTGTAAGACAAATGCTTAAGTCATAGGTTGCATGCAGAAATTGACGGGGTGTGCACTCAAAGTAAGCAAACAATAAACACACACTTGCAACCTGTCATAAATTAAGAATAATATACATTCTAAGCATCCACAGTTGAATCTTAACTGAGCTGCATGGTCCTGAAGGTAATTTGTGGATACAGAAGTGTGCATGTTAGAGCAGCTGTTGGGTTGAAGTGGGTGTTGACTCTCTGGCAAGGTTCAGAGAAGCAGGAGCACAAGAAGAGCAAACTGGCTGAGTTGAGCAGCCACGGCGGAGGCCCCCCGGTCTGTGCTGTGTGTGCTTTGGAGGATTTTGTGTGGACTACTTCAAAATCTGTGTCCATGGATTAGATGCCGAGTAGAAGCTAGAATGCTCTAGAAGTGCTCCCAGAGCTCAGGGAGCTCTATTAGATGTGAAAATTGTCCAGTTTGTCTATTCCAAGACTGCTTCACAAGGCAAACTGGAATTTGCAGTATGTTGGGATAGAATCTCAAGAACACACTCTTGAGATGATTTTAAACACTAATGTGTACACTTCTTTACAAAAATGAGCTATAGAGTACCCTCCCTAAAACTTTTACTGTGGATTGATATTCACAGTGTTCTGGAAATCAAAACCATATTTGACACATTACTGGCAGAATTTAGTTTTCATATCTAAAGATCTCACAATACAGTCAAATTTTCTACCCATGGGACAGTGTGCTGGATCCCTTAAGCATTTGAAAAATGCTTTGTCATGCTTTCAATTTACTTTATTCACCTCAAATTCAGGAGCTTTTCAGATGTCAGAAAAGGTCCTGCAGCTATGTCAAAGGGGGAGAGAGAGAGAGAAGTTAAGACTTCACAGAAGCAACGAGGAAAAGAATTCAGTTAATAAGAACAATTTTCCACAAATACTTTTTTACAAATATCCGGAAAATTTAGAACTTGGATTTTATGTTAAGAAACAATAAATTATCTTGTAGATGAGGTTGATTAGCCTATTTTTCTATTACACCCTATACTGTAAACCACAAAGCTTTGAACACCATGAAAAACAATATCTGCACTTTGGGGGTAAGATTATTCTCCTCCAAATGCTCACATCCACACTTCAGTTTCTTGAGGAGTCAATGGGGAGAAATAGGCAGTCTCTGAGTAGGATTCCTCAGACAAGTTTTAGACATCTGTTTTGCAATGATCTAATCTGAAGGAAGCACCTCTTTCTTGTTCTTTTCTGCTACAAAAGGGATGATTAGATGATGGCTGTAGACTTCAAAATTACACTTTTTTTACAGAACTTTACAGACATTCTGTTAGACGAATTGCATCCCAACTGTCTTCAGCATTATTTTCTCTACAGATTGAGAAGAATGCCCTGTGAGGGAATTCCAGTAAGAGAACTTTCTGAACTTTTCTGTAAGAAACACATTAATCTCTTGACATAGCCAACTGCGATTCAGAAATTCTGTTTCTTGTTGCTAAGTATAATTTCCGTCATTTAGTACCAATATTCACAGTCACACTCCACAATTTCATAAGCCCAGAGCCCCAAGTGTTTTGGATCAGATCAGGGCTTGAGCATGCACAGTGCTAGGCAGTGTGACTGACCCTGTCACGCAAACTTATTTCAATCTACTCATATTTTGGCTCCAGTGGGAACATGTAAATGCATGCTCAAGTAGTTTGATAATCAAAGGATGATCTAAGAGAGCAACTTAGTGCTTTAAGAAGTATGAGATGTACAAGAAGACAACAGATTAGAAAATAATTAGAAATGATACTTAATTATAAAAAACTAAAAAAAAAAAAAAGGAAGTTAAAGACATCAAGGAAAACTAGTTATCCAAATAAGTGGGCAAAAGAACAGCAGAATTTTGATTTAGTAGTTTTCTTTTTTATAATAGAGATGAAAAAATTTCCTAAAATATATACTCCCAATTCTCAGTATGAATGGTAAAATTATTAAAAACATTTCAGAACAGCAAAAATTTTAACTCCAGAATACGAGACATCCTTATAATACAGAGCAGAGAAGAATATAGAAAAATTCCTTCTTAACCTGAGAAGTTTATGAGCATGTACAGCCAGGAGCTGAGAGCTTGAAAGCACAGGAATTCCATGGCTTTCTCAGACATAAACCACTCTTACTAAGTGTAGCTACACAATGAACTGTAGGACATTGCAGAAGTTGTGCAATTCCAAGGTAGCACCAAGTAATAATTAAAAGGGCAAAGATTAATTGCTAGAGATGAGCTCAAACCACTTAAATATAAATTTGAACCTTTTAAATCTAAGTTTAAAAAGTTTAGGTCTGGAGATTTCATTATACTTATGCTGTAATGAAGGGATGGCTGATGTAAAACTGTGAATAAGTGTTTTCTTCTTCAATTTGGTCCTCAATTTGGAGTTCCTTTCTCCCCTCCCCATCTTTTGAGAGAATGTTATTACAGCAGTATAGTTAGTCACAGCAATTTTCAGTACAGAAAGTACTTTGGGTGAACACAACCCACTCATAACAGTTTGGACAAAGAAGATGGGAAACTACGTGAATGCAGTCCGTGTTTGGGCACGAGGTTAGGCACGAGGAAAAATCAAACTTGAGGAAGCAGAGTGAATAGGCCCTTGAAATCTATTTTCCAACAGGGGATCAGCAATAACTCATGTGACAAATACCATGAAATAACATATGAGATCATCTTAAGTAAATCAATCAAGCCACTGTTCCCCTGCTTTTCTAAGAAGTGCTTAGTTTAAAAAAAAAGGAGATGTCTGTGAAACAAAACTCAGGATTCTTCTTCTCTTATATGTGTGTGTTCCCCCAGATGTGGGGGTCTATTTCTTATCCTTCTGGAGTCATACCCAGCAACTGTCCTTGCACAGGGTCAGTAGATGAAACAGAGTGCACTTAATACCAACCTGTGTTGCCTTTATTTTGGTAGGCAAGAAAAAAAGGAGTGCTGTGAGGTTTAACTATACTAGGATGATAAAAGTTCAGAATTAAAAGGTTAAACTTTCACTAGATTATTACATAAATGGGCAGCAGAATGCAACCCTTCTGTCTGCAGCACCCTTTGGACGGAAAGGGAGACACTCGGCTCTGCCGTCTGCTAGAATTTGCAAGTGTTTGTAGCTTTGAGGTCAACTGCTGGATAGGACTTAGAAATCTGTAGCTTTTTCCTAAATGTGGCATGTGGTGAGATTCTCAGACAAGTCAAAAAACCTTTCTTATAGAAAGAGAAACAAGAGGCAGGGGTTTGGCATATTTCTAGTCGGGGGACTGGAGGGCTTTTTTAATCATCTCTTGAGCTTTTGAATCTCAGCTGGATCTCCTGGTCCAAATGAATGGCTTTAGCAGATGTGGGCAACACAGAAACACTCTCTTCTCTAGAAAGCCATCGTGCTGTGCTTACATTACATAGATGCTGGCAAATCCTCATTTCAGCTTTCTCTACAAGTGTCTCCCATCTCTCTCCTGTACCAGGCTAAGACATAGGATAAAACTATATATGATTCAAGTTAATGTTTATGCGATAGAAAACCAAGAACCATAAATTACATTTAGAAAAGTGTTTTATGTGCATGCTCAAAAGGCCAATGCCAGTTTTTGTCTCCTTCAGCACCCTTCTGAAAGGTAGAATATTGCAGGAGTAGTTTCAATCTGACCTGATTTACAGGATAGAACAGGATAAACAGGTGGTCACTGTCACTCAACTACCAGCCTATATAATTACCTAAAATAGTAATTAGATCAAAATTACTTGAATAATAAGATGTGATTAGAGAACTGCTCTTTAAAATATTCCTAGGGCATCAGAAATTTTTTTTTAATAATTTCTATCCAAATTAATCAAATTGTCATGAAAGTAGAAGCTGGGTTTGATATTTATATTCTTCGTAGTTTTAGGCACAAATCTTACCATAGAAAAGACAAAGAGTTCCTACTTGTTTAGCCTGAAAGCATAACATGGTGACGAAGTGGCACAATAATGGTGTGTGTACACCGTAAAGTCCTTGACAAAGGAGTTGCTGTTGTGGCCTCATGCCCACTGGTTTGCCATTTTCTGCCTCCAAGCAACACTCCAACATAGGCAGCCCGTCATCTCGGCCTTCCAGATAAAGCCTGGGGTGGTACACCAAGTCTGCTCTGTACCACTATGGCAAACAAGTCATGAGCATTTCAGAGTAAGCAGGTGAGATTGCATTTCAGGAAGATACAATCAGCTTGGGGAGGAGTTCTTAGCTGATATGAAGGAGCAATAAGCCTCAGTTTCACTGTTGGTAAGGTCACAGAGAATCCACTTTTTAAAATTCATTTACAGGCATAGTTGCAATATCAGGAGTTGCATCTTATTTTTAAATTGTGTTAATATACTGGAATGCTATTTTAGAGGAAAAAATGAAAAGTGTTAGAAGTTATTTGAAAATCCCTATTCAACTGGGTAGAAGAAATACAGTTCCACACATCCTATCTATACAATCCTGTTCTCATCAGAATGAATTGTTGGTAGAGAGTGGCAGTTGGAGTATGAAATGTAAGTGAAAAACTTGAACCATTTGCTTATATGTTAAAATTTGAATGTATCTACATTAACAGGACACCAAAAAGAGACATGGGGTTTATCTTTCTGTATGCATTCACACCACTGCTTCATAAATGGAAGAAACCTGCTTCTCTTCATCCTCTGTTGCAAGCTGCTCATGGAATAAAAGCCTATCTTTCTGCAGCAGAAATCCTAAGCCTCTCCTTTCTGACAGCTATGAAATTCTGAGTAATCCTGATGGGCAGTGTAGTGATAAGTATGGATTTCTTGCTAGTCACTGTAGATTTTGGGCCTTTTCCCCATAAATATATTGCTTAATTGTACCAAAATTAATTCATGTGTTCATTGCATCTCATTCGCACAGATAGAATACTTAGTCTGCAGAAGGTCAAGTGGGCGTGTAAGCCTTTGTGTGACTGGGATATAAATAGTCCATATATTTGGCTATTTAGAACACCATTGCTCATGGATGACTATCAGTTTCAGCAGAAGTCTTGTGTGTGCAAGAGATGTAAGATCACATTTCAGATTATGTCAGTGAGGGCTCCAGGAAACTTTGCACAACTGCAAAACTTCATCAGTGCAGAACCATTTGGTTAGATGCCTCATTTCATTTTCTCTCTTTGCTGCAGGGAAAGTTGACACATTTAATTACTCCTCAGTAGTTTTTTTTTCACCCATTAAGGTATATGGTTATTTACCTGATCAAGTTTTGCAAAGTAAGTTATAACACTTTTTTTTCCACCACCAGTGAAGGTGCCTTCAATGGTTATATAAGGCAGAGACCAGCCAGCCAGAGCCTTGCCAGTACCCCTGGCTTTCAACACAGTTGTTATTCCAGTAATGTCTCTCTCTCTTAAGCTGTGGCTGCCAACTCTGTTCAAATGTGTGGTGGTTTTCTGCTGTGGGCAAAGAGCCACCAAGACAGAAGTTGGATCCACAAAACTAATTTCATGGCTAAATGCCGATTCCTTTACCCATAACTCTTCACAGACAACAAATGGTGGAAGTATGCCACAAAACAACTTTTTTGGGGGGATGAGGGAATATGAAAAATTTTGTTGCCTCAAGGCAACAAAGTTATGTATTAGTAGTCTGGAGCATTTAAAAAAAAAAGTGGCACTGCTTTTTTTTTTTTTTTTTTTTTAATAATGGCTTTTTTTGGTTGTTGTTTTTGATTAATTTTAAATGGCTGTTTGTGAGGAAACTACTTTTATTCCAAGCAAGGATTCATCTGTCTGCCTTTGCAAGGATTAAGTCTGCATCAAATGGGAAACAAAACTCAGCCACATCATTCCTGTCTGCGTGGAATTTACAGGAATGAAAAGAAAGCACCTCAGCCTTTTGCCATAGGGTGTCTGGAAGCTTTGTGTTTTCATCTTACTAAGCAGCTCCTTAAGGAGGGCAATTCACATTTCCCCTGGAAGAATTTCTTCAGACAGCAGAGTTTGCCAGCAAGAGATGTGACCTCTTCAAAATCTACCCCACATTTCATTAAGGAGTAAAGAATAAATCTGGTGGTGAAAGACTGCTTGCTGGAGTAACAAAATAAATAATAAAATAATTTGCACTTATCACCCATCCCCCTTGCTTCACTATCATCAATCAGGTTGAACAGATTAAAACTGAAAGAATAATTTAATTTTGTATGTGCTGTGATGGGTGCAACTGCCTACTTTCTGTATAAACAGGTATTTATTTATATAAACAAAATTATATATATATATATAAATGAAAAAACCCCAAAACATACATACATATATATATATATAAAAATTGAAGTTTCTCTTCTAGTTGGCAGACCTTTTTCCTTCTGTACTAGTCCTAGAGCTAGATAGGGGAACTTACTTTTTCCAGGATGGATTCTTAAAACTCAGTGCTCTGCCATGTAGAGGTTACTGAGTAAGCCTTGGATAAGCTAGTTAAGGAAGTGAGAACCGGTAAAGTTGCTTTAACTTTGGACTCTTACAAGCTTGTATGCAATTCTTCCCAGCAGAGTTAATTAGCTTAGGCATCCAACCAGCAATTTTCACAGCAAACTAACCCAATTATCTCTGCATGATATGATACTGTGTCATGTCTGAGCCCAGAATATCTGCATATGGGAAAAATTAACCTCAGGTTGTGCCATTGAAAATAGCAGTGGATGCTCTAGGGAGAGGGACAGTTCCCTTCTGCCTTTCATGATATGACTCTCTGGACTGATAAGTACATAGTGAATACATTTCTATAATCTCAATTTTTGTGCTAATTACAATTTTGAAAATCAAAATCATTTTAAGAGCATGATGAGTCTGGGGTTCTAAATACCAGAATGCAGTATAAAGCAAAAGTTTTTTGACGCCCTGTTTAGCATTATCAGAATTTTTTTTCATGGCCTAGTGCCCTCACTAACTTGATAACAGTTCCAATTTAAGCAGAACAGTTAAGATTTTCTTTGCCCTGGAAGTGCTGATGAGCTGCTATTATCTCCTGGCAGACTTGGAGATTCAAGGGAAACCTCTGATAAAACACTTCTATTGACAGTGTGGTATTTTCATTACTTCCATTACTGTAGAACTTCAGCTTCTCATTGTACTTATAAATTTCTTCTTCTTCTTCCTAAGAAGTGAGGAAGCACTTATCTTCACATTTTTCAAAGGACAATGGATGTGCAGGGTTCAAAGTCTTATCCAGTGCCACACTCAAGAAAGTTGTGATCTATTTAGGATCTGTACACTTCAGATCTTCAAAAGGCTAAGGTGGGCTACTGACCAACTTTCTTCTGTGACAGTTACCAAGATTGTGTTGCTTTAGCTGGTAATACATATTGTCCTGGTTTTGGCTGGGATGTAGTTAATTTTATTCTTAATAGCTGATACAGTGCTGTATTTTTAATTTAGTATGAGAATCATGTTGATAACATACTGACATTATAGTTTTTGTTCAGTAGTGCTTGCTCTAAGTCAAGGACTTTTTGGTTTCCCATACTCTGACAGTGAGCAGGTACGCTGAACTTGCCAAAGGGATATTCCATATTGTACAGCATCATGATCAGGAAATAAATGTGTGTGTGTGTTGGCTGGGAGCGGTAGATCACATTGGTCAGCAGGTGGTGAGCAATTGTATTGTGCATCACTTGTTTCTCTTGGGTTTTATTCCACTCTCTCTTTTTTACTACCACTACCATTATTGTTGTTATTACTATTGTTGCTATTTTTTTTTTTGTTTATTTTCAATTAGTCAGCTGTTCCTATCTCAACCCACAAGTTTTACTTTTTTTCTGATTCAGCTCCTGCTGCAGGGGGCTGGGAGCAAGTGGTTGAATGGTACTTAGTTGCCAGCTGGGATTAAATCACAACACAGATAAAAAGGTAAAGAAATGAGCACAATATAAAAAACAAGAGGGAGAACACAATTTTCTATAACAACTTTAGTACAGATAATTACACTAATACTAAACATATTCTGGTCAGAGCACATAGCTGTTATCTAATGTAACAAGAAACACTGCTAAGTGACCATTTAATTGTGTTGTTTAAGTTATTTTTTACACTTGAATTGTAACTATCCCTCACTCTGATGCTGAAAGATGAGGCATTAAGCTGATTCTATGCTTTTAATCTCAGGTTGAGTGATATCTAGTCAGGGCCTTGAAAAATTATCTTCTTTCACTATAAGGCATTGTAAGCATTTTGGCATTTTTTAATCTATTATTTACGGTTTTCTAGCAGGAAGATAGGATTTTTACTGAAAACCCCTCTTCCTCAACCTTCATAGAAAAGGAACTTCATACACATAATCCGTGTTACCTCAAGGAATATGGATTCAATGGCAAGCCTGGCATTGCTTCTAAAAACCTTTAAATTTGAAGCTAACCCAGAACCAGTAGTATAAAGCAGATACAGATATTTTTTGACTATACCAGCTACTACCATTGTAGAGTACAGCTCGATAATGTGCAGTTTCAAGATGGACTGATGTTGCATCAAAGATCCCTGAAGAAGTACAGTCAGTACTCCTGGGTTTCTTTTCTTACTAATTATCCTCTTGCAATTGCTGGGACTTGCCCTCTAGATTTCTGTCAGCACTGTGTCACTATTACATTAAATGACAGCAGGACAGTTTCGGCATATTTCAAAGATGGAGCATTCAAGAAAGATGTCCCTCTCTGAAGGCGCTCTTTGTTCAGTGGTTACACCCACAGACATTAATAATGTCAGCCTTGCATTGATCAGTGACAAACCGTGTTTCATTCTCTTGGAAATTCAATTCCTTTGTAAAATATGAGATTGGGCATTACATGACACATTCAACGCAAAGTTTTGGCTGCAGAGTTTCTTGTTCCTGCTCTTCCCTACAAGTTCAGTATGAAAGGAGAGGTGTCCAGAATGGACACCCTCTGGCTTTACAGCACTACCAGCACCACATAGAATTCTGTGATTAGTTGAGACAATGGAGATTGTCTCCAGCAGTCACTTTCAGAGAAACCATAGTTTCTGCTGTGTTTTTGTACTCGTTAGTTTCTTCTTCCCACACCTCTTACAGAGCCAGTTCTGGAATATACAAATTGTGCTTAGAATAGTTTCAGCTCTGTACATGATTTGGAATACCTTGGGGTGAAATATAAAATTCTGCATTATATATGAAGCTACAGTCCTTAATTTGTTAGAGATACTAAAAAATAACAATAGCAGGCGAAGTATTTTTTAATACAAGAGATGGAACCTCTGAGAATCAGTTACACCTTTGGCATGTGCTCTTGGAGTCATTTTTACATTCCAAGCAGTTTCCTTACACAGCACAGCATATGTTCTCATTCTTGTATGTGTATATACTGCAAGACATAGATAAGAATATATGTAATGGAAACAAGATCTTGTTCTTCTTGTTTTTCTCACTTCTCCTAAAGAATTGTTTGCACTAAGAGGGATGTCAAACTCCCAATTTTGGACTGACTTGTTATAAAAATACCAAATGAAATGATGAATGAACCTGTACAGAAGGGTTTTTCTGTTCTCCTCTCTCCCATCCCCCCTTCTTCCCCCTAATGCATAATAACATTTGCATGGATATAACTTCCTTAGAACTAGAGTATTAGGAACTCAGTTGTATTTACATTGTGATTATAATTGGCATGATAAAGGATCACAAGTGTATCTTTTTTGTCAGCTTGTTCCATTAAGAACTTCTAACCATGGATCATTGATGTAACAGATCATTACGGCCCATTGTGTCAGTTCATCTGTTGGGATCTGTGCACTACAAGCATGACAGATTTCCTCTGCAGCAATTATAGTCTATTGTGACAATAGGATTTAATGAATATAAACAGCAAACCACATAATCTGTTATTACAGAGCACAGCTATGCACCCAGATGGGAATTAAGTTCATAGACACTGCCAGTTGCAGTTTAAGAAATTGTGGCGCTTTCATTCTTCACATTATCAGATGCAATACTCTGATTTATAGCATGTATTTATTTCTTCCCTGGCAAGTCAGAGGTCTTCAGAATTCTAAGCTTAATCTGCCAGTGTCCTCTGATTTAATTTTTTTTTCTGAGTAAACATTATCTCTTATGTTTTTAGACACTTACTCCCTGCCTTTCACTGTAATAGTAGCCATGTTGTTAATGTTTCAGTACTAGCATTGTAGACAAAACAAGCAACCACAACAAAACTGGTCACAGAAATTAATGAAACATAGCAGAATATTCCTGTGTTGTTTCCAAAGAATAGACACTTCTACTTAATAGTCATTTTTACAAAGACACATCAGTGCAAATCTGTAAAATCACAGTGACTGAAATTTTTCCTGAACGATGCAGATGTAGATCTGATTTAGGGACTTTTGACACATGCTTGTGGAATCGATACTGTCTTTAGAAGTCCATATTTTCAGCTTTTGAATGTGAGTTCTGGACTTCAGCACATCAGAGCTTCCAATTACAGTGCTAGTACAGCTGTATTTTCATCTATGCACATGGACACTACTGGAGTATACATACTTCATTTAAAAAGCTGAAAGTTCACCATAAAGAATATATTAATGTGGACTACATGTGGATCATCATGGTCATTAACATGTACTTTTGAGAAGAAATTCCCAATTAACATATTTCTATATACATACACTTGAATAAAAAAGGGGAGAGACTCTTACCCTTACCTAGCATGCGAACACATTTGGCATTCTGGTCAGGACTATCAAATGAGATTTCTCCGCACCTCTGGGGAAAAAAAAAGATATATTTTGTTAAAGACTCTGTGACAGCACCCCTGTCCTCATCCTCTGATACCTCTGTTTATGTTTTGGAACTAGAAATTTTCAAGACATTGTAAAAACGTCAAAATGAAAGTCTTTGCAAGTAGTCAAAGTTTGAGAAAAAAATGGGTATCACTAATGTGCCAGGATGGGTCAACACTGTACTCCAGGGTGTTCACTGAGGAAAACTCAAGGTAACATCTATTGCCTTTGGATCTCTCTTAAGCTAAAACTGATGTCTGCCCCTATCATCAAGGATGATTGTCTCCCATAGATATTCCCAGTCAAGGAACATAATGAGAGTTATGATCAGAATACAGAAGTGGTGGGTTGTTTTCAAAGACAAGATATCATTTTTGAGTTTATGCAGACAGACCTGTCAGTTTAGCTGCCAAGAGAAACATAATTAGTGTGGCTCATGAGTCTGATCCAGCTTCAATTAAAGACAATCAGTGGACAGATCCCGCTAACTTCAGTAGTGGTTTCTTCAGGTGCTACATGAAAGATTCAGTTCTGTATCACTACACTCAAAGCTCATGAGAGGGGCTTAAGGACAGCCTCATATTTTATAGGTAAAAGTGGTCTGTACTTCCTTATCTATGTACTTATGGTTTTAGTGTCCATGAACAAATGAGAATAAAAGCAGAGTGAGTAAAGTTTGGAAAAATAACTGAGAGCTGTCCATTTCCCTTCCTCTTTCTTTCTCTCCCTTATGCACTTTCTCCTTTACAGCACCTATGGTGAAGTTACTAGTATTGAGGGGTTTTTTTGCTTTTTTTGAATTAATGAAAGTGTCATTGCAGAAAATACTAAAACCTACAAAGAATCGGGTAAGTAAAACCTCAGAGCATCAAAGATGAAACACAGCAGCAGTTTCATAAATGAACAACACATTTGGAACTCACTATTTTTAAAAGACTCTTCACCTCCCTCACACTGAAATAAACACAAATAAACAAACAAAAGTCCCACACAGAGTCTTTTCATATATCAGTACATCTAAAAAGAGCAAACAGATGCCTGTATTAACCTTTGTAAGTGGGAGCACATACTACTGAAGCATTGAAAAAGAAAAACAACACCTTGCATTTCAAAGTTGATTTTACTAATGCTCTTATACCAACTCCTGTCAGGAGAAACAGATACTTGATATTTATTCTTCTGAGAATGCTAAAATATAAGCATCTTTCCACAGAAGTCTCCCAGCTGCTTCTTCTCAAGCAAGCATACTTAGGCAAATTCAAATGGAAGAAAGCATGTAAAAATTCACTGCCCACCTCACCCCTGGAGTTATGCTGCTCTGTGAAAACCTTTGGTTATTTTTAATTCAGTCCCTCAGAGGTATTGTATGTTCCAGACATATTTATATAAACATCACATTTCAGGCTGGCAAATGGTGTCTTACAATATCTAACAATACTCACCAGTCCTAGTGTTATGAAATTGGGAAATTGGCTAATGTTCCCCAGAGCCTACTCAGATCCCACGGGATCCATTGTGAGGATGGATGAACTTTGAAAGCTTTGCAAGCAAGATTCAGATAACTGTATACAAGTTCACAGCCTTATCTGAATTCCCTTTATGCCTACAAGCCACAGAACTGGGCTGTAGGCACAGAATCATGTTACAACAGTCAGCCTAGGAGATTTTTCAGCACCAGCACTGCAGCTGGAAATACCAGGAGAAAAAGCTTCTGCCACAATTTAATTTCTATTGCCGGTAAAAGTTCATAGGTACATGTCAATGGCATGAAAAATAAACTGTTAGCAAACTGCTCAGAGCATCTGAAAAATATCTAGTTGGATCCTGGAATTGTAAAATGACACAGAAATATAGCAGGAACTCACTTTTGCTCCCCCAAAGAATAGACTTGTTTGCACATTTTTGGTGTTAACAAATGTTTTCTGTGAACAAGAAGCAAGGAATGAATTCAGGATTTAATATTTAGGAGTAAATTGGGACTTTGCAACAAGTACTATGAATTCCTTTCAGGGTTGGATAAGCTTCCTCTGTCCTTTTCCTGGACTGGCTTACTTCCTTTCCTGGTTTACATTTGCTCTGCCTGCTGGTACATTGTGGTTGGTACTGTGAGATGTAGCCAAGAGTCTCTCCAGACCCAATCCATTTCCAAACTAGTCTTACAGCAGCTGCTCATTCTCTCCTGAAAATGCCTAAGTTGGCTATAGAGTCAGTAAAGGATCTGTTAGGGAAAAGGAATAAGAATTTGACATTAGATGCTGGTTATTCTACTTTTTAATTTCAGCCAGCCAGAAAACAGAGTGAGAAGGAGGAAAGACCTCAGATATATCTGACTTTGGGATACTTTACATCTCAGTGTGGGCTTCATGGCTGGGCCCAGCACAGTATTGGTTGGACTGGCTCTGCCATATGCAATCCTGGATGTTGGGCTGGTGAGTTCACAGAGGCAGCCCTGCTGAAAATAATACCTCCAGTGTTCAATTTCCCTGGAGTGCAAGAGCCTTTGTTGCTGAAAATCTTAAAAGAACTTCTGTGTTTTGAATTGGTCAGATTTAACAAAGAAATGGGTAAATACAAGTAAAATTCAACCCTGCAAGTCTTCATTTTGCATTCATATATTTTGAATAACTGAACTCTGGACTAGACTGTGTTTTTTTCTCTTTCTGTAGGAATGGAAGGCATAGGTGCTTTCAGTGAATATTTTCAGTAACAGAGGTGTATTTCTACATAGACTTGCAGCCTGCAGTTCATTACACATGTGAAATTTTTTTTCTAATTCACATAAGAAAATAAATAAATTAATAAATCATCTATTCTCAACTCCCTTTTCTGAGATTGGATGCATGCCATGATGTTGAGTCTGTTCCACAACCTGCAGTGCAGTAAACTAGAATGGAACTTACACAGACCCCATGGAAAAAAGACTGAATCATGGAGCAGCTGAAAGTGGAGTTTAAAATAAAGTGAAAAATGAGAATAGGGACAAAAGGACTGGGAATTCAGAAGAAATGTGGCATGAACTCAGGTCCTTTAGTGAGATAAGTAAATTGGAGAGCTTGAAGCCAGCCTGGGTGACTATGATGGCCCCATACCACTTGTCTGAAAAGGGAAACACTGAAAGACACAGGCACCATCTTTCACAAGGAAAGGCTCTGTTGGAGAAGGGTGCTCTAAACTAAGATGACCACTTTGCAAGACATTATGAGGAGTACACAGGAAAATGGGTAGTTGTCTGCAAAAAGCCCTGTACCAAAACAATGTAAATAAAACTGCAACAAAGCAGGGCATAACTAACAGGGAAAATGTTCATGCAGAGAACGGATGGAAAATCTACTCTGTGTACTAATGCAGTAACTCATCTCATGTTACTTCTCTGGTATTACATGATCATGCATAGGTTGGGTTTCCATTTCCAGCATGCCTGGGCTCACACCAGCTGCATTGGAGGATTTGAGATATGTAGCAATAAACAGAGTGGGTTTATATACCCCAGCCAGAATAAGGTCTTAGTTTGTTGGGGGTTTGGGGTTTTTTTTTAATCATGTGGAGAAACCTTTACCTATGAAACAACTGGTTTTGAAATCATTCTATTCAACTTCTATCTGTATGATAAACTAATGAATTACTTATTTTGAGGAGGAAGATGCAAATCAAGTAATTAAAATAAATGGGTCTAAACTCTTTTCTATGACAAAATTCAGCAAGTAAATGTCTGAAAACTGCTTTTCATGAGAATTGCAGTAAGTGGCATGTTAGTTTTCTACTTATTAAAGCCATATAATTAACACTGATCTAACATTTAACTATTCTAATCATTTTAGATTGTATAGTGTTTAAAAAATATAACAGTAATTTTTCTGGCATGGAATTTGAACATGTGTAATGCTGACCTTTTTAAGCTGCAGACAACCAAGTCTTGTAAAGCCAGCTTAAAAGGTTATTGGAGCAAGAACCATATTTATAGGCTTCTTCACTCTGATTTGTTGTGCTCTGCATGTCCTGAGTATGATGTTCAACACATCTCTTCCAACATTGCAATAATCAGGGAGATGCTTGATGTACACGATCAGCCAAACATGACAACAAATACTGGATCATTTTCTTTGTGCAGGAGGTGACAGGGATTACTGTACCTCCGAAGAGAGGAGATGTGTTAACTGCACATTGATTGTATGCCAAATATTTTTAAAGAACCTATTAATTTCTTCTTTTTAAATTAACCTTCAGTTAGTATGCTTTGCTTTTACCAATAGTAAATGGAAGTAGATTCCACACAACAATATAGTTTGGTGAAAGAGCTGGCTCCTTCTTTCTTTTTCTTTTCCTTGAGTACTACATATAATTTCTCATTCCTTTAGAAAGTAGAGTTAAAAGATATACTCATCAACACAACTAATTAAAAGAATTTAAGGCAGACCAAAAAGCTTCTATGCTTTTGTGACTAAATGGTTAATCTCAGAGGCAAAAAAGTGCTGCTGTTATTCATATTTCTGTTCCCCTATCACATTCCTTTCCCTATCACTTTAAAAAAGTACTTAAATAAAGTTTTCTAGCATGCAAAAACATCATTCTATTTGCCCAAGGATTATAACTGTAAAATCTGTTAGTGTGAAAAACAATACTACTTTGTAAGTCTTAGCAAACCTATATAAAAACAACAGGCCATTCATAAATAGCTGAAATCTAAGGGCAATATTTCAGAAAGAGTCAGGCCACATGCCTTTCATCTACAGGCTGCATGGAAGCAGGTTGATTCACCTGATAAAGTATCAGAGTGTAGGAACTGTAGGATATCCAAGGCCTTGTGCTTCCCCTTCTGCCTCTCCTCTCTGACAGGGAAAAAGAAAAGTACAAGAACTACCAAAGCAGAGTGATGTGTAATCTATTTTACCTGCAGTCTTTTCACTATCATCTCCCCCAGTATGAAAGCCTTGCAATAATATCTGCTAGTGATTAAATAAATTTCTATGCAAAACAAGTTCCCTACCAATACTCTTTAATCTTGAGACACACTTAAATGGCAGATACTTCTGAGTTTTGCTGAACCTTTATCCGTGGTCTTTGTTGGCCTCAGCAAAGGAAATAAAGCTGCTGCTTATATTTGTTTAGAGACAAAAGCTCTTTTTCTCTACATTACACTGTATTTTAATATTTACAGGCCCATATTTGATCAGTTTTCTCTGAAGACAATAATTGCTAAAGCTCACCTTATTCATGTGACCTTGAATTGATAATTCTGCGTTCTTCAAGAATTTACTTTGCCTTTCTTACATGAAAATGTATGTAATGAATACAGCTTGAGAATTACATATATAAACATTCCCACTAGTAGCAAACACTACTAGAATCTTTCAGCTAATGAAATTGCCCAAGATCTCTAAAAAATTGTGACTGGTTTTATGTACTGCTTCTCAAGGACTTATTAACAGTTCCCATAATGATTATATATAAAATTTTATACTTGTCTGAAAATTTAGATCCACATTAGGCAAGTCAAGGGTTTCACTAAACTGGGCTGAAAATAACTACACTTCCCTTTGTCCTGAGTCGCAGTGCATTCTATTACCATTCTCATGAGCTGTAGGAACCAGATGGGGCAGTATCTCCTTGGCTCCTCCCTCTGGACTATCTTTCTGTTAATGGCCCATCAACACCTGGCCTCATGACTCATTATCCCATTGTGAGATGCTCCGCCCAGAAGGAGGAACCAGGCATTCCATCCTGGATATAATCTGAGATTCTGACCACCACAGACACCTTTCCCCCAGATTCCCAGAGGACAAGAGCTGCACAGTGACCACTGGACCTTCCGAGGAGGAGCAGACCCTTTCTACAGAATCACCACTTCAACAGAACCACATCCATCACTTCAAGAGGATTGCAGCCACCACATCATCAGATGGCTACTGCCACTCTGACTAACAGGGTGTCAGGTTGTGTCCTGACTGTCAGCTTAAACCAGTGGTTTTTTTTTTTTTTCCCCCCTTTAATTTCCCTATTAAATTGCTATTCTGACTTGGTGCCTCCCACTGGTATGTTTTCAAACTAGTACACCCTTGAACTGGCATGTATTATGTATGTCCAACCACTTATAACTATGGTGTAATCACAACATATTGAGGATTGCATTTAAAATACTATTAGCAGTCAGAATACTACATATTTTGCTATTCAAATTACTACTATTATATTGCAGCTGTACTGTATTTCATGGGTAAAAATTCCAGCTTCCCTATTTAGTATCAGCATTGAGGCATACTTAAACTGAAAATTCAGGTTCTATTAACACCTGGATGATTTTCTGCAGAGTAGAATAGCTATATCTGGACAGACTTGTTTTGAGAGTTCATCCCTTTCCAAGTTTTCCAAAACTCTCTTTCCTCCAAGAAATTAAAACATGTTGCTTAAGTAATCTTTCAACACTGTCAATCTCCAGCAGCACCCTGGCACTGCATCTCACTCTGGAATTTACTATGCCATAGACCCTCAGGTAGTCTGAACAGAAAAGACAGCAAATTAAGTAATTGCAACTAAATTGAGCAATAATTCCCAACCAGCCATTGTTGCCACTAGTCAGCATCTTGTTTGTGGGCTAAATAGCCCGAGGTGAACCTTTAGGCAGTTCATTTTATAACAAACCTGTGATTTACTATGGTTACTATGGTTAACAGCGGTTTGAAATGGATTAATGTTGCTGGAAAATGGATATAGCAGTTTAACTGCTTTGTTTTCTTCTTGAGTCAAGGAAAAAAAGTTTAACAGTGTGTGACTTCATTAGGGAGGCGCCAGTAGCCTTGACCCTCATGAGAATCTGTCAGTGTTTCAATATGGGATCCCTACTTTAAGTGTTTATAACAGGGGCACTGGGAGCCAAACCCAGAATTACTAAGCAATAAAAATGTTGGGTTTTAATAAGCAGTAAGTCACAGTCTAGTGTGCAGTAACGGGTGAGGCACAACTTCCAGGCATGTTCTGAGGGAGGGCCATCATCCATGAAATGTTAAAGAGCAGACTAGTTTTTTACCCTCGTGGGATGAATCTGTATTACAACTAGTTTTCTAGTTCACATTTAAGAATGTAAAACATCTGTAGATTACCTAATGGATCTTCCCACCACAAAAACAGTTCTAAGTGGGAGGAAAGATGGGAGGAAAATATCAATATTAGGGAAAAGGCAAATAGGTTCTCCCTATTTATTGTTGCTCTGATGTGAAACATCAAAGTTCTCTGTATTTAAAACATTTCCTGGACCACATAATTATCTTTCCTTCTCTGAATTGTAGAGCTGGGCTGTTCTTCTAGCTGCTTTCTGTGGCCACAGCCATTTTAACTTTCACTTTCTATTGAAATATGTAATGGGAGGAAAATATGGGATTATTTTGTAAAAATTTAGGTCTCAACTTCAACCACATGTTTTTGTCACATATTTTCCACCAATCTACTGGATCAAAGCCTCAGAAGTACCAGATGACACGCTGCTCTCTCCAATAAGCAAATCAACGGTCTGTGGGAGAATGAATCTCCTGAAGAGTCTCCTCAGGCTGTTCAGAGCAATGTGGGATGAATTTTGACACCTGCTTATTTGTGTGTGCCCACTGCATACCATATGGTTTGCAAACAAAAGCACAGTCTCAGGAAGGGCAGGAAGGCTGGGTGCCAGTAAGATGACACAGGCATCTGCCGAATACGACTGTCGCCCTGACCACTTCCTGAGCAGTACCAAGCACAAGTGGCCACCTGCTTCTCAAGAGCTGGGCATTCCTGGTTCCCTAAAACATTGGAATATGCTGAGGCAGTCCTGTTTCATCCTTTCTAGGACTTCATTTTTAGGGAATAGGAGTTGGTGCAGACAACTCATGCCAAAATCATACCAAGAGTTAAGTAATGTGTTCAATAGTCCACCGCTTTCACTCACCTTCTGGCATACTTAGTCCAACTGGCACTGGACCAAACAAACCATTTAGGAGAGAGTTAGAAGTCATCAAAAAAACCTGAAAACATATGTGGAAGGTTTTGTCAAGTTGACAGCTTCAGCAGAAGTGAAAATAGCACGCTTAGATGCAGAAGGCAGGAAGCTACTTTTCCCTAGTTCCTTGCTCATGCACTACACACTGCCTGGAGCTGAAGGTAGTAGGGACTGCAAAATTTGCCATCTTGTTAAAAGGGAGCTCTTCCTTTTCTTTTCTCACTCTCTCTCTCTCTCCTTGCTCTTTCCCTAAGGTAACTTTTTCTGGCATCCATAAGGAACTGGGTAAATAAAACTTTTTATGAACAAAGTCCTTCTTGCATCACTCTGAGGCTTCGTGATGCCCTGAAGAGACCCGGGCACAATTGCTGTGCAAAGAGGACCGCCACCAAAGGATGGTCACAGGCCTTCTTTTGAGTAGCTGTTTAGATGATTTCAAGGTGTCACAACATGACTAGCTCGTGTCAGACTGTATCTCCGGGGTTTATTGTCAATCACTTAAGAGTTTTAGTTCCAAATTTACTCCTAGTTATCCTTTCCAAACATTTTGAGCTTTCCTGCATTGTACTTATTTTTAAATTCTTTTGCCACTATAAGCAACATTAATACATGAGTGCTATCTTCAGGAGTTCTGCAAAATTGACCTGATAACAAAATTTTGTGGCTGCCTATCCAGCATGTTACCAATATATACTGTAAAAATGGGCATCTACTTAGGTTGTTAACACATGCTTCTACAGTCGTACATTACAAGTACTTCCTGTACTTTTGTGTAATACTCATGGAGTGTCTCCCTCACTGGAGATTTTCAAGAGCTGTCTGGATTCCTGTGCAAGGTGCTCTAGGATATGCCTGAGCAGGAAGGTTGGCTCAAATGACCCACTTTGGTCCCTTCCAACTTGACCCATTCTGTAGTTCAGTGATACTCTTAAATCAGTGCATCTTAAAAGAAGAAAGCAAACCAAAGAACTGAGTGACCTTAACACTGAAAACATGGCTTTTATTAATTCAAGTACAGCCAGCATACATCATGTTTCTACATGCAGAACATAAGGAGCTAAAAAACAGCAAGTGTTGTTTTGACAGGAAAAATTTGCATTTCAAATATGTCATGTTAGACATTGTGGAAGAACATCTTCTGCATTACAAGAAAGTGTCATTGGTACTAACATCTCTGTCAACTTTCAAAGTAGGATTAATAACTTATCTGGAGCCATATAAATGCCATTATTATCAGGAAATACTTAGATGCTACTGCAGTAATCCCTGTGCACATATTTCAGATGCAGGGAAATCCACATTATTTTGACACATTAGCTACTGTTTCCAAGGTTGCAGTCTTTTGGAGTAATGCTAAAAAGACAAATTTTCTCCCTGAAAATAATTCCCAGAAGTGTAGTGTTTTGTTTCATGTGTGAAGCATCAGTTCAAAATAGGTGTATTGTTGGCAAGTATTGCACAGAGCTGCTCTTTTCTTTCACTTCCGAAAAGATTCTGGTTATAATCTCTTAGCCAAGACTACACCCATGCCTACCCTTAAGAAGGTAAAAGAAAAGGGACAAAGTACCTGCAAATGTTTCTTTCCCTGTGGTAAAACTCATCATAGGAGTGCACACAAGGAATGAAATGCCCCGGAGCTTACACAAGGAATTGTATCTTCCTTCTTCTCTGGCAGTCCCAAGTCCTTCCCAAGTGAATTGTATCTTGATTCTCCATACAAAAATTATACAAGCTTTTCATTCCAAAGAGGCTTATTTTAGACTGCAGAAACAACTAGAATAAAAACCAGCAAAAAACACTCTACGGGAACAAAATGTTCCCTAGGTCTGCACTCAATGTCTTTTAGAGCCATCAATCTCTAGTCTAGAGAAAATAAAGCCATCATAGTTTCAGAGCTATCTGCAACTGCTGTCATATGTCATGCTGTCTCTGTTTGGAGAGCACATATTCAAACAAGTCTGAAATTTTATTATAGATTTCACTTCCACGTGTAATCCAAATAATATCCTGACCAAATTGGAAGGTAAGAGACCTCTAAAGTCACTCTACTGCAAGCAATTTACCTGCCAGTCTTTGTTTTCTTAAAAAGTTTTCACCAATAAGGAACATGAAAGCATTTTAGACTTGGTTATGAATAACCACATTTTGCAGTAGAAAAAAGGTTGTGTGCCTCACATTTTAGCTACAACATACAGGAAAGCACATTATATAAGAAAGGTAATATTTATTTTAAAAGGCAAGGTACAAATTAATTTCATAGGATGCTTCTGTACTAAACCAGCATTCTTTGTAATAGAAACAGGAAAAAGGAAGTAGTTACTATTCTTTCAGGCTTTGCTGAGAGGCAGCAACATCTACTATTTATGGGATCTAAATGAAGGCTAGAGAAGGACTTGGTTGAATGTGGTTCCCTCCCTTCATCTGGATTTATTCCCTTGAAGAGACATGTCTTCCTTCTGTAAGTAGTAAACCTCAAGAATTTTGCAAAAAAGGCAAAGACATGTCTCCTGTTTCTCCCTATCCTACTAGATACTTTTCAGGGGGAAAACTGGGAACTGTACTTCATCTCTACAATTAAGAAATGTTAACCTGTTGATCTCTGTTGTCATGGGAATAATCTTATATTGCCTTTTGGCCTGGCTTTGCTCATACCTTCCACTCTCACCTGCCAAAGTCAACATGGTGAACATTTTACTGGTGAAGTTTCTATCCTGTATCCCCTGTCTGTACAAAACGAGATAATGCCTTTGATTTTTAGTGTTAATCAATTTGCTTCTGACTAATGCACATAGCATCATTTCTTTTCAGTGTCTGTTACCAATCTTATCACCACATGGGTGAGTTTCTTACAGTGGGTGTATTAAGTAATGTGACTAATACCTGCCATATATAGTTTATTCTTTAACTGGTTCCCCAAAAGGAAAATTGGGTGCATTATCCATAATTTTCTTCACAAAAGATTTTATTCTCGGATCTGTTTGTTTTTGTCTTGTGCTATTTGTGTGACTGCTATTAGGTATTTATTTTAAAGATGGAATTCAAAAATAATTTGGTTTGAATTTTTTTCCTTGAATTCCCAATTTTTATATGATGGGCTTCAGGAAATATCATTCTCTCTGTATATTTTCAAACAATTGCTAAGATACTGAATGTCTTACCAATTTATTTCTTTAAATGAAGTCTCTATTTTGGCAGAACGTCTGTTTTATAAAACCCCCAAGAATCAACATGCACATCATATTTAAAAGCATGGTGGCCTGTTTTTGAATCCCACCTGTGGGACTTGAGCTCTAGATTTTTATGTTTGTAAATAAAGAGAGAGAGAAATTAGATTCTAGAGACTAATTTAGCCTACCTGATTACAGAGAAAAGCCTGGATGCCTAACTCTTCATCAAATGCAGTTAGAAGGATTTAGCTGACTCTTAGTGTAAACATTGGCTGTAATTTGGACCCTAAAATCAGTGTTAATTCTGCATGTTAGAGGTTGGATCTGGACAGCTGGAAAAATGTTATCCCCGTCACCACAAAACAGTAAGGTGGCTGTCAGGTAAGCAGAACTAAGGGAGTTGCAAATGGTCTCACTGGGAGGTGAGATATCCAGAATGTTTGGTTATAGAGGGAAGACAGCATGGACATCTCTATATTCATTGCATTTTTGTGAAAGAATTAAGAAGATGTTTTTAATACTGCTATGACCACAATTATTAGGACTAATTAACCACTTGGGAAGAGTATGAGGTGAATAGCAGAATACAGCTGTGAGGCTCACAAACAGCTGAAGGAAACTATGCCATTTTCTTCACAGTAAAGAGAGCACCTTTTCTGAAGCTAGGGGTAAATCCTGTTACTTCCTCTTAGCTTTAAAGAAATCAAAGTAGTAAGCAAAATAATGTTTCCCATTTTCCTATTTTGTATTGTTACATACCTTTGTATATAAAATACAATTCTTGTAACAAAGCATAAAAACACAGTTATAATTTCATGGAGGTAAGCATTGTAAATTATACTTTGTGGGAAGCAGTGGTACATTTAGAAGTTATGCAGTGATTGAGAGCAAGGAGCAGAAGCACAAGTACCTCCTCTTAAAAATTCTCTTTTACAAACATTTATACATTATTATATCTTTAGTATTTACATATGTCAGGCCTTTGTCATTCTTTACAAATGAGTCATGGTTTTCATATATTGCAATATACCTGAGCTATGTGACTGATAAAATTGCATGTATTACAAGTGGTACATCCACATAATTTTACAAGGAAAGAACAATGACTTTTCTTTACAGCTTTTAGAAACTTTGTTTAAACTTACTTTCCTAGCATTTTCAAGAATTCTTTCAAAACAGATTTTGCATAGTACATAAATAATAAAATTGCATCTAATTGTCCTTGCTGACCTTACTTTAAAACCTAAAGGTTCTGTTCATTTTATGCCACATGATCCTAATTAATAACTCAGGTGAAAATGCTGTACAGTGCAAACCAGTTTTTGAGTGGAAATGTGCCAGGCTCCAAATAAAGGAGGTTCTGAACTACCCCCTATTTATATGGAAACACATGAAATTTGCATTTGGATGTAAACTCCTGTTGCTCAGGCACACCTGGATTGTGGATGCTGAGGTGTTTCTTCTATTTGAATACTGGAAATGCAATGGTCACCTACTGACTAAAGTGACTGCAGCATTTGTCATGCTGAGACTGACACAAACAATGTAATGAGTTTTAAACAGGTCTCTGTAAGTGAAAAACATTTAGTGTCTCTTGTTTTTTTTAAATTCTTTTTTAGTTCTTTTCATTTTTTGTTAGGTTTTTTGTTTACAACATAAACTAACATTACCCTTGAGGCAGGAAAGATTTTACAGCTAGGTACTACACAGAAGGGAAAAGGAGGAAAGGACTATTTACACAAGCCTGCTAAAGGTCACCAGCCCACTGAAAGAGCACAGAGTAACATTCCAGTTGCCTGTGATTCTGTGTGCTATTTCTTGCATTAACAGTATGACTACAGTTATCTTGTTGAATAATGGATGAGTAAATACAGGAACTAATAGTGCTGAGTGATGAGCATTCTCGCCTCATAAAGTCAACTGAGCAACTTAGGCCAGAAAAATCAGATTTGAGGGGAGATATTTTGAAAACAAATGTCACATTAGATCAGAAACTCTGTGAATATTTTATTATTGAAAGGCACCTGGGTGACTTAAGAACATGGTTATTAAAGCAGTTCTGTGCTTGTTGAGCATTTTTTCCCTTGTGAACCTGTAAATCCAAGCACATACAGGTAATGTTTTGGTCAGCACGAGAGGCTCTGTTTGACTGTGATCTGCAGAGGGAGTAAAGACCCTGACTGGTACAGCAGTGGGTTTTCTATATCTAAAAACCGCATACACCAACCCCTACACTCCTCCCTCCCCATCTGAAATCCACTGGATGAGCCTCTGGAGTATCAGCCAGCATCACACTTCTACAGCAGAAGGAACTGGGAGAGGGTGAGCCCTGCAAGCATTGCAGATCAGATAGTCTGTTTCATCTTACATGAAACTAATTGCATTTGGACAAAAATGTGAATGAGGACTTCCCTTCAAGGGGAAGCACAGAAGGATTTACCCTGATGAAATTTCTGTTTCCAGAAAAATCAGATTTGGCCATAAAACTGAAACCAAAGAGATTCTAATTTTGAAAACAATCACCAAGCAAAAACTCTTTAAAAAAAACCCTCTAGGTCAAACTAATCTTCCCATCTGGACGTACAGTAATCCAGGAGGAGGATAACAAAGTTATTGTGTGGGTTTTTCAATGTTTTTCTTGTGTTTAGTGGGATATTTCACAACTGTCTGTGGCCTCCTTCCTCAGTGCATTGGGAAACATCCATTGCAGTATTAGATTCTATAAATGAAAAAAGATAATAGACTGCCAGAAATGTCAGATGTCCCTAACACAGGAAGTTGGCTACTTGGTTGGCTACTTCCAACCATTGCCAAATTGGTCTACAAACAACACACAGCCCTCTTTGGCCATTGAAAATCATGCTCCAGCCAGATTAGAAGGTCTACTGACACCTGGGCTAGTGCTGCTTAGAAATCACAGTTTCCACAGAAAGTGTGAACAACACTCAGCATCCCCCCTTGTGCACACAAAAGAGACAGCAGCCACCGACCCAAATCCCAAGCAAGACCCAAACCTGCTTTTCTGATGAGCAGAAAGGCAGCTTTCCTCTCTACACCTAACTCCTAAACCACCATCATTAAATAAAACTATGGTCTTCTACTGTTTTAACCACATATGACTTAAATAACAGGTCCTGTTCATCACTGAATGTCCACCAAAAATCAAAGCCATCACACATCAGTGGCTGTCTGGACCTTACTGTGGTGACATAGCTTCTCATTCAAGGTCAGCTGTTCACCTCTAGATAGACTCTGAATTGTTTTGTTGGTGCTCACTAACAACATCATCTCTAAATATGACATGGGCCAGTGTGGTTAGTATTTAGAAGTATGTAGGTTTTCCCACAGTTATATTGCTTTATGAGAGAAAGCTCTGTCCTAAGTTCATCTCCCTTCTCAACACGGACATTCAACACTGTTGGATCACACATTTATTTTTATCTGGAGACTATATAGAAGGGAAAAAAAAGCCTATTGTAATAACACAGAAGTCTGGAATAAGATTAAAAATGTGTCATTCCCATGGAAAGGATGTTAATTCAGTATCAAAAGTTGTTTAGGTATGTGGTATCTTTGGAAGTTTACGGATGTCACCTTACAATGGTGTGATAGCTATGAATGGTCTGACTGAAACTAAACAAAGATGAAATTCAATGTCATCCTGATCCTGCTTATCCTTTACATATTATATCACACTAAAGCAGGGAATTTCAAAACAGTAAATTACTATAATCCCAATGGAAAATCAAGGATGGAGAATTTCCTGTCCTTTGATATTTAAAATCAGAAATGCTGATGTTTTCTTTCAACTTACTTTTATTGGTTTTGCATAATACTTGAAACAATACATAAAATAAATATTTTATAATTTTGTTCCTGAACATTTTCACAAAATAAACACAAGATAGCCCAACCTTGTCTCTGCTATTGGCCTTCACCACAAGTGTCCAGGACATGAGTGTCTCCAACCATCAGCCAGCTACATAAAGGATTAATATGGTATTTTAAAAGGGAAAATTGAGAGCATGCAAGGACTGCTTGAGAAGAGATAAAGGGGAAACTATGCTGTTAGAGGGTTCTCCAACAATCTTTACCAAAACCATGAGACAGTGAAAACTCAAGGCTTCTTTTAAAAAGTACTTAGCCCTCTGTAGCAAGACCAGGCACAGCACAGTAGTCACAAAAGTATATCTCCAAGGCTTTTTCTAATCATGTTTGAAAATTTTGTCTAACCATTGTTTCAAATCCTGGCAACTCATATCTTACTTCTGGGAGACCTGATATCTGTCACTCAGAAAAAAGGAATGAACTGTCTTACCTCACCTCCTGCAGAGATTACTAACAAAGAACACCAATAGCCTTTATGCCAAAACACTGATACTTTCAAAGGCTGCCAGAAATGCTCTTTATCCCATGCATCATCATAATAAAGTAGCTTTACTCCCAGAGAAGAGACAGCATCATCAAACCTTCGAAGAAATATGTTGTTGACCAGTCACATCAATGATCTCTGCTTCCAGAACACTAAAATTACCAGACATACTGACCTTCCAAATCAGAAGAGATTAACATATTTTTAAACTTCTTTACATCTTATTCAAAAGGAAAGGATAATGTTTTGCTCAGAATACAGTATGTACATGAAAAATGGGAATTTATATGTGAAAACATGAACAAGCTACAGCCTCAGTTCTTCAGTTCACAATGTTTACCTTTCCTTCTGAAGAGTAAACCAAGTAACTGATAGCAACAGCTCTGGATTACAGAAGAGGCGGAGAACAGCAGATCAGACCAGTCTTTGGACAGAATTTAGAATAAAGACCTGAATAAAGATTTTAAGTTCATGCTTTTGTGAAACATACTTCCAAATATCTCATCATCACAAATTAATACTTTACTATATAGTCTTTTTAGATCATTTTATTGGATCTGTTCAGCGCTTCCATTAAAGACAAAGTATTATCTGAAAAATAATTGTCTGCACAGATTTAGTAAAACATAATTGTTTCCTGAATTTTCGAGTTTGGACATTAAGGTGTTGTCTATCTTAGCCAATTAATGATACCAGGGACAGCTCTTTAAGGCCTACTGGGACAGAACAGTTCCCATCCGTCATATTATATTTTGTGTAGCCTCCAGATTCTCCAAAGCAGCCCATAGTGACAAACAGAGTGAGACCAAGTCCACCTTGGGTGGATGAAATTGCTGTGAATCAAATCAAACCCCATAGGATTAGCACAGTCCCCACAACTGCTAAAATATGGCAGTGTCCTGAAACTGTCTGAATTACTGTGAAACTGCTTATCCCTGTAAGCCTAGCAAGAAAGCCAAGCTCAGAGCCTCCCTTTCCCTGTTTGCAGTGTGAGGTTTCTGTGTTTGCCTCACAGAGATGTTGTAAGGCCTGCCTACATAATGTTTGCAAAGTAACGTTTGTAGCAACTGTATGGCACAGGAAAAGTGGGAAGGTGAGCCAGGCACCAAGGTGGAGATGGAGCAGGCAACTGAGCTCTGGATTCCTGTGCTTCTGTTCACTCCTCTGGCAGCTTTTGCACTGCAGCTGCAGACATTTAGGTAGCACAGCCTCGCAATTAATTAATTTCTTGGTGTAAAGGGCCCCTGTGTAAGACTGCTGTTTATATGGCTTACAACTGGCTGCTGTTTTCTGCTTCATATTACATCCTGGCAGAGCTACTGCACTTGTACACAGAGTGGCATGGGTTTTCCACTGTAGTTACCTGACCTTGGACAGTTTTAGCTCCTAAGGAAACTGCCCAGGAAATATGTGCGAAAACAGCATTGTTAAGGGAAATATTGTTACTGAAATGTAACAGTCCTTACTAGTGACTACTACAGCCATATTCATTAACATGTGTGGAGGCATTCCCTGCAGGCTCACAGCAACCTGGGAAAGCCAGACCCATATAGCAGGAATGGTGGCTGTTTGAGCAAGGCACAATATTGCTACTGTTACAGACAGCTCGGAGAAAGTCTTAGAGAGGCATGATGGTCCACTGACTGCACACTTCGGTCTGACAGCTCTGAAAGAGATCAGCAAGAAAAATCTTTGCCTATTAAGCAGTGGCAAACACTGCTCCTCCCTGGGGAACAGTGAGAGTTGGGAGACAAAAATTCAGTTGCCTTAATCCTTCCCTCCAGAAAACAAAAATATCCTATAATTTAAAGTTCCATTTTACCTTGCCTATATTGGCTCAAATGCATTAAAAGGGCTGAAATTGCAGAAAGCTGGCCTGTGGTTTTTGAATCCTGAGAGTCTAAGTAGGCAGACATGTAGTCGCAATCTCCGTGTATCTCCTATCCAGGCCATTTGGCTCAATTACTCTCAGAATAAGCTCGCCTGTTGCTGGCATCCGTGCACTTGCAAAATGCTCTCAGCACAGGAGCAAAGACTGGTCCAAATCCATTTTGAAAGTATTCAGTGCAGAAGGTGTGAGCTGTCCCCCCTGGTTTCATTACTACTCACACTAGGCAGCCTTCTCTGTTATTTCTTGTTATAGATGCTGTTATGTACAACTGCTGTGCTTTAAAACCAGTATGCATGGCCAGGTTACTCTCCAGGAGATGACCAACTCCAGTCACTTAAATCCACTGTACCATTCCCATTGGGCAGGGACTCATGAAAGCCCAAGTGATTTCAGCTGGTATGAGAGTAGTACCGCACAGATAAGTTTCAAGGTGGAAATCACTGTAGAATTACACTCAGGGTAACAGCAAGAAATAAGAAAGAGAAGTCACCCTATATGGCCGAGTGCTTGAAAGAAGGATTACTCCTTTGAGAGTTTACGACAATGCCAGCTGTTGATGGCAGCTAATGTGGCACAAAAATTTGAGAGGCTAAATTTACACTAGATTTAACACCACTGAATTAACAGAATGGCAGCAATATGAATTTAGTTTGACTTGCTCCCAATAGTGTCTATAAATTTTGACTCATACTCTAGAAAGCATTTAATTTACACAGCTTGCTTTCTCCTTATCGGTTTTTAGAGTGTTAACCACCACCCTTCTGCCCTGAAAAAAAAAAAAAAATCAATGTGGCTAGAATTATCATTATTTTGACAAGTACCTCACTGAGATGCATTCTGAATAAGAAAAGTATTATCAAGAATACATTTACCATATAGAAAGAATTGCTGTTGAGAGCCTTCAAAAAATTAGTAAAATTTTTACTTTTGAGTAACAGAACATATAGTTTTAGAAATAGAGTTGCGCTTAAATAGGTGTTTGCTTGTTGATTTCTTTTTTAATTTGGGAAAATTTAAATTCTTTAAAATAGAAATCTTGATATGCAACCAAGGGACGTTGTATGTGCAGGGATCAGAAATAATCTGGCCATCTGGCATCAAGGCAATGTCTCACTGTTAACTGAAAATACAATAGCTAAGAAAGGTTACTTGCCCACAGCTGCTGCTCTTTAAGGAATATTCTCTGAAAGCATATTCTTGTACTAGTTGCTCACAAACACCCATAAAAATAACTATCCATAGAGAAAGATGCTGTTACTTTGCAGATAATGCCATGCACCAGTGTTTGTCCCCCTTTCTTTGCACTATAGTACTTCCAGAAAATAGTATAGGTTGGTGAGACAGTGGGACAAGTTAATGGATTGTGAGTGTGTGTATTGACAACACATTGCTAAAAAGTATTTTCAGTGTTTCTTAATTTTTCCATAAGAGTCCTTAGAAAAAATTGGGGGCAAATGGATATTATGTTTTGAAAACATCCAGACTTTTCTTTCCAAACATTTCCATTTTTAGTATTTCTCCTTTGTTGTAGTGCCTAACTTCTTATTTTCTTCCCTAGACCAAGTTTGCTATTTGCCTCTGATTTTAATGGTCTGTTAAATTTAATATGCAAAAGAGACAAATCAGGTCCTTCATTTTTATAATACTTTAGGAATTTCATAGTTTGGAGTGGTTTTGGTATTTTTTTAAATATTGCTGCTATTTAGTAAAATGTTATACATTCATTCTTGTTTAGACTACATTTCTTCTCCCCCTGTTCCACAGCTTTGCAGTCATTTCCTGGCTTTCTCTGTTGAATTATTTCCCTTTGGCTTCCTGTGTCTATAGACTGCTATATTTTCTCCCAATACTGTCATCCTCCATCCATTCCTAAATGTTTTTCTTCTATCTCCTCAACCTGAAATTCATATTTATCTTTCATCAACCTGGACATAAACTAATCAATTACTCCCAAAAATTATGTCCTGTAATTTACAGTTTAGAGAAATTGCAGCAGACCACAGATGTACAGAGAGTGCTAAGGTAGGACACCTGAAATTCAGATGTTTGAATATGCCATCATCAAAATCCCTGCTCCATAAGTTTTTGACAGCAACTTTTCTCCTCTCCTTAAAGATGCAATTCTGGGTATATTTATCATCACTAAGCTGTTTGCTGCCTGTCTTCAAGGGTGTGTTGACAAATGCACATCAACCTGACATGAACTTGGATCATCCTCAAAGAAGAGATTTCTAGGTCTGGAGATGGAAAGGAAGGCAAAGAGGAGTTATCTGCTGAGCCAGCTTTGAACAGAGGTATTCCTGAGAGATGACAGTGGTTGCAAAATACAAAACTTGATGAAAGTGACTTTTTAGAGCTTTCTTCATAAGCTATCTGTGATTTTAACAGCAAGTCTTACTGGACTACGTGGAATCATCTCCATAAAATGCCTGCCTGTCTCATGTGGAAATATCTCATTTGAGAACTGGAATGGTCCTTAGGGGCCACATGCCCTAAGGTCTGTGCTTAAGGCACCAACATAATAAACATAATTTAATACTACACATAGATATCTCATCCGAAAGCAGTGTGACTGCCTAATGTGGGACAAAAGCCATGAAAATATGCAAGTGCCCCCCTTTATACTGCCAGCTCAGGACATCAAACACTGCTAAACTACTGGAGTGCATTGCTTTTGAAGTAACAAGTCAAGGACTGTTTTGCAATTGGGAAAGAAAAAGTGTGCAACATTTGGCACTCATGGTACTGTCACCTGGAAAGGAAAGGCTGTGGTTTGGGTCCCTGACTCTGCTCTGTATTCTGCATTAAATAGCTATTGACCAATAAATATAAGCAATCCAGAAAGCAAAGACTACAGATCCTTCAGCCTTTGCCTCATAACACCATTGTCCAAATCATAAATAATGAGAACTCTGCTTAGTGTCATTCCTGACCCTGGTCCACTCAAGTCTTTAAAGGCACCATTCAAGATATCATATCCGTACTCCAAACTGCATGTGATCTGGTGGCTGGGAAGGCAGGAGATGTCAGTCTGTCACACAGCAAATCACTGCTCTTAGCACAATGTCATATAGCACTGGCTTCAATATAGCAGCGATGCTGTTGTAATGTCAGTCACCTGCTTGTATAAAAATATGGTTTTTCTGTATCTCAACAGAGGCAGAATCAACTAGCAAGTAAAAGGAGTTGCACTATGTGCCTTGGACAGAGGTCTGTACACAAACCTGTGAAAACAACGATGTTCAAGAGACTTTTTTGTCGTTACGTATCCTTTTTGCTATCTGAAAATGCTGTTGCCTCAGTTGGCTCAGTTTACAATTGGCTCAGTTTCTGTAAGCCTCAAAAAAAACTGTTTGAGGAGCATCAGCCCTTTTAAGTAGCATATTGAAATTCTTTCAGATATTTTTCTGCTAGAAATCCATGCTTCAGGAAGATTCAGATGCAAAACAATTGTACAGCATCAAGGCAAGGGAAAAGTAGTCATTAGAGCTGTGGGCAGCACAGGCATTTGAACAGTTACTTAGCAACTTTTAAGGAGCCACATTTACGGAAATGGTTTAAGAGTTTGGTAAGGCAGATAGATATATAATTCAGAAAGAAATAAATAAGAGGTCACTAGAATATAAAAGCCGTGAATGTTTGTTTACTAATAATAGGAAAGAGATGTTGCACAGTACAAAGGCATTCAGATCCTATAAGCAACACAATCCCTATGAAAATAAATTCTGTAAAACTCACTGTAGAGTAAGGGTGAATACTGATAATCTGAAGTATTCAGCAGCTGATCTTGTTCAAATCAGCACTGTTATTCTCTGGAAAGATGCTGCAAGGAATTCTCTTCAATGAAACTAAAATGTTACTGCTAAAACATTGTTTCACTTGCATTTCCAAAACTGCATATGTGTTACTGTGTAAAACCTATGAGAATATGTTTGCATGGCAGATGCTCCACAAAATAAAGCTGTGCTGTACTTTTGTTTGCCACTAGCAACATCTTGGAAGTTGGGAGATATGCCAATAATCATGAGGCAGTTATGTTATTGAGATAAACCACAAAGACTTTGCAAGCTTCTGCTATGCAATTTTTCTGCAATTCTAGTTAACAATTTAGTTTCCATAGTAGTGATGTTTGCTCATTCTTACCAAAACAGTTGACCTGATTTATTAATAACAGTCAAGTTAAAGTTGTGGAGTTCCAAGAAGGATGTGGGGAAAGAGCAAGCTGCATTTGGCCACCATGGAGCTTTCACATAAAATAAAACCTAGCTAGGACCAGTGCTTCATAGAATTGTAGAAATATTAAGGTTGGAAAAGACCTCAAAGAAACCAAGTCCGACCTTCATGCCCACTAAACCATACTGTGAAGTGCCACATCTACTCATTTTTTGAACATTTCCAGAAGTGGTGACTCCACTACTTCCCTGGGGAGCCTGTTCCAAAGTTTAACTACTCTGCCTGCTTAGCACTTGTTCTTTTCTCTGTGAAAAATCACTGGAACTTTTAAAATTATTTTTCAGCTGAATATGAGTTTATTCTGTGTTTTTACAGCAATTGTCCTTACATTTTAGGAATGCATTTCAAGTCAGTGCTTAAAAGGGAATCTGTTTTAAGGCCCACATGCACTCACTCTTCCAAGATTACCTCTTGTTAAAATAGTTTTTACAGCACAATATCTGTAAAAACCTTTGGAAAAATATTTCCTACAACTTCTGTGGCTATTTTGTATAGATGACAGATGTTCATCAGTGTTTATCTCAACTCATGACAGGTCCAGTCCTGCCAACAGACCACACAAATTCCTTTTAAGGCTGTAAATCTTTTTTCTTCCAAAAAATCTTGAGATAAAAGTACATAACAAATCTTTGCTTAAAAAAGTCACAAAGTATGTAATGTCATTAAAGATTGTTAAATACATACCCATGATGAAGTGGCATTAGGGCAGCCTTAAACCTTATTATTTTCTAAGGAAATGTCATTGCTTTCAAGCTTGTCAAGATTCTCACTGTAACCAAGTTTGAATCTTTGCCTTTATGACTTAAGTGTTGCTTAGCTTAACTTAAAAAACATCTAATGACACATGGAAGTTAAAAATATGGTAACAGGAAGAATGTAAAGAAATATGGAAGTATGGATGTGTACATTGCTTCTGGACTCAGTCGATTGCAATGGAAATTGGAGACATGGTGCTGCCACTACTCAGATATAATCAGAACATGTAAGAGCAAAGGCTCTTTTAAAATTTCTAAATTTAAGAGCAGAACTTTCTGCCAATTATCAATTCTGTCCCCATTTGGGATGAAACTCACTTGTTCCAGAAGTGTTCTCAGTCTTAATTAACTATTGACATACAAACACCACCAATCTTAGATTGAAAAAAACTTATTCACTTCATCACCCGAGTCTTCTAATCACTGATGGCCTACCACCACAGTATATTGAAAAAATGCACACCATACTAGATTAGCCAAAAAGGAAGTACATGTGATATGATTAGAGAATTGACTAGCCTCTAGATGTGAGTTTGCCAGTTGTAAATCTTACCTTTTTTTTTTTTTAGTACAGACTGTTATGTATTATTGCTACTGCCTGAACTATTTTTCAGTGAGCTCTTTATGTGATCAATCATTTTTCTGCATGTGAGATTATTCCTGCTAGCATATATCTGTCTTTTACTTTCAGATGAAAAAACGATAGAAAAAAAAAAGAGCAAATTTTTGATACCTGATGTCTTCTATCTAAACTGAAGAAAAAGTGGAATTGAAGATCCAAAATCAAAATGGAACTTTGCGGGGGGGGGGGGGGGGGAAGTGTGGTAAAGGGGATAACTCATTGAAATCACACCTGAATTTCTGAAAACATTTTTTGTTTTTGTTTTAATTTGCTATTGATTTGATACTTGACTTAATCAGGAAGAATTTCTCCTTGAGAGTAGACAGTGTAGGCACCAAAGGGCATGATTATGGTAAGTCACAAACCATTCACCCCATCCTCCAAAATGCACCTCAGTGAGGTACTTGTTGTCATCTTCTAAAATAAACTGATCTCCTCAGCTGTGACAGTGTCTTCACCATTCTCCAAATTGAGTTTTACACTGCAGTACGAGGCCCATGACACCACTTCAAAGTATGTCGAGGCTGTATATTTCTCTGCCTTGTTTATGGCTTGTCAGAACAAATTGTACTGTGGTGTAACAGCTTCAGATCATGACCACACTGATTATAAGTCAAAGCTACAAGATAAACAGCTAATTTACTTTATCGCAGTGAAGGTAAAAAAACAGGAGTTATCTTTAAACAAGCTACACAAGATTAAGTAATATGCACTGTACATCTGATACTTGTGTTCTGTCTCTCTAGCAGAGCCCTGCAGATTCCTTCTTGCTAGAGATCACTCATCTAGGAGAACCAGAGATTTCCTTATCTGGCTGGCCAAGATGCCAGAGTGATGCTTTGTAAAAGAATCATCATGATACTGCACAGCATGTGGCTGTGGACTTAATTACCACAGCATGCCTTATCTGGCACACCTTCTCTTTAACATAGCAGTTCTAATCTTGGCTTGTGGTCCTATAATTATACCTTCCCCATTGTCCCTAATAAAACTCTCTCTGCTTGGTGTAGAAGGAGGCATTGAAAACTGTCAATCATATGAAGAAATTCAATTAAAAAGAACACTGATACAAGAGAACCTACTTTTCAGAACAATCACCCTGAATATTCAGTATATACAAACACCGAGGTTTTGTCCACGTGGCATTCACAAAAATAATCCATTCTGCAACATTGTGCCTTAACAGAAACAACTTGCATTACTTGCATACATTTTTAATATAAACAGACATACACAGTACAAATAATTTTTTTTCTAAATTTAGATAGTCGCAAAAGTTTTTAGAGCCCAACAGAACAACAAATAGGGCAGACTTGTAAGTGGGATGTTATACTTATCAGTATCAGGTTACCCCATTATCTGTCACCATTTTCAGTATTGGTGAAAGAACAAATAGTTCTTTTGATTCTTATAATGAAGATATGGGATAGCTAAAATATGACAGAGGCTGAAAGGTGATCTACAAGAGCATGTTTGGTCCTCCACAGTCTTTTTAGGAGACTTTTGCTAGGAAGTAGTTTCCAATAACCTTACAAAAAGGACTCTTCCCAGTCTTGCCTTACAAGAGCTACTCCCACAGAAGCCCATCCTTCATGCTTTCTCATTCTAGTGTTGTCTTGCTGTCAGAGGAACACTTCTTTTTTCTAAATTGGCTAGTGTTGCTTTTCCAGCTCTAAAAAGTTTCTATAGTAAATATTTGGAGAAAAAAGTATAAAGCCTGCCAGAAAAATTATTCAACATTTCAACATATCCACTTCCCACTTAAACATAGCACAGCTTGGACATACTCCATCTAGTCTCAGGCAGAGGCAAGCAAAGCATACGATTTCAAATCTGAGCTGTCAGTTTTTCTTGACTGTGAACCTGGACATAGAGTTAAAGAGTATTTCCCAACCTAAACACTTGTATTTTATGGTTTTCCTCCTTCTAATAGCAGAAATAATATGCTAGAGAGCCAGGGTTTCTGTGTTAAAGAGAAAACATGGGGACCACTTGATAAGGGTGTAATACTTACACATTTTACACATGGAAACTGATTGTTACCATGAAGCGCAGGCTTAATAGAAAAATAAAATATTGTTGAAGAATCTTATTAACTTCTACAAAGACAGATTAAATGAAAACTTGTAAAACTTTGAGCAAAAAGAGCACCCACCCTGCAGAAGACAACCACTAAGCATTAAACTTCGGTTAAGAGTTATTAAGCATTTCTTTAAGGGACCTTAACAAACAAATGTCAAAATATAGCAGAAGTCCTCAAGCAGCCTAACTGGTATGGTTAAAAAAAAACAAAACAGAAGGTCAACTGTGTGGTTCATTTTGAAGTACATTAATTGAGAAATAGTAAAAACTTGTTTATTTTCCACTTAGCATTACATTGTTTGCTACAAGACATGCTCATTTCCCATTTAAAATGTCTGATGAAATAGACTTTCCTTCGTTGTGATGAGTATTCTGTCAAAGAATTGATGGCAACAAAGATAGGTGTATTTTAAGTATTTCTGATGTTAACATTTTTCAGCCAAGTATGACTGCCTGTTTTTCTTACTATTCCAACAGAGACATGTTGGATGGAAGTAGGTCTGTGTGAAGTATTTCTTGGACATGAAGTACCCAAAAATTGTGCCTCCTTACTATGAAAATGACAGTAAAATCTTGTTAAGTGTTCCAAAATAATGCTCCACAGTATAGCTATTTATCAGAGGCATAAAGTGGTCCTTATCCTATTTGTCTGGCAACATTTACTTTATGTGATGGATAAAGGAATGATAATCTATAATAAAGGAAACACTTCATAGCATCTGATCTCTGCTGAATCCCTGAAGGCAGGGGAAACTGGATCCAAGCAGAAACCTACTGTTCATAGCAGCTGAGAAAAGCAGGGTAAAAGCAGTAGTACTCTGCAATTAAAGACCTGTCTGTCAAATAGAATTTCAAGGAAGAGAGTTGTAGATGCTGTTACCAGACATTCAAGGACAGGTTAAGTAGGAATGAAAGAAAATCATCCAGACTGTAAGAGGCCATGTGATCCAAGAGTTTTCATATAACTACTTGTTTAAGAGTTTGTGAGAAAATAATTCTGCCGCATATACCTACACATGGAGAACTTTCTCCAGTTGTAAACACTGGAGTTTATAGGCTCCAAGCCAGGGGCAGAATAACCAAAGCAAAATAAAAGCTATAAAATACAGTAGGGGGAAAAATTAAAAAAGAAAACAATTGTAGCCCTTGTGTGACCCAGCAGTATTCTTTGGTGTCACCATTCCTTTGTTAATCAGGAAAATAGCAAAATGACCCCCCATCACTCCAGAAAAGGTTGGAAACACCACTGAGCTGACAGTTATAGTCAGGCCTCTAAACAAAGGAATCTAGTTTTTATGATCACATTTGCATACCTTATTCAGCCATGTGTCTGTCCATGTCCATATTACACATAAAAACACTTCCCACTGTGAGTTTGCGTACAGTAACACATGGCAAATCCTTACAAAAAAAAAGCACATTTTTAAGCAGTACAACTGAATAAAAACACAATCGACACTGCTCTTTAGTTTAATATGTAAATAACTGGGACTACTTCAACCTCCAGGTTTCTTTTCGATATTACAGAAATTTTACCAGAAAGTGCCAAAATGAGTTTTTGTAGTTAAACACTGTAATAAAATGGTATTGGTTACTATTTTGCATCTTTGACTTTCTGGTTCTGCTCCAGTAACACAAAGTGTTATGCTTGATCTCACTAGTGTACAAATCTGCAGAATTGTTAAAACCCAAACTGATTAAATAAAATGTAGTATTTCCAAGGTAATTTATGAACAGAAAAACAAGCTGTCTTCACAACCTAACATTCAATTCTTGTCAAACTAAATATTTCAGGCAAAAGTTTTAAAATTATTTTCCTCAAGATTTATTTTCCTCAAGATTTATTTTCCTCAAGATTTATTTTCCTCAATAATTTATTTTCTATTTTTAATCTATCACTTGTTTTGTTTCGTGTTTTATATGAATTATTTTTTAAGAAATCACATTAGTATTTCTTTCCCAAATTTAAACAAGCAGGAAAACTATTTTTTTGCATCTTCTTCCAAACAGAACAATGCACATGAAACTGTTATTTCAGCAATTCCTTGGTTTGTCCCATTTTGCTTTTTTTATCTCCTCTGCTTTCCAGATAACAAAGTGATTAAGGGGAGAGATAAGGAAAAAATCCCATGGCACTGAAAAGTTAAAAACATTTTTACAAGAAATGTGGGATTTTTTTTTTTTCCAAGAGCAAGAATTGGGCAAAAAATATAACTGTCCAAAATTGTGATGTTGAAAGGAATATTTCACAAAACACCAGCCACTCTTGCTAAAGCCTCTGTTTCTTATTTGGAAATAATAACTATACATAATTTTGTGCAGATATTTTATTTAGCTGGTCTTTTCTTTGTAAATCTGGCGACCAAAGACTTAACAGATTTTGGGAAGGCATGGCGGTGAGCGATGGTGGAGGGCACTGACCAGCTCAAAACTGCCCCAAGCAGCTGGGACTTCAGAGTTCCAAGGAATTGCAACACTTATGCCAGACCTAAATATATCTGCATCTGAAGAGTTTATATTAACTAAAATAATCCTACTTCAAACAAAGGTAGGGGTTTGTCATGATTTCTGTATCTGGAGAGTTTAGTTACATCACTCCTTGAGAAGAGCCAAAACAGGTCCTTTTCAGTTTTCTGATGGAAGAAAAAAATGTGTTCAAGGAAACAGACCCTTTTCAGTAAAATCTTTTATCAAAATATAGCAGTGAGTAGTTGCACTGTGTGAAAATAGTATGTTTCTGTGATTGATTTCTATGTTATGCATGGACTACAGACGAGATTCCTTTGCCTTTTCCTACTTCACCTTCTTCATATAAACCATACAAAAAAATAACAAAAAAGAAGGGGATTTTTAGAAAGAGTTTGCCTTTTGTTAAAAGAGAGCAATGGAAAATTCTTGAAATAATGCCACATAGATAAAATGTCAACCCACCAGATATGTAAATAGTCATAGTATCATATTCTTCTGGGTTGGCTCTAAAAAAACTAAAGCCAGAAAAAGCTTTAGGAGAGGAAATTGAGTTGTTCCTGACACATTCCCTCAGCCAGGGAATGTTTAGCTGAGGACAGAACATGACACTACCAGGGCTGCTCTGGACAGCTGTTCTGGACAAAGCTAACGGGCTGCTGTGAATGCGCTCCCTGAAGTTTACAAGTGTTCTGATTCTGTTCACAGTTAGCAAAATAACCCCCAAACCAATAGGGTCAGGTTAGAGATCCTTCTGCTTTGTAAATAATTTTATTAAAGACAAGGAAGAGAGATTGGCATAAAGACCATAAGAATAGAACTGGAAGATTAAACTTCCCCTGGTAAGTAGCTGTCATGGTTTGGAAATGGTATTCTCCAATTTAGTACTCCCACTAAAACCACATGCCTCTAACTCCCCATTTCTCCATCCTCTGGAGAGGGAACTGGAGGCAAAAAAGGCAAATGTTGAGATAAGAACAGCTTAGTGGAAACAGCAATGGGATAAGAAAATGAACAGTAACAGCAACAATACTAATGACAGAGGGTGCAAGAAAGAGATAATTCACACAAAACCCCCCTGACAACAGACAATACCAGCCAGCTCCCTCTGTGACCTTGGCTCAGCCAGACCAGAACTCCTTCTCCTTAGAAGAGAGACTCTCCCCCTCCTGCCACTGGCAAAACCAGGAATTTTATAGAATAACCTCCAGGTCCTGGACATGCTTCCTCCTGGATACTGAAAATAATTAACTCTGTGCTGGCAGGAACCAGGACAGTAGCTGTCCCCTTTCTGGAATTTGGCAATACTGTGATTTCCTGAGCAGGTTGCACTGAGCCATTTTGTTTAGTATCATTTGATGGATCCATTTAGCATGAATTTGCATCTTTCAGCTTTGATCTTATTTGTATTCCTGGCCTCTTCAACTCCTGTGGAAATGAGTTCCGTGATTTAATTATGCATTATGTGAAAAAGTACTTCCTTTTTGCCTAACTCTGCTGTCCAACATTCTCATTTAGTGTTTCCTAATTCCTGCCTTATGAAAAACAGTGGAATTCCATACCTTTCAAAACTTCTAGATCTCTGTTGAATCCTTCTCCTTCTTGGTGATCACACCTCTTCCACCCCATCATTTTTCTTGACCTGGAAGCCAAATGCATTTGAGCAGTAATGCTCAATAAACCCTACTGCAACCAGAGCAAGTTGGTTGCCTTCTGGCTGAACTGGCTGCCTGACCTTATCATGACAATAAGGACCATGGCTATGGTGGACGTGTTATTTAGTAAGATTTTCTCTGAGAATCTAAAATGCCACTGTCCACCACCATTTCTCTCCACAAAGGCAGGTTCACACAGATGGTATCTTACATTTTGGTAACTGAGTGCACTTAGGTCTGTGGAAATTACTTCACCTTTATGCTACAATTTGGGGGGAAACTGAGCATTACCTTTACTTCATTTCTTTAACATGTTAACCAAATTCTAAGATAAGGAAGACAACCTCTAAAAAACCAGGGCAAAATTCCATTCTCAGTTGTACTTAAATAATATCTTTTTAATGTCTAGAAAATTACAAACTCCTAGTCAGTGCTTAATTTGGTGTCTGGGGGAGGGGGAGATTCTTCTCTTTTTATTCTGGGCAAATGTTCCTGGTAGGTCACTATTTTAGCTTTGACTGTTTAGAATTACCCTGGCAGTTAATTTATTTAGACTTGAAATTATTTTCTATAAGCGATATTTGTCTCTGAATTTACATGACATTTCTGGCATCAGCTGCACAATTGCACCATAAAACTGGTTTATTTCCAGAACTTTCACCTTCCCTGTCAACACACAGCTGGAATGGAATGAAAGTTAGACAAATACAGCCTGTTTGTGAGGTTCCTGAGAGAAATGCAGTAATCAACAAGCCCAATATGAAAAGGTACAACTAACTTCTCAACCCCTTTCTCTGCTACAGACCATTTTTCAGTTACACTGCTGACATCTTTGAAACCTATTCTTGGGAAAAGCTGTGAAACTGTAACAAGTACAAATCTTGAAGCCATTTCTTTCTGGCTGCAAAAAAAACCCTGGGCTGAGTAATTATCAACTCTATCATCTACTTTAAAGAAAACTGCACTAAGGTATGGATGCAGAAACTAATTGTGTTCTTGGAACTAACTGTAGCAGTACTCAGAGTTGGGAGATAGGCTGCCATAAGCCAAGTTTTAGGAACTTTCTGCTATGATACTAAAAATGGAGGAATCCAGAAGAGCAGCAGCATCAGCTTATTTCACTGCAAAATATATGGACATGACATCTCACTAATATAGAATGCAGAAAAAGAAGAGAAAGGAGATACTGAGCTCACAAAACAAAATCTAGTACCAGGAGCAGAGATATGGAAGAAATGTGAACAAGAAAAAGCGTAAATGGGAAATGCTGCCAATCAAATGGAAGGAGCTGTGTCAGAAGTTTAGTCACAGTATCTGTGGAAATTGGTTCAATGAATTTGAGAATATCAATCTAACAAGGTGGGAAAACCCAATGCTGTAGCAAGAACATGTAGTGACTATAACAAAGTTGATGAGATTGATATTTAACACAGAAAATGGGATGTGGGTAAATTTGAGAGTGCTGCAGAATCATCATAAAGTCAACAACAAAGGAAGTAAAAGGGGAGGTAGTTCTTAGAAGAGAATTGGAAAAGAGAAATCAGAAAAGAGGAACACCCTGGATTTCTCAGAAAATCTGATTGACAGTCATCTGTAGCTGGTTAAAACTAGAAGATGATGATGAATCAGGGAAGAAACACAACAAACCTAAGGCAATCTTCAGTGCAGCCATGGAAATACCTACATATTCAAGTAAAATGAAGATATTTCCTTAGTGTAAATTAGAGTTGCTTTCATGTTTAAGTTCTGTAGACAATGGAGACAATCTTCATAAAAAAAGATAAAAACCAAGACATAGGAATTCAATCTGCTAAAATAATTTGAAGTTACATCAACTTCAGAACAAATATATACGGCAAAGCATAAATTCACACCCTTCTATGCTACTTTCTCTATTTAAATTTGCCCTGGGTTGTAGTCAAAGCATCAGTCATAGGAATCAGATCAACATATCAAGAGTAAATTCGTAAATATGTGGTCATACACAGATAGCAGAAAGATTTCTTTCAACCCACATCAGTAAATGAGGACTTGAGATCCCCGATTTGTGAACATTTGTGAACATGACCTAAATGCACTGCCCAAGTCAGAAAACGCTTCATCCTATCATCTGCATTTGTCCCCTGAGTAATGCACCAACGTCACTTCCACCACTTCACTCAGCTGTCACTCCATGTGCTCAAGGAGCCCTTAAGTACTAGGCTGGGAAGCCAAGGTGTAAACAGGAGTACAGTGCTGGGTATCACTCATACTTTACACTACCTTCTCAAACATTCCCCTTTAGGATGCCAGCATGTGCTGAACAGAGAGCATGACAAGATGGACCTTGTCCCTCTGCAGAAGAATAAAATCCTTCTAGGACTCTCGGAAGGTATGTCAGCAGGAAGAAACATTCCCTCTCTAGTAGAGAAATTGGTCATAATGAAAGACTTTTAGAGCTTCTGTAAATTCAGTTTAGGAAATGGGACTGAGTTTTCATTATTTCTAGAACTTTATCTGCCAATGTAATCAATGCCATTATGGTTCCAAATATGAGTGCAAAACCTCTGTATGCTGCAAGAAGTTGACATTTCAGCTTCTTGTTTACTTGCTATCATCTTATCTGCCTCATTCAATGACAGATCATTTCTAAATGACAGAGATACAAAATTACATTGAACAAATAGGCTCTTCAAAACCTTCATGCTACTCTGTTTCCCACCATATCATTTAAGTCCTAAAGTAAGTAAGGACTATACCATACTGTAATTGTGTTTTGAACTGAGTGGCATGTACAACATTGTTTCCTCTTAGTTATAGATTGACTGTCTGAAATAGTGCATTAGGATCTCAGTGGATAAATGGAGAAGAGCAGGGCAATGAAATAATTTGTTGTTGTTGTTACTAATCTTTTTTGATGAGATGCTTAGGGACATGGTTTAGTGGTGGACTTGGAAGTGCTGGGTAAATACCTGGGCTCAATCCTAAAGGTCTTTACCAACCTAAATGGTGCTTTGATGTTGTGAATAGCGCCAAGCTTTTGGCCAAAATACACTGAGTACCTATTAATGGCACAGGCAGCTGAGGCCACCATGAAGGGCAGTACAGATGCTCTGCTGTTGAGCAGACACACTCCTGCATGGTTAATGGCAACCAACTCCAGCATGGATAAGGATAGGCTGTCAGGAAAGAATCACCCTCAGCTGCAGCATGTTACATCCAGAGAGATCACAGGAAACAAAAAGAATTCTGCAACGACGCTTCCAATTAAATTTGCCTTCCAATTAAGAATGTGGTGATATATAACAAAGATCCTTTTCAGACTAATTTTTTCCAGCTCTCCGCTTGATTTTCAGTAGAAAAGATGTCTTTGTCAAACAAAGGCATGTGTTCCCAGGTTATTCCACCTTGTTCTGTGTTATTTCTTTACCTTGTATAAAGTGCAAGAACTTGTCTTGTTTCTACAGAGCTATGTCTAGCTCATTACTAAGTCTCTTTGTGTCACTTAGAGATGTGCAGTACCTGACTTTCTGTTCCTGTGTCTGAGTTCCACGTCTCTTCACTCTGTCACAAACAATGAAGTTGACATTTCCTTCAACTGAGAAGAGCAAAGTACCTTTAATGTATATTTAAGGTTGCCAGTCACACTGATTGACATAGTGGGCTGTCAGAAGCATTAACTTACAGGTTAAAAGGTGTACATTCATTCTGTTTGTTTAATCTCCAGTGGGACAAGTACCACAGAATTTGAATCATTTATGCCTGTCAGGAACTTGCAAATCAATAGTAACCTTCTGTGATCTGCTACTTGGAGCTGGGTAAGTTCATAAAGCTGTACTCAGCCTAAATCCACAATGGATATTGTTTAGAGGCTACCTTAACCAGCCATAAAGCATTAATAAAACCAAGAAGGAGACATTTTCCTTGGCATCTGAAGAAACATTGCCTGCCACACTTTCTAAAGGGTTTCTTTACTTCTTCAGAAATATCATCATGAAAGAACTTTGGGAACATCCAATTAACACTGAAAATATTTTAATAACATATTATCAGAGCTCCTCAATAAGTATTGCAGACTGTATGTACTTTTTTCCCTTCCTACAACAATTTTTTTAAAGAAAAAAACCTGTCAGATTTGAGAAAGAAAACCAATTTCTTTATTTGAAACAAAATCACAGTAGCCTGTGCGATGGGATTCTGCACTTGACTTGTAAGTGCACTACAACACCGAGTATATGAGCTAGAAAGGGTGAAAAATCCAACCATCCTATAGAGTCATTAGGTGCGTAGGCTGCAGCAATGGATGAACTAATTAAATAAAAGTGAATTAGAGGAGCCCTTCTTGGAAAAAATACTTGGCTAATGACTTTAATGAGAAAATGTCCACATACATTTTCAAAGTGTTTCCAGATTATACAATGAAGTACTTACAGAAAATCCTATTCCCTTGAGAAATTTCTAGACCAGTTCTACACAGGACAAAGACAGCAAACAAGACTCCATTGTTGTGACTTCCAAGTTCAGAACAGAGCTTTGGTGCCAGTATTTTCGGATTCTGCTTTTCTTTTTTTTTGGTACAATTTTTAAAAGATAACATACAAACAAGCACCCAATTGTGATTATGCAGTCTCTTTCCTAATTAATGCATACAGCTAGCCAGCATACGAAGATAACCTTATTAAAAGAATCACGAGGATGCAAGATTTTGGTAAAACTCTACCTGGATTTGTTGGGATAGTTCTTTTTGCAGGATCCCCTCTTCCATTTGCAGCATGCATGATCAAAGTATGTGAGCTGTATTATCTTTAGCCCTCTAAACTAAACAGCACACACTTTCTCTCAGTAAGATCTTAGATTCTAATTTATTCCCACACATTAAAGGGAAAAAAATAAGTATTGTGTGCAAACACTGTGTGTGTATGTATGTGTGGGAGGTATTTTGCAATGTAGATGCAGCTGTTGCTTTGTGAGCTGCAGCTAGTAAAACTAGAATTATGAGCTGAAGGTGTCCACTTTCAGGTTCCCTGTGTGGCATTATGAGGCCCCCATACATTTTTGATGCTGCTATCAACAAATATCTTCGAAGCTTTCTGAAAATTACTTTTGGCTTTCTCTGAAGGTCATCACCATGCAAGATGAGGAGTTATTCTGTTGGCTGCAGTGGAAACCTGGATGCTGCTACCTTGCTGTATTGCATCCATAATAGATAGAAACATGTTTCTTAAGATTGGGGGTTTTTTTCCCTTAAAAGTGCAGGAACCTGTCCTTCCACTGTTTAAAAAAAACTAAGACCATACAAAGCATTTGAAAGGAAAGAAATTTACTTCAGCTAAAACAAAAATTTAAATCCTCACACTCTCTCATGAGTCTGTATTCGAGAAAAAAAAAAAATCAAACTTCATAATCTCCCAAGTTTCTTCCACTGAACCTCTGCCTGGTTTATCAGGCAAGTGACAGTGCTGAGGATTAACCATCCTTCGGTCCCTACTGCTCTCACAGAGTTCCTGGGTTACACCTCCTAATTTAGGGACTGATTGTTACTTTGCTCCATAAAGATGCAAATATGTGCCAACAGGGATTTCAAGATGAGAAACATATTAGCTTTACAAATGGCTCAAACATATTTTTTAAAGTGGGTTATGAATTTCTATTTGTTACTTTCTCAGGGTCCAAGTAAGAACTCAATGGGAATTACATTTTAACACATAAATATCAAAATAATACAAGTAGTTTGGAAATCTAAGTTGCAATCATTAAAAAGTGGGAAAATCAGGCCAGAGTATGCTCAGATTTGGGGAACAGGATTATTTGTCATCTGTGAAGATCATGCCTCTTGAGCTTTAGAAGGATTCAGCTTTGATTCCTATTTTACAAATTAATTTATACTACTGATTAGCTGAACTGTTTACCCTTGAACATAATCTGTCTCAGGAAGCAAAAAGGCAGGTAAAAATTGACTACTTACACAGTTACTAAATGGAAGAGGAAGTGGGAGAACAACAATTTCACAAAAAAATCCAGGAAGACAAAGGCATTTTCCCTGCCTGGCAAAAAAATATAAAGGTAAAAATGCTGAACAATAAATTTGTATTATAAAATATGGGAGAATGCTTTTATACAGTGCAAAAAGAGGACAAATTATTACATTTATAATTATTGAAGGCACCAAGGAGATGGAGGCATTGGCATCTAACATGGACTGATTATCCTGCAGAAGTATTTGTTACACAGAAAGAGAACCCACAGTACTTGCTCACAGGATAACAGACATAATACAAGGGTACCAGACCTGAAGCTCTTAAGTAGGTAGTGAACTGTAAACATCCACTTTCTCAAAGAACTCTGAAGCACACAGAAACCAAAGTACAAGAGGCTGAAATAATTAATTTTGACAAAATGTGAGACTGTGAGCCCCTACCAGACAAAGTGCTTGCTCTTATTTAAGGCTGATCATGTCTTAGTTGGTGACAGATACCCTGAGTTGGAAGGGACCCATGAAGATCATCGAAGTCCAGCTCCAAGTATAACCATACCATTACAAGGCATATAAACGCAAAACTTCGGACACTGTCAAGCACTCGTGACATTGCAACAGAGATCCTTTCTCCTGCCCTTCTGCAAGACTTATTTCAAACAGTGATATTGAAACATTAGTGATGGAAGAATGCACAACAAAGCTGGTAAGATCTTATGGGCCCAAACGATAGGTAAAGGGCTCGCTTGTTTTTGCATGGACACTTCTCACATGGAAATATAAAAATGTTATGTGGCCACCATCACTGTTAATGCAGTGTGGCAAATGGAACGGCTGTGCCTAGCATAAAATGCTATTACTAGGTTGTGCAAATATGATAAAGGACAATATTTACATGTCATTTACAAATTACAGCTATTAGGAAGAAGCAATATAAACACTGAGCAGGCACTTTTTCCCTACCAGGAACCTATGAGAAATGCTCAGACAAGAGAATTGATTCAAAGTTTACTACAGTCAAAGAGAGACATCCCTTGTATTTTACTGGGCTTTGGATCTGCTCTTAAATCACAAATAGCTTTGCAGATGAGAAGAACATTATACTAAAAAAACCAAGATAATAAATAATGAACTAAAAATTATTAACTTGAAAACTAAAAGAGGCATTTACTTGTTAAGGAATGATTTTCAGCAGCATTTTCAGTCTATTTTGCAGCATTGTTATGTCTTTCTTCTGTTGTACTATATATTTATCACATGCAGATTTCTCCATGTCAATAACTAACCAGGAACCAAATAAGAATTTACAAATGCAGTATAACTAAAAATTCTTCAATATGACAAAAAAGGCTGTGCAAAGACCACAAATATGATTTGTAGGACTTAAAAGCTTTTTACAGCTCTAGTACTAAAAGTCTGGCTCATTAAGGACTAGTAAGCCTATTACTATTATTGTCAAGTATGATATCAAATACTCACTGAATTAACTTTTCCCAAACTAATACAACTCCAGGCCTGCTGCTACTGTGTTATTACAACCAGTATTTGCAGTAGCAAAATGAGGAAAAGCAAATTCTGTCATACACACATATGAAGAGCCTTGATCAACAAATACATTCAGAACATAATGAGTTTGTCAAACAAACTCTTCACAAAACTAGCATCCAACTAATATGTTGATGATTTCAGAAAACCCTATTTACATAGAACCTTGTACAAAACCCACAATCTTTTGATTTATTATTCTGTAACAAGAATATGCAGTCACATGTGGAAGTTTCAAATATTCTATTGTTAAAATTCACTGTAAAAACTTGGATAGGAAATGTAAGGAAGTCGTGTGACTTTTTATTAAAATCTCAGTTGATGCTGATAATTACATTATTTGGTTTCAAAGTATGAGGTTGCAATGTATGTCCACGTGAAATCAAAATTTCAGCAAACTATACATACAGACAAAGTACAAACGGAAACACATTCCCTTCCACTATATTGATGCAATTTAGTTGCTACACAGGAAAGAAACATGTTTACACATTCCAACTGGCTTCATCCTTCCAGCAGCATTACAAACAAAAGAGACTCCTGAAATTCAACACTAAAACCTAGATAATTAATGCCAGCAGGTAGCCAAGAATTGGCAATGCAATTTATCCATACATTGCATGAAGTTTAAGAAGTAAGCTAAGCAGGCAGTCCATCTCCTAGGCACGTGATTTCTTTCAGATGTTTCAGGTAGGCATGTTTCTAGTTTTTTATTGCTGCCAAAATGAATAAGCCACAACACTGAAGTGTTGGAATGCCACCTTCTGAAAAATTCCACAGGCATATTTGTTCTGCATTCAGATTCTCAATTTCTTATGTTGGTAAGAAGTTTCTTGGCTGACTAGTTACACTGAACTTAAAGAGGTTCCTAACAATGGGAATAAGCACAGTGTAGCAATCAGCTTTAGAAAGAGACTGTCTTGAAAGACAAATCATTTTTACTTGTGAAGAGAACAAATCCAGATCCACTGAACTGATAGACATAGAGCTCCACATTAATGGAGCAAAAAATAACTTTGTTGAAAGATTCTTTGCCATTTTTTGATCAAGATGAACCACATGGATGATTGTATTAATCAAACAGGGCAGACTGGGACATGTCAGGAGATTTAATAAGTTCTGCAGAGTTTTGGTTCCTACTGTTGTGCTAGTTCCTCATGGTTATTTTGATATTCTGGCTCTGCTGTAGTTCACAGGAGATTTATTACAGAGCTCATTACATTCATTTAATACACTTTAATTAAAATATTAATTAAAGATAACTGTAACAAGGGACCTGGTATATGTTGTCTGAGATCAGATTCACAGAATGACATGCTGCTTCTCATCCTTAACTGCAGACTCTCAAGCAGGGCTGCCACACAAAAGTAGGCTTTCTACTTTATCTGTAGATGATAGGGACAACTTACTGGGTTTTTCAAGGTTCTTCCTAAACTGAGATCTATTTGGGCATTATGCCTTACTTGTAGTAAATTTCCCTTTGTATTGATCGAGAGACCTAGGAATTTTTGGGGATGTAAATATCTGAATTATAAATTATGATTCATTAATAATTATAAAAACCTTTGCGGTAGTAGCCTTTTAGAGCAGAGAATGTACAGCTGATGCTTTTACATAACCCCATCCTTCTAATACAAGTTATTAATCAGTGGGTTCAGAAATATTTTCCCTTCTGAATAAATCTAGCAAACACAGGCAGCAGACATGCTCAAAAAAAATTAGAAGTTGTAAAGGTAAATTATGTGCAAATTACAATGTGGCTTCCCTGAGGATTCCACAGTCTTTGGAAGAGATACCAGTACCAACGCCTGGGCATGTACACACACATACACACACACAAACAAAATCAGCCCTTCAAAATTACCTGTAGTAGCAATTATTTAGAACATCATAAGAAATGGGACTCTTATTCATCTTCTGAAAGCATAAATACTGACTGAAAGTGTATGTTATATTTGAAACATTTACTATCGTGTTCCTTTTGAACTCTAATAGTGTACTAATGGATGTGCCAGAAAAATATCAAAGCATAGATGACCTAGAATGCCCACTAGCAAAAGGGTACCTTATTGAATGTAAATTCATGGATAAAATGTACTGAAAGAGAATTTGACCGGATTAATAAAAACAGGAATAGACATAATCCAGAATATTCTCAAAATATTCTGAAAGATAATGGAAACATAAATTATCTTCATTGTTTTGATAAAGAAGCAAAGATAATAACTTCTACACTTACTTGAAATCATTGTGAGCTTGGACCTACCTGCTACAGAAAACTTGTTAATAAAGGGGTGTTCCTTCTGTCTTCTTCCTTAATGATATTACTGGCATTTACATCTCCAGCTGGTGCCTGCTGGCTGTCCTACCACAGCTGTGGGGCTTGGCACTCTACTGGCCTCATGTGTGTCATGCTTGGAGTCACCAAATGGTTGAGTTTGGAAGGGACTTCCAGAAATCACCTGGTCCATAGTCTGTCTCTCTCTAACACACTCCAACAGCTATCTATAGACAGTGAAAAATCTTTTCCAAGCCTTCCCTTCTCCAGGCTGAACAGTCCCAGCTCTCTCATCCTTCTCCATGCATGACAGATCCTCCAAGTCCTTATTCATCTTTGTGGTGCTTCCAGTAATCCCATGTCTTTCTTACACTGGGGAGCCCAGAACTGTATGCAGTGCTCCAGATGTGGCTTCACAGCATGGATTATTAATAAGCTGTGAGACTTTAATGATCTCAGCAGAAGCTGTCATTAAGGACATTGAATTGATAAGGCCTACAAAGTCTTTTTTAGATGGAATCAAGACTGATTCAAAGGTAGGCTAACAATTTACTTTAGCAAGCACACATCAAAAACTGTAACTTCTAGAGAAAATGTAGTCTGAATTCTTCAAAAAGTATAAAAGTGATTTTTCTCCGAAGTATAAAGGATAACATCTACATCACTGAAAAAATTTTACATCTGAAAAAGTTCCATACTTCATTAGCTCACTTAAACATACAAAAATTTAGATACCAGCTTATGCAACGATTAAGCAATGCAAATATCAAATCTTATTTTTGTATGATGACATTGTTTCTTCTCTTTCACTTGCTACACTTGACTTGTTTCCAGTTAAATGACCGAAGCAGTGTCTTTCTCTCTGTGTCACGTTGATTACACAGCAGCTAAAACAATAGAGATGGCAGAGGGAAACAGGCATAGCTGCAATGTAATCAAATACATAGGGAACAAAAACATGGGGAAAAGTGAAAACAAATACCCCCTTCTTTTCATTCAGGGCTGTCTTTGGCTTTGCATTTTAAAGGAAAGCTAGACTTTGCTATCATACCATGAAATAATTTAGAGATCTTTGACAAAATTGGTGTTAATTGCTTTGTCACAGTAGAAAAATTCAACGGTCTACAGAAGCCTTGATTTATTATTTTATTTTCTATATTGATAAGGAGTAGAGTCAGTTGTTTGTAGTACAACTCTGTTCTTGAAAATCAGCACTTTAGACTTCCTACACGTCGTACTAGAAAAAGATATTATGGATCAGTGACTTTTCTTGTAGAATTGCACCTATGCGTAGTGCTGTTTGTTTTTACAAGAGTTGTTCTTAGTTCATTCAGGTAAAAATTGCCATCTGCATTCTAAATCATTTTCTGCTGTAAGTAACAAATCCATTTATAAAGACTTAATAAGGAGATCTCTAAGTAGGACTGGAAGGCTAGTCTAGTTACTCATAATATTGATTTGAATATATATACATTTTAAATTACTGTATTTTTTTATTGTTACAAGACTTACTACTGATAGCTTCATATAATTTTTAGAAACCTTATATTTTAGGGGAAAAAATCCTTTCAAAGTATTATCAGGAAATGAAAAGGGCATAAAATTTTTTCCTTACTTAAAACAAAGACAATTAACATTGTGGCCTGTGATTTTCTACATGTAAGTATTAAGGATCAGTATCAAAGGATCAAGTATGAGTCAAAGCCTACTGAGTTTGCACTAAGATGAATCACCAAGTACAATCTGAGTTAACAGCACACTTCATTTTTCCTATATTCATCCCTACCATTTAATTTATTGATTTCTTTCTCCATCCTCATTTTAGTGAGTGTTAATTTCTGGGATTACTCAGCAAACAATGTTCTTCAACTAACCACTCTAACTCACTAGTACAGGACCTGTCACAGCAGAAAAAAAACCCTAAAAATCTTTCAATAGCACCAGATAGAGACTGCTGATAATGAGTATATATCCTGGAACATCAGGCCTCAACCACCCATGTGATGGGCAGAGCCATTCCCAGGAACACCCAGCCAGGGCAAACAAAGGTCTCCAGTGGCACCATTTGGTGAGCTTGGTGACTTGCTACCCACACTGAGAGGCACAGCCAGGCAGACCATGCATCAAGAAATGGTCTGAAGGCAGGCAAATCCAGCAGCACACCTGAGTCACAAGTGTGACTACAGCTTTTAGGGGCCTGTAGAACACATAGCTAAATGGGTCTGTAGACTAAAATACCATCAGGCAGAAGTACACCTAGAACGTCACATGAAATGAAACTGTGGAAACTCATCTGCCATTTCTTTTTTAGCAATACATATAGATGCATATTTATTCTGTGCATTTGTTGCTTCTTGATAGGATATTTCTGTTAAGAACAACAAGTTTTGCTGCACAAAGAAAGCTGCTGCTTGTCTGCCTTCAGAACATACAGTGAGAGTAACTTCCAGACTGAAATCAATCTGTTAAATTTTAAAACAGCAAAGATCAGGAAAAGTCTGAGAATGCCACTATCCAAATTTTATTAAGCAACTGTTTTTTTCCTAGGAGTTAAAATTTTCCTAGCATTTAAATTATTCTATGTCAAACTGCATCTTTTATCAAGACTTCCTACATCGTGGGGTGATATTACAAGAAAAATGCACAAGTAATATTCCAACGTGGCTGCTATGAGTGGAGGTACAAGGAAAGGGAAAATAAAGAATTAGACAGACCACAATGCCTGGAGGCCTCGCACATTGTTTGTTGTCAGACACTAACAGTCTAGTTTGATGTTTCTGAGAGTGATGTAAAACACGTGGTAAACTCGCCCATTCCTTACTCTGGAATTCCCATGTACCAAATGCCACCGAGGCAGAGCAGCTTCCCTGGGATGGCTGCCAGCACTCTGAGTATAGCTTGCTGAAAATAAACCTGGTGCCAAGAAGATGCAAAGGGCAATCACTTAAAGGGAAAGATGCCATCAGAGGATTAAGCACAAAAAGACTCCAGCAACAGAAAAAGAGGAATATATGTCTTTAAAGTGAGAACCTAGTGACCATTTCAGAACAACTACTACAGTTCCTAGGACTTATTTAATTAGTTACAGTAACTTCAGGTGCCCGTGCAAATTTATTTTAAGTTTGCACTGATTTCTTCGGATTTATTAAGAAACTGGAATCTAGACAAAGCAGAGCCTGATTTGTTGATGTGCTAGTCACAAGACGATGAGATGATTCTGCCCAATTCATTTATTTATGCACAATTACTTGTTTGGAGATATGGCAAAGGCTTTGTAATCCCAGAAACTTATATTTGGCTTTTCAAAGTAAAATGCAATAGGGATTAGTTGCCAGAATATTAATACAGAACTTACTTAAAACATATAAACCAGCAAGGCCTGGTTGATGAAACAGGAGAGCAGGATTTTTCTTATTAGTAGACTCAGATTCAAGCTGAATAGTAAAACTGGAAACAATTCTAATTTCTTCATGTAACATAACCCTTTTCCACACACAGAAGATTACCACAAAGCCAAGCAGACTTCTTGCATAAGAAGACCTCTTGTATAAGAGAAGAATCTGGTCATGTCTACTAAGTTTTCTGTACCATGCAGTGTTTCAGGATAGCTTGACAGGTTAAACAACCCAGTCACAGACCTTACCTTTCCTCTTACGATGCTGTGTTAGATCCTAATTTTTCATATCTGTATATAATAACTCACAAACAATCAATAACTGAAATCTTTCATACTGATATAAAATTTGGAATGCTACAGAAATACTTCAAATCCATAGATATATTCTACCAATATTCCAAAGCAACCAGTGCCTAATTATCATACAGGCTTTCTAAAATATTTTAGTAAATGAGAAATCAGTTGTTGGTATTGTGCAGTGGTATTGTTAAGACCTACATGGACACTGGCACTTGCTCAGTATTTAAATACTCCTAGATGCCTAGCTATTCACATAATTGAACACATTGTTAAAGATCTAAAACATTCAAAGTATTTAAAATCACAGTTCTCCATAAAAAAAAAAAAAGACCAGATTACTGCTCTTGTGAAACACATTATTTGCACAGACAATATTGTAATGATTTTTATTTCACATATCAAGAAAAATTGCCATAAAAAATTCTCAAAGAATGTGTGAATAGTCCAGATAATTGCATGCAATGGGATGTCACAAGGTGAACCACAGAGGTTAAAAAATGCTCTGGAGGAAATAAATACTGATCTTCATTTTTTCTTTTCCTAAAGGTCAAATCTTTATGTTTCCAACATCCTTATCAGATTTTTTCTATTTTATCCCTCATCCTCAGGGGTGAATATTTTCCAGTACTGCACAAACTAGGACTGTGGTATCTGTTATACTCGATTTGTAGTCTCAATTACCCTCTTTTAAGCATTAGATGATTTCTTTAAAAAATTGTGAGAAATGTTTCTTGCATTTGGAAAGGAAAGTGTTGAGGAATAAGATTATCCTCAGTTTCCTAGCAGCTCATTTCAAAATTTCACAGAGGGGTCTCCTATACAACCTTTATCCTGATGCTAGAGACAGCCTTTATGTCACCATAATCATGCAGCCCACCATCGTAAAGAAATCTGTGTAAAGCTGGACCTAAGCCCCTGAGAACACATGTTTAACTGATTAAAATATTTTATGAACAACTTGTGTAAAAATAGTGGGGGTCAAAAGATCAAGACTTGAAGGAAACAAGGAGAAGCAGTGCTGATACAGACTTAATATCAGCAATTTTATAGCAGTGAGACATTGACTTAATATCAGCAATTTTAGAGTCAGTATCAGATGGAGAAAGGCGCATTATTACAGATGTTTAAGATAGCAAGATACAGTGCAATTTCCCCCCCATCATTCTCTGTATCCACCCTTTCCCATTTCTTCCTCCTCCACCCTTTCTACTCCCTATCTGCCCACACCCACAATGGGAAGCAGAGCCAGGGCTTTTGGGTCAGAGAGGACAAATTCTCTGTGGGACATTCTGCTCACAGCCTGGGCTATGCCCAGTGATGCTGAGGAAAGCTGCACTCTTAGCAGAGCTGTGGGATCCCTCGAATTGGCACTCTCTGCTGTGGGGGTGCCTATAGGAAACAGAGCTCCAGGGTATGTGAGGTTTCCACACTGCCTGCTGAAACAAGTCTGTGCTTTGGGATTAGAGGGAGATGGGTACAGTTTGTCTCAGGGTGCATAAGGTAGGTGAACTGAACACTCAAATTTTACTTTTTTAAATATTAAAAATCAGATACATGAATTCATTCTATTCTCAGTTCAAGGACTTGCAATCCCTACTACACAGAGCAATTTGCCATAATAAACTATTGATTTTATGAAATGGCAAACTTCCATAGTGGAAAACTCTGTCAACATAAACTGCTTAAAACAAATGTTTGGTTGTTCTACAGTCAAATAACTAGATTCACAGACAAAGAATAGAATGCCCAAGTATTATATTTAAATCTTAAATGATTTCTGAGTTAATAAAATAAATAGTTTCTGAGTTAGAAAATCCAGAATAACAAAAGCTTGAATCTCCAACTTTTGAAAGATTTATGCCAATAGGGAAGCCATTTCCAGAAAGTAGCCTTTAATACATCTGCTTTTCAGCCTGTAGTAAATACAGGTATTTTACTTAAATGAGCGTTACTTATCTGACTGATATGTTACATACAATATTCTAATATTCTGCTGCTACTGCAACACACTTCGCAACGTAGAGCAAGAGCCTTAAATAATCTCTTAGCTCACTACAATTTTTCCTAGGCTAGCATTTCATTTGGTATGAGTCTGAACATGATATCATGTTCCTATTTGGGATACAGAGTCTCTGAGACCATCTCTCTTTCACTCTTATCAGTCACAATCAGAAATGCTTCTGACGTCTTGGGATAGATGAGGCTATACCTTCCTCTGCAGCCTGCCCACAGCACAGTGCACGGACTGCTTGTAACTGCTCACAGATCAGAAGTACAGTGTAGTTGCAATGGTTCACAATCAAAGGAAAAAAGATGATTTTTCCTTTGATATTTCAATTTTTAAAAATTATTTTAATAAAAGTTTATCCCTAAATGTAGTAATAAGAATTTTTTAGACATAGAAAGCAGCTGCTGTGAATGTAATATAAAATATGGACAGAAGGGTCACAGTTTTCAAAATGAGCTCCCCAAAACATTTCAAAGAAGTGGATAAGTTTGAAAATTCTGAGTTTGGTCCTTAAAAGAATATTCATTTAAAGGAAAAGTGTTTGGGTGACCAAGCCAAACTAAAACTGTTTCTATGCATCTGTTTGTAAAATTAATAATGGTAAAGCCTCTTTTAAAAAAACCCAGCTTTTTCTTTATTCATCAATGTGTTCAGAAACATTCTCTGTCCAAATGAGGGTTTTCATTAACAGATCTTTTTATACTAGACTCTGAGAACAGTGAATACCATTGCAAGCATGAAGCATGAAAATCACCTTGTAATTTCTTACACCATACAAAGTAATGGCACAGCTTAGGCTGACACAATTTCAGATCTGCCTGGGCTAAGACTGAAGCCATTTCCTTTACATGACTGACTTTGCAATGAGCACCAGAACAGAGTGCCCAGAGAGGCTGTGGAGTCTCCCACACTGGAGATATTCAAGAACTGTCTGGATGCAATCCTGTTCCACGTGCTCTAGGATGACCTTGCTTGAGCCAGGAGGTTGGACCAGATGACCCACTCTGGCCCCTTCCAACCTGACCCATTCCATGAGCTCCTCTTCCAGCTGCAAGAGACTACAGGAACTGCCAGAGGTTCCTGGGCAAGATGTAGAGAGACCCTAATCAGTAAACAACCTGCGTGTTCAGCAAGTACTCTGAAAAGGAATGAGGGCAATTTAAGGGATCTGCTGAAGATTATAGCACCACTGGTGATTTAGTAGAAACATCTGGTGGTGGGCTGACTTTTCATAAAAGCTTTTCTGTTCTCCTTGTCACTGAATTCTACAGGTATCCTATTGCTCAGAACCACCCTATCATTCTCTACACTGCACATTACTTGTTGCCAGTACAGACAAATATGTAGTATATCAGATGTGAGGGTAAAATATGTTGAATCTCAACTACTAAGAGCCACAAGAACAACTGTAAGGACAGCATTATTTGTATTTGATGTTTTAATGTAAATTAGCTAAACCAATTTTTTTCTCTCTGCTGCACTCAAGTGGCACTTCTCTGCAGAACTCACCGGTATCACAATTCAGATCCCAGTTTGCCACAGAGGCAGACTTACTGTTGTGACTTTACAAACTAATTAATGTCTTGTATACTTGCAACATGGGCAAGAACTCCCTGGTTCAAAGATATTAGATTTGCTTGTGTTAATAAAGTGTAAAAAAAGTTTAGGTAATGAAGTTGTTAACATCAGATTGTGGCTAATTTTCTGTCTGCTACTAGGAGAAAGAGCATTATTTCCCATGCCAGAACTTGTAAATCAGCGTGGTGAAAACAATTCTAAGACAAATGTTCTCAGGAGAAAATAAGGGTAACCAATTCAAAAAGAATAAATGCCCTTTTAATATACTATTCCAAAAAAATGCCTCCAGAAATTGAAGAGTTAGCTCAGAGGATTCTGAAATTCTGTTAAAATCAGAGCTGAAGAAGTTCAACTGTCAAAGTGTTGTCAACAGGTGACAATTACAGAGTGGGTAGAAAGTACTGAGAACTCTCTGATAATTGTTTTCTACGACTTAAACATTAGGATTTTTTGAGACTTCCTTAGAAATTGGTTTGCTTATTGGCATCATCTGCTTTTCTTCAGCTATCATAAAAAGGTGCAATGTCAAGCACAAATTGAGATTAAATGCCTTTAGCTTTATTCTTTTGTGAAATGTGGAAGTTTTCACCAATATTTAGAAAATAGCAGGTCAGCTCCAGCTAGTTCACATTAGTGGTAAACATGATTAAAATTGTAAAAACTGATTATCCAAGTGATGTTCTAAAACTGTGAATACCGATTTAAAAATACTGAGACAATGAGACCAAGCTGCAGTGGCTTATTAGGTGGTCCAGATAACTGTGAGGCTGCCCCCCCAAGAGGCTTTCTGATCAGCGGACATATTTAAACATTATAATCCTCCCTTTGTCCTATTATTGGATTTGAAACAATGTTTAATATGGTGTTTAAGCAAAAAATAAAAACCCAAGCAGAATCCAACACACCTCTGCTCTGATAGAGAAGCCCTAAATGGCTGAATTTGGGGGAGGGATACCTGTAGTGCATATGAAAACCTCTTTTTAAATTTGTTTTCCAGTGAAAAAAAAAAAGTGAACTCTACAAGCAAATCTTCATGCAGAAATAATCTATTCAGCACTATAGCTATCCTATAAATAAAGCATGGATTCATGATTTTTTCCCCCACTTACTCTGAAAATAAGAAGCAGAAGTAGAATCAAGTGTGTTGGGACGAGAGTGAGAAGAGGATTGCTGAAAGATTTGGAAATTAAAGGTTCCAGTGACCTCTGAGCTTTCTATTCAGGTGCTATAAAATAAAAACTAAGCAGATGTTTCAAAACAGTCACTGGATAGGAGCCAGAACTCCAGAATCATCAAAGTTGGAAGAGACCATGTACATCATGTAGTCCAACCATCCATCACCCACCTCTGCCCACAAGCAGGCACCCTAACAAAACAATCTCTCTGTACCCCTCAGTCCTCCCAAGCAAGGTGAATATTCTTCAGTAGCGGTGAGATTTCTCCTCTCCCTCCCCCCTCCTTAAAATATATCTGAGCTTTCTGTTTAAAAACAACTACTCATTGGTACAAAGTTGTTCAGAAGGAGGTGCTTATTTGAAGAAAACATCCATCAGAAAATTTTCTTGGGTTCAGGACAGAACTCCTGGAGGTGCAGGTGAAGATCTTCCTGAAACAACCTTCATGTGCCCCTTCAGCAGTGTGGAAGCTCAAATTCCATGCTGAGGCCAAAGATGGGGCCACAGAGACTGTGGATTGTCTCTGCTAGGTTCCATGAAGACAGAGCTCAACCCACAGGAAACACTGCAGTGGTAATCCACCTCAGCAAAGCTGACAGAATTTAGGAAGGAACTTGAATCTTTTTCTCCCACACCTTCTTGAAAGCACTAACAACAGGCTACTTCTGTCTTTTTAAGGTAGAAAGGGAAAACGTTCCCCATGCAACCTCTAACATATAGCAATTTTTCAGATCCAGCCATTCCCTTTAGAGACTAAAGTGAATTTTAGCTTTTTTGAAAGCCTAGCCATTTCTATCAGCTTTGATGGTGATATATAGGATGAACTTCATTCGATGTTCTCATGTTGCACTGGTGTTTGTTACCAGACTATTACAGAGATTATACTTTTGTAGTGGACAGGGTTGTTATAGTTTAATGGTTCAAAGAGACAGGATGTTACAATCCCACCACATGAAAAATTTCTTGTGATACAGCACAGGACATGTTGGTTCCTAAGCAAAATTACTATTTTCCTGTTATTCCTCAGCTTTTAAAAATATTACTTACATAGTTGTGTCCTTAAAATAGATCACGGTCTTTACTGAAAATGAGCAACATCAGCCCCTTCTGTATTACAAATATACACAGTTTTGCAGATGCTAGCACATAAGCTAAAAATTAACAGTGGGGTTGTGATTTCAAATAAAAACTGGTAAACATTTCTTTTCTGTGAGAAAGGGACGGAAAGAAGGGGGGGGGGGCGTGATGGAAGGAAAAGAATGCAACACAGCTTCTGTGGAACCACAGAAGTTGCCCTGTGATACCACAGCACTGAGGAAGTTGTGGAAAACTGGTTGTGTATAACAGGTACAAGGTTAATGAACCTAAAATTTGATCTAACCCTTGAAGAGAAGGAATGTGTTTTAGTCCTGAAAGCTCAGTGTGTCTGATCTTTGACAGGTATAAATTGATGGAGTCCTATTAAACTCGGTGGAATCAGGACATTTTACACTCTCATACATTTCAATTTCAGTCTTGTCTTTATCTTTTATTTGTTCTGCTTTACCAAGAAGTTCCAGAAAAACAAACCAACTGCACACCAGCGGAATTTGCTTGGTGAAAAAATACATTCCAGTTATATCTTTCTAGCTGATACTTAGAGTTTGTTCAAGAAAATTGTATTTTTTTAAATGAGACAATATTTTTGAGTACTGTAAGAGCATTTTCAAGAGTGTTTTTTAGTAAGTGTTCTTAGATCTACTAAAGCAGAAAGCAACTCACTGTCTTCCCAAGCCTTGCAGAGTTCTTCTCTCTCTTTCACTGATGTGTACAAGTTCTTTATTAATCAGGACTAACTGTTTTCCTGGTTGGCCTATAATCTTCTAATGACCATATTGATTAAACTGGAGATACACTGCCTAATTACATTTATGATGGCCATTCTGATGCTACTTGAACATTATTATTAATAGATACTCAGATATGGCAGTGTGTAAAACAAAAATAACTCTGTGTAAGTTACATAGAGCCAAATAATATTCCAATATTTGTAACAGAATGGGCCCTAGAAAATAGCTTATTTCAACATGGTTTTCAGTTAACACAAAGCCAGAAGTGTGCTTCCTCCATGAAGGTGTCATGCATCTGTTTTCATCTCTCTCTGTGTGTCTAGGTGAGGTCTCCTCCTCCTGGTATGCACCAGGCCCTCATTCTGTCTAACCTTCTCAGAGGTTTAAAGCCAAGTGGTAAGTTGAGAAAAAGGCAAAACCAAATGTCAGGTGTTGCCCAGCGTACTTTAGTGTGAAGCTGCATACATGCTCCTCTACAGAAACACAAAGCAGATTAGGTCCTCTGGGGCAATTGTCCCAGCTGTCACTCTATACACAGACCACCATACATAAAGGGGAAAACAGCTACAACCCTTTGGATGACAGCTGAATTTTTGAGAATGTACTGAGGCGTTTCTTGTCAATGTGTATTTCCAAAGCCCAGCAATGAGCTGGGGATCCACATCTCTCTGTCCAAGGGATAAGTCCTTGCACACTTGGTAACTCTGCCACTTTGTATTACCACAGGCACCAGAGCTTAGCCAGTCTTTAAATGCCCTGTAGGAAGTTTGCTAAGCTGGGTAGGGGGAAGGACAAGGATAAGAACATTATTGTACATGTCCTTTCTTTCAGAAGTAATAAAGAGCAATAGCCAATGGGAGCAGAACTGATCACACTGTAGATCAATACCATTTTCCAGGAGTCTTCTAGTTAAGTTGACATTTCTTAATTGCATTTTTACAGATATATATTTCTGTAAGCCATTCTTGAGTTGCTGCATATCCAGTCAAAACATGCCTACCTCCCCCTTTATTCTTCAAAAGGTAATGATCATCCTGTTCAAACCATCTTTCCTATATACAGATGGGTTAGTATCATAGACCCTGCTGTGAACAACCATGCAGAAAATTGTATACAGGTCATGACAGCAGTTGCCCCACAAGAGCATTTTTATGCCACTGTGATAATTAGCTAAACTTAATTTGACAGGCGATTCTGTGGTCTGCTTTTCAAAACTTTACACTGCCAGCATTAGCACACACCATAGTGAGATATTAGCTGGTGAGTTTTCTCATACCAGAAATTTTTGTGGGTGACTAGTATAAACCTACCGGCTACAGAAAAAAATGCCTCTGCAACTGTTTCCTTCTAAATATTCGTTTCTACTTTTTTTTTCCAAAATAACCTACTTGAAGAGGAGTAGATCTTGCTTCTTGTGTCTGAGGGCAATTCTTCTTTAGCTAAAATGTAAAAAAATTTGTCTCTGTGCATGACTGGAAGAATCCCAACTGTTCAAGCCCACCTATTAAGAGGAAGAGGTCATCAGCTATGTTTATCCATCCAGGCAACCTGGATATCTTATTTGGCTGGACAGCAAGCTAGCAGAAGAATATCATATGCCACCACAAGACTATGTGACTTAAATAAGTAGCTAAACTGAGTTCTTATCCATCCTTACTCACAGCTCCTACTGAGAGGAAGAACAGAATAAACAAATACAACTCAATAGGACCCTTTCATTAGCTTAGTTGCTCTCATTTGACACTGTTTACATAATTAAATGATAGCCCTCTGATAGAGTCCGCACTTTTCAAAGAGCGGAACAAGTGACAAATGCACATCAAAATTACAGCATCAATGGACTGATAATATCACACTGTTCAATGTGTGCAAAAGAAATGCGTAATTCACACAACTGCTGGTTTTTGAGAATTGTCTCTGTCACAAATGTTTCACTTACAGTTTTGTCACTGAAGTCTGGCTTCTGGAAATACACTTTCTTCTATCTGATCTGGCTCTGATGTGTTAATTTTCTACTTTAAAACTAGAAGCTTTAAAATAGATAGCTATCACTAGCCCAGACATGAGCACTGTGAACCCTCAGTCCGAATCCCACAGTCTGTTACAGGATAACACAGATGACAGGGTTCAGAGCTTCAAATATTGTTTTCTAATGCCATTTTTTTTGCATGTCTCTGTAGTAAGAATAACAGTAAAAATTAAATTTAACAGTTCTCTACAGTTTTTGGAAGATGCAGAAGAATTCTTTTTGCAAAAAAAAAAAACAAAACCTCACAGAATTTGCATTTTCAAATTCTATGAATTAGTTAAATAAATAAATTGTCTTAAATACAACAAATGCACTCTATTCCTCTAGTATTTATACTAAACTAATACTTCTGATCTGAAAAACTCCTGCTGCTGTCAGAAGGCATGTTATTTGGACTCCACTCATTTGCTGTGAAACACAAAAGGTTACTATCAGTCCTCATCCAATTGTATACGTGGTGCCTGGCATTCTGACCCATCTTCTCAGCATTATTCATCTTTAGGTGCCAAAACTGATGCACCTTGTGGTGGCCAGGGAAAGAAAAAGCATCAGAACTTCTGAACTACTTTTGTACACTTGGGCTGCATCTGTGTCCCAGTGTAGTCAGCGTATAAACTCAATAACATCAATTCTACACCCTGAAGCTTGTGACCAAAAAGTGCAAATTTCACACTGGAGATAAAGCCAACATTTCTCTGGAAGTGTTAGAGCTGATGTCCCTGCAAGTGTAAGCCAGCTTGCTGGCTGAGGAACAAGAAGAGTGAATTTTATAGTTCCAACATCTTCTACCCGATATGAATGTGAGAGGAGGAATAGTGAACCATCATTTCATTACAAAAGACTTAATTTTGTTCTGGCAGCTGGTAGGACCCCAGCTGTCCCTTTCATTTTCACCCTGTGACAAGCACATGGAATGCTGTAATAATATCAAGCATGAAAATAGAGTAACAATGTGATGATGAACAATACTGAGTAGTTAAGAATTTCTGTTTACATGGGATATCTTCCTGGCTGCACCAAATGACTTGTTTTTTTTGTTGGCCCAGAAACCAGAACCAATCTCATCAAGAGCTTTTGGACATATATCTACCTTGATTTGATGAGAGATTAAGTTATAAATAATTTTTATGATTAAATAGAGAGGCATCAGGTTTTATTCTATTGACAGTAATGGCTTGGTCAGTAGCTGGCATTTTTGCTTCATATTGCTCCTGTAAAGGAAATTCTCAGTACAAGAGCAGTTTTTTGCCCAAGATTGAAAAATTACAAGAAAATCATATATGTGTCACAGAAAAACAGTTTTCAGACTATTTCTCATTAAAATATGCTTTAGGTATTGGTAGAAGAACCACATGGTGAGCGAAAGTCTCAAATATTTTTCATAGTTGCAATGAAAACACTGGAAAAATCAGTCTGCTAACAATGACCTACCTAGAGGTCTGGTAAGGGCAAGCACAAGCTCCCGTTCAGAAGGGAAAAGGACAAACGGGGAGGAAAGGGAGTTGCTGTTATAATTATATATTTATATACTATTTCACAATTTACAAAAGTGATCTGCAGTATATTGGATTAGGCTCAGCAGAGTGTGCCTTGCTTGATGGAATCACTGGAACATCACTGATGACAAGTCCTGTCCATCCTATGGAAATAAACTCAGAAAAAGCAGCCATTCATGGCCCATGAAAATTCTGCAATACACAGTTTTTTGGAGACAATCTGAGTGCAAATGTCAGTTAGTGTTTCATCCACTGCAGAGAGGCCAACATTGTATTTTTTCTAGATGCTGAATTGAGATTGTTCAGAGGAAACATTGCAGATGAACTTTACTTACTAAAGCAGCAAAACTCATTTCCTCAGCTGAAGTCCACTTACCATATTTTCTATTAGTACCACCACTAGTAGTTGCTACACAACACAGATGCACAAACATGTAGATACAGAACCCAAACAAAATCTTCTCTGAAATCTGTTTATCAAAAGTGAATAATTTAATTCTCAGAAATTATTATAAGCCAATATCTTACAGATTGTCTTTTGGAAATTTTAATATATTCATATAGTTACAGAGATTTTCCTTACAGAACAGGTTATAGTCTCTATAGACTGAGACACACTCTTAATTAAATTTACAGATTAACCATCTAACCAACACTATATTAGCCTTTCTAAACTTGAGGCTAGAGAGGTAGTACTTTAGTTTTTGAAAGCAGCTGGCAGCTCATTTAGTAACAATTTGGGAAGGGCAGAGGAAGAGAGAATGACATGGAGATCACAGAATAACAGTTCATCCAACTAAGCTTGACTTTAGGTTGTTGGATGATATGAGAATATCTTCAAGTGTCTCCAAAGAGATGGGGCACTAAAGAGCTTATCTGTGACAAACCTCTTTGTTTCAGCAGTCACCAGTGAAGATACAGCAAAGGAAATGGAGGAGCTGCAGTTATGCATTTGCAATACACAAAGTCCTTGTTTTCCCACTAGGCACTGCAGAATAGCAATTGTCCATTCACAGCACATAGCACATCCTCTGCATTTCAGAGCTAATATTTTTGCAGTCCTTAAGCTAGCATGTTTCAGCCTAGTGTAGTTAATTTTTTTAACCCTATGGGGTGCACTGTAGGAGCTAGGTGTGCTCATGCTCTGTTTCTTGTTAGACAAACAGATTTTTTCAGATATAATTTTTAAAGTTACACTGAAATATTTTAAAATTGCAGAGGATTTATACCTACAGCAACGTTTCAAACAGAACTATAAAAAGTCTCATTCCACAAATAGGAAAAATATGAAGACTGCTGGTCATTGAACATACCTGTATATTAAACCAATTAACAACAGAAATCTCCTGTGTTGGTAGGAGTTCTTTTTAAGACCACTCATACACACACACAAGCTCTGACAAGTGGCTCTTCCTCTTACAATTTAGAATCACACTTTCAGAAACAATGTTAGTTTTATGGTAGCAGTTGCTTTCATTTACTGCAGCACACACTGCCCACTGTAGTTCTGCAACACTCATTCAAGGCAGATCACTGGTTGAAAGATGAATTGAAGCTATATGCCATCAAACAGATGCCAGGCTACATCACTCCAACTCCTGAGCAAATTTCCACTTTTCTCTGTTTAAGCAGCAAAAGCTGTGTGGAAACTGGTGTTGATATAAGACAACCAGCTCTCCCCCCTGTCAGTGAGAATCGTAGTCAAAGCTCAGGCTCCTTCTTAATTTTGAACTTCTGAGCCCAAACCAAGTAAAGCAGTCTAAGCATGTAGTAAAAAAAAAAAAAAAAAAAAAGAAGCAGTACATGTACTCCTAAAAATGAGGCCGATATATTTTTTCTGCTTGACCTGTTTATTTCCAACTCTTCCTCCCGCTGCTCTAACTCTCAGACAAACTCACAGCCCCCTCAGCATAGGAACAAGTTTCTGTTTTCTTGTCCCTTCATCTAAGACAGCCAGACAAGTCCCAGGTCCCCTCTCCTGCCACAGAGCAATAGGAAAACATAGAAAAATAAATCACACTTTCCCCAGCGGGGTCAGAAATGACTACCACAAGAGATTCTTTCTGCAATCTACTGTAACCATCAAATGGTTAAATCAACATAAGTCAAAATTTTCATCTAGTTTGAATAAAGAGAAAAGGGGAGGAAATTCAAAAACCGGTTGCTGTAGTAACAATCACCAGTAAAAATCTTTTCTACTAAATAATAGTATTATCTCCCTCTCCCCCTCACAATTTTAGTTTAACTAGAAAAAATAATCATGCTGCCTCTTTTAGATTTGCTGTACATACCTCAACCATTAAACAAGACATTTAACCATAGTGGCAGTTCTGTGACCTTTGAATGCCGTGAAATCTCTAAGCAGTGCAGCTTGTTCATGAAGACTTGTACTGCAGAATCCAGTAACTGCATCCAGGATTGGGAACATAAATAAATAACGACAGCAAATAAAAATAATAATAATTTAAAAAAAAATTAAAAGGGAAAAAGAAAAAAAGGAAAAAAAAAAAGGAAAGAAAACCTCCCCAAGTCCCCCAACCCAGCCAATAAAACCACCTTAAGAAGCGAAAAGGCTCGGGAAGAGAGCGCACTTCTGTGCCAGGGTGAGGCTGGGGTAGCGCTGGGCTGCTGCAGTGTGCTGCCTGTGTCAGCCAGCGCAGGCCGGGCGGGCTGGGAGGTGCTGCCGGTGCCACGGGCGCGGAGCGCAGACCAATCCCCAGCCGTGCTGCCAGCGCCGGGGAGAAGCCTTTTCTGTTTATGTTTCCTCATTTCGGGAGTGACGTCAAAGGGTTTAGTTTTTCCTCTGCATGTGCTATTAATTTTGAAACGGCTACTATGGGAGGAATGTGGCAGTGATTTAGGCAACCTACCCTATGCAAAAGAGACCGGAGTCATGATTTATCTGTCCTGGATTCAGCTCAGAAAGATCCAAAATACCCTCACAACGTGGGGAAAGGCTATAAATATGCTTACATATATTTAAGTATTATTAAATATACACAAGATGTTTTCCAGGGAGAGCTGGGTTATCTCTATGGGTTGTGGTGCAAAATCAGACCTGATTCTGCCCTTGCCCAACAGTAAATCAGGAACTGCTTGTCTAAATTCAGCAGTGTCACACCAGTGTAAACCTGGCTAAAGAGATAAGACTGAGACTACTGTACACATCCTTTTATCAGTCAGCAGGAGCCACACACTGCAGATTAGCAAACTTCTTTCATTACCCCATCCAAGTCACGGATGCGGTCACCCTTGAGGTCTGATCTGGACAAACAACCGTTCCTTCCACCAGCAGATCACAGCCCAGCTGTGCTTGCCTTTGAATTCTGCTGTGGACCACCACACAGCCTTTTATTTCATACCAAAATCCACATCAAAAGGCAAGAGGAAGGTAGAGCCTGGCTTTCAGTGTAACCACCCCATTACCAGTGAAGAAACCATGCCACTGAAGATTCAAGAAACAAATAACATTCATCAAGGTCAATTAGCATGGGCAACAAAGGCCAGAACAGCACAAGGTAATTGATAGGAGGTCAGTTGACAACAGTAAGTGTTTCATTATCTGCATCATTCTAATTTTATCATTTTGTTCTTCTAGAGAATCCTTTCAAAGAGCTCAGTCCATGAGGCACAGTTCATTTCTAAAAAGTCTTAAGAGTCTAACATTTAATTTTAAAATACAGGAAAGTGCTTTTGAAAATGGATAGGAAGAAAGCTCCTGAGAAAGAAATCTCACAGTGCTTCACAGAACACGTACAAATACAGTAGAAGTCATAGGAACATCCCCATTGCCACTGACTGATTCTACCAAAATGCAGCTCCAAAGAGCCCAAAATATTTAATAATTTTTGCTTACTGAAATATCTGCCTGTGCCATCACTGCTAATGTAATCATGCTCATATACAAATGCTAAGGGTTATGGGGATTTAAATGCTGGAATAACATATCAAAAAGTATTTAATAAATTAGAAATTTACAAAATCAATCAGAGCACATTAAGTTCACTGACTGTACTTAGAGAACTGTATGAAGCAATTTGAAATGCACAAATAGAAATGTTATTCATTGTGCACAGAAAATCATTGTGTTCATCTTCACAGCATTGGGGCAGCTGAGCAATGCACTTTAGGAATTGCACTTCAGGAACTAGTTTTTGGAATGTCAGATGAAAATTAAATGGATTTCAGTGGGAGTGATCTGGAGTCTGCAGAAAAGACTGAGATTGATATTGTTTAGTCCAAAGAAAAGAGAGCTAGTAAGTATTCTTAACTATATAAAGAGTGTATTTCTCTGAAAGAAAATAAACAATACTGGATAAAGTTTATTCTTTGGCCTGGAAACATTATCTGGCCTTTCAACTTTTTCACCCTTTATGGCTACATAGCTTCATCTAAACTGGTTGTAAGTCTCAGACTGTGTTTAGAAAGCAATCAAGGCAGTGTCCAAAATCTGTGAAGGTCTGTTCTAGAAACATGGCATAGTTGATTGCAAGAACTCAGCACTTCTCTAAAATGCATCAGTATGATTAAGCAGAAACTACAAAATTCTCTAAAATATGCATCAACTCTTTGGGCATCATGCAGGAACTCACACATCTTCCAATTTTTACATAATACCTACTTATCACCTCTTTTATGTATTTTGCTTATTTATCTATTCTACTAACTTATACATCTTACTATCTCATACATGTTACTCTACTTATACACTTTACTTTTACCTATCACAGTACATACACATTTTACTTACTTATGCTTACTTCACACAGCACTTCTACCTAACACAATACTTATACATTTTACCTTATTTAAACCTTTTACAACTTATCTATAATACAGCACATATACACTTTACAACTGCTGTGCATGAGATTACACATTACTTGATTGATCCCTCTACTTTGTCCAATAGCTCCACATACTTTTCAGATAATACAATTGGCTCCTAATCCAGTGCAGCACAGTATTCTTTATCTATTCTGTGCTGCCTTGATATTTAGCCTTTCAGCTTCTCCTTTCCCAGTTCTTTTTCAATTTGGCATAGTTTACCTTTCAGTCCTTAATGACTTCCTAAGGGCTCTAACAGGTAGGCTCCAAATCCAGGAAACAGAGTCAAGATGATAACAGCAACAAAACCCATCCAGTGATCAGCAGCCAAGTTAGTACAGAAAATCCAAACAACCACACAGCAAAGGACAGAGACTAGCCCCAAACATATCCTACCTCTCTCTTCTCTTCCATCCCTTCTCCTTCACTGAACCTTCTGGCTGGGCTTAAAAACCCTCCCGGAGCTGATTGGCTACACCTGAAGGTGGAGGGCCAGGTGAAGCTGGTGAGGGTAATTCCAGCCTGGTCTCTTTCTGAGGGCTCCAATAGGAATAACTGAAGATGGTTTGGCTGGGGCACACTATCATGGTTCAAAACATCTTATAACAGTAGGTAATCAAGGTCCAGTGTTTTGAGATATGTTCTGGCTCTGTTTATTTTATCAGAATAGATCCAGGCAATTTTCAAAGAAGGAGGGATTAAATTTTTCTCCATATGAATTTTGGTTAGAAAAAGTAAACTGCAGCAGAGGAAATGTTGTTTTACTTAGGAAAAACTAAAGGTAGAAGAGTGAAGTACTGAAAAAGATGGGCTATGATGGTCTGCAGTGTCTTGTTACCAGCTATTTTAAAGTACTTAGTCAACTATCATTCATGAACAGTTTTGATATAAGTGATCCTACTGTGGAGTATAGATGTAAAAGTAGATTTTCAAATGTCTGTATCAGTCTGATTATTTTCTTGGTTTTGCATTTTAGGATCAATCTCATAACATTACATTGCATTTCATCAGTCAGGGTCCAAGTACATTCCCGTTTTGCACAAAGTCTTAGGTCTTGTCTCTCTCATGAGTAAATTAGAGGTTATTTCAGCCTCCTGGAACCAAATGGCCCTACAACAGTGAGTGGTCACAGTGGGTTTTGTGATGTAAAGGCTTCTTTGGTGAAAATATAGAGACTTGGAAGCACTTCTGATTGCGGTTTCTACTTAGACAAAGAACCTTAGTGCCTGCATGAGTACATGCAGGTAAGGGTGAGAATGATCTTGGTTGCCTCAGCATAACCATGAATTTCCACGATAGAGTGGGAAGGACTGATGAAGAAAAATGGACTCCAAGTAGCAAAGGAAAAAATTCAGCACAGATTTGCTTATCTGATTTGATAGACACTAAAATATCCTGTCAGGCTGGGGATGTGCATGTCCAGATAAATGGGGCCCACACTGGCCTAAAAAAACCCAGTAAAAATGAAAACTCTGATTCTTTAAAAAAATGTCATTGGAGGAAGAAAAAATCAAAACAAAACAACCGATGCTCAGCCTAGACTGATTTAAACTGTATCTAAATAAATATAATGGAGAGAGAACACTTAAAGCAAGATCAAAATTACAACTTAGTTGACATAATAGAAACTTGGTAGAGTCATGTGAGTATGTGACTGGAATACTAATGCCAAAGAGCACAGCTTGTTCAGGAGCAAGAGGAGGAAACAACAAGAGGAAAAAAGGTAAAGGAGATTATGCCTCGTGTGAACACTGTGATGTTCAGAATGCAGCAGTAAACATGCATTGAAAGTTGGAGCAATGGTACAAAGGACAAGAATATAGGCATTGTTGGGGAATCTGCTGCAGATCCAGGCAGATAAAGTAGATAACTCTGTTTGTTAGCAATTAGCAGGATTGTCCAAAGCACAGAACTTGGCCATAATGGGAGATTTTAATCATGCAGCTCTTGAAAAAAGAGTTGAGCTGGACTCAGACGCTGTGGTTCCTTCTCTCTGGAATAAGCATCAGAGTATATATGAGAATCCCTCAAATATATGAGCCTGCCTTTTTGAGCAGTCCTACTTGATGAAATAAATTATTTTACTTCCTTTTACAGTCTTGATTCAGCACTGAGGATGTTTTAATATTTGGTTTTAGCTATTCTCCTTTCTCAATATAGGTGGCACACCAAGACATGTTCTCTCTTACCATGGAATGGCATTCCTCTTCACAAATCTACAATCCTTCCATTGTGGTCTTTGGAGTGAAAGTTGGGTATTAGAGAGGCTGCTTAACTGGCCTCACCCAAACCACACTCATTATAGCCAGTTACAATCCCTGAAACTTACAAAATTAAATTCATCTCAGTGCCAGTAAAATTTGTGTTTGCATATGATAGAATGGCACGCACTCTGCAGGGACAGCCAAAAAGATGGTACCTTCCTAAGATACCTTCCACTTTCTTCCAATTGCTTTATTTCTACCCTGACCATCTTTAGGAGGGGTTCCAGAACTGGACCAGATATTGGTCTTCCTATTGCTGTCAGTGACATCAGCATGGGAGCTGGGAATAAGGAGTGGAAAATGAGGCATCATTTTCAAGCTGCCACCACTGAGGAATGAGTTCATGCCTGACTCTCTTTCCACTTTCCTCCATTCCCCCCAAAACTGTTCTGAAGTGCAAGGTTGTCGATGCTACAGTGATTCCTCAAAGTATTTCTACTTTTCCTTAAGGCATAAACACGTAAATCTGAGGATGCTGAAAACTCTGTGATGAAAGTTGTCCTTTGTCAAATCTGTTGCAGCTTTCTTTGTCAGGGGACAGTAAAGGTGGACAAGTAGTGAAGAGTGACAGTGGCCTGCATTCATGAAAAGGAAGGAGGGAAAGGGTTGGCAACCACAGTCAAAGTATAATTTCAAGAAATGTTATGCTTATCCCACCCCATAAATACAGATACATTACTCTTGGATGTGACTTCATATGTTACATTGTAATTGCTGCTGGGAAACTTCTAAAGGCAAATTTCTCTGGGCTGAATTATGTGAAATTGTTCATCATGCCTAGATGTGAATGTTCTGTGCCTGTTTATTTACAGATCAGTGCCTTTGGATTAGTCTTGTTACAGATAAGGTAGTTGGCTGGAAACATCCTTGGTGCACGGTTTGTGGAATAGACTCCCTTACAGTTCTTTTCTTCTCCTGGGATCTGTGTGATGTTTTTAGTGCGTTTACAGAGAGCCTGTGTGAACTGTAAGAAGCTGCTGTAGGCTAATACCTGTTCAGGGTTGTCTGAAATGACCCAGGGCCATGTGACTCAGACAAGTGTGGAGGGAGGTAAGTGCATGATGTTGTTCAGAGTGAGGTGGTCCCCAAAGGAGGACACAGGTTGCTGACATGACTTTAATCCTTATTTATTTGACCTAAAAGCTGCTGTGCTGTACATGGTTTGGACTTCTGTGTTTCCAAGTGCTGTCATAAGATTACACTGCTCCCAAGAAAGATGTCTACCAAAAGGGAATGCTCTCCAGCTTTCTCAAAATTATACATGCAATATTCTGTCTGGCTTTCCAGCCTTGATGCTACCTATGTATTGTCAGACATCTTTTCCTATATGAGCTAAAAGTTCAGCTGTTTCTGGCAAATAATTTCCCTCTAACTGTCCCCTATGCCTTGTCAGAGTTCCCAATCTTCTTCCCATGAACTGCTGAGTTTAAAAAAGAGAGTCTTTCTTTATGTCATGCTGTTCCTTTGAGCTTTCTCTTTCTGCTTGGACAGTGCAAAGTCAAGGATACATGTACAGGAGAAAGGTCCCTCTCCCATAACAATTCTCCACCTCAAATATAGTTCAAGTATCTCAGTCTGGCAGTGGTAGTGGACAACACCTGTGATCTGAGCCCAGCTTTCTGAGTGGGTTCCCAGGCCATTTGTGGGACTTCAACACATTCCCCTTGCAAAGAAGACAAGGACATTTGGGCAGTCAGCACTGTGGATGTGTGAATAGCCTCCTGTTTCACAGGGAAGAAAAGAAAATCTAGGCACACAGAGAGCTTTAGGTGCTCATGCACTGGTACACTGAGAATTTAGGCAGGTGGAGAACTGAAGAAAGAAGGACATTTACACAGTAGGCGTGAAAGACCCTAAGTTACAGTAGGTGAATTAGGTATGAACGATCTGTGTACCTCTGGCAATAATTCTTCTATCAAGGCTAGGGAGGAAGTAATTAGATGGAAGGCTACTTCTGTGGTCTATAAAAGATTAACATATCACTTTGCTGTTCTGTAAAATTTATATTATCAGTATATTAAAATCTATAAAAAAGGAGAAAGCTTCCAGAACTTTGACTTGGTTTGGTTTAACCTAAGGAGTACTGTTGTAGAAAACATCTCCACTCACTTCTATACACTTATTCATAGATATAAGTGATGGGAAATATCCCTAAAATAATGGATTTTTTTAAATCAAAAGAGAATACAAATAATTTCTCGTCTATGGACTAGATAGTTCATGTAAACAGCATTAGATGAGTTCAACAAGCATTATATAGGATGATGAATGCATCAGAAAGAGAGTTTCAAATGCCCATTACCTTGAGGCAGTGATCTAGAATATTGCGTGGATCTTGATTTTCAGCAGATGTGACCCTTGAATTAATTAAAAAAATAACTGCATACATGAAAGTTATGAACATATTTGGGCCCAGTCATAGCCTGGTTTCTGTTTTGCAGCATTTAAATTACTTCCAAAGGGTGTCAGTTGGATTACTATTGAAGAGGACAACAGTATAGAGTCAGGTCTCCTGGCCCCAGAGCAGAAGTAAACCCCCCAAAGTCAGCATAAGCCATCCCAGCAAAGGTGTATTTCCTACAGCTATCACAAATGCTGTATACAGGCACAAAGGACTTCACCACATGGGACAAAGAAGCTGACACACATTTCCCAGGCATTGAAAAAGAAGGGTGAGAAAACATTGCTGTCAATGACTCATGTTTGTTTTAGTGATCAGACCATATGCAAAAACATTTTGTTTTGTCAGACCCAATACAATAATATTTGACATTTGATTCCAAACGCAGAATATTGAGAACAGAAAGGTGAAAATTTTAAGTATTTTTCCTTACCTGAAAGAGAAAAAGCTTTTATTTTGGCCAATGCTGAGTACTTTTGTCTAGGTGAGTGATACAATTTCCCCCTAAAATCCAAACACGCTCAGAGAAAATTTGAAGCCATAAAGAGTATCAAGATCAGCAAATCCAAAACTTTATCTTTTTAATACCACTGTTACTGATATTTCTCCAAATTCATCCAGCTCTAATTTGTTCAAACTTCTTTTGTTTATCTCCTTTTCAGCCAGTAGATTATTTCTATGAGGCTCTTGGTGTTTAAAACAGTTGAAAAAGAAGAAATAAACCAAAAGCAATGATTTTACATGCCATGGAGGAATTTGAAACAATAGAAAAACAAACCAGGTGCAATTCTGCCTCAAAGGGTTACAGGCAGTACCAGAAAGATTAGTGTATCAACCAGCAAAACTGTAAAAATAAAGAAATATTGCAAAAAAAAAAAATCCTTGTTTATTCAATTAAGTATCTTATATTCTATGGTCACCAAAAAAGAAAAAAAAAAGGGAAAAATAATCCTATGGTAGTTTCCAATTCAAAGCCTCATTTTAATATTTAAGAATTTGTACTGCATCACTCTTTTAGACAGATAAACAAACCGGTAGATGCTTTCTTAAACGATACTGAGGAATATGGCAAGCAAATCCTAGGTTTTCATTTCAACATATATGAACTATAAAGAGCTTCATTCTTGATTTTTCTGGGTTTTTTTTCTGACACCTGTAACATTTTAGATGAAGGAGAACTATTTTTACAACTTTCAATTAATTTTACAAATTAGGCATTTTTCTAAGATTTTTAGAACTTGAAGATTTTTTCTCATTTCCATTTTATTTTCCATGAAATAGGCATTACTTGAAATGAAGCTGAGGCCAACATCTTCTAAAAAGGATTATTTAATCTAACAAAGAGAATTTTAGCTTTCACATGGAGCTAAGAACGATTCACTTTCTTATCCTATTGAATTGAAACATGGTAGTGTGATCCAGCAGGTATAGGTCTTGAGGATGAAAAGTATATTGAGACAAGTAAATTAAAATAATTTAGTGTTACTCAGCAACTTGTACTTGCACATGAATGATGCTTTGGCCAGCATTATAGCTGTCTACCTGTTTCTTCCCCCTCACCTCCTCATTCCACAGTGGGCATCACCTCTGTTTTTTGAGATTCCCAAAAAATCTGCAAGCATTAAATGAGCTCTATTCAAACATTCTGCTTAGTCCACAACTTGCACTTTTTTTCATGAAGAGTTTTTAATCTTTTCTAGACAGAACTGAGCACAAATTACTTTTCTGGTTTATGTTCTTATCAGAAAGCGTTTAAGAAGAGTCAGTGTACAGTGCCCTGGCTGGTGCCCTCCCCAGCATGATAACTGCACAGATTGAGTAGTAGCATTAACTTCCTGAAGTCTTCAAGCATTTCATAATTTTATTTCATTACTTGAAATTGGTCAATGATAAAACTAGTATAATCAGATGGAAGAGAAAAACACTCCCAAGCCAAGCAAAAGGGACAAGTTCTCTTACAAACGCGAGTCAAATTCTCAGCTGACCTCAAAGTTAATCTCTTCCAGACTGAAAGTTTTAAGTCTTATTTTTTTGCATCTTTTTTACCTCTTATTAAAATCTTCTTTGTGTTATGCTGTCTGAAATTCAAGCCAAAATGTAACTTCTACAGAAGAAGAACATTGTTGGGATCAGAACTTTATTTCCCTGGCATCTCATACAAAAGCATCCCTAATTACCATCACGTACATGTAAAACAGTCTGCAAAGTTAAAACGTATGTAGCAGTGTACAGTCAATGACATTTATGCACCAATAGATTGGTTGCTTTCAAAGAGTGGTGATTTGCAGTAGTTTTCTGTGCAGTTTGAGCCTTTAAATGAATCATAATTAGAGACTTTTTTAAAGAGGAAATTGAAACTAGTATGAATTCACTCAAATGCTTAAGATGTGAACATTAGATAAGGTATAAGGTATGTAAGTCAAGGAAACAGTGGAAATTTATCGAAGATATATAATGGATAAAATCTTTGAATGAAGTCAATGAGATTTCACCTTTTGCTTCAATGGATTACACCTGCTATATTTTATAATGATATACTTAGGGAGAATATATTTAGTGTTAACAGTGTAGAGATACTTCAAGATGCTAATCTTCACATTTTCACATATATCAGAATCCGGATGAACGGGCTAAGTAGTTAAGTACAACACAAAGCATGTAAATGCTCAGTTCCACTTGTGAAGGTAGACTTATTAAGGACAAATACAGGTTGCTTTGATGTTGTGCCAAGCATCTGTAATTTTGTAAATTACAGAATACAGTAACATTTTGAGACAACTTGCCTTGGCAACAACATTGACAGATGACAAACCATTGATTTTCAGTCAGCTGCTTTCTTCCTCCTTTTTCAGTTCTTGAATTCCAAACATCCCTGATCCATATCTTCACAGACCTTAACCAAGACCACGGCTTTCTACTGGATTTCTAGGCAATAGATGAACTTGGGTGATGGAAGTCATTATTCCCTGCATCCCTCAGCCTATGTAGCACTTGGAGGATGCCTCCTCTGCACTGGTGTGTTTTCTGGAGCTGCTTCATGTACGATTCAGTTGCTCTTGTTGGGAGGACAGTGACTTCCAGGAGAAGCATCTCCTCTGGCAATCTGACTTATCTCTACCATCCATCAATTTGTTGTGTTTATTTAAAACTCAGGTTTTATAAGAATATAGGTTACTGAAAATGTGTCAACCTGGGTTACTTGTTTCTATGTGTCATTTATAGGCAAAACGTAGATTATCTTACCTAAATCTTAGATTTTAATGATGCTTTATGCTGTCCTATTTATACATCTATTCCAGACTTGTAAACAAATGTAAATGATGATTTCAAAAGAGGGTTCCTTTCCTATAAAATGCTATAAATACTAGGAAACATCTTTTTTTTTTTTTTTAGTGTAGAAATGTTATCAGTTGGTAATTCTTGTAGGACATTGGAAAAGTAAAGTCCATTAAATGTAAGAAATTGCAAATATATATTTTTGGGGGACTCATTATGCATTAAGTAAAAACTTTTGAGGACAAAAATGTGGTTCCAGATGGGGAAAATAACAATTACAATAGTTACACACAGATCTGACAACATGAATGTTTGTTTACTTGCATCAGAGGCCTGTATTTATACAGCAGTAATTACAAAATTGTTCTGGCATTCAGCCACTTGACTACATTACAGATAGAACATAGTTACCAAGATCCCCTATATTTTGGAGTCCATCTTTCTCCTTTAGAGCAATTTAAGCTGACTTTTTAATGGCATCAAGCAGAACTTCACTTAATGCTCCCTGTTACTGCATCTTCCCCACCCTCCTCCTGCACACACACTTTTGTTTTATGAGCGAGACTCTTTCTCTGTAAGCTCTCTAGATTCAGCCAATAAACCAGGCAATTTGTGTCCCTGCTTTGCACTCTTAAAATATGCAATCCCATTCCCAGATGCTTGCAATGCCAAGGTACATAAAATGTAGCTTTTATGGTCCTTCTGTCTGAATGTCACTTTCAGAGTCACAAGGTTTGCTGTACACATGGAAATATGTTTTTACAATTATTATCCAGTAATAACTATTAGGAATCAAGGTCAAGCCAAATTAGGGGATTTAATCCCTCTTCTAAACTCAATAAATATTAAAATTATAGCTAAATGAAGACTATTAAAATTAGCTTCTGTTCTGTGCAGTTGTCAGGTATGGCTACATATCATGTACTTCTAAGTTTGATTCATACCTGAAACTCCAGGTCATTGTGTAGTAAAAAGGTAACACAGAATCAAAATACTAGGAACTGCAGCTGTAATTCTCAAAGAAGCCCAGCCACTCACACTGAAGTGCAATTGCTCTCTATCTGGGATAATTTTCTGTGATAATTAAGATCATTAAGCACCATGAAACAAACCAATCTCTAATACGGGCAAACATGACGTAAATGGAAACCACTAAAGAACAAAAATGAACAGACAAGAGAAAATATTATCAACAACAAACACTGTGAGAAGAGAAACTTATTTTTACCTGGTCCTGAATCTTTCCAATGTGTATAGCTTCTAATCCTAAAGGCAAAATGTCACACCCATGAGATACATAAATAGATTAAACATGACCCAGATTAAGGACAAAAGCAAACACGGACCTGCACTGACACACAGAAGTTGAGCTCAGTGATGCTCAGAGATTAACTCAGCTACACATTGGGGATCAGGAGAGATTTGACAGCCAACACCTTGTTAAAACAGCAGCAGCATTGCAGACCACCCTCACAAACTGGGATACCAGTTTTCTGATCAGAACTGTGAAACACACATTGCTCTAATCAATCTACTTGATCTCTTAACATGAACAATGACTTTTATTTCTGAAATCCCAATTTAGATGTCCCTGCCTACACACAAAATCCTCTTTGGATTGCAGTTCTGTATACTCAGACGCACAAACACATACAACCATGTATTTCTTAGTATTGTACAAAATGTCATTATTTACCATTATAAAGTTCAAATTATCTTTATTGTATTCCAAAAAAGGTCACTATTTTGTGAAAGTACCTCTCCCTTTTTACCTTGGTTAGTCACCCTCCGGAAACATTGTTTTGTGAAGCTTTCCTTTCACAAGGAGACTGTAAACTTTGTGACTTTCTTTCAGTCATCTACATCATCCCATCCCTGGAATTTCAAGGTCAGAGGACAGTGGGATAGCATCTTGTAAAGTTAGTTCAGATTTAAAGAGAATTTCTTAAAAACTAAATTTTCTTTAAAAATTGGACATCAAATGAAGGACCAATTCTTTAACACAAGATGCTTTTGTACGAGAATGTCTTTATCAGCATCTTCTGTTTTCACTGCTGTCTTACACACATTTGTAATTGCTCTGTAAGAACAGAAGAGGCAACAAGCAATTACAATTATTATCTGAACTAGTATTAAGGAGTAGAAATAGTACGGGAGGAAACATTGATATTAGAGAAGACATGAAGATTTGGTTGATATAAAAAATGTGAATTTGGACTCAGGGACTTACATTTTATTCACAGCATGAAGCAAAACCAGAAAGGTTTTTTATTGTTTGTTGGGACTGTAAAGTTATGAGAAAGATTTTCCACTGTGACTGGGTGTGGAAAAACTAGAAATCTCCTGAGAGCATCTTCTACCCAAACATAAAAAGCCCAAGAGACTTGCCTGGATGAACTTCGAAATAGCACTATAAATAATGAGCATGTGCCTGGGAAACAACGCTGGATTCTGTGGTTTGTTGTGTGTCATTCATGTCTACCACACTAAAGAGTTAGAGGAGCAAAAAGGCTCATCCAAGGTTTACCATCATCCCTGTATCAGAACTTGTGCTCATGTGTTGTACTCCAAATTTTTAGTTCCACTGTGTACAATGAAACTCTTCTACAGTTGCTGCTGCCTGAGGTTACAAGTTCTTGTAGCAAATGGACAAAGGAGAGGAGAAATAAGAGCAAGCATTAAGCAGAGAATATAAAATCTGGCTTGGGTTGCATTTTGCCTAGGACTTGAATTTGTCCACTACATGACTACAGGAAGATCCCACCATGAGGCTTTTCACCTATTCCTGCCAGATATATCCAATCATAACATGGCTTGGTTCTCCCTTTGGCTGCTGTGGTGCTTTCCCAGGCTTCCCATGCATTGTAGAACAAGTGGTGGGACATCTCACAAGCCTTTAGGAGCCTGCTGATTGCACAACTTTGCATTTCTACCTTCAGATCCAGAGCTCCATAAGAAGTAAGTTTGTGTAGAGAGGAATTATCGGAGAAAAAGCAAAGTATTGTGAGAAAAATGTAAGCAGTCAGGTCTCTCTGGTCTCTGCATAGATCTGAAAGTAGAGTTATCCTCCCCTGTCTGAAATACAAATAGTTTCTGAATGCCTCTGAAGAACCAAAGGCAAAGTTTCCAAATCAGAAGTTTGCCAAACATGATGTTTGCTGTCTCCCTCTCCAAAAGAAACAGCCTTCTGCTTCTCCCTGGCTACAAATCTAGAGGAATTTATAAGTTTCCTCACAAGTTTGGAAAGGAAATGCTGTGGTGTGTGCTAGGCCGTTTCAATCCAGGCAGATTCAGGCTGCCCATGATGTCTTTGCCCATACTTTGTGCTGCTGCTGAATGAGACATCTCAGACATGAGCATCACAGAAATATGCCCAGGTAGACAAGATCTATATGAAATACTTGAAGTGGGACTTTACTCCTTACTGTGGTAAGCCATAAAGACACTTTGAGCAGCAACACACAGCTACCTGTAGAATCCCTGGCTGTTTTTCTGAATGGTGGCACAAGCTGCAGCTCATCAGGAGCCATTGTGTTCCCCAGAGGCAGGATTCAGCTGGGGAATTGGTGGCTTGTTTGAAGTTCTTGCAGACAATGCATTAACATTGCTGCGATTTCACATTCACATTGCATTCCAGAAAGAAGAGTTGGACCCAGCAGTAACTACACTCAGTAGTACTAGTAGTAGCAAATGGCTGTAATTGAGATAAAATTTTTGTCTGTAGTGTACTAAAATACTGAAAAGTAGTTTAAAATCAAAAAGTATATCCCACTAGCACTACACACAACAGCATGAAACTGTTTCCTGTCTCAAAAAGTGGGTCACATATTTTGCTTGTGTTTGCTTAGCACCTATCACCGTAAAATCCTGGTCCATGACTCACAAAGCACCAGTAACAAGCAGAAATTTCCTCTTGGGCTTCCCTGCTGCATTCTCTTATTGCAACGTGATCTGAGAGGACAGGGATTTCTTTGACCATTACTAGTTAGAAAGCATTTGAAAGTGTGATAGGCATCCATGTTCAACACTACTAATTTTTTTGCTGTTGAAGATTTAACTAACAATACCTATCAAGGAAAGCAGAGGTGCTCATGAAAGTGTGCAAGGCACAGAAAAATTCCTTGCATATCGGTTCAATGGAAGTGTGAACTACTTTGATGGCAAGACACACATAGCTTTGGCTGATACCCTTAGCTCAACTGAGACACTTCCACAAGGCCAACTGTAAATTTATTCAGAACTGGAGAAAGCTACTGTTTATTAGATGTGTACAAGCATTGCTGGGAAAGAGAGGTAATACTTAAGCTTTTGCTAATATAACATATGTTTTATAAATCTGAAATGCATTAAAGTTGGTATTGCTATGGAAAAATAGAACCGGATGATGGTAATTACTAAAAACACTCATTACAGTAATCAAGAGTAGTAAAGGTCGTGCAAATGAACAACATTCAGAGAACAGGATATGAGACACTTCTCTGGATGGAGGGCAGGGAAAGACATGGGAGAAAATGTTAAAGGCGAGTGCAAAGGAAGGAAATGTGAGACAGAGTGAAAAGGCAGCAAGTCTATGTCATTTACGTCACAACTGCCTTAAACAAGAGCAGCCAGGAAGATGCTTCAGAATTTTTTCCATTTTGGTAGCACTTAAATTATTTATGTATGAAATTTGTAGAGAATCATAGTAATTTGGTTTTAGAGTAAAGCCCAGATGTTTGAATTCAAACACATAGAACTTGGTCATGAGCAAGATGACAAAAAGGGAAACTGATGGGAACAAAATAAACTGAAAAGATCTGATTTTGTTACTACAAATTCCTCTAAGTGGATATGAACATTATATCTCTCAGTCCTTCCAGGGACTTTGCATCAGTCTGGCTGTAAATGAAGGTGCTCAGCAGTTAGAGGGATCTTCCTTCAAATACTCCAACAAAATGTTACTTGATCTTTCCCCTAGGCTCAAAAAGAATTCTTTTCCATTTCCTCCAATTGAGCCTGAAGCTCTCCCTCCTCCTGCAGGTCCTCAACAGTTTCTGATCAGCAGAGTCCAGCAGAAGCTCAGTAAAGTGCTGAACCCAGTGTACGAAGATTTTCCTCAGCCTATGTGCTACTGCATCCAACTGAAATTTCCAGAGAGGCCAGGGGAGGCATCTGCCTGGAAACCTCCAGCAGGAGTAGATATGTGTTTTGATAAATCCTGAAAACAGTATTCACTACATTCAAATGTAGCAATGATTTGCTGCTGGCATATATCTTAAAGAAACTTCCTTGAAGCTTTCTTAGTGGAATTCTTTTTCATTCCCTGAGCTGCAAGAGCAAAATCAGAGGTGTGTGGGCAATGTCGTGATTTAACAGGCAATTTCTCAAGCAAGAAGTCACAAACATGATTTTTATTTCACTTGCTCAATTCAGCTCAGCCTCAAGAAAATAAAAAGCACTAAGTATTCTTGTTAAAATTTTGTCAGGAGAATTTCTTCAGGCTGAATTCTATATTGTAAGTAAGGCTTAAATAACAATTGTTTTCCTTAATATCACACTGCAGAAATTTGATTGATTGATCCAGCCTTCCTCTTAGTTAAGTGAAAAGTGAAGGAAATCAGTGTCATCCTTTACAAAGAGCAAAGGCTGTCACACTGACTGGTTTTGTTCAATGTAAAGCTACAGGCATTGAAATTAAATGCAGAAGTTATGCAAAGACTGTGTGTAGGAGTTACCATGATGTTCTAATAATCCCTCAGTGTAAAGACATGTCCTGGGGAACTACTGACTAAAAAATAGAGGGAATATGCACATGCACAAAGCCAGCTGTATCCTTACTGGCTTCAATGTGAGAACTAAAATCTCAGAGGTAAAATTCATGTTGTTTTTCTTGTGGTAATGCCAATTCCTTTAATCTCTGTGCACCCTGAAAATTATTCGTAGATTATTCTGCATACTAATTCTTACCTCACTGTTTACCACATGTTCCTTTATTCTTATAACTCAACAGAAGATTTTTGGATAAAAACTTATGAAAAAAACCCAACAGTATACATTTGGCTCTGAATACAGTTCAGCTATGAATTGGTTGAGAAAACCTACTACTCTGCAGTTGATCAGTCATGTATATTTTAAAGATTTAATATTTCTTCTGAATTCTAGTTTACCTATCCATAAACACACATTAATACAAACTGATGATAAAACATCTACAGAATTTCATGTCCCAATGCTCTGCTTCAATTGATTCTTGAGCTATACTATTCCCCTTGAAACAGAGTTAGTAATTTGTTAGTATTGTTTTCCACCACAGGAAACATCTGATTTGCTGTAATTAGGCAAGGCAGCAATACATGGCATCACTCAGCAAACTGAACAGCAATCGACTTTCGTGATCCTTTGCCAATCTTCAAGCATTAATAGGAAGCCAACATTGCTTCTTTTGACGTAATCTCTGTACAGTAAATAGGGCACTTGTGCAAATTTGATGGGCTTCATTAAAGCTTGTGGAGCAAGAAAAAAAGGAAAAGATGGTGCAGTGTAATGGAGTGTAGCCTTGGGACATTCTATTCTGTGATAGTAGAGAGTTGCCAGGGGAAACTGCAAGATGCAGATGCCAAGCATGTTTTGTAAGGGAAGAAACAGAGATGGTGGAATGGTGTCCTTTCTTGCTCCCTTCTCTGTGTGTGACTGCAGAGCTCATATCAAATGCTCATATTACACCTTCTGTACTGTTATGTGTTGAAAGACTTTCCAGTTTTAAATTAAGTCTTAAATGAATGCTTAGCAGAGGTTTGCTGCTACCAAGCTAGTGTGTGTTTTGCCCAACAGCAGCTTAATTTTGAACTGCAATGCTCTCAACTTCATGGCTACCATGATTCACACTTGTCAGACTATAGACCCAGGAAGAGGAGTACAAACAACTGACTTTCCTTCCTACTGATTTTTCTGTTTGGTTTTGGGTTTTTTCTTTTTTCTTCTCCCCCTACCCCCATCTGATTAGATCATCTGGTTTTGTCCAAGAAACGCAATTAAATTTTCTGAGATGGAGTTGCAAATTAATATATACTCTAAACTCCATTTTTTTTACTGAATACTACACTAAAGATAAGATTTTCAATCTAAGTACAAACAGATTTTTTTTTCCACTGTGATTTGTATCTGAAGCAGGTACCTTTATTAACAAAAGTACATATGAGGAATACAACTTCAAGTAGATAAATCAACAAACCAGATAACCACAAATTTTCTTTTTGTTGCTTCCTTTCTATGTATCTATTTAGATTTAATAACTGCACCTGTGCGAAACCAATTCCTCCCTTGCACAGGTGACCAAAGCAGAGAGCACAGGGCAATCATCTCATTAACCTTATACCTGAGACAGCCATCATGGCAGTTGCTGATATATCAGAGAAAGAAAGCTGCTTTCTATGAACATCCCAAGTAGTCATTTGCAATGAAGCAGGAAGACCAGAACTGAGAATTTAAATCACGTTTTTTTCTAATGTGGCAGCGGAAATCTTGCTGCCTTTGCTTATGACACTCTCTCTAAACACAATACTATACATATCACTCACCAGGCAGGGCAGACTGGCATTGCTTAAGTGGTGGCCAATCCTTAAAATGCATAACTAAGCCAAACAGTAAAACTGAAGAAAAACTCTGGGGAGAAAATAATCCTACCCGCTCCCCTCAAGGCAAAGTGAATAAATCCTTCCATTTATATCTAATGTATCAGCTGCCCCAACATACAGCAATCACTCCTGGATCACCACTAGAGTATTTTATACAAGTGTTTTTAATTTAGAGTTGCATTTGTGAGTATTCCCACAGCACCAAAAGAATCCTGCCTTGCAATTAGCAACTCCAAACACAGCTTGTAGAATACAGCTGCAAACCTTGTGATTTTGTCCTGTCTCTAAGGAAAATCACGAGGAAAAACTTTCCTTTATCTCCCAGCCTAAGCCACCTAGTAAGCCTGTAATTCATCAGGTTATGGCTCACAATGATGAGACATGCTCTTATGTAGAAATTAGATTTATCAGATGCTGAACCAAGCTGATCTTTACAATGAGAGTTACTTAATCCATTTTGATTAAATCAGCAAAGCTCCTAGTGAAAAACAACTAGAATATTTCAGAGAGAGTTACACAAGGATGGATTCATAAGTCAAAAGTGCCAGTTGCAGCTTTGTTATAGAAAGAAAGCTATTTCAACTAGGAACTTGTGAACATTCATAGATAATAACATTTGAGATGCTCTGCAGTGTTTTCACCACCATAGTCCTGTTTTAGATCCCTATTTTTGTATGTGTCCATGCTCTTTTCCCCAACACACATTATATCAAGCTTTTATATACTGCTTTTATTGGGAGCCATTGTATATGCTTGTATATGAACCCTACCTCTCTTACTGTCTTTGTGATTTACAGCATGAGAAAGAGGCACAACACTCCAGTGATTTATCTGAGGCAGTGGACAAGGTGAGATATACAGACGTGTTTTCTGTTCAGGAAATTATGGTGTTAGCCACAAACAGGCACAAAGTGATACGTTCTGCAAACAATTACTGAAATCAGAAATCCATCTGTCTATGAAATACTGCTACAAAGCCCAAACAAGTGAAAATTAATATCACCAGCCCCCCTAAAATATCTGAACACAAGGCTTGTGTTCCTAAACACAGTAGAAATGCTGTGTTAAATTGGAATCTGTAGGAGGACTGGGGGAAAACTACTTCAAGTGAAATAAAAGCTAATTTATCAATTTTCAACAATTTCACCAATAGCACCAGTGGATAAATGGGAATTCAAATTACTTTTAGTAATTGTTGTATCATATGTTGTTCAAAGCATTAATTTACTCAAATATTCTGACACTGCATTTAATCTCATGGATTGGAGCGAAGAGCAGGTTCTAGACCACCCGATGAAACTGGATAGGCACAAATCTTTGAGGGGCTTTCAGCAAACGGGTCCAACAGAAAGTATCACCACCCTTGGCAGAGGGGTTGTAAATGGTCTTTAAAGTCCCTTCTAACCCAAATCATTCCATGGTTGTCTTTTTATTTTGCGTTACCCAAAGGCTTTCTGCCCTTAACTGAAATGAAAGGCTCATAAATAGAAAATAATTCAAACTAATTCTACAAGAATTATTACAGGTCTCAAAGTTATGGCTCAAAAGCTCTGTCTTTTCTATATAGACTACCTAGGTTACAATTCAATTTGGAGAGAAAATTAAATTTTGTGGTTATCTGTAATCATTTTCCAATCTAGATACGGAATAGATAGCTAACTAGGCACATATAAGGTTATCTATCATCTGGAGTCTGCAAATAGGTATTAGAAGTGTTTTCTTAACGAAATACTGTGGGTCAGAGAGAAGTGATGGACAAGTGCTACTTAAACGTCTTTTGTTCTGATGTGCAGCAGTTCTTAGTAATTCATGAGCACAGTGCTAATGTAACTCTGTGATTGAGAAACTACCTTTACATTCAACATGTGAACATTCTGGTTTGAGACTGAGGCCCCAGGATAGCAGCATGCTTGTACTTTGAGCAAGGCCAACAGAGTCAACTCTCTGTTGAAGGCAGCCATCACAGCATCTGCTGATAGAAGTGCTCTTCCCCCTTCTTTGCCCTTGTAATTATGCAGGCTATAATTTCAGGAACAAAATATTTATTTCCTTCTTTACAGTTTAAAGTTTAACGTCTCTAGCAATATGTTGTTCTGAAAAATGAGGAGGCTCTCTATCTTTGGAGAAGACCAAAGAGTAAGAAACTGGCTTTATACTTTATGCCTGTTTTGAAATGCCATAGCATTGGCCTGCACTATTGTAAGGCTAATATTTCCTAGCCATGCATTATTTAAAGCGTCTTTACGTAGGACTTAAAATTGGGAGAACATTGGTGATGTTCCTCTTCCCAAACCTCACATGTCCCAAAGCCCTACAGATATTCTGTCTCATTGTCTGGATATACTTTGGATATACAAATACTTTCTGTGCCACAGATTACTAGAATTTTGGACAGAGGATAACTGATTTTTTTCTTACACACAAGAGTGATTAAAGTTTAACTCATTTGGTAATGCCAGTGACCCGAAACATGGAGAGCCCATCCTTATTCTTTGGGAAAGTAACAATGGAAAAATTCTAGGGAAGAGGAACTAGCTCAGCTTTGTTCTTAAAAAACCCAAAAACCTAAATCACAAAACAAAGGAACAACCAAGAAAAAGAAGAAGTCTTGTCTTCCTGACGGGTTTTCGATGATGAGAATTGTTAGTAGCCTCATAGTGGTCCTCAACCATGCTGTGACACCAAGTTAGACAAGATGCATCCTGCCTGGCCACTGGTTAGAAGAGTATTTCTGAATAATATTCTGTCTGCACAGAAAAAAATAACCTTGGGCAGTCAGAAAATCTGTTGAAACTCAAGTTCCTTACCTCATAAATTAAGGGTTTTTTTCAGCCGGACATTATTTTCTGAAGAGATTAAAAAATCAAGAGCCATATAACTGTTCTTCATACCATCACAATTTATCTTTAAAATTTTTCCAATGTTTTATAAATGGATGTATGTACTGGAAAAATTTCCTCTTGTTGACAATGCATGAAACTGTTAGCATGTATAAAACTGATGTTTATATACTATATGTTAATAAATACCTGAGCAGCTTTAGATAAGCATACTATTTGCTGAAGAGACCCCATACCTGTATAGCTGTAGGAGCAACTATATCATATTCATTTGAGAGATTTTCAAGTGAAAAAGCAGTTTGAAACCCAACTTGTAAAAGACATCAATTTAAAACAAAATTACTTTTTGTAAAGCTTCCTAAAGTGCTCAAAGAAAATAAAGGCATTGAAGCAACAAAAAAAAACTGAAGTAAATTTTGCTCCTGAGTTCATTGTGAAGGAGCTTGAGTGACCCCTCATGCTGCATGGCTTTTATATGGTAGGCACATCAGATCGTCTGATGAAAACTGAAAATTCATTAAAGGAGATTACAGAACAAACTGTTAATGTTTATTTTGTCAAATCACAAGATCCAGGTGGTGATGTGAAACATCCTGCTTAGAGCCGCTTGGTGCCTGGAGAATGGAAGGTCACCAGCATGGCAGCTATTTAAGGAAGTGGTTTCAGGGGTGATTTGGGGTGAAGGGTTTTCAAGCTTGTAAATTTAAGGCTTGGTCAAATTGGTAGTTAATAGTTTAAATTTGTGAGCATCTTGATACTGGAAGGAATAAGATACATGTGCTACTGGGTATTGGGGTTTGTTTTCTTAACAAAAAGATTATAATGGGGAAAAATGTATACTACTGCTGAAGCGATGGAGAGTTTTGTGTCTCCTAATTTCAAAATGCTGATTTAGATGGATGGCCTTTTCATATTAAATGAAACAAAACAGATCATCTTCAATTAAACCTGATTTTCTTGCTCATGTACTTTAGTTTTTTATCAGATATCTGGGAAATCGCAATGTAAGTGGGACAGTAGTCTTAATTCTGACTTTAACCCAGGTGATTTGTATGTTAATTAACTAAAAGGAACACACTGACATACCTGGACTCTAGTCAAATTATAAAACTACATATAGAAGTGCACATAAAAGGAATTGTTGGAATGCTTTATACAGCTTAATGCATCTTTAAATTATATTAATCTGCTAATCTGCCACAAACAATTTTTAAAATAAAATTTCCATAAATTGATTTTTATAATGTGCTTTTGTGTAGCACAAGTTGCAACTTGTGCAGCATGAGGAATTACTTATCTTGCTTAATTCCTTATTTTGAATCTTCCTATTCAGATATCAACACTCTGGACATGTGGTCTCACAGGAGAAATAGTAAGGCTGCTTTCTGGCTTCATAATAACAGTTCTCCCCCCTAAACCTTTTCCCTGTATTCCCATTATATCATAATGCCAGACACTGTTATTTCTCTGAGGAAAACCAAATTCCGCCATTATCACTTCTTTCAATAACTGTGTAAATTCCAGAAACTTTCGGTCATCAAGTGCTTGATAACCCCTTATTAATTAAAAAGCCTGCCTTACTCTTCTACCCTTTTACAGTCAAAATACATTTTTTTCTATTATTTAGTACTGCAAAAAACATTGTTATTGATAAAGGATATAATATTTCGGCAGTACATTGTTGCCTTCCGAGGTGAAGGCAGGCGACCTGGTTTCAAGGACACAGCACGGCGGCCTAGCCTCTCTCAGACCGCTCGGACCACAGACACACAGACATCAATGTGATGGATGATCTAATGGCGTTTATTATCTTGTCTCGTGGGGTTAAATAGGTAAGGGGGTTTCACTACGTCAGAAAGGGGGCGGTGGGACTAGCCAGAGTTAGTGGGACAGTGGAAAACTACAGGAATTTTAAGGAGTGGTGGGTTGCATACCTTGGGTGATAGCTTATCTCAGGGGATGAGGGAGAGAAGGGGCCCTGCTTCTTTCCGTCACATCACGATATCTTCCGACCGCCTGTCCCTACCACTACATCTCCCCCCCTTTCTTTTATAAATGAACGAGGTAGTCATAATTATAGGCACTAAGGTTAAATATGAGGTAGTAACTTAATAAGGAAAAAGGGGTTTTTGGTACACCTGAGTAAATTTCGCAAGGGGAGTTAGAAAAGGGGTTTTACAGCTGGCAATGTTCACAGTCTGGTTCACAGCATTTGTTGATGGCGTACGAACAGGACGTTGGTTCGTTCCAGGCGGGTCTGGACAAAGGACACTATCTTGTTCAGCAGGCATGGTCCAAGGGTGAGAGCTAAAAACATCATGGTCAAAGGACCTATAAGGGTGGAAATAAGAGTGGTAAGCCATGGTGACTGATTGAACCAGGTTTCAAACCAACCTTGCTTGGCTTCCCTGTCTTTCTGTCTCTGAGCTAGTCTATCTCGGAGTTCTGCCATGGAGTCTCTGACAACTCCTGTGTGGTCTGCATAGAAGCAGCATTCCTCCTTCAAGGCGGCACACAAGCCTCCTTGCTGCATGAACAGGAGGTCTAATCCTCGTCTGTTCTGCAAAACTACCTCTGAGAGTGAGGAAACCGATTTCTCTAGAAAGGAGATGGATTTCTCAACTCTCTGCAAGTCTTCATCGATGGTCATTTGTAGCTGAGACAGTCCTCGGTGCTGGGTCGCCAGAGCTGAGACTCCTGTGGCTGTTCCGGCTACTCCTAGGCCGAGTAGCGCTGCAATGGTTACACCTGTTATTATTTCTCTTTTGTGGAGTCGGCCAGTTTTCTCATACAGACGGTACATCTCTTCATCTGAGTGGTACAGGACCCTAGGAACAATTAGAACTTGGACACAAAAGTCAGTAGAATCATTGAAATTGGCAAGAAACACGCAGGGACTCACTCCAGATCGCTGACAAACCCACATTCCAGATGCAGATGGGACCACCCACTTATTCTTTCTGTTAGGCTTGACAATTTTGGTGCAGAGGTTACCTTTCCGCTTTGCTAAGGCGGCATTGCCACAGCATCTGCCCTGGCCTGTGACTTGGCTCAGGGTGATTCCCCTGCGAGGAGTGTCCCACCTGCACTGCTGAGGGGCATCTGCTGTGGAGTAACTGAAAGGGGTATCTAAAGCAATTCCTTCGTAAAAAGGGGGTTTGACATCATAACAAAGCCAGCAGGAATTAGTTAGATTCGGGTTAGATTCGTTCAAGGATAGGAAGGTAGCTTCTAACATGTTAAGGATAGGGTCTATGTCAGACTCGGCTGAGCGGCCTATCTGTAAGGTATTTGCTCGGCCTGTTGGGATATGGGCAACTTTTGTGGGCAGGGTTTTGGACTGGGTTGTGTTCTTTTCTTTTAGTGAGTTTTTGATAACTTTGTTGGGCCCAATCGCCCGTTTTGCGGGTGGCTGCAGCTTGATAACTCGCACATTCACCCACTCTTTTGACCCTTGAAGGACTACTGTCCACGTTCTGCCTGTGGTCTAACTAGGGTGGTTTGGTCGCAAAACGGTCATGTTATAGCTGGTGCATCTCTGAGCTTTAGGGGTTTTATGTTGGTTTTTGTAAGGTTTTTCCTGAAAGAAGATAGGCTGTTTACAGCCGGTGGGTGCCCATGAGAACTGTAAAAATTCGTCAGGTACCTGAGGGTCCCACCCAGGCCCTGATGGCCTGGCATCTGTGACAATGGTTTCACAGCCCCAGTACCCACAATATCCCCACCCCGGATAATTGCAGTACTTTTTCCCGGGGTTGGAAGCTGGGCACCAGTAGGATATGAGTGTGTGTGAGGCATATGAGGAATAGGGGTTTATTTTTGGCAGTCCCGGAAACAGATCTGTGATGCGCAATACAAATGATGGGGCATTCGGTGTGATGGTTTGTCTGAGCACCCTGTCGTTTGAAAGGTGCTGTATGACCCACCTGAATGGCCGGTGGGGGTAGTGATCTGGGCCGGCTTGTCCTCTGGAGACAAGCCCCAACAGCAAAATCACACAGAAGCACCACTGATGTCTGGATCTCACCGATACGGAACTCTTGGGTACTGTCTGGCGGCGCGGAGGTTTTTCACTTCCCTCCGGAACAGGGGTGTACGCGTTACGGGGATGCCTCACAAGCGTGTCCTGCAAACAGAAACTCACAGTTTTCATTAGTCTCATTCTGCTCATTTTTAAGGTCCGGTTTAATGGACTTAAGTGGACACCACTTGATTTTACCTTCCCGTTTAACAGCTGCGTACCCTCGTCCCGTGAGAACCAGTCTCCAGCCCCGCTCCCATTCCCCTAATTCATTTTTGATTATAACCTGTGGGCCTTCCTCTAATGCTCGAGTGGCCCAGTGTTTCTGGGCGGGACTGTGTGTTTCATCTCCCCTAGGGAACTGATTCAGTGCTAGCAGAGCAGTTGTTAGTATACGTGTCTGATCTCCTGAGGGAATGGAATTATCAAACCCTTCTGTCTTTGCTAACACTTCTAATTTGGTTTTCAGGGTCTGGTTTGCCCGTTCTACAATAGCTTGCCCAGTGCTATTATATGGGATACCTTGCACCAAAGTGATGCCCCACTTTGAAGCGAACTCCTGCACAGGTTTGGAGGTGAAATTGGAAGCGTTGTCAGTTTTGATTTGCTTGGGGATACCAAGCCATGCCATAGCAGTCAGCCAGTGCTGGATTGTGGCTTTAGAGTTAGTTTTGAGGTGCTGTGTGGCCACGATTGCCCCGCTATAAGTATCTACAGTCACTGCAAGCCATGCCCGGGGTTTTAGCAGCTGGCAAAAGGTGAAGTCTGACTGCCAGATTTCTGAGGGCTTGAGGCCTCTCGGGTTGACCCCACTGCTCCATAAAGGTGACTTCTGGCAGTGAGGACAGGTGGCCACTACATGTTTGGCATCCGCTGTCGAGATCTCGCATCTCTTTGCCAGTGCTTTGGCTCCAAGGTGGAGTGACTCATGTAGCTGGCGAGCTCTCTGCAATGTCCACACTCCTTTTGCTGCTGTGTCTGCCTTGTCGTTGCCGGTCTGGAAATAACCTTTGATAGGGCTGTGGCTGTTGACGTGGATGACTGATACGGTGCCTTGCCGTGAGGAGAGGGCTTCTTCTAGCATTAGGGCTGCTGCAGATGTTGACACTCCTGGTCCTGACATGGCTAGGCAGAGCCTTGCCACGAATATAGAGTCCGTTACGATATTGAGGTGCTCTCCTCGGAAAAGTCCGCATGCTAAGACCACTGCTGCTGCTTCCAGAAGCTGTACTGACAGCGTGGGGTCACATGTTTTGATGCAATGCCATTGTTCTTCTGCCTGCCACACTGCCACTGCGGTGGAGGTCTTAGAGGAGGCATCTGTGAAGACTGTTGGTCCTGGCATTGGTCGGTCTGTGACTTTTGGAGGCACGTCTATATCCACAATGGTTAGCAGCTGAGTCCAAGGTGGTCTGGCAGCATAGGAGATTTCTCCTCCGAAGCCGGTGAGAGCAAGGGCCAGGTGCTCTGATATCGTGGTTGATTCTGCGGCTGGTTGCTTCCGGAGAGGAAGGTAGATTCTTGTCGGCTCAGTTCCCAGGTGCTTCAGAGCAAGCCTCCTGCCTTTCATGATGATGTTGGCGATGCATTCCACTGCCGGGGAAAATGCACGAGCCGGTCCTCCGAGGACCACCCACTGGATCGGTCGGGACTTCTCGGGGGGTCCTTGGGCCAGTGCTCCCACTCCTCCCTTCGGTGTGAAGTGGACATATAGGTCGAGTGGCATGCTTGGGTTCCACCTGGCAAGTGTGCCAGTGGACATCTGATGTTCGATGAAGTCCAGGGAGCTCATTGCTTGTGGTGTCAGCAGCTTGGGTTCCCACGGGTGCTTTCCTTTCAGGAGGTCATATAGGGGTTCCATGACCTCAGGAGGGATCAGGATGATGTTCCGGAGCCACTGCAGAGACCCTACCAGGCGCTGCATGTCGTGGAGTGTCTTGATGTCTCGGCGGACTTTCACTTTGGGGGGAGTCACATAGGAGTCTGTGATCCCCACTCCCAGGAAGGTCACGCAGGGTCCTTTCTTGATCTTTGCACTCGCGATCTCGAAGCCGTTGGCCTGGAGGGTTTCTGTGATTTTGGACACTAAATGATCCACTTGGCTTGCTGATGGTGCAGCTACCAGGATGTCGTCCATATATTGGATGATGGTTGCAGCAGGGTAGGAACGTCGGACTGGCATCAGTGCTTTGTCCACGGTGATCTGGCATATGGTCGGGCTGTCCACAAAGCCTTGTGGTAGCACTTTCCACTGGAAGCGGAGGTTGGGCTGGTTGCTGTTCGGGAACACAACAGAAAAAGCAAACCGTTCCTTGTCCTCAGGGTGCAAGGGTATGGAAAAGAAACAGTCTTTAATGTCCAGCACTGCACACGGGCGCCCTTCGGGGATGGCTGAGTTCATAGGCAGTAGTGTCTGAACCGGGCCCATGGATCGGGCTGTCTTGTTCACTTCTCTCAGGTCGTGGATGAGACGATAGCTTTCTCCAGACTTTTTGGGGATCACAAATACAGGGGTGTTCCACGGGCTGACAGAGGGTTCTATGTGACCCTTTTGCAGCTCACGGTCAACTAGTTCTAGCAAAGCTGCCATTCGAGGCTTTGACAGGGGCCACTGCTCAACATAGACAGGGTCTGATGATTTCCAGGTCAGTTTAATCGGCAGCGGGGGGGTGGACAGCAGTGGCCCTTATGATAAATTTGTAATCTTGACTCCCAGCATGGAGAGGATATCTCTCCCTATCAGGGGTGGAGAGTTTTGCAGGACATAGGGATAGATAGCTACAGTCTGCTCTGGTCCCTTTTTTGTATGGAGTGTTATAGCCACTAATTGGGTGCTTCTCCACGCTCGGGTTGCTCCCCCCACTCCGTTCACTGGGGGGACTTCTGTTAATTGCCAGTGCCGGGGCCAGTGTGCTTGGGGAAAAATTGAACAATCGGATCCTGTGTCTGCCCAAAATTGGAGCTTTATGATGTGGGGGTCCCGACTGCCATAAAGGCGGCATGCACCCCGCACCATCGGAGGCTCTGTCCCTATATTCATTGCCAGGGCCACCCAGGGATTGTGCTCTGGGGCGCCTCCTGCTGGTTTTGCGGCACAAGCGCGGCTTGTGGCTGCGGTGGGTGCGAGAGTGCTGCCTGCGATGTTGCGAAATTCTGCATTTGCATCGCTGGCAGGGGTGCAAAATTGGCTGCCTCCTGGGGGGGCACAGGGTATAACGGCCCCCCGCCCCACTGGGGGTTGGCATGGGCGGGCCGCCGTGCATTCGCTGTGGGAGGGGGCTGAGTGCGGCCCGCACGCCCCCTCCCTCTCCCGTTTCCCTGGACCCGGGACCTGCATTCCTTAGCGAAGTGTCCCTTCTTCCCGCAGACCCAGCATGGACCTCTCGGGCGTGCTTGGGTCGGGGGAACCGCCGGGGAGGGCTGAGTGGGCGTGGGGCAGCTTACTGCGACATGTCCCGCCTGGCCACATTTGAAACATGCCATTGCACTGGTTAGGGCATGGACAGCGGCTTGGATTGGTGTAAACTGCTCTTCTTTTATAACATGTTTAATCATATCAGCCACACTGGCCCCGATTGGCAGAGAGCGTAGGATGTCTCTGGTGATAGAATTACTCTGCTGCTTTAAACAGTCAGCTAGCACAGAACCCTTGGCTTCTGCAGGCAGGGTAGAGGCCTCTATCGCCGCCTGCAGGCGGTCCACAAACTGCGTGAAGCTCTCACTCTCTGCTTGTTTTATGGTCAGCCACTGAGATGGCTTGGCCACCATACGGGAAGCCGTTCTGATGGCTTCTCTCGCAGCTCTAGTCGTGGCCCTGACTTCCTCAGCACGCAGCTGCATGGCCTGCTGTTGGGGAGTTATCATATCATCGTGCTTCCCCATCAGCCGGGATAAGCTGGAGCCTTGTAGTTGTTGCCCCGCCCCAGAACCCTGGACCAATAGTTTTGTGAGGTTATCTCTCCATTCTTGTTTAAAAATAATTAATCCAGCACCATCAAGAATCATACGGGTTATTTGTATAATGTCAAAGGGTAATAAATCATCATTGCAGAACACACCATCTATTAGGGTAGAGACCATAGCAGAGTCTAATCCTTTTTCTGAAATCGCTTTTACAATTGCTTGTATATCTTTGACATTTATGGGGCTGTATGTTCTCTGTTGGTTCCCTTCTGCCCCTGTAACTCTGACCGGGAAAGCGTGAATTGAAGCCGAGGGCTTCCACTCAGCACAAGCTATCTTTATTTGCCCCCAGTCAGTAAGTTTGCATCGTGATTGCTTTTTAATATGGTTTGAAGCTTTGTTCGATTTTGCTTTAAACCACGTTACTTCAGCTTCCTCTGATTCAGAGCCTGAGTCAGCCTCCGACGTCTCGCTAGAGTCATCGGAGCTGCTCTGACTCTGTTCTGAGGCGGAAGTCGAGTGCCAGTGCACTTCCGGTTTGCCGCGCCTTTTTGTGCGGCTCCGGCCCCGCTCCTCCCCCCGGGGGTGGTGCCGCTCCCGCCCCCTGGGCTTGCCCTGCCTCCCACAAGGGGAGGTCTCTGCCTTATATGGCGGCGGCTTTGGGCGTGGCTCCCGATCGGGCATGCGCTCTCTGCCGCTCCCCCGCGCAGGCGCGTTCGCAGAAGCCAGCAGCTCCTGTCTGAGCATACGAGTCTCTGCTTCTCGCGCATGCGCATACTCGCGCCCGCCCCAGATATCCAAGCCCCGCCCATCCCCTCCAGTGCCGGCGCCATTTTTCAAACCGCATGGCGAGTCGGGGGGCGCCCGCGCCTCCTCCATCGCCGCTTGTTCCGCGCTTCTGGCTTCCTCCGTCAGATCTCCCCAAAAGAGCCGCGCACGCAGCTGCACTTCCCGCCCGGGATCGGTGGTCGGCGGCGGGCAAACGGATTGGGATAACGCGACTTTTTGGGAGGTTTCTGCCGGAGGGGTTGGGCTCGACGGGACTGGCAGGGGGGTCAGGGAGTTCTCTGGGGGCCCCGGGGAGTTTGATATCGGGCTCGGGGAGGGGGAAAACATGCTTGGTCCCGGTGGGTCTCTATTCAAGGGGAAATCGCCCTCGGGGGGGGTCTGGGTGGTCGCCCCAATCCCGACCCTCGGGGTATTCAATAAATACACACGCGCCGCACTCCACGTCTCTTGTTCCTCTATCGCCTCGCTTAAAGCTTTTTCCACCTTCCCCCACGCTTTAAGGGTTTTACCGCTGCCTGAGGCTTTAGTATCCTCAGCTAATGCAGCTGTACATCTCTCCCAAACTTCCGAATGTAATATTTCTACAGGGCGTTCGATCACCCTAAGCTCTAGAAGCCTTGCTAACGCAAGTTTAAAATCTCTGAGCCCACACTGAATTCCCCACTGCTTATAAATCGATTCAATTACCTTAGCTATTGCGTCCATGACGATAGCTGGTACGGGGACGTCTCCCCCGCCTGGAAGTCAGGCTTGGCCTGCTCCGGCCGCTGTTTCTCGTCCAGGTGAAATCCCGTCACCGGAGTCGATTTTTTCCTCCCGAGTTTCGGCACCACTTATGTTGCCTTCCGAGGTGAAGGCAGGCGACCTGGTTTCAAGGACACAGCACGGCGGCCTAGCCTCTCTCAGACCGCTCGGACCACAGACACACAGACATCAATGTGATGGATGATCTAATGGCGTTTATTATCTTGTCTCGTGGGGTTAAATAGGTAAGGGGGTTTCACTACGTCAGAAAGGGGGCGGTGGGACTAGCCAGAGTTAGTGGGACAGTGGAAAACTACAGGAATTTTAAGGAGTGGTGGGTTGCATACCTTGGGTGATAGCTTATCTCAGGGGATGAGGGAGAGAAGGGGCCCCTGCTTCTTTCCGTCACATCGCGATATCTTCCGACCGCCTGTCCCTACCACTACAGTACATATTATGTTAATCTTTGATTTGAAAGCTATTCTACAAGCTCTAATATGATACTCCATGTCATGTATATTGCTTCAGACACAGATTTAGGCTTAAAAAAATATTTTCTTTATGTTTATATTTTAAAAAATATTTTCACTGAAGAATTAATTCCTTGTTCCAAGCTGAAGGCCTAATCATACATGCTTAGGACAACAAAATATCAGTAAAAGTACAGTACTATTATATTTTTGAAGCATTTTTCATCTGCTTTGTATTGGTTTCAAATGTATTCTGACAAACATTTCAGAAAAAACCCTAGCTAGTTTAAAACATCACATCTTCAACACGAAGTTTGCATTTTTATGGGTCAGTCTCAGCAGGTAAGGTTTTCCAGTATAAACAAGTGTACCCCAGTACTTGTTCTACCTTTCTGTTAATTCTGGTGACTATGCAATAAATACTGTCAGTAGTGTTAAGTCTTTCTGAGGTAGAAACAAACTGATTTCTGAATTTCTGAAAATTAACCTTGCTTATTTAAGACCAGAACCAGCAATGCTAATACAAGCTTATAACTTGAGTAAACATCTCTGATTACATCTGAGAATTCCTCCATTGCCAGTCTACCAGATGAAATCTTGATATAAGTAACTTGACTGGGCATCAGAGCTCTGCTTTACTTCCTGGAGGATAGGCAAGGGTTTAGTTTGCACCTCTGGGGTTTTCAAATTAAATACTTCCAGTGTGATCCAAGTGTATCCAACATGACTGGTTTCTGAACATACGTAGACATTAAAAAAGAAACCATAGTTTGAGGCATGAACAGCCCCATTCATTGCAGACTCTTACCTCATGTAAATAGTATTTTAAAATATCAGCAGTCTTAACTGTTTTGTTACAGAAAGCACGTAAAAACAGATGGGAAGTGCAACATGAAGATTCATGCAATGTGGTCTGAGAATTGCTCTTTTGAGAGAAGCATTTAACAATACACAATAAAAAGATTTCTTTTCTTTTTTACTCTTTTTTAAAAAGTTCTTATAAAGAAGACAGACCCAGCTTTCAAAATATGTTCTTGTCAAAGAGTGAGTTAAAGCAAGGGTCTGGCTTAGCTAAACGGTAAGGGAGATTCAGACCACTGGAATCAACTGCACATATACAAAAACCGAAATACACAATGTGATACATAAAGTTACTGCAACTGCCAAACATTAATACCAGAACAACCTCATTGCTTTACAAACGCAGACTTACAGCAAAGCCTGGCACCATGCAAAGCCTAGTTTAGAGCTGACACGATTTACCTTTGGCTTCATCACCATCACTGGCTAAATAACAGTGTTTGCTGCATTCTGTGCTGTGTAATGCATTAATCTTCTTGGATATTATGCTACGTAAGTCAATCTCATGGTGGAATACCGAATCACCTGTGCCGATGCCCTGGCACACAGACATCTTAAAACTCACTTTACTTTTGTATTTCCTTCTATTTATTAGAATTTCTGTTACTTCTAAAAAGCAGTTGCAGAATTTTCCTTCTACTGAAAAAGGATGGTTTGCAAATTTCCCAGACCAATTTTTTTCTTGCCTAGCTTGTACGTCTTAGAATTGTCTTCTGGAGTACCTTCTGTTTATGCTGTGGTTTGAGAAAAATATATCACTTCAGTAGATTGAACTCATTGACAGTAAAGGACCATTATGAGGAGATCTCTTTTATTTCAATCTCATTTCTTTAACTTATTTAATCATATGTCGTTAAAAACATACAATATATTCATTTGGCTGTAATATTATGGCAGTGAAGTTCAAGAGGTCTATGAGAAAAAGTCATTCTCAGATATTTTTATTAGATGTATTTAGCTGCCATCTTAGGCATTAACTGTGGCATCTGCTTTCTCTGAAACAGGAAAACCCAGAGATGAGCAACATGAGGACTCCAGCAAACAATTTTGCAGCAATTGCTAATGAAATTTTGCAATTTCGTTACGTGCATTATTAAAACATGGTCACTACTTTTCATCCCTTATGCAGAGCTGCATTGTTTTAGAGTTATGTTTTGGATACATCTCACATGACTGGAAGAGTGTCTGTTCTCCTGCTACAGACAAATAATCAAAAGCAGAATGTCCAGGCCATATATCTCTGGTGATTTTGACATGAGGTCCTTTTGCTCTTCAAATTCCTGTGGTTTTTGAATCAGAATTTTTTTACTTGGTTTATGAAAAGTACACATTTTCTGACTCCGTTTTAGCACACACCTATTAGTCAGCTTTAATCTGCTTAACATGCAAAACATGAATTTTGTATCATCCTAAATTGTTAGCAAAAAGTTCTATTCATGTCTTGGTGTTTCACAGAAACCTACTGTGTTAACAGCATTAACATTATGAGTAAAACTTAAAAGCTAATTAAAAGACAGAATTTGACAACTCCTATTGTACAGATTCTACTTTTATAAATGTCATACAATTTTACATAAATTAGTATCATTTATATAAGCCTCTTTTAATTGATTTTTTTATCAGCACTTTCACTTTTCTCCAGGATGATATTAGTCTTTTTGCCAGAATTAGTTTTTTCACTCTGTTAAATGCTGGCTGTATTTTTCCTACTGCCTAATTGAGGTTCTGTAGCATTCCAAGACAAGTTCTAGAGCCTCTTTCCAGGTGTCTGCAAAGGCCTCTGGCAGCCTGTTACTGGCCTTTTCTGGTTATTCTCTTCTCGGCTACGACACTGACAGAGACAGGTGAAAATTGCCACCAACAACAGTAATGAAAAGGTTGAACATTTCCATTCCATCAGCAGTGAGCTGTGATGTGAAAGGTTCAGACATGCTTTCTCCCTGCTGAAAATAATGTTTTCTTCCTTAAAACTTTTCTGCCTTTTTCCTCTTCTGCCATCAGTAGCACAGAAATGAGTCACTGCTCCTGTCCCTACCTCTTTATTCTAAAACTGGAAACAGAAGATGCTCTGGCTATTCTAGGAACTGGGTATTGGTCCACACCTTCTGAACACTTAGTAAACACTTCAGGGAAGGAAAGACAGAAGCTGCCTTTCTTGGAAGTCAGAAAGTACTTTAAAAGTGATATTTTGTCAATGTAACTTTGAAACATTTATCTCTGATGTAAAACTGGACAAAAAATGCATGTACTGGGTAACTTTGTTATTTATTGTCTCTCTTCAGACTTCTCTCACAGTGTCATTAATGATACTGGTACTTCCAAGACAGAGAAGAGATTAACCTAATGATCCACTCCTATGAACTGTTCACCTTAGATAGACCCTTGAGCCACATCTACCAAGCTGTCCCTTTTTTAATTGGGCTCAGATCCTGGAATGTCCTACTAATTCTGAGGACTGACTGCCAGAATATGTGTTAATCATGTACTGTGAAGGGATGCTTAAAAAACCAAATAATAAAAGTAAATTACTTCAAATATTAGAAGAAGATTCTGCAGTTCACTTTCGTTACAGCAGTTGTTTATTGCGACTCAGGAAGTACAAATTCTTCTACAGAAATTTCTGCAATGCTTGAATTCATGCTACTCCCCTCTATGACTTTTTTTTTTTTTTTGGTGAATTTATCCTGCTTGACTTTAATGCTCTACCTTGTATTGAATTAGTTATTAAATTAATGCAATTCTAGTCTCAAAACAGTGGCCAAAGAACACAGAGCAAGGATTTTATATTACTTATAACTGAAAATTATAAGGATACATTTCCAAGCCTATTAAAAAGGCTGTGTGGCAGAAAACTTCAACTGTCAGTTTGCAGTAAAAATGAAAAAATGATGGGCTACACAATTACCAAGGGCTTGATATGCTACTATGTTTACAACATACACCAAATAAAGTGTCATGGTAATGATTAAGAGTGCATGTGGAATCACAGAGTGCCCGTAAAACTGGTTTATGAAGTTTAAATGGAGTGCTTTGTAAATAAAGTCACATTGATGAAGTATCATGAGGGGACAGGATTGTATTGCCGTGAAATTCTGATTAGTTTTGACACAATACCAGATTAATTGAGCATATAATGGCAAAATCTCTGCTGGGAGGACTGCAGAGGTGAAGTTAAATGTCAGAAATGTACACAATAGTTTTCCCTTTTCCTGTTATGGATGCTGTGAAATTCAGTTTCCCTTCACTGTTTGAATCTTTTACATGAGTTTAAAAGTGGGGTCATTTTGAGGAGAGAAGGAATAAACACATACCAATTACTGGTTAATAATCTAGTAAGACTGAGGCCTTCACACTGGAGCAAGTCTTGAAATAAGGCAAAATTATTATTATTATTAATAATATACTTTGGCTAGTCATGCTGGTATAATTTAGAATCCCATGCTCACATAATCACTCTTCAGACTCACTATTTTTCTGCTTTTGTGAAATAAAACATTTTTGATGTCACCGTTTATCTCAGTTGTCAGGATAAATTTAGTGTATAATGACCAAATAGGACTTGTTCCTCTTTGAGATCTTGCTTAAAGTGGAGTAGGAACTTAAATCAGCAAGATTGAGACCAACAGTAAATCATAGATGTATTATGCTTTCTGCTTTTTTTACAAGATCAAGTAGTAAATAAGGTTTATTACAAGATGTCACATAATCGGGTGGCAGAGGCTTTCAGCAGATATAAGAAAGGATTACACATATTCATGGATAAACAGGTCTGTAAATAGTATCCAAAAGAGGCAAAGTTCTGCCCTCTGACGTCTCTAATACAACAACTGGAGTAAGGGGTAGAAGGGGAGTGGGTGATTGAAAGCCACCAGGTTTGGATGTTCTCCCTAAGCTGCATCTCCAACTGCCATTAGAGTATTTAGGACAGATGGATCATCGATCTGACTCAGTAGGGCAACTTTTATGTTCAAATAAGGATGACTGAAATTGATAAGGACATTAAAATAAGATTAGTATAAAAATAAGACAAAAATGAGTTTGGTAACACAAAAGATAAGGCAAAACAAACCTTACAGTGGACCCTCAACCACAGTGAATATTACAAGGACAGATAAATAATATAGAGGGGAAGAATAATTAGAAATACACAGATGCAAAGAAGAAAATTCAATAAAATTTAGAGAAGGAAAAAGCAACTTGCCACAAAGAGGAGAGAGAAACATGAAATATAACTGTTAAGAATCATAACCAACAACTAATAATCATAACCAGAAATTAATATAGAAATGAATGAGGGCAGTATGACTTCAGATTTATGTGCCACTCTTAATCATAAGTGAACAGATTATCTAGAATAATCAACAGATGAAGTGAAACTTATCTTTTTAAAAATCTCCAGCTTGACTTCATGTGCTAGGTACTGGAGCCAAAGATACAAAGAAATACCTGAAGATATTTCTGAAGAATAGATAGAAGTGTTGAGGATCTTATTTTGCAATAACTTTAGTAGTATTAAAATGTAAAATTCCTTTAAAATAAACATACATGCAAAGTCAAGAGATCTAATTCACTGGGCTACTTAAACAGTGCTTCATTTTAAGTGTCTGTATAATTCCACACAGTTTAATTAATTAAGCTGTATTTAAAGTTAGTAATATTCTATTAATTTTGCTTTGATTAAAGTTCTGAATACCTCAATAAACAGAGTGGTGAGGATTTGCATAAGAGTGATTATTTATGAGCTTGAAAGTTTGTTACAATAAAAGTCCTAATGAGCTAGATTCAGATCCAAGTTCTGTTCTCAGTTATACTGCTGTAAATCCAGAACAATTCTACTGATGTCATTGGGCTCTGGGGTGAGACAGACAGAAAAGCATGTGTTTCAGTACAAAAAGCTAAAAGAAGGCTTAAGCTAACACAGGATATAACTGGACAAAGTCAATGAATTTTTTTGCTCTAAAAACCAAGCAAATACTTTTCTCTCCTTCCAAGTTTGCTATAATACAAAAACACTAGTCATATTACATATCCAGCCAGCAAATTTCCAAACAAGAAAACATGCTTGCATGTGTCTACAGCCCATCTTCACCCTTTGGAAAGAAATCATACAGCTTTTACATGAAACACATGGATGCAAATGCCAACATCCCTGCAAAATTTCACGGCACATGTAACAGGATGAGACAGGAAGCTGCACAGTACCTGGTGCATCTCTTCAGTCCTATCAGTCTTCCAGACTGTTGTGCGCATCAGGCCAGCCTCCTCTTGGGTGAGAATTTACACTACTCATACTGTTAGTGAAGTTATCCTGGTTTTATATTGCTGAAATCAAAAGCTTTCCAGATGTTGAGAACACTACAAAGTCTGCTAGGACAAGAACTGAGAAGCTATAGACAAAGATAGCAAAGATGCAGGAGTTAGGGCAGATGATAAGGCTGATAACTCTTTGGAAGCATTATTTGATAAAGGCGATAGAAGGACACAGAGTCTGTCAACAAGAGGAATTGTTCAGCAATAAAAGGAGAAAATGAAGCTTACATTTAAAGAAAGGAGGTGTCTGCTGAACACCATGATAAACCTCATTTATTTTACACTGGAGCACTCTCTATATCTGGTTCATAGTATATCATCGTACAGTTAAGAAAAGTGGGCTGGACAAAGCACTAAAAGGATAAAAGGATAAAGTGTTAAGGGATTCTGCAGTGCAAATGGGAATAAACTGGGCTAACTTATAAAGCACTGTAAGTTTAAATGGTGTGGGTTCACAATTTAGAGCAGGAAGCATTTACCACCTTTAGTCAATCACAATTTTTCTGGTTACTTTCTTTGTCTTCTCCTTAGTCTATTAGCAACCTGGTAAGAGGATTAGATCACATCCCCCCAAAATAGTAATACTCTTTACAAACCCCCTCTTTAAAATGATCTCTTGATAGATATTTTCCCCAATGAAAAGTATTTATTCCATCACTATTGTTAACAGTTCAGACTGATGAAAAAAAAATGTCCCAGACTTACAGGTTTGACCTAGACAGTGTGATCTTCAACGTCTTCAAGGTTTTTTCAGGTACCTGAAATCATGTGAGCTATACAATTAAAAATCAGTTACACCTGACTCACAGCTGGTGGAGTCAAACCTGTGCCCAGGCAAAATGCTTCCCTCTGGATGTCATAGCGTCTCCCAAGGCCCTTTTGGCATCAAACACTAAGGGAACATCTTCAAGCTGCAAGTGCCATTTCTGCACCACAGACTTGACAGGAGCCAGACTCACTTCAGTGATGTCTACAGAGCTGGAGAAAAGAGGACTTGCTTTGGTCTAGACTGGTCTGGTAGATCTACCTCAAACTGACTTAAGACGATTCTAATTTATGTACTTGTCGGTCTATTTCTCTCAAACTGCATTTTAGACAGCAAGTAAGCCTTGCTGCAGTATTTTTCATCCATTGGGGAGGCTTTGCAAATGAAATATTGTCTGTAGTTTCACTTTTTGTTCCTAATGTGATTTAAAATAATTATTTTCATACTTAATTTGGATCAACTACTTACATTAATAAGCAATGACTAGTTAATTTGCAACATCAGAGACTTTCCAAACATTTTCCAAGCACTCTTTGTTTTAGAATATTTGTTGCCTTTTGCATCTTCCTTGCTTATGTTACGATATCAATTATGAGTCAATTTCTCACTTATTTAAGTATAATCAACAAGTCCTGCTGAAACCAAATAGCTTAAGAAAGCTTTCAGTTATCTTCTCTTTTCCCAAGCATCTTACAAAAGTTATGTCTTCCTGAACTATTGTCCAGCTAGCATGTTAAGTATATTGCAATCTCAGGTTGAGAATCTACTGTTGTGGTATAACTTAGACATTAGAGGCAGATCTGACAGTGAGCTGAGGAGCTAAAATGCCAGTTTAGGCATCTGAAGTCATAGAATCAGAAAATATATCTTGAGTTGGGAGGAACCCATGGGGATCGCTGACTGCAACTCTCTGTTTTATGCAGGACTACCTAAACCTAAACCATATGACTAAGAGCATCACCTGAAAGAACTTGGAAAAAATGTCTTAGGCGTTGAGGAGACAGTTTTTCATCCTTGGCCTTTCAATGATGATAGGATAGCCCTAGGATTTTGATTTAACTTAAATTCAAGTTAAGACCTAGTGCTTTGGTTATTTATCTTACATTGCTAAAAAAGGGCTCTCACTTTGGCTGATGATTTTACAACTCAAATGGGACGCAGATAGAAGAGATTTTTTTTCTATCTCTGATAATTAACATTGAGCTGTGTTAATCCCATGTCTTCAATAATATATAACAAAGCAGCTGAGCATTCCTCACAGGGCTCTGCTGGGTTTTAGAAAAAGTCTCAGGTTAGACCTTTCTTTACATTGAGATTTTGTCATTGTAATAAATGAAAGTCAACTAAGCAAGCAAACAAACCCAGAAAGCCAGAACTCCAGATTGCCTTTCAGAAGATCCAGTCCTATTTATTGTTAACAATTGTAATTTTTAGAAAAATAAGGCCTCTTAGCATAGTCTAAATTTTCCTTACTAGTGAAAATACTACAGTTGAAGTGATTGGGCTTGTCCCAGTTTAGAATTATATTCTCCAGTGTAGTGCTCCCATGCTGGTGCTTGCTCCCCCTTCCTTCCTGAGGGTGGCTGGAGAGGAGAACTGGAGGTGTTAAAGAGCACAGGCTGAGGTAAGAACAATTTACTGGAAACAGCAATGAGATAAGAACAGTGACAGCAATCATACTGATGACAGAGGGTAGAAGAGAGGAAAGGATCCACAGAGAAAAAAGCCAACCTGGTAATAGACAATATCAGATGGCTCCCTCTGCCATTTTTTCTCAATAAGCAGGAATCCCTCCTTTCTGGAAATGACTACCTTTTCCCCATCCTCAGCAATGAAGTGAGGTGTTGTAGGATAACCTCTGTGTCCTGGCCATGCCTCCTCCTGGTTACTGAAAAAATTTGCCATGTCTTGGCCAGAACCAGGACAATGCTATAGAACCAAACATTAAAAATCAAACAAATCATGATGTCCATAAATTGGCAAATTGATACAAAAAAGCCCTAATGAATATATTATGGATAACATAATATTCACTGAATTCAGTGAAGTCAGTGGGAATTTTACCATTCAACATAACAAGGTTCCACTGAAACAGAGTATTTTTCGCTTTTCAGCATTTATCATTTATTTATACTGTGGTACTATTCAGAGGCTTGGTATTTTATTCATAGAAGAGTTGTGAGTACCAAAACTAATTCAAAAGTTTACACAAATGAGCATTGGTTGCATTTTGTCTTATTATTCATTATTTATTAAGGCTTTCTTGTAGCAATGTCATGTATTGACTCAGAGGACAAAAAGCAGTAATGTGACTCAGTTAGTGACACTATATTTCATGTAAGTGAGCACAGAAAAAGCCATCTAAAAACTGAAATTTATTTGCATAAATTATTTGGTGAATAATTATGACTCACGAGGACATTTAAACAAAATCTGTACCATCACAGAAAATGTCAATGAAAAAAGCAGCCAAGAACAAGATAAATTATCCTGTGCAGAGTGCTGTAGTGCCACAGCTGAGCTGCCACTGGTCTTCAAGCTGCACCCCACCAGGCTGGCTTGAGTACTTCAAGCTGCTACAAGTGGTTGCTGTCTTGTCTAAATAAACCACTTACAATAAATGATTCAAAAAATTTAAAATCTCAGAACCCATCAGTTTAATGATAGATACTAACTCCAGCAGTTTCCAGCTATCACTCCTTACTATGCACTTTAAAAATATTTTTAATTAGCATGTTTAATCATAGTAACAACATACAGACAAATGATATTTTACAAATGTATGAAAACAGAAAAAGAACAACTAAATTAAAAAATATGAGTTATTTTTTTCTTTGTGGTATTCTTGTTTGACACATGCAAAGTAAGACCAGGAATTATTTTGCTGCTAACAGTTTCTCCAGTTTTCTTTTCTCATTCTGCCTAGGTTTCGCTATGGTTGAATGGCAGTAGTATAAACTAGATTTAGAAGGAACTACCACAGTTTTGTGCTATGTGATGATCTGCTGGTTTTCCTGTGTGAAGTTGCCATTCAACCAAATAAATCAAATACAGTGTAATAAATCCAAATCCATTTTAAATGCTCAGCCTGATTTTCATATTATTGAAGAGGAACACTGCCATTTTCTTCTTCTGACTGAAATTAATTTAAAAGAGGAAGTAAAATCTGCACAAATTAAGGGCTCTGGCTGAGTTCTACATAGAAGACCTCCCCCTACACCCCAATATCTGCCCCAGGTTATGATCAGGTGTTTAAGAAAGCAAATGCAGAAAAAAGAAATATTTATATTAGCATCTAGAGCAACATGAAGTAGAGATAAAAATTAAGTTTTGTGGACATTGGTTCCTTAAATAGAATACAAAGCTTCTCTTATGTTGCTTAACTTTTCCCTTCATGGAACATAAGCTAAACACAGCCTTAGGCCAGGATAAAAATATTGAAGACTACATCTTCTGTTGGGTGTCTGCTTCCACTTGAGAAGGCCTTCTTGCCAGGAATTAATGCTGACAATTTGATCTGCTTTGGGATACACTTAAGACTCTGCTTGCCCAGCTTTTGCTCTGAATTTTAATATTATGGCTGACCAATTTATGCTACGAAATGGTAATTTATGTTTGAGCTATAGTTTCAAGTTGTGCTTTTCTCTCTATTTTTTTTATTTTGTTTTGTTTCACTACAAAATCATTGTAGCTTCTACCAAACAAGGTTGAATAAAATTTTGTGCATTCCTGAAAAAACAAGGCTTTTTCATTAAGTTACCCTCAATGATGCAATGTTTGACTTACTCCATTTGGGATTTGGTTGATGTTGAGTGAACTTGCTGATCTACTACAAAACATATTGTGAAAACTCAGCAAGTGCCCTGGATCTACAATGCTTCTGTTCTCTTATAATGAGATTATGAAAGTATTTGTCTCAGAGAAGCTTTGTAAGAATCAACACACCTAAGAATGGGGGTAATGTAAATTACAGTAGAGAGAAGATAGACTACTGCTTGGACAAAAAATAGAGGAGAAAAAAGCTATTTCTGATATAGTGCCAGAGGGCCTCAGTAAAGAATATTCAGAAGTAGGCTGAAGCTAATTTCCTTGTTTGTTTTAAAAGCCTCACTGAGGATTTATGTAGCTTGCAGGGCTTGTTATCAGTAGTTTCAAGCGGCCATGTCCACCCAAACTGCAAGAAGATTTCAGTCATGGAAATATCTTTTTTTATTTTCACAGTCTGAAACACAGCCTGTACCTCCATACATATATTATTGTAGAAGGACAGGAAAGTTCATATGTACTTCAGGATTTTGTAAAAGTAAGCTTTCAAAAAACTTGAAATCATTATAAAATCTTTCCCAGGTTTATGTTTGTTTTTTCAAATGCCAGTGAGAGTCTGTATACATTATAGAAATACATTTATATAAAACAAAACAGTGAAAAAAAATCCTTAATCTAAATGTGTTGAAAATGACACATTTTTCTATGGAAAGTTTGTTCAGCTGCTCTCAATAAGATCATTATTTAACTGTTTTCTAGATGGAGGCAGTTTATCTTATAAAAATGTTTTATTTTGTTTTTTAAAGGACATAGTTCAACTTTGGCTTAGCTTTTGCAGTGAAGTACAGCAAATCCTTTTTCTACAAACAAAATGTTCTAATTTACTGCCCTCGATAAGATCCCCAGGCTTGTTTAAATTGTTCAAAGTGTTAGAGGTGCAACCTATGCCAAAAACTATACTAGAATAAATATTGCATGTATTTTCAATTTGTGGACGAATGTAACACAAAACAATTTTGGTTGTTAGGCACATTGCAGGCAAGTTCTGCAGACTTCCCACACACGTTGCTACTAAAGCCCTTCAGCCCCGACAGTTAACACCATATGATGTTCCACTCTTGAATTACCTTATGAGCAGCAACTGCCAACTCGGTCTGTGAGTTTTGGAATATTCAAACCTTGTAGACCTGATGACTTGTTGGGTTTTTTGGTTTGTTTTCCTTAGCACCATGCTCTTTACATGCTATGGATGTCTGCTCGCTCTGAAGGATTTCTTCTGCATGCTTAACTCTGCCTCCTGGAAAACCAATTTTGCTCAACTTACTTTCATTTAAAATTATGGGACATCTTCTTTCTAACTCAAGCTAGTGAATTTTTTTCTCCACCTTCTATTAACATGATAAACCTGTGTTTACTGAGACTATGAATATATAAATTGGTCTTCAGTCTCTTTCTAAACTTTCTTAGTGCTTAAGAAAATGGTTAACTGTCTGTACAAGTTGACTCAATTGACTATTAGAAGAAATAAAATCAGTACATTGAAATGGGAATGGCCCAAAAAAGGTCTCAGACAAAAAAAAAACATTCTTCCTCCAGCAGTACTGGAGAGAAAAATTAGCAGGTTGTGGGGACGGAAGGGATAGTACGCCTGGTTTTATGCATTAACTTAAATTTATTTTGGCTTGTTCTTTATTACACACTAGACATTTTCCAACTTTGTTCCACAGTGGTCAGATGAAAAAACCTTAAAGGATGGAGAAAACAGGCAAAGTAAGGATAGGCTGCTTTGGAAAGACACTGAAGACCAATGAACACTTTATTTTGTTCTATGTTGCCCTGTATCATTTATCCTATGAGAGCTCAGTGTCACTTGTGGCTTTGGAGCATTTGTCATAGCAACCAAGCAAATTGGTACATGCTTAACAAGGCAAAGTGTTGTCCAGTCATACTTCCTTCAGACTCTTGCTGTCAAAAAAGATTTGTAATAAAGGCTATAAATAATAAAGCTATTGCTGTAGTCTATGCACAGAGAAAGAAACTTCAAAAAATCACTATTAGCACATACATGTAGAAATAATTTTGGAAATAGTTTTGGAAATGTAATCTGTACACTTGAAGGATTGGAGAAAGTCAATAAATTAATGATGTCAGAAAGCCTACATACCATCTACACACCAGTAAAATCAAAAATACAGAAAAACATATCCAGCTGAAGCAGTGCAGGAAATCCTAATTTTATTCAATATCCTTAAGTATTTTTCATTATCCTAAGACAATTTACATTAAACTCAGAGTCAAATCAAGCTCCCTAGGTGTTCAGGGTGTTTTCAGAAACAAGTCTTGTTGCAGGGTATCACCTAGATATGTTGGCTTTTGGATGGGCATTCAAAAAATTTTAAAGTACATAATCCTTTTTAAAATGTAACAGCAATAGAACTCATTAATTTTGGTCACCTGACACAGATGTAGCTTTTCCTGCCTTTTTTGGCCAGTGGTGCTACAAGAATCTCTCTTCACTTCAGCCTTATGCCTCTCTCAGACCCCAGAAATTTGTAGTTACTGTACAGCATTAGGGTAGTTCACAACACCTGTCCACTGCACATAACTACCATGTCTGATGGGTTGTGCTCTTTGCCTCTGGTTTTGGGAAGTATAAAAGAGGTAAACATGGAAATTTCACAGTCTTATTGTTCTTATTGCTTGAACATGGTTAATATCTAAAATTGAAAGCAAAGTATTTACAGGAAGACAATAAACTAATAAAATGCTGGTTTTATTCCACCTACAAACACTCTGTTTAAGTTTATTTGTTAGATGGCTCTGAGCATTTACTCAGTGAGAGAGATCATACTCACCCAGCCAAAGTTCCTAGGCCCTGGTTCATTCTTGGGCTTTGCCTCTGTTTGTCCAAACCTGTTTATCAGGTTCATGAGGACACTGAGCCCACCCTTCGCAGTTATGTCATTGCCATTAATGGCCCTCAAATGTTTGGGAAGGCATGACCCATCTTCAATGCATCCTTCCTCGTTTAACTAAAGAATTTATTTGCAAAATAAGCATCTCATAAATGCAGTTTATTTTGCTACTTTGCCGAGCCTCAACTCAAAGCATCTGCTTGCTTCCCTGTGTTGCCTTCCATCCTTAGTATCCATTCCTCCCATCTTTTCATCCTTTTTTTAAATAACACCCATCCTGTCTTTAGTTTGTTTCTACTTGGTCACTGTTTCATAGGACATATTCTATTGCAAGAAATTCCTACATGCAGATGCCCTTAGATGGACAGTTGCTTGCCAGCATCTTTCACCTGTGCTTCCTCTTTTGTAGAAAATAAAACGGTTCTGCGGGACACAGCCAGCTCAGGTGATTTCTACAGTTCAAGGCAGCTCCTGAAATGTGCAGTTTATTTGCAAGGGTCGTGGGTGCAGGAGCTCTGCTTAAGCTGCAGCCACAGCTGAGAGCATGCCCCAGAGAGAGCGAGAGAGAGACTGTGAGAGTAAGGGAGAGTAAGAGTGTAAGGGTGTAAGAGAGAGAGCGTAAGTGACCTAAAAGTCTGGTTACATGATATTATATCTCTTCCTATACTGAATATGGTAATAGTACAACATCCAATCAACAGAAGACAGAAATCCTTATAGAATTTACATACAACCTATCAAAACTACTACATTACCATACTGTGTTACATTTTAACTCCTAAAAACTACTTTCTAAAACTACTTTTTTCTTCCCTGCCACACTGGCAGCATTCCTCTGACCCTTGGACTTTTCTGTTTGCTGAAGCATCCTCTTCTTTGCTAAAGACATTGTTCAATCAAGATCTGTTTGCTGAAGCATCCTCTTCTTTGCTAAAGACATTGTTCAATCAAGAGGGATTCTGCTTCAGCTGGCTAGCCCATTGTTTTTTGGTACAGCTTGGTATCTTATATCTCAAAGCTTTTCTATTTCTATTTTGCTTACAGGTTTCATATTTTCAGAATCCCTTGCCAAGCAGTCATATTTATAAGGTTTCCCTATTTCATCCTCCCCAACACTCTTTGAGCAGCAAAAGAAATGAGGTGAAATGGCAACACTGTCCTGTACTCATTACAGGTCTGTGAAATTTCATCTTTACCCTGTCTCATTCTTTCCCTTTCTTCAATCACAAATACTGATGGGAGGCACAGAAAAACTGTGCTATTCACACACTCACCACAAGCAGATACAGTAAGGTAAGAGTTCAATTATCCAGAGAAAATGATCGTGATGCTCCTTGTTAAAGGCACCAAAGGGAAGCAGCAGACATTTTAGCTGAGCAGACAGTGCTGCCTTAAATGGCCATCAGAAAAGGAAGAGAGGACTGAGATTATTGATTATGTGGCAATGTAGGAGGCAGCATGACTGATGCACTGTTCATGTTGACATAGTTCAACAAATTTTCTGCCCTATGACAACCATGCTAATCCTCCGTGTGAGCCTGACAGGCTTATTCACCTCAGCCTGGCTTCCCATGTAAAAAACCTGCATTAACAAAATGTATGAAATAGTGGTTTTTTTACAGCATTGCTGTTTTGGGGCTGAGTTACACTTAGCCATCCTTCCATAGGAAAAGAAGGCAATATTCAAAGACAGTAACTTGCAAAAAAAAAAAAAAGTATTTCTATGGCAATCCCCATGTTATCCTAGTGAGATAAAAAAGCGTGTCTTGTGTACAGGAAAGAAATTAGAAGTGTTTCTAAGTGTAAGAATTTTGTTCATTCACCATTCAGGGAAAAGAGCTTTCACACAGGGGAAAGAAAAAAAATCTTTTCTATGTTGATCTGGTTATATGTGGCAAGAAAATCCTACCCATTCCTGGCATGGAGTGAAAAAGCAATGGAATTTAACTGCAGACAATAAATGACCTGGAGAAAAAGAGCTGAAAATGAGAGTTATGAACTACAGGAATCCTGTTGTATGTGCAGGATTACTCCTTTACTCACTATTAAGCATTCTGATTAGGAGAATAGATGAAATACAATATAGCTGCAACAAGATTCAGTATATAAATTGCTCAGGGCAAAGGGCACATTGGTGTTTTTCTGGATTTACACATATAACAGGAATTTCTGGAGGCTGATGTAACACAAATGTTATTGCTTCTAGTACTACTGTGGTAATAAATGCTATGAAATCATTTACAGGAAACAGAAAACTGATAAAAATCTTCTGTAAAGGAAAAGAAATTTAAAATGGCTGTAAATTACATGGGACATATTGAGGTTACAGCACTTGATAGTTGAAGGTTCCTCTCTCCTATGGATAATTGCTGAATTAAGCGTAGAGCGGCAGGTAAGGAGGCTGACATAAGATGTTGATCCTATTAACATGAGAACTATATAATCTATTTTATTATGGAAAGAGGTTGAATGGTGATCAGTGGAGATCTGTTCAGCCCAGGCTAATATGCTACATCTGGCATAGATGCATAATGGCGATCTCACAATTCCCAGTGCAGTCCTGACAGCTGCCCCTTTAGTCTTGTGCGCAGCCTTGAGAGAGTGAGTGAAAAAGGTTCCTCAGCATTGGGATTGTATGGATCTCTGCTCTTCAGCATGGCTTCATTCTGGTTCTTGGGTTTTCAGCATTGCAGCCTGCCATGGATTGCTGAAAATGATAGAGCAGAGTCATAATCAGTCACAAAATTGGAATAATGTTTTGTCCCTCCAGCACTGATTTTCTGTCATGCTGACAGAGAGCTCACTATTCAAACCAGTCAGAGCCTGGACACAAATACCCATTTCTGTATTAGTGGACAAGTCTGAAGTCAGGTCTGGAATCTCACCTTTTCTTGTGATAGACTTCCCCACCTGAGGAGCGAGATCCCTACCTGCTAAGCTCTAAGCAACTCTTCTTGCCAAGCATTAGACCCAGATTCTCACAGCTTCTCTCTTGAATGTGGTATTGTGTCTCCTTCCTCCCTGCTCTCTCCCTTCCAGATCAGTTACCTCTCCAAGTGTCAAGTGACACCATTCTCTCCAGGCATTAGTTTCTCAAATCCATGTTGCATCTGGTGTTTATCCCATTCCCCATGCTATCCTGGAAAGGGGTGGAGGTACTTTCCAACATGCACCATTCCCCCAAAATTTTACATGGATTAACAATATGCCAAATTTCCCCTCCAACAGTCTCCTTTTATCTGTTTCCCATTTCTTTTCAAACATGCAGCCAGTTGAAGATACCCTGGCTAATATGCTGATATGAGACCTTCATGTCATGCTGATATGCTGTAATCTTGTAGAGGAGAAATGAAACGACATCTTATTGTTTAGAAATTAAAAAGCATATATTCTTCCCTCCCCCTCCGTATTTCCTTGCCAGCTTCCGATTTGATTTCTAGCTTGGGTTTTTGTCCCTCTTGCACATAGCACTCTCCTGAAAGATTCTGTGTACTTTTTGGATGCAGAAAGCTGTAATGTTCCACCCACTGCATTGCAGTTGTGATTGAGAAATAGTCTGCAAAATATATAGGACTCCCAGAAGATCTGAGACACTATTATAAATGTATTTAATGTTAATATCCTATGATAATGTTTATTTAGGAATCATATATGATGTCAAGTAGTGGCATTATTTCTCCCCACAAGGACTGTACTTCTCTCCTTTTTTTGAAGAGGTTCACTATGTTTTTATTTCATTTCGGTTTGATTTTCATGAAAACAGCTAGCTGCTTATTCCTTAGTGAGTGTTCTCTTACTGAAAAAAAATCATGTAAAAATATGCTTTATGCCCAAAAGGCAAAGCTTGTCTTCACTCTGAGCCCAAGTGAGAGAAATGCCCACTTCAGAATGGCCCTCTGTTTTCTTGGCAAGTCTGGCTTGTGAGCCATCACTACATGTGGTATAGTGGAGTTCACAAAAAAATCTCAGAAATAACTACCCTATAGGAGTTCTCAAGGGGTCTGAAGAGCAAAGCCCACACTGTTACAAAAGCTCAAGAGATGGATATAATACTGTAGAGAATATAAAATAACAAGCTCAGATTTTCTCCAAAACACAGGCTACAATCACAGGAAACAAAGCAACCACCTAACTTAATTGTGTTGTCAGCAGATGAACTTTTCATGTTTCATACTTTTCTTGTACTCCAAAATGATTTTTCTAACAATATGAACATCATCCTAACAACTGATGGACATAGCCATTATATGTTAATTTAAAGAAGATTTTCTTCATTGTTTTGCAGGAGTTTAAAATTAACGAGCTACAGTACGAAGAAGAACAGCTTTAGACAAGTGTCTAGCTGGAAGGGAAGGGAAGGCAGAAGGAAAGGGAAGGAGTTGAAGGAGGCAGAGAGAGGGAGGGAAGGAAGGAGGAAACGAAACTCCTTCTCTTAATTTCTGTCTCTACCCATCCCCACTGAAGCAGAAAGTGATGTAATAGCTTAATTTCTTTTTTCTTTTTTTTAAATTTTATTTTATTTTATTCAGAAAATTTGCAATAGATTTTGCTTCCAAAAATTATCACACCTGGTATGCAGGACAATGTTATAAAAACAGAATTCTTGACATATTGTTCTTTCTGTTTTTTCTTGTCTGTCTGAAAAACTATCTCTGTCAAGAACTAGTTTAGCATGTGAAGAAAGTGCTCACCTAATTTTCTGGCTAGACACAATTAATTGTTTTCCTACGGGTGATAACAGATCTCCCCCCTGTTACAGCTGAAAGCTGGCAGAAAGCTATTTGTTAGGAAAAAACCCCATAAGACAAATAGAGAAACTGTAAGCCTGATTTAGAAACCCGTCTAGAATGTGAAAGGCAAAAAGGTGTTTGTTTACAGGCTAGTGGGATACTACAAAACAAAGCTGAGTGAAGAACATTTCAACTTTCACCTCTTTCTTATTTATACAAATAATTTTGGATGTGTCTTTGAACATCTCCATTATGAAAAGATTTCTAAGTGCCAAGCAGAGTTTGAGCCTTGGTATTTTGAGACTTATAGTCCCCGTCTATAAGAATAAAATAATTATAACTCTATGTATCACAAGAATATTTTATGTTACTTTGATATAGTACATTTACATTAATTTGATATTTACATATATGTGTGCAGCTATATAAAAGTCTCAATTCAAAAGTTCTATCCATGAGGTAAAATGACTATATAGAAAATAAGAAAGACGAGCCTTTGTTCTACCCAAAGGTAGAGGGGGTTTTTTTTGAGTTAATATTATAAAAAAGGCCTCTTAAGTGAAGTGCCAGGGCATTCTGCAATTAACAGAAAAAGCAGAATTCAGTATTTATTGTCTTCAATACTGATGATTTAAATATTGATGTAATACTGATATATTAAATACTTAAATTGCCATTAAAGCTGATGAAGGATTCACAGATATATTGGCAATACTTTGCAGAAGACATACCAAACACCCTTTACCAGGAATAATTTACACATTGAATTCGGTATCTTCCTCTTTGAAAGAGACGTGGTGGTGACAAATCTGCCTTTAACAGTTGTTTTCCTTTTGAAAGATTATAGAGTGATTGGAATAAAAGCAGTGAAATTATAACATGCTTTCCTTTCTCTCCATTTGGATGTTGAAGCCAACATTCAACACTGATTTGAAACAGACTTCTTAGAATACTTGGGAATCTTGCCAGGTATTTATCATCTTGACCAAACCCAGCACAGTATATCAGAAAAAAAAAATCCTATTTGATTTTTAGATATCCTTCTCTTGAAGAAGGATTCTGTCTGGGTGGTTTGACAGACCAGAACCACAAAAGTTACCTATTGGGCCACATTCTGCAGTTGTTTGCTGCTTTTAAACCACAGTATATTTAAATGAAGCAAAACTAAACACCTGGGGTGTGAGAAAATCTAAAGACTGAGGATTAAGATTTTTCAAGCAAACAAATAAAGCAGCTATATTTTTTTTCTGGAAAATATTTGATCCTATAATTTAATGTGTATTAAAAAAAAGCCATTCATACATTCCTCAGTCATTGACACAAAAAATTGTGTGGATTCATTATGGAATAAGGTCTTCGTCTGTTAATCAGTGAATAATTCATGTATATGAGCAACTAAAAAAGTAAAGTGTGCAAATTTAAGTACATATCACCTCATAACATCTGAAGTTATTTCTCAGCGCAGAAAACCAGACTAAGTTTGGCATCTTTTTTGCACTGCATATACCTGTCAGCAATGGATGATTATCTGTAGCTTAGTCAAGACCTAAAAATCACTGACAGTAGTTTGTCTCACTTTTTTATTTTCCACTGTAATCCCGATGCTAGACTCTGCATTTACTGGTGTTTGCTCTTAGCTTTCCCATTTTTCCCTCTAAAATGGCAGCATCTATTTATGTTCTCCCTTTATCTTAAGGTATCAGTGTATCTACAATATACTGTAAGTTTGATGAACCCTCAAAACACTTGAAATTGCCATGGTGCTTATTTCATTAATATGAAACAAATCCAGGGTCTCACATCAAGATAATTAGTAAGCTGGTCTTTTGGTTCCATCCATAATCATATCTGTGTTCAAACATATAATAAATTATTTGGTCAAAACTAAGGTTTTCAATTTCAGCTACAAGAACTTAAGACACTGACAACATGGAACAATTTATGTGTTTTCTAAAACCTCATTTTCCTGCATGCATGCACAAAGACTGCAGATATCAATTTTTTATATCACAAATATGGGCAGCAAAAATAGTTTCAAATATGTTTTAATGAAAATAAAGTGGTTGAAGCTTTCCAATTGCAGCCCCGTTAGGAACATCAGCTGTGGCACACTTTCACAAAACATGCATTCAAAGGAAAAATCAGCCCTGAGCTTAAAAACTCTTCAGCAAAATATATTTCCCATTCAGTTTTCAATATCTGGTAACAAATTAGATGTGAAAATGCATCAGAAAAACACTGAATACAGTCAGATTTTGAGTTAACTCTTTATCCTGATTAATTATAAAATTGTCGGTGTATTCTGTGGGGGGTTTTTAGATCCTTGCTATAAAACAAGGTTCAAAAATTCCTCTTAATACAGAGGAAAAAAATGTGAAAGGAAAGACCTTGGTGCAGAATAAAAGAAAGTTTTAAACTAAATTCTGTATTTAATGCTAATAAATATGCTGTGTTAATGCCACACCAAGAAATGAGTATGTAAGGCTTTCGCAAAAGCAGCAGAGCAGCTTTTCATGGCTACTGCTCCTTGCCTTTCACACCCGCCTCGCCTGCCAGCTGGATCTATCTTGAAGGAGGGACCTTAAATCCCTGCAAACAGACTGTAAGGCACATGCAGTAGCAGCAGTGTACTGACATTTGCTAAGCACCAGCGTCCCTCAAGTGACTGGGAGCGAAGCCATTGACGTCACTGAACAATAGGCAAAATATTTCCTCCTCCTCCATAGTCCTGAACTGTAAACACCCAGCTTGCATACAGCAGGCTGAACATTTGGGGAGAGGCGGAGAAGGAGAATGTGAAAAACTCCCAACCAATGCTGCTGAAAACAAGCAGCTGTTCCTGCATAACCACTCTCTCCTTATTCCTTCCATGTTGCTGTGAGGATTGCTGGCTCCCCCTTAGTGTAAGTCATACAGTAAAGAAGATAAAGCTAAAATAAATTATAATTAAAAGTGTGTCTACTGAACTCACAAGGAATTTTTCGAAGTAAAATATCTAATATTAATTACAAGTTTGAAAAAAGGCACATTCTTTTTCTCCCTCTTTCTGTCTCTGCTATGGACAACTGCAGTATTGTAACAGTCATCCATATATTTTGGACAAGGTGTGGTGGACTGAATATAAGTGAATTTCCATCTCAGTCACCATCTCTTCATGCAGCTACATTATTACAAGTCTACCCCCTGTAGATCAGAATTATAATTACAAAATCACATATATCAGAATATGCTCTAGATTCACTGTAAACACTGGTTTTAAATCCTTGAGTTGGAGAGTTGTGGTTATGGAACAGGCAGAAAACAAAAGGACAGAGTTAATCTTGAAAATGGAAAACTAACTACAGCTTATTGTGACTGTATTTAAAAATTACTGATGCACAAAATCATTAAGATTTGCCAGTTTTTTGACAGGATATTGTTCAGTGGTATGAAGAGTTAAACAATTCTTGAAAGTTATAAATCCAGTGAACCTAATTTAGCTATTTCTTTGCAGCCTCTTGGAAGCAGCTACAATCCTACAATCTTCCCTATTTCCAGAGTGTCCCTTGGAAGATCCCTGGAGTGCAAGAAAAGGAGACCACTAGAAACAGGGAGTAGTGTGGTGCTGAAAAGAGGTCAGAAATGCTGAACCTCTGAAAAAAATGAAATGCAGGTTCAGCAGAAATGCTGAACCTCAAGAAAACCCTTCAGGGAGCCCTGGAAGCTTCTGTAAGCCATTTCAGGGAATACACCATCTTATTTGGTCCATCAATGTGAACTAGAGAAATGGATCTCACCAAGAGTCTTCAGCCTTGAATTCAAAAGCCAGCATTGGAAGAAACCCTCAGAAATAGCTCCATAAAAATACTAGTTTTCTTTTTAGAGCCTTGTCTGAAAAAATCAGCTTGATGTGCCTGGAAAGGATTTTGGAGTGCCAAAGAAAGTTATTGTGTCACCTGATTTCTAACTGAATAGTTGTGTCTGTGGAAGTCAAAGTGATTCAGGCAACCCTAATATCTATCTGCCTCTTGCCTCATTTAGGCTTTTCTCCCTTAGTCCAAGGTGATGAATAAGCCCTCTTGGACATACTTGTTCTCAAACTAAGACCAAAGAATCATGCCCATAACCATACTCTGCAGAAGGCAGCATGTAAAAGCACCTTTTTCCCTCTCTGCTGCTGTTCTCTGTTGAATGAGGCTGTAGGTGGCACATCACATTTGCAGCATATATTGATTTATGATTTCAAAGTGCTGAACAAACTGGTCATTTTTTCCAAAGAGACCATAAGCAATTGCTTGTTATCCCCCATTTAAAATGCTGGAAAAGTAGGTGGGCAAATAACCTAGTTTGCTGTTCAATTACTCAGGTGTGCCACAATGCTGCACTGATGCTGCTTCATGTCCACCTGCTGTGCTTGCACAGAATTAGCTGTGCTGTTGAAAGTGCCCAGCTGAAAAGGAATGAACCTCATCACCTTTCTAGAGCCTGCAGCAACAGCAGATACAATTAATTGCACTTCTGGGGCTTTACACCTACTGTTCCACATGTTTTGCTCCATATGTCGATGTGCTGGCGTTGAACCTCTGTACCCTGTCTGTGCTTTCACACAGAAAACAGTGGCTGAAATACAGGTTCTCATTTTACCAGGGAAAAGGCATGTGGAAAAGTAACACTTTTCCACATGCCTGCTTCCCTTTTTTAGCTCCTTGTCATTTTTGTCTTTGCATGGGCTACTTCATGGTCAAATATTGCCCTTCTGCTGAGCTAGGTGGTAATATCAAAACATGTAGTAAAAAACAAAATAGCTAGATTAAATGAATAAACTGCTACCTGACATGACCATTTCAGACAAGTATGTGTAATACTAGCATAAAATACTCTATTTCTGATTTGATCAAATCTCACTCTTTCTTTACTTACACCTGAACAACCACCTACAATGCAAAGCAATGCATGCCTTATTGGGGACTGGGAAAGCCTTGTACAGCTTTGGGAAGCCAAGTTATGTTGAGATACATTTGGAAACCTGTGTTTAGTGAGTGTAGCCTGGGCTGCACAGCTGAGAAGGTCTCAGGTCTTTGTGTACGCCCCAGTTGTATTCTAGTCCCAGAGAGGTGTTCAAGCAAGTGTCTTTAAGAATACTGTTTTTTACAGGAGGAAAACTCAGGCATCTGGATTTGAATGAGGCCAAGACCCTAGAACAACCTGTAAAAATATTTGCCACACAGTCTTATGTCTATCTTGGCATCTTCCTGGAGAAGTACTATTGTTGGAAGCCAAGTTCAAACTAAGAGAGAGTTACATACTCTTTGGGGAACAGCCTAAAAGAGCAGCCTGGAATGTTAAGTACATTTACTTCATTCCTAGTAACGCATTTTTTTTAAGCATACCTTTAGGCAAACATTTGTGCATTTAAGTTTTACTAGTACAAACACTCAAAGAAAATATATCTTATTTTGGTTGCTTGCCCACACTGATGTGAACATCATTTGATACATTCTTGGTAACTTCCAAGGTTTTCTACCTTTTCCCTTTCACACAGTTGAAAACATATTTTCAGTAAATTTTGTATATATGATACACAAATATTTCAAGCTACTCCCTGAACATGTGTGTTGGAGAAGTAAGAGTTGGGGGAGTTTCAGAAAGAAAACCAAGGGAAAACTTCCCTCACGGAAGGAAACATGCCTTTTGCATTTGAGAACTCCACGTGTTCTGAAATGGATTTTACACAAACTCCCCTTCAGGCAGATCTTGAGAAGAGAAAATGCTGTGAAAGTACTGGAAAACCACTGTAATGAAGGCTTCTACAATTTAAACATCAGTGTATTTGCACAAAATTAGAAGTTAACAGAACGTAGTATTTCCTCTTATTCCCATCTGAGCTAAAATGAAAGTGTAATATATCAAAAAGAATATAAGCAGCATTTTCCCTTCCATTAATTGGACCTATGAAAATCAGAAAAAACAAAGGAAAAGCTAAGCCACATGTGCATAATTCAAAGCACAAGCAGATTCTTTAGCTTATGCACAAAGTGTCAAGGAATACTTGGGTAAGTAGCAGCCCTGCACTCCCAGGAAACAACAGCAGAAGCATTGCATGGCTAAATTTTCAAAGGTTAATGTATCTTTAAACAACAGTCTATAGAAATTTGTTCCATAGATCCTGCTTTAGGATCTACCATGTTATTGGCATGTTCGTCATGTTCGATTATGGTTTTTCTTTCTTTAATGAGTCCTTCAGCAGTCGAGGCAAGTTTATTAAAAAACAGGTTTCTATGTGTCCATAAATTCTTGGCATGCATAGATTCATTATTTAAGTATCCTGATTAGGATTTGGAAATCTGAACTTGTGACTCAGACTGTAAATTTTGGCAGCTATGGTACAAGCAGAGGTTTAGACTGGATGTATGTGAAGCAGGTATTTTTATCTAAATTAACTGGAGAAAAAACTGATCCCCTTCACAAAACAGAGTTTTGACATGGAAATTAAAGCATTCTCTTTAATAATTTCTTGAATTTCTCTGGATGTCACCTTGAATTCACATTGATGTTGACACACACAAGAATTTGCAGTATTTCTAGTCCTTAGGTAACAGCTAGATGTTTATTCCCAGCACAAGTACCTATGTTGTAATCATAAAGTGGACAGAGCAGGTAAAAAAGGTAATATAGTGTAGAAGTGATGGAAATTAGATCAACAATGTTAAAAATCAAAGACAAAATAATGTTATATATTTCTTATCTGTGGATTTTCTAAATACTACTGATATACTTGCCTCAAAATTTTAGTTCAGAAAAACTTCAAGATCTGTGAAAATAAGGCAGTGTGATTTATACTGCTTGAAATAATCGAGCCCAGTGGAGATAGTGGGAGAAGCATCTTAGTGATACTTCCATTTTCAGGAAAGTCTAGTGTCAATCTCCCTGAATGTATACCTAATAAGAGGTATTCAGAAAACCTTAGCAAACTGTAAAAGAAAAGTTGAATTCAATCATTCACTGAGGACATAAGTTAGCTCTTACTGAGTAACTACTGAATTGTAGAAACTTGATTATGTGTCTGTTGAAGCCAGTGCAGCTTTGACACGTAAAGGAAATGAACACAGGTAGGTCTATTGTTCTGCCTCTGACTAATTGCAAGTTTAAAAGTAGACATTAATTAAGGAACAATTTAATGTCCTTCTGCAGTGGGAAGAGAATTTGTTCCTACAAAACTTCCATTATTCACAGCTCTCTATATAAGCAAAGCTCCTTTTCTGGCCCTGTGCTCTGTGTGGTAGGTCATATAAGATAAAATTTTATAGTGAGGACAGTGGCTTTAGCTCACAGAATCTTAAAATACAGCCACAGTGATTACCTTGTACCAGGGCAAATTGGTGACATTTCTTTATTATGGATTACAAAGAGTCAGAGACCTATCAAGAAAACCTGAGGAAATCTCATGCAGCCTGTAAATATTTGCTATTTTTAAATTTCTTCTAATATGTAGCAAACAAGATATAAAATTAAATTAATGTAAAACCCAAGAAATTCCATGTTATGCACAAATCAAACACTTATAAAGATTAAGATGCTGACATGCAAGGTCATAGCAGCTGTTCCAAGACTTGGCTAACACCCAAGGTTGCCTTGACATTCCTCATGTTATTTATAATTCTGGAAATTAAGAGCAGATTTATTTATTTAATAGGGGGCTCAATCTATTGCTCCAGAGCTACTTTAGTAGAAAGTACTGATATACATCAAAGGGCAATGCTTATGGATGGCTGGAACTATAAGGCAAGCAAAACAAAACAGACTGGAAGTTCACCAAGACTTTTGAGATGTATTGGTAAAGAATAACATCTTTTGGCTGTAGATTCACTGTAGATTTAGATGAAGGACACGTTTTTATCCAACATTTTCGTGGTTAATTTGCAACCAGGATGTTTCTATAAAGTAAATAGCTGGAATTGGAAATTTGATTCTTTGCTTACCAGTAGTATCTCAAACCTGAAGAGCATTTTAGGAGTTTAGCTCAGAACCTAACTTATGCACAGCTAGCATTTTACTTTCACATCTAGAACTCACTTACAATCTTTCTCCTAACCCTGATTATTTATTGGCATCAATCTCTTTCACAAATGCAAATGAAACAGAAAAGTTTAGAAAATATTATGAAAAAGTAAAATGCATTCAAATACTTTTTAAAAAGTGCAAGAGACAACCATTTAAACCCACAAAAGAGTATAAGGGGGATTAATTCTAGAAATCATAGTATGAGATCACATCATAGCATATTTAGAAAGCAGACTTTGGAATATTTAGCAATCAGTCTTCAAAGTTATTCAACTTTGGGGATAGACCAACACTGTGTATCACCCTGACCTAACAACTGGTTCAGCTCATGAGGATGTGGAATGCAGTTATTCTGCAAGATATTGACCTAAGGCAATAAAACAAGGCAGTTCAATATCATGACAATATTTCTTTTTACTTCAGATTGAAGGTTATAATTTTTTTCTACCCCTCTTCCTTCTTCAGTTTCTTTTGTTTCAAGACGACTGTATTATCTACAGAATTTTACTGCACAAACTGCCAGGGTTAAATTTAGTCAATAAAAAGAGTTTAAGAAAAGTAGACTCTGTATTTACCAAAAAATGGACATTAAGTCAGGAATGTGCAAAAAGAGACCAGAAAATGAAGATACAGACAGCAACTACACTTGTAAAAAACTGCTGTTAGTTGTGGCATCACTTTACTTGAATGCTGCTTTCAAGTGAACTGAAAATTCTGCTTTCTTTTGCTTTAAATGAAAGCAGCTATAAGAAGGAGCAATTTCATTAACCAGGTTTCTAGAGGAAGCTGTAAGAGAAAAGAAGTTCAGCCTGCATGGTAAGAGTGTGGTCACTTAGCACTTGCCATATGCCACCAAAGCTGCTGGGGTTCAGATGTTGAGCATCAAAACCTCAGAGCAGATGCCATCCATGAATATGTAGGGGAAAAAGGTAATTCATAGCTATCAATAAAAGCTTGGAGCCTTACTGATTCCTAACCATGCAATTGCTGTCTCAAGCCATGTCCTTTCCAACCTGACACCGAGCCCTAATATTTTGGGAACATTTTCAGCTTTGCAAGGGTCAGAAATCTGAACATTTTATCTCACAATAAATAGTTAAAGACGTGTTCTTTGTGTTTCTGCATATTTTTTTTATTAAAAACAATAGTTTTGTGGATATCTCAATGGGTTTCATTCTTTTGACAGAAATACTCATCTAATCTTTTCCTCAGAGAAAAGATGTTTGTGAAAAATGTACTTTAAATGAGACTTTTTGTAATTAAGATATTCAGAATATAATTTTTTCTAGTTCAGAAATTCACATTTTATTTATTCTTAAGCACTAGCATGTTTTTCATAATGGCATACCATTGTTAGCCAAAAGGTCTCCTCTGTATTTCTTGGAATAAAACCAAAGCAAAATCACATTATGCCTGAAGGGGAATACAAATGACCTCTCTTGCTTATTGTCTATCTCATTTCAATTTTTTTTTTAACGAATATTTGAATTTTCTCTCCTAAAGTATATTAAAATTCTGTTTAATATATGTACACCTACCATTCCACTGCCCTCTGCTGGAGGGAATATAACCTATAGCCTATTTTTGGAAAAGTAATATGTGGTTGACTCGTGGCTGGTGTTTCTGGACCCAAAAATGAGGTGTTCCTCTCTTGGTGAAGCCTGCAAGCAGTTGGCCTGTACATGCACAGATGTTTGATCATTATCTGTCTCCAGTACAAACAAACACTCTATTCAAAAAAGTAAAACCACCAAGTTAAGAAAACATGAAGACAGCACAACTAAGTACCCAAAAGTTAGAAAATATCAGAGGTAAAGTTTCACATGGAAATGTGTCTCCAATGCATGTGCATATGCATTTACAGTGCAGATTTTATTTCTATGGATGAAAACCTAAATATTTTTCTACGTGGTTTAGGGGTACTTTCAAATTCAGGTATTTTTCTCATTATGGTTATCCATAGGTAAGGATTTGTCTGAACATATTGTCTATATTACCCTCCCCAAAATAATGATAGGTGTTTTTCTGCTTTTTGTTATTGAAACCATCCCATCTATAAACATAAGGTGCAAATTAAATTAATTCATAAACAGGCTGAACATACAAAGTCAATTGGGATTGCTTGAATAATCTTTAATTAATAAATTATTTTGCAGAATAATACATTAGGGTACCACTTACTACTGAATCAAATAACTATTCATAAGTAGTATTTTGCAAATAAGGAAAAAACAATTAAATCAGGACTTGCTAGGTGATTAGGAAGCGATCACTGATTCAAACACAAACATTAAATGAAAATGAGAATATCTCTTTAATGCACTGTCACTGGGAAAAAATAATCAATATGATTGTTTAACATTTATCAATGCTGATTTAACATTTATCTTGTTGCATTACAAAATTTCTCCATGTTTTTTACCAGTAGAGCTTCTCACTGGAAGCTACTTTCAGGTCAAAAGCTGGCAAAAGAGACAGGAAACAAACAGCATATAGAAAGTCTTCCTGTATTTCTTACTTCTGTTTTCTATTTAGCTTGCAATGACAGATCTGCAAACCACTTTTCCTATTCTGAATTCATTCTGATGAACAGAAGAAAAATGAGAATCAAAGGCCTTATTTGTTTTAATTTGACATATTCTCACTAACTCAGATTTACTTACAGATTAAGAATGAAAAACTATATCTGCACTTCTAGGTTTGAGGTACTATATAAGTTGTAAATGGCTATAATATCCATTTGTAAAATCATTTGCTTTTATTTCAGCTGCACTTTTGCTGTAAGACAACTGATTTTAGTCACAAGCTGCACACAAGAAATATTTTTGCTTAAAATTATACCCAGCATTTGATACAGTCATTCAAATTTTCATCAGAAACCGATATTGTTGTTCTCTTGCAGCTGCTTTTTGTCAGAATAAATTTTACTCTACAGAGCATTGCAGCAACATGAGTAAAACCCTCCTGGCAAGAGTTTGTTAGAGACTGGAGAAGTCCTTCTCTTGTATTACCTGAAGGCAGCACAATGTTCAGCAAGTCCCTTGGATCCAACTGGATGTGATGGGAAAATCTAATTAAATGTTTGGTTTTTTTCTGGGGATGATGATTTTGCGCTGCTTTAGAGCAGAAAGGCTAAAAAAGCTGTCTTAGACCCAGAGATGTTTTGCTGCTGAAAAGTCAGGGTACAGAGAGTACAAACACAACGGGCTCCCAGGCCTCGAGCGGGGAGATGTGTAACCTGGCATCACCAGCACAGTGTAACTTCTCCACTTGAAGGCTTCAATCACAAACCTTCAAGTCTTTTCCCTATAATTAAAAGCCCTGAAGGAAAACAGAAACAATCCCGACTTGCGTTGCTGAGGGAAATTGGTGGTTTGTGAGTGTCTGTTTGACAGATGCTTACCGGCTCTTCCAGGTCCCAAGGCTTCCCAGCAAATGAGCCACAAAGCTGCTCCCCACTTGTTCAGGCAGGAAAATCTCCTGGTACAAGAACATATTTTTCTTTCCCTTCAGCTGAACCTTTGCCCATCTTCATGTAGTGGGCCTCACTTTAATAGAGAGATTATTCCCTGTACATTTAAATACATAGGAGAAAGGAATTTATGTAGAAGTACAGAATGACCTCATACCTGTATCATTTTTCCCACCAGCCTATTTTGGAGGCAAAGATGGGATCCTGAGGTGTGAACCTCAAAGCCACCTGACCTACAAGACTTATGGTTTCTTGGGGTTCCTCTCTTGGTTCTCAACACAGGGTGAAAATAATTAAGAAGCCCATGAATGTTTTTTGTAATATAATATTTGAAATGCACATGATGTTGTCTTCATCAGTGATTTCTCTGTCAATTTGTTGACATCATGGAATGCAGTGGAGTCCGGTGACAACTGCTGAAACAGAATAATCTCGATCTTAACTCTAAACAAAATTAATTACTTTGTGTGTGTACAGAACTAGCATGAAAATTAAGTTTAAAAACAAGACAAAAAAACCAAACAAAACTTTAGTCTAACTAAAAAGCACAGGGGGAGGAATGATTTAAACATTTCCAGAACCAATTTAAATCTTCACTGGCTAAAGCCAGGCACAATAATACTGTCAGTTTTATAACAGCACCTCACAACAGCGACATAGACAGGTGTGTCTGTAGTAAGATTTCTCACATTTCTGCCTTATAAGAGAAGAAAAATTGTTAGTTTCTAGAAGCTTTGGGAAAGACACAGTATTACTCTTGTATACATTTTTGCTTCCTTCTAAGTTATTAAGAGGATCTATGTCAAAGAATTTAGTTTCAGTATTAAAATATTTTGTTCTATGGTCATGGTGCAGGGGAACAGAATAAATTGTTCAGTCTTCTGCCATGAAAATTTTCTTTTCTCAGAAGCTCCTCTTGGTTCATTGCTTATATATTTCAATGATAAACATTGAAATTATAGCTTTTATGAGGCCATATGCAACAGAAGAGTCTCCCTCACCAGTAGCTTGAAGTGGCCAAAGGGAAATTCTGAATCCTAAACCAAAGCTCTTCCAGTTGAATTGGAAGCTCATACATGCGGCAGAACACCAGGCTGGTGAGCTCTTTGCAGCCTGTGTTGCTAAGGAGACCAGGAACTGATTTTGGAAAGCAATGTTAAGTACATTTATATAACGAGGAGTTGCAGGTTTCAGTGCTGCAAGTGTACAGATTTCGGCAGTAATATATACTGGGTATGTTTGAGAGGGCTGGTTTTTTCCACAAAAAAAACCAAAACCAAACAAACAACAAAAAAACCCAAACCAAACCAAACCAAAAAAACCCAAAAATAAAACCCCAAACCCCCAAAAAACCCAAAAAAAACAAACCCCAAAAAAACAAAAACAATCAAAAATAACCCAACCAACAAAAAAACAACAACAAAAAAAACAAACAAAAAACCAAACAAAATAAAACAAAAACAAAACAAAAATAACCCACAAAAACACCACAAAACAAAACAAAAAATTAAAACACAAAAACAAAAAAAAAAAACCAAAAAACCAAATCAAAACAAACCCAACCAAAAAAACCCAAAAAACCAAAACAAACCCAACCAAAAAACCAAAACCAAACCAAACAAACAAAAACCCCCATATACAGGAGAATAAGTGAAGAAATATTCGAGATACTGTAAAGGGAACTTTTAAAAAATTTATATTTATTTTTTTTTTCTCTCCTGTTACTTGGGTAATCAGTAGCATGGGAGGAGTCAAAAGATCCTGAAGAACTGAGTTAGTCTCAGCCAGGCCCACACGAAACACTGCCTGAAGGTTGTGCCCTGCTCCAGTCCCACTCATGCGGCCAGCCAAGAGCCAACAGGCAGCAGCCATCTCTCCAGTGAGGATTCTGAGCCAGGAAGATGCCTCCTTTCTCACCCAGCAAGTAAAATAAGGCACGGCTGACTGGGACAGAATAGCTGCAGCCCAGTGTTGACAAGCTGAAGTGTTTTCTTTGCCTATCCTTAATGTTCAGGTGCATTTGATGACATGGGGTTTTCAAAGAAACAATTTTTCTTCTAAAGCCTTCTCTCTCCCTCTGGTTCAGTTTTATCTTGCTTTCTTCATTCTGGCTGTTCATTTGCACAGCATATTTAGAAGGCTATACTTCTCCCTTTTAATTGAAAGCAGGTGTAGGGTTTTTAGATTATATTCCCTAATTTCCTAATAAATAGCATACTGATAACTTCAATTCCATTTCAAAATTTCAACACAAAGTAATAAGACAATGACATTGAAACAGATTTTTTTAAATTGTTTGACACCTCAAATAGAAACATTTATTTAAAAAGTTCTCACATTTACCACCAATGTTTTCTCATCAGTTTTGTAGTTAAATTGAGACCTTTGTTAAAATACTTACTGAGGAGAAGTTAATTCAGAGAAATTAGTTTTGCATTTAATTCCAAAAATTACTGGCCCTGTGGGATTACAAAACTGCTGGTCTAAAAGCTTTTGTGAGCACTTATTTCATAAGAGAAGTCATATTAATATAGTCACTATAGAAATAAATGCAATCAGTTCCATTTATCCACTTCTTTTTAGAGACACACAAAATTCTGTCTAACCATAGGAAACACAAATGTTCTTAAAATTTGCTACTGAAGTTAAAATTAGTAACAACATATGTCCACACTTTCCTGCTTCCCGTGTTTGCGAAAAACAGACACTACTTTCTGCTCCCTGAAATCCGGATTTGCAAACAAAATAAATCGCACTCCTTCAGAATGAGACACTGCAACTACATTAGTTCTTGGTATTTAAATACACTAGTGAAGGCAGGAGTTAGATACTGTAGAAACACATTCAAAATGACAGAATCTGAATCAAAGAATTTACAGACTGCCAGAGAGTATCACAGACAAACACTGAAAGAACAATTTCTGTAGTAGGTTATTCCTCCAATGGCAGGAATAGGAAATCCTCAGGCTTTATAATCCTCAGGTGATTTGAAATGGATAGAAATTGTTCAGATGCATATTGCTAGTTCTATGTTCAAGGAGTTGACCACAATAGAACACAGGTTTACCACAAGACAGGTAAAACAAGTGCATACAACTCGTAACACCTTGTTGAGGACCAGTGTTGCTGTAAGAAACCTAAATGGAATGGCTTTTATTTAATAATAAGCTCTGTCCATTTTGAACCCCCCAAAAATGTATTTAGATATAAGAATAGGTGTCTTATATGCTGAAAGGCACAAACCAGTATTTCCTGGAACTGGTGTAATAATAGTGGACAAAGCTCAACTTCTATATAGTGCAATAAAGTCTCCTTAATTCCAAGCTGTTACTAAAGATTGTCTAACTTTGGAACTCTTTGCTCCTATAGTTCTGTTATAACAAATGATAGATTGTTTCCAGTTTGTTGCATGAATCCAGGGCATATTTTCTGTTATCTTAAAGAGGTTGCATTGGGGGTAACCAAGAAGAAGGCTTCATATTTACCTCACTCTGGCTGCTGTACTCTAAGTAAAATTGAAATTCTGGAAAGGAGAAGGGGGGAAATGCTTGTTTTCTTAAGAACAGGCTCAGCTCTGCAGAACTTTTCAAATGCAGGGTGGAAATGACAAGAGAAAGAGTAAGGAGCATGACTGCACACTGGGATATTCCTAAGAGGACCAAGCTACTTGCCTGCAGCATTGCCTATAGATTCAAAGCTGAGCTCTGGAGATCTGAGATCTCTCTGGAGATGAGAGAATCATTCTGAAGAATGTAGAAAAGGCTTCAGTCTTTATTTCAACCCACAAAGTCACTGGGAGCTGCTGATTTTGGTAGAATTTGGAGAAAGGACTTTCATCCTGCAAGAAACATTGGCTAGGGTTGATTTTTTCATGCTTCCTTTATCCAGTATCCCAATGTTCCCTACTTCCTGAGCCATCTTCCCCAACTGTGCTTGCTTTTGTGCTAATGTCATAAGTAATATTAGGGTTTGGAGACTTTTATAGCTTACATAAAAGAAAGTATGACAGGAAGATAGCAGAGTGGTTCTGCTTCTAGATTTTAGCAAATTCCGTATTTAGACAGCAGAGAGGCATAGGGTAACGAGTAATCCTAGGCTGGAATATCAGGACACAGATATCCACAGTGTTCTGCTAACACATTTGTTATTAAGATGCTTTTAGGATTATGTTTAGAGGAATAGGAAATGATGACGCTAAGCAGTTCAAAGGGCAGCAGGTTATCAGAGGCTCTGTGGACAACTGGCTAACATCAAAAGGCTTGAAATCTGAATTAGAACTAATCCATCTCTACAGTGCTCAAAACCATATTCAGCATCACAAATAGCAATGTTGTAGTGGCTGGCCGGATCTTGGAGAAAGTTCTTGAAAATCAAACATTCTCCACTAGAATTTCTCAGCTTCCCAGTATTTAGTATCTGTGCATGATCAAGAAATTAGGTTTACAAGCATTCTATTCTGCCTACACTTAAAAAATATCAAACATTTGTTTTCTAGGAGAAAAAGGTGGAATTACAAAAGGCTGATAAGTTTTTATTAGCTGTTTTTAACTTTCACCAACCACTCTCTTTTTTTTTTTTTAATCAGACCATAGACAAAACTGTTAAATTAAGGATTTTCAGTATGATTTGCTGAATTGAAATTAATGTCTTTGTGTCAAGCAAGAGAAAAAAGTGGGACATTTGATCTGCTTCATCAAGTGGATAAAAAACCCCTGTGCAACAGATGTTAACAAACATGAACAACACTTTCATAAATTTCTGAAGTAGACCATAAGGAAAGAAATTTGATCCCTGCTCTTCAAGGTGACCTTTAATTTGGTGGTCACTGGAATCAGATCACTTGTGGCCTCAGTTCAGCATAGTCTTTCATCCTAATAAGAGTATAGTAGCAAATCCTAATCAGAGTAATAATGCACTCACAGCCATATGCTAAGTTCTGTCTTGAAGGACCATGGGACCTAAGAAAAATTGGAATTCAGCTATTTTGCATTATTTTAGTAATAATGGTAATGAGATTATCGACTCGACCTTTGAAGGAAAACAAAATACTCAACAACTGAAAAACAATACCAGAACTTGTAACCAGGGCATTTTTTAGAAGATTGACAACATAATCTTTCTGATAATTCATCAACATTGCCTGATTCTAAAATTTACTTCTGTTTTCCAAAACCATGAGATTTAATGGGTTGTTTTCAAAAATTCATTAAGATTTGGGGAGAAATTTTCGACAACATGTTGCTTTAATTTTAAAAACTAGCACATTGATGATCTGGGGTTTACCTGCAGCTATACATCGTCTTTCTGCCACTAAACCCTAACACTTGCTCATTGCACATTCAAACTTGTCCTTATACCCTGCTGAAAGTCATATCTCAGATTATTGCAGGGGGAAGGCTGTTGCCTGCACAAACAGTTTTGCTGGATTAGTTACTCTCAAGAGAACTGGTTTTCTTTGAATTTTTGTCCAGAGTCAAGCTTTTCACCACATAAGCTTAGAAGCAAAACACTAAAGTTTAATCAAGGAAAGCAAAAATTAAAGTTCTTGATTTCAAGACTGGAACTTTACAAAAGTGAAGGAAACAAAAAACCCATTTATAAATTGTACCTACCAGTATTACATTATGAGCCTCGAGGGATTATGTAAAACATTCTTACTCAAGGAACAGCTTCAGCTCTCACCAATTCATGCCCATCCTTGCTGCTGCTCTTAGTATGGATTAGAACCAGCTTGAAGACAGGAGCAGTTCCCACAATGCTAGAGTTCATCAAAGACTTTTGTGAGTTATTTTCTCCCTTTACTCAGAACAGAGCCTTATTCCCCTTTCTGATCTCTCCTCTGGCATTGTTAATGCGTAGGAATACAGTTTCTGGATCTCCACAATGATGAGTGTTTTGACTCCTGTCCCCCCACCCTGTCTTTCACAAGAAGCTATAACAGGAGGTTTAGCTTTAGATAATTAGCAAGTATCTGAAGTGCAAGGGATCACCCACAGTGTTAATGCATATGGATGAGTATTGAAGGAGAAAGAAAACTTACTTTCAGTGACTGTGGCTCTTCTGCATTCTTCTTCAGAGCTCTGTCCAAGCTTCTCCTGCAGGTGCTCCTGGTCAAAGAGAACTGCCCTCTTTTCTACCTGGAAAACAGAAGGAGAATGAAGGTGTAAGAGTATAATTCTAAGCCAGTTTAGAAGACCTGACACCCTCAGAGCTGAGGTCATCAGTCTTCTCCAGATGGATTAGTAGTCAGTTTGAGTTCCAAAGCCTCTTGACAGTTTGAAAGCCTATTGCCTATCTAGATTCAAAAGAAAACTGTGTCTAGCCCAGAAATTCTTATGCAGGTACAGATCACGCTCTGTTTGTACCCAGAAACTAAAAGAACAGCAACTTTTGTTCAAAACCTAAATGTGAGTCTATGGCTAAAATACACTTGCAAAAAGATGGTGATGATCAAAGATGAAACTAGCTGCAGAAACTGGCAAGGTCATGACAGAAATCTGGAGGTAAAATATTCATTAACATGAACGTGTATTTCAGGTTACCATAAGCAAAAAGGGCACAGAAGGTACTGTGGAGTCAGGTGAGTGCAACCTTATTGTTTTTCAGAGCTGGAAAAATTAGTAGGAACAAATAAAAGAACTCCACCCCAAAACCTGTGAATGAAATAATATAAAAAGCATTTTATTTTGGCAAAAAGATATTATATAGAAGGAGTTTTGTCAAAAATGTTTCTCTTCACTGTCTGAGTGTTCTGATTCAGCTAAGCAGCTTTGATGATGCAAGAGACATAGGCATGTGCAGGAAGAACAGCACCTTCCAGGCATATCTAAGGCAAAACAGGGTCTAATTTAAGCATCTGCAATATAAAAACATATCATACCATGAATACACTTACAGAAAACACGCATCAGAGAATTGCCTTCCCTTGCATGTTTCAGCTAAGGAGGCTTATTGAATGTTTTCAATTTGACTTCCAAAATGTGTCCATCTAAGCCTAACTTTAAGCACATGTTAGACTTTCAGGTGCTAGTCTGTACTAAAAATTATACTTGTATTTTAAAAAGTTCTCTCTTTACATAAGTATTGTTGGCTATATTCTTGCTCCAATATGACTTAAAACTTTGCTAGTTCAGACTTCCATCAGTAAATACTTCTCACTCAGCAGGCATTACCACACAAATAAATCCATTCTTCATTTAAAAATTCAAAGCAAGGAGAAGGTTGAGGGCAGCCCATAGCACAGATCAAAACCCACATTAAGTAACTGACTGAGGAAAATAGGAGGCATTTGACAAAATTTTTCTTTCACAATAAACCACACAGAAACTTGATTTCATTTTTGAAGCAAACATTCAGAGGTTTCAAAATCTAGGTTTTTCAAAACAATGAGGAGGTCTTGAAATAGGTTTCTTCAATCATTTGGGGACAATACTTAAAATGGTAAATGCTAAAATGCAAAGCTGGAAGACCTCCAAATTCCAGATGAGAGCTAAAAGAGCAAAACTGCTTTTTTGTAGTTTTCCACTGCAATTGTCATTCACTGTATATATATTTTTTTTATCTAAAAATCTTTGCAGTGTTTTTTAAATTTATAAAGAAATTTCTACAAATTTCCATCCCCCAAATCTGCTCTTTTCAGTGTAGTCTTACCTTCCTTTGCAAAAAAATATAACATACAATGAAATAACTTACATACAATGAAGCAATGAAGTCAGACCTGAGAAATGCAAACAACAGATGAGGGGGTTGTGACTGACTATATATTCAAAATATGTGATTGTTGTGGAGTAGAGGCAAAAATGCTTGTAGTGTACAACATATGGGTGTTGAAAAGTAAACAAAGGTAATACACATTGCTGCTTTGCTTGATTTCCTCTTTTTTTCCACTTATACCACATCCAAACACAAGCACATTCTATCCTGATAAACTTGGAAGTGTTTTAAGTGTTATGATTGGCACTGTCTGATTGAACTGTATACTCAACTCATCAGCTTTTATTTACCAGAAACACAACCATCTATATCCATTTTACTGAATTCTTTCAAATATCAGGTTCTGCAGACCCAGCTGTGTAGAAAATTATTTCCATATTACAGTTTGGTTTATCCAAAATGTAAACTGTAACTCCGGACAAGACATTATAACACTGTACAATTTGACAACAAAATAATGAATCACTAGAACTTGAATTTGTGGGCTATATCAACAGAAATTATTAAGCCCAGCATGACAGCCTGCAAGGGAATTCAGAGTTGGGTAGGAGTCTAGTCAAAAGAAAGAGATTAGCACTTCTTCTTTGAATAATTGCCCCATCCAGCAGTCCATCCAGTCTTTTTGTACTACCTGTGCCTGTGAAACTCATCATAATGATGTTTGAGCCCAGGCCAGAATTTCATAGATATTGCAAAGAACAAATATTTAATTTTACTGAATCATTTTGCAATAACCTACAAAGTAAATTAATTGTTCTCTTGATATCTTCAAAGTATATCTGAGTGTCTCTTTAAGAACACATGCTTTACCATAACACCATCTTGTTGCTAGAGTTAGAGAATGAAATACTATGTCTTATGCAGGAAGTCAAAAAGATGACTTGATGGCACTGTCTGGTTTAAAGAGTTTGTCAATGCATGTCAGAAATGAAAGAATAAATATGGGTTGCAACTAATCAGAAGGCAGGAATTGCTGTGCTGGCTGCCATAATGTGATGACATGAAAAACAGCTTTGTTTTTTGCTCTCATGTCTTGTGAGATAGGCCAGTGATTATATGCAAAACCTAAATAGCCACTACTTCTACAAATGTATACAGTTCTCTGTCATCCTAGCAAAATTCATGACAAGTATATGACTCTTTGTTTTGGAATGGTATACACTCTGTCCTCAACACTGCTATTTAAATGTGATTATCCATTCACTTGGAGTCAGTAAGAACTGGTCAAAAACAGCCAAGAAGAAAGTGAGGGCTTCAGAAACGTGCATTAATATCAAAGACCAGGAGATCCTGGAAGTCTACAGCAATATCCTCTTGAGAATGTTGGTAATCTTGACTCCATCCCTCCTTTAGTCAAAAGGGCTTCTGTGCTGATGCCAAAGCATACATTGAGTGACAAAGGGAAGGCAAGGGAAAGAATGACCAACTGCTTGCATCCAGCTCTAGCGAGCTGTGGTGGCAATGAGCACTTGCATTCCAGTACAGCTGGTCTGGTGCAGCCTCCAAAGAGAGTGACTATACAAAGCACAGTCACAAAGCATTGGTTTTGTATTCCGCTGCTTTCCAGGAGGGTTATTAAACTCCTGAACAAAAATTAAACCAAAATAGGGAGAAGCTTTCATGCTTTAGAGAGAATCACAATAATGAACAATGTAGCATGCATTGCTGAGACCACACAAGCAGGGAGAACAGCTGATGAAATAAAGGAGATGGGGCTAAGAGGATATGAATCTTCTGCCTAAGGAAAGAAGCGTTCATATTTGTTTTGAGAAACAAGATTTCACAGAATCAGGTATCAAAATCACCCAATCCAAATATCTTATTTCTGACCTTGCATTTGCTGGTCTTTTGCCACTTATAACACAAAACAGAGTCCTCATCTGCAACTTCAGGATTTTCCCCTATGAATTCTTGGCCAGAAAGCAATGAGACTTTTCAACAAAATGTAAGCCCAAGTTTCTAAGTGCCCCACTGCAGTGGAGCACTCCAGAGAACTCAGATAAATAACCTAATGTAAGGATTCTTTCAGGATAAATCACATAGCACAAAAATAACCATAGGCTTAGATGAGAATAGTGATTAACAGAATCCCAGTGTCATTTGGCACTGCTCATTTCATACCCCATTGCAGCTTCAGTGATTTATAGGATGTGTGTCTCTATGATCACATAGGAAGCTATGAAACACTTTCTTACATATCACAGAATCACATCAGGATCAAGGCTGGAAGAGGCCTTCAAATCTAGTCCAACCATCAACCAAGAACCACCATAAACACCCCTAAACCATATCCCCAAAAGCCATATCGAGGCACTTCTTGAATACTTACAGAGACAATGATTCCACCACCTCCGTGGACAACTTATTCCAATGCCTAAATACCCTTTCAGTGACTTTCTTTTTCAAATATCTAATCCAAACCTCTCCTGAAAAATGTGGGTTTTTTTAGTTTTGAAGGTTCAAATATGTTTACAAGACCTGGCTTTTTTTCTGCCTTGTTGTTTTTTCTGCCAAAACTAATGTCAGTTCACTTCAGATGGCAATGAAGAATGGTTAAAAATTTGTAACAATGAAAATAAGGCCAGAAGAATGTACTTGTGAAGGAGGAGTGGCTACCCAGCAGCAGAGGCAAAGCTGTCAAGTGTTGTTCCAGTGGGACAGAAACTCTCATTATTGATACTTCCTTTCCAGCTCAGAGAAGTCTGCTTTAGCTGGATTACACAAAAACCCAAGAGGAAAGTGAAGCAGGCTAGGTGGCTTGGCAGGCGCTGAGAAGAACCTGTGCATGCACATACTCTTCGGGCACGTGTGTGCAAGTCCATGGGTGGATTTCTTTTTTTCCACTGCATTGTTAAAGTGGAGTGAAAGGGCACTGCCCACGCTCCCCTCCCAGGACTTGACCCAGTGGCAAGGGCCTTGCATTCCTCAGCTGAGAAGTGCATCTCTTCACTTGAGCTGAACCAGATGAAAGCAGTGCTACCGGGCTCCAGCTTTGCCTCAGGCCCTTGCTTTTGAAAAAGCCAACCCTGCTGTTTCTCTTTGGGGCTTATTTCTGGTTTGAGAAGAATTGGCTAAAAGGAAAACCTTCCATTTTTCATTTGCCTTTGTAGCTTAGTAAAGGAGAGAACATATATTTTTCATTTGCAGGTTCATTTATTTTAAATATGGCAAGAGTTTGAATTTTATGCTTGAAAACCACAATCAAATTTCCCAAGAAAAATCAATGCTTTTATAAACTGGAACATGTTTAGAGTAAGACAGCTTCTTACAGTTTCACTAATAAGCAGGAACAGGTTTTAGACAACTGCTGGTCTGGTATTTCAGTAGCATTGGAGAGTGACATCAGGCAGTTATATTCCTGGTGGTATCCCTGACCAGCTACTTGGGCAAGTCCTTTCATTTCATTGTGCATCCAGCTTCCAAAAACGATGCCTTTCTGTTGGAAGCTATATTGTGGATCGAGCAGGGTGGGCACTTTCTGATACATATACATTTTGTACTATGTTCAGCATGATCAGTTAAAACACATCAATGTTTTTGCACTAAATGTTAATGCAAATTCTCTCAAGAGGCTGTCACTGAAATACTGAACATGCTAATACCTTTCTTGATACGATCACCCCCTCCTGAAGAAGCCTCTCACCTGAAAGCCAGATGTCATGCATGGAGCATGGGACTCACACTGTCTCCCAGGATTACCCTCCCAACCAGACCTGTATGTTACCATTATGCTGTGCAGTTCTGAAGCATCTCTCGAGTGTTCTGACTCCCATCTGCTAGACACTGCAGATGTTAACAACCTGTTAGCTAGATGCATTTAATATTTTAAGTCATGACGGGAGGAAGCCAAGGGACAGTAATGCAGCAAGATGTGCAGCCCTTCCCCTATTAGTGATTTTGTTGCCTTTGTTACATGATCTAATGATGCTCTGATACAATTTGTAAGTTTTGCAATGTAGAGCTGCCAACACAAAACATGTGAAAAGGTAGTTGTGAGAGAGAATAACAGAGCTCTCCATATACAGAAAAGTGTCACGCCATGTTGGGTTTTTCTCTACATATTTTTTCTTATAAGACCTGTCTATAAACACTTTTTAAAGCATCCAAACTCCTTAACTTTCATTCCAATCATAGGCTCGTAGAGCAGTTTGTGTTAGAAGAGACCTTAAAGATCATTTGGTTCTAACTCCCCAGCCACCGACTGGGGTAGCTTCCACTAGACCAGGTTGCTCAGAGCCCCATTCAACCTGGCCCTGAACACTTACAGGGATGGGGCATCCACAGCTTCTCCGGGCAGCCTGTGCCAGTGCCTCACCACCCTCAAAATAAAGAGTTTCTGCCTTATATCTAACCTATACCTACTCTCTTTCAGTTGGGAGACATTCCCCTTTATTCTGCCACTGCATGACAGAGTGACAGTAAAAAGTCCCTCTCCAGCTCTCTTTTAAGCCCCCTGTAGGTACTGGAAGGTTGCAATTTGGTGTCTTTATTTTTCATCTGTATGAACACAAGCAAAGTTTTTTATTTAACCTGTATTTTATTCATCACAACCTCAGTTCATTCTAAAGTTAATCGTCTGTTTCTGTGACCAGATGGAATTTTTTTTTTTTAAACACTGGAAGAAACCAAGGCTGAGTCAAATGGTTTCAGTGGCTTTTTGTTCTTTTCTAATGTAGTCTGGAAACAATTTTCTCAAGCTTTGTAATTTATTTGTCATCTTCCTCAAAATCCCCGCACGAGAAAGAATGAGAGCCTTTCTTTGGAATTAAAAACAAACAGAAGAAACTTTGACATTAGATTTTCATACATATCTTTCATATCCTGAGTGTAATAAAGAGATGTTTTTAGTACCGATGGCGGGGACCTTGAGGAAAATAAGTTATGACTGAAATCTTGTATTCTGGAGAACAGAAGTGATAGTTTGGGTCTCCAGGGATTCAGTCGTACATTACCTACTAAAATGCAAGCAGCCACTTATTCTTCTGTTGTAAAATCTGACATATAAAAGCAGAGTATGTATATAATTTTTACCAGGTATTAAAATGTTGCTTCTATACTCTCATACCAACAAAACAACTCTAAAATAAAAATAAAATCCAACAACATTTTCATTTTTTACAAACGCCATTTTCTTGTGTTTTGCTTTTTTCACAGTCTGGGTAAAGAGGTTAATGTTCCCATGAACACACAAGAAAATTAAATTTTGATACTTTAGGACCAGAAAAGAAAAAAAAAAAACTAAATTCAAAGCTGAAAGTTCCTGAAAAAAACCCAACTTATCTTTACTCGTTCCATCTCTTTCTTTTTTCACTTACTCATTTTTTCTATTTTCTTGATCCAGCTCAAGTGCTTCCACTGGTCAGACCTGTGGCAGGATGATAGAGGGCATAAACTGAAGTATGTAGGTTCCAATTAATTCTTGCAAAATGATTCACATCTTCAACTCATTGGAAACTCACACGGACATTTGTGACAATTCAGTTTGGCCTGTATGCTGCCAAAACGCAGTGGTTAAGTGTCAGGTGTCACATTCTGTACCAGCTATGGGTTCTGGATTGATTTAAATTCCAAGGCTCATAATATGTGCAAAAAATCTGTCTCAGAATGGGAAAAGCCCTGGCTGTGTTCAAAGTACAACAAAGCTATTTGTAAGCCAAAGATGGGAACAGCTTTCCTCAGCAATACTGGAATGTGATAATTTTACAGCAGCCTGGCCTCAACACTAGAGTATTTGTTAAACATAAGTTATGAAAAACAGAAACAATGAATAAGAATAGGTAGAGCCACTACATATATGCTATTATTTCCTACAGCTCGCCAAGATTAGCTCAGGCTGACTGAACTGAATGCCAGTCAATTAGCTAATATCCGTGCACAAGGATGGATACAATCACTCTCAAACACTACATCCAAATTGTATTGAACTAATTTCTTGTTATTTTATATTCAATTCCAGACAAATTCCAAATAAAACAATTCCAAGTTATATGAATGGAGACAATAATGTGTTGTTCTAAAACATTCTCCACGCATTGTAGTAATCACAGTCTTCAGACAGTTCATTGCATCATAATGTCTTTCTCATGGAAAGCATAAAAAAGCAACAAGCTGCATCTGGTAATAAAAAAGAAGGAACCACAATCTAGGTTAGCTAATTGGTTTGTATTATTTGTGACTGTGAAGAAAGGACAAGAAAGCTGGACACACTTGAGAAGTGGGCCCATGAGAACTTCTAAGTGTTCTCCAAGTACAAGGTGATGCACTTGAGCTGGGGCAAAACCAGATATAAACACGGACTGGCCAAAGAAATCATTGAGAGCAGTCCTGCAGAGTATGACTTGGGGCTTCTGAAGGATGAAAATCTGGACTTGAACCAGTAATGGGATCTTGCAATCCAGAAGGACAATGGCATCCTGGGGTGCATCCAAAGCAGCATGGCCAGCAAGGTGAGGAAAGGGATTCTGCCCCTCTGCTCCACTCTGATGAGACCACACCTTGAGTGCTGTGTTCAGCTCTGGGGCCCTCAGCACAAGAAAGATGAGGACCTGTTGGAACAGGTCCAGAGGAGGCCACAGAGATAACCAGAGTGCTGGAGCACCTCTTCTGTGGAGACACACTGAGAGAGTTCAGGTTGTTCAGTTTGACGAAAGGAAGGGCCTGGGCAAATCTTTCAGTACCTAAAGGGGGCCTGCAATAGACCTGAAGAGGTACTTTTTACAAGGGGATAGGACCAAGGGATAAATTAAAATTAATTTAAAAGAGCAGAGATTTAGATTAAATATTATGAAGAAATTCTTCACTGTAATGGTGGTGATGCACTGAAACAGATTGCCCAGACACCTTGTGAATGTTCTATTCTTTGAAGTGTTCAAAGGCAGGATGGATGAGGCTTTAATCAACCCGGTCTAGTGGAAGATGATCCTGCCCACGGCAGGGGGTTGAAATTAGATGATCTTTATATGGTCCATTTAACCCAATCCATTAGTTTCTATGAAACTAATGAAAATTCTACGTGATACACAATCCCAAAATGTATCCAGAGACATATTCTCTAGAAAATATCGAGTAGTCCATGAAAGCATTCACCTATAAAGTTGTATGCAGTTCTCACTTTCTTCCCCCCTTAAAACCATGTGAATTCCCAAATTTTCTTCCCCTATTCAAAGTATATTCTTGCCTCTATCTAAAAAGTAATTTTTATAACTGAAATTTAGGTGGAATTATAATGTTAATTTTACATATTTGACAGCATAAAAGCATATCAATCTCTTGCTGTTGCATGTCATGCAGTCCTTTTTATGAAGGAATCAAAAAATGGTTACAATGTCTACCTACACTACTCCTACTGGGATCCTCTTTTAGAGCCTTGTACCTCTGGTAGTTAGAAATTCTATTCTAATCTCCCGCCTAAGTGTTTTATGACAAGTTTAATAGGTATTCTCTTTCTGATAAAATGTACCACCCCAATGCATTTATAGAGAACAACTGTTATTTCTTCTCCATCTTCTATTTGCTAGGGTGTACAAGCCAAGCCTTTTTTACCTCATTTGTCTAACAGTCTCTCCATCTCCTCGATTGACACTGCAGGCCTTCTTTACATCTGTATTTTATTTGAACAAATGAACCTAAAAAATAAGTGAGTAGAACTGCATACAATTTTCCAGATGAAGGCTTCCACAGGCTATCTTTTCCAGAAGATGCCTCTCTGGATATATCTTGGGATAATGTTTGTCTTTTCTTCATAGTCCCCACAAATGCAGGACTTGCAGGTCCAATTAAATAACCTGTTGTAGGGTTTGACAAGCCCCTGTCTTGGCAGGAAGCCCTTGTTTAGATAAGGTGGGCTGCAACATCTCCAAATGTGGGGTCTGACAGCTCCCTGCCCTGGCAGAGAGGCCTGGAGATAAGGAGGTAGCACTATCTCCCTCCAGGCCCCTCTTGGGGAAACAAAGAGCCTTTTTAGTTAGAAAAGATAGATCCAAGATCCTCTAGGAAACTGTATGTAAAATACCCTAATACCCATTGGTTTCTTACCCTTGTACGCCGACCTCTGTAACCCCATAAAAGAGACCCCTCTGCCCCGAGTCGGGAGGGGATTCGTCCCTGGTCACCCCTTCGTGGAAGATGCGAAAATAAAGCTGCTTCTGCGGAACCACCAGAGAGTCTCCTCCTCTCTCTCTATCCGGGCCTGGCCAGGGGGGTTCTGCCTTGCAGAGCAGAGCTGAAATCACTGCACTAAGAGCTGACAGCCTGCTGAGCCAGGCATCCTCTGCAGGCAGCCCCGGCCGAGGGCTGAGAGAAGCCACGACCCCCTGGGAGACGGTTCCTCACGGGATCACCTCTCTGGGTTCGCTACGGCTTCTTGGGTCTGAGCCTCTGACCCCATCCAGCCCGGGCCGGGGAAACCCCCCGACCAGAATAACAACTTTAACCTGTGCCAATTTTTTTTCTCTATTTTCTTATAAGCAGACACTGCATATCCATATGACAGAGGTTATCTTCATTACTAGCAAGATTAGTACTTTCTCCTATTAAATTTCATTTGATTTTAATTTAATATAATTCTTTCTCAATGGTTCCTCAAAAAGAAGAAATTAGTAAGAATTTAATAAGCAAGGCAAGTTTATAGATAGATAGAAGTAGGGCTGCTCAGTGACTTGACATCACTGAGTCAAGATAGTGTTAAAACAGGATTCAGGATTTGAAACTTGCTAGATATTGCAGAAAGGCTTTTGCTCATAACAATGAACATGAAATACCTTGCAAACCACATTGGTTTGCATCAATAATTTGCACTTGTTACTGGTATTATTTTCTGTAATTGAAGGTATTCTAATTCAGAAATTAAAATAATGTCTGCTTACAATTCCTTACTCATTGGCACTTATATATAATCATGCTAAATGCAGCTTGATATCAAATCTCACATCATTTTTCTGGAAGTTCTATGTTACTTTGTCAGGTGTTTTCTTTTGTTTAGATGAAGGGACAGCAGAACCCAGTGGTTACATGTGGGAGCCTCTACTCACCACAAAACATTTTATTTTGTGGTACCCTATACAATGTCTCTCAGTGTTTACTACACCAGGTGTGAAAGCCTAACATTTTTATTATTTTTGTACAAGCCACTGTGCATATTTGAACTTCAGATGAATGTGGTAATGTTGAACACATAGGATGTTTCTCCTCTCTAACTTATAATTTTAGAAAGCATAAACAAATCTCTCTAATTTGTAAGAGGCTCACATTTTCCTGTGCCACTGGCAGAAGATGTCTCCCAATTACTCAGTCTGAGTGACCAGCAAATCAATCTTCTTGCTATTTGTGACCTCTAGACAGTATTTCCCATCCCTATCATGGATTCTTAATTCTTAGTTAGAATTCTTAATTCTTTTTTTGTCTTGATTGTTTTTGATATTTCGAGGGTTTTTTGTAGAGAAAATATTTAATGAAATTCCAGGAAATATTAAGAACTCCTCCTAAAATTTCTTGCATTTTCCGTTGAAAACTCTTGGGCCCAAGAAAAAAATAAGTAGTAGTAAGATGAAAATATTATATCCATATAATGTTTTTCACTTGTACATAAATGTGCATTTTGTGTCTTCATTACTTTTAAGGCACATTCCTGATTCTTGAAGGTAAATTATAAAATAATTATCTATCTGTATAAAAAATTCCCTTTTTCTACATGGAGGAAATTTTTTGCAATTTTTTTTAATTTTACAAAGCCTAATTTTTGTTTATATGAAGTTCAGCACTTCCACCACTTTCTCCTACACAATCCAAATTCTCAAGGGATGTGAATGTGAGTCAGTAAAATTTTCATGTAAGTAACACATTTTAACCTCATAAAACCTATATTTTGTCCTTGATCTACTGACTCTACTGTAGTTTGCTATTTACCTGTATATTCAGTTCAAATAACTCCTTAATGGAGAACTGCTATATCTGTGGGCCCTACATTTTAACCTCCTTTAACTTCTAGAACTTGTTGGTTTTTTTCCTTGATAAACCATTGTTTCATATGTGATGTTGGCTCATATCCCAGTGCCAAGTTTAAAATTAATGATTCCAGGTTGTTCAGGCTGATAATATATTTATCTTCTGCTTCAATGTCAGCCATTGAACACTTCAAAATATGTGAGTCCAACAAGGAGAGAAAGCAAGCAGCAATGAATAAGGAAGCAATAAAGCTTGCAATAATAGCATGACTGTTTTGAAAAAGAAACACACCCATTTTGCATTCAGAGCAGAAATCACTTACAAGCAATCATAAGTAATTTTGTTGTGTAATTTGTTTATTCAGAAAATGTCTTCTTGTACACAAGCTGTCAGGAACTACACAGAGGCTTCAGCCAAAGGGCTACCACTCTTTAAACAAGAAGCAATTGTGCTTAGTTTCCTTCTTTGACACTCTTCCTAATCTACTCCAGATCTGACCTGCTCCAGACCCTGAGTTTTAAACTTGACAAAAACTTTAGGCTCAGGCTCTTCATGGGAGAAGAGAATTTTCTTTTTTAAGTAAATTTTCTTTTGTTACATTTCTCTGTCATATAAAATTATTTCCTGGATTTAATAATGAGAAAAAGGAAAAATCTTCTATCAAGACAGAGTTCTTTCTGTTATGAACATTCATATATTTGTTCAAGTATGTATCCTACCAAAGTTGAATACTCTGTACGGTTTAAACATTATAGTGCAAATGTTATGTGCAAATATAGTAGACAAAAATCAAGAGGCAATGACTTAAGTATGTAACTGTCTTTTCATATGTAAAATGTTGTTATTGGAAAGTATTTAAATTTGAGTAATTTTTCTGTGTTACAAAGTTCTTATAATGAGAAAATTCAATATACTGCCTCTATTTTATCACATTCCACAACAAAAAATAATGGAGTGTTAAACTAACACAGCTGTCTGAAATCAAATCATGGTAGGAGGTCTTAAACTTACAGCAGCTTTCTAGCCTGTAAGATGCTGTGCCATAAATTCTAGATCTGGTTCTGCTGTGATCTGAAATTTAATTCTGTGATTGTGGCAAAAGCACTTTTCACTCATTCAGCCCCCCATTCAGCCACTCTTCTCACTCTAAGCTTCTTCAGCAAACAAGATAACAGTCATATAACCATGATATCAAAATGTTCTTGTTTTGGTACTGGCCCTTCCCATAATGATTTAAGGACTACACTAATTATGAGCCATTTCCAGGAGCCTCCATTGAAATATATTGCCCTGGGGATTCTATTTGTTTTTTTAAGTTTCAGAAATCTTTTATGATTGAACCTTGCTAAAATGCACACCAAGATATAAATCAAAGCCTTTCCTCTAGATTATTTCCAACAATGATTATCTATCAGAGCACTGCAGATTGTACTGTAGGGTACTGACAATGAAGTTAAGTCTTCATGCCAAATACAACGAACTGTCAACAAAGAAGGCAAGTACAGAAATGATGCACAAGGAGAGAAAAAATAAAATTAGTTTGAATAGTCAGTTTCCAGAGAACTCACACAGCCTTCCTCTGGAAAACTACTCAGATTTTTAAAGGATGTTTAAAAAACCAATCTCCCCAACACACTGGAATTGTACTGTTTTATTAGAGTTGAACGTGTCTCTCTCCAGAATTTTTCTCTGTATTTCAAATGTCAAGACAACTGTTGATAGTCTGATTTTTCCATATTAAAGGTGGGAGAACAGAGACACAGAACAATTAAACCTACTCCCCATGTTCACAAGAGTAAGTGCTGAAGGTGGAGAAACAATCTATTCTGGTGGTGATAGAGGTGCTGAAGGTGGATATAAAAGTTCTATGCTCCAGGACTGTGCCTGGTGACCAAAAGCTGGATAGTCACAAGGTTTTTTCAACACTAGAAGATCTAGATAGACAAAGTTAGTGCTGTAACAGTAGCTCTAAAACGAATGAGGGAAAAATTGCTTGTCTAACACAGGTACACCTTTTGACCATCTTCAAAGAATGAAAATCAACATTGACCAGGAACATTTCTTCCACATATTTTAATGAAAATGTCAAAATAAAAAATAGCCTACATGGAGTAAAAATATAAACAAAGTGGGGACAAAAAGTGAAATCTTTCTAAAGACAGGAAAAAGTAATTACTGCAAGATTAACAATGCAACAAGGCAGAAAGAAAAATGGTTACTGAATTACTCCTGAGTTCTATGAACATTGCATCCACATCCCTCCTCAAGCAAGTCTGACTGGGCACAAATCCTTCTCACCAGCTGAGATTGTAAGAACCCTCATTCAGACTTGTATAAAAAGACACATCTTTTATTGCCATGTCAGAGCAACATGAATAAAGAAAATGTAATATAATGGGTACCAACTATACTGAACAGGGTCAGGGTCAGGGTTAGGGTTAGGGTTAGGTATAGGGTTAGGGTTATGGCTATGATTAGGTTTAGGGATTAGGGTTACATTTAGCGTTGTGGTTAGCATTAGGTGTCGGGGGTTCGGGCTGGGGTTATTGTAAGGGTTAGAGTTTACTGTTAGGGGTTATGGTTTGGCTTAGGTTTAGCAGTTTGGGTCAGTGTTAGTATTAGCTTTAGGTTTAAAGTTCGTTGGCCAGGCTAGTTTTTTAGGGTTTGGGTTATTTAATTTTTTAGTGTTCGTTATTTCATGCTGCTGATATGAAGTTCTAAACCAACACACCTATAGTGTTGGCATAGCAAAATCTCTTACTGCACAGTTCCTCAGATCCTGTGATCCTTTTGATTCAACATCTTTCACACCCTTGATACAAGTGTTATTCATTTGCTTTGTTTATTGACTCATTAGTTTGGATTGGTGCAGTAAATTATATATTAATTTTATGAAGGCTTTTACCCTGTTCAGTATGGTTTGCTCACATTATATTACGTTTTCTTTATTCTACTGAATATTACAAATTTGGTAAATTTATTCAGTGTATTATGCCAACTCAATTATATGTTTAATCTCTTTCTTTGTGAGCTATATTTTTCTTGGAACATGTCATATAAAACTCAGTATTTTCCCACTTACTGCTTGTATAACTTGCAATGTGTTACACATCCCTAGCAAATTAATCTGTAGCTTGCCACTTTCTTTTTCTGCTGTGAATGCATTTTATCATCTTTCTATCTAAAAAGGAACAAAATGGGCTATTGATGAGGAAGCCATTGTCCATTTTTTAAACAGTTGTGAAGTCTGAATTAAAAGTTTCTAAATTCTTTTCTAAAGAAGCAATTTATTAATGTCACTCTATTGCCAAGATTGCTTTCTTTTAATGTTATAATAACCAAACAAAAATAGAGGACTGAGACAGTGAGACAAGAGTACTTATAAATGTGACAAAATCAAGGGCCCAAAGAGTTACTGTCACTCTGAGGTCAGGAACTGTTCTATCGAGAGTGCTCAAGAGTTGCAAGTCTGAAACACCTCTTAAGATTGTCTATCATACAGAATAAATTCCTTGCAATAATCTCAAAGGTACTAGCTTAATATTTACCGTCTTTGTCTGGAAATACCCATGCTCTATGAATTTGTCTAGAAGATGCATTCAAGGCAGAAGGTTAGCAGATTAACCCGTAATCTTGATTTTCCTCAGGCTGCTCAGATTACAGGACTGCTGCTTAACCAGGAAAGGTGTTCATTCCAGACAGCAGCATCTGACAGCAATTAGGCAAGCCAAGATCTTGTATGTGAAATTACACAGAGATTGCTACTGCTGATAAATAGATCTGCAATAATTGCCTGGAAAGGGTTACCTTGTTGCCTTATCACAGTGTCCATATTAAATGCACTGGACATTTTCTATTTCGTTATATATGGACTGGCACTAACAAAGAACCAAATAATTGTCAAAATGGAGCAGATCAAGTTGCTTATAAATTTAGCCAGAATTAATGACCTTAATGATCTTATTTAATTCTTTTCCTCATTGCTTCATATTTTTCCCATTTGGAAAAAAAAAAAAAGAAAAGAAGTTTAGCTGTTTCTTTCAGTATGGTTGAAGAAATGTAAATTTTCTTCTCTTACTGAACATTTCACTGATGAATTCTAGTGCCTCCAAACTTCAGAGCACAAACATAAAACTTGGCAGAAGCTAAATAAATTAATTTGCTAGGGCACCTTATGTCATCACAGCTATACTGCCTTGGGTACTGATGCTAGCTCAGAGCCACTGCTGATACCCACTCCCCGCTGTGATGTGTGCCCATGGGAGACAACATGCATTTCATAAGGGGACCCCATAACACATTCAAAACATCAGAAAATACTTCTATGTACCACTTTTAACCAGAGATGCTGCAGCACTTGCTGGTTAAATGGTTGTGCATTCTGAAAGCATGTGCAGCCCTGGCTCATGCTGCTCACGAGGTTTTGATATTGTTGGCTTGTGTAGAAGAGTGCCCTTGAGGAAGTACAGCCTGTCCCACACAGCTGTGGTCCAATCTGATGAGATAAACTGGGGAATGCATACTGCCAAAGCCCTTTATCAGTCAGTGCCTCTTTTATCTGGGTTTCTAAGAAAAGGAAAGTGCAAATGTATTTTCGGTTTTATTAAGGTTAGCAATTAATGATGACACCCACAAACTGACAGTGATGGCCAGAGTCCAGGGCAGCAAGACCTCCCACTGGCAGAGCACCTAGGGGAAGGATCTCAGGGTCACATCCTTTGGGCTTGTAGAGTTTGTCATGAGTTGAGCAGGTCTTACAAGGGCAAAGCTTCCCTTGCTGTATAGCTCACAACAAATGGATCCTCCAAAAAAGCCCTTGGACCCTCATTAACACCCCCAAATCTCAGTTCATTATTTTGCTGAATTCACAGTGGATGGAAATACAAGACATATCCATACCAGCCCCTGTAATTGACATTGGTGAGGCCACATCTTAAATCCTATGTCCAGTTCTGGACCCTTCAGGACAGACATTGGGGTGCTGGAGCAAGTCCAAGAGAAGGGCAACAGAGCTGGTGAAGGGTCTGGAGCACAAGTTGTTTGAGGGGCAGCTGAGAGAGCTGAGGCTGTATAGTCTGGTGAAGAGGAGGGTCAAGGTTTACCTTATCACTCTCTACAACTGCCTGAAAGGAGGGTGTAGCTGGGTGGGGCTCAGCCTCTTCTCACCGGTAACAGGTGATAGGACAAGAGGAAATGGGCTCAAGGTGTGCCATGGGAGATTGAGGTTGAATATTAGGAAAAGTTTCTTCACTGAAAGGGTGGTCACACAGTGGAACAGGCTGCCCAGGGGAATGGTGGAATCACAAGCTCTGGAAGTGTTCAAAAAAGTATGTGGATGTTGGACCTTGGGGCATGGTTTAGTGGTGAACATGGCAACACTGAGTTAAAAGACTTGATGATCTAAGAGGTCTTTCCAACCTTAATCATTTTGTGGTTCTGTGAAATCTGCCTGGCTAAACCAAAGGCGCTTCTTGTAATGTCCCTGGAGAGTCTATTTGGGATTAACTTCCTCTAGAGGAAATCTATCACCTGTCCTGGCTCCTGTAGGGACTAAAGAGCCACATCTGCTATCATGGACAAGCAGAACTTCATCAGCATCTTTTTGAAAGGCTTTGTGATTTCCTAAAAAGACCTCTCACATTATGAGAGGGGTTTATACATTTTGTCTGATGAATAATCAACATCTACCAGCATCTCTAGCTTCCAAATATTTAGATTTATAGAAATTTAGAAATTTTAATTTGGGGGCAGGGTTGCAGTGAGGCAATGCTGAATCTAAGGCCATCTTACATTTTCAGGGAGCAGGAATAAATCAGCATGATTCATTCAAAAGCTGCATTTATGCTTCTCTTCTGAAGGCCACTTTCTAAAGTCTCCCAGAGCCCTAACATCCCTGTTCTCTCAACCAGCTGTCCCACAACTTCTCCCTTTTCTGGTTTACTTTTTTGAACCTCTGCACATCTCAGATCAGCCACTTCAAGGCCAGCTGTAAAACATGGGGGGATCATTTAAGCTCCACAGTCGATGGTCCCACCTAAAACCAGATTTGGAATTAGACAGAAATAATAGATTTTCTTCAAAGGTCACTATAATTCCCCAGGCATTCACAGATTTTTTTGAAAAATTAGGAGACTGTAGCCTCCATTTGCATTTCTGAGTTGACAGCAGTGTGGCCTACAGTAGGTCCCAAGGCTCCTGACTGTGCCAAGCTTGGGAGATCAGAAAGCAATCACACACCTATACCAGGAAAAGGAGAGAGCCTGTTAGAGCTCTTACATAAATCTATCCTGCAGTGGATTTATAAAATGAATTTACAAAACACCGTAATAAAATAAGTGTGTTTTTTCAGGCCCAGGTTTCTGAAAATCCCTTTCCAAAAAGGATTTTTGATGGATGCTGAACACAGACAATAACTTAAAGTAGAAATGCCATTATTTTACCTTATTCCACCTCAGTTTATGGAGTGTACAGTTTAGGTACTACTGTTCCACAATGAACTGCAATGTTCTCATCGAGTGCATTATGGCAAAGCTGAGCCATCCAATCTTATGAGGAGCCTGAAAGCTTCACTTCATATCTACCATATGTGTGCAGGTTGCTCAATTCTGCACTATTTAAACCTTAATGGCCAGTCCCCTCCTGCAGCAGATCCCATCTCAGGGAAATCCATAAGAATCAAAACACACACACAATTTTGCTCCCAGTGCAGTGTATGGACCAGGGCAGATCTTGCCCCACAAATGTGACAGAGTGTGGAACTTCATGGTGCAGTTTGTAGTGAATGGGGTTTGTGATCACTGCTCTAACACAGCCTTTGGTAAATGGAAAGGTAAAGTATGGCAGATTCTTGTAGTTTGTGTACACAACACCCTCATTAAGCACTAGAAAAATAAAATTCCTCACCTGATCCGGAGCTAGAGGGAAATTTATAGACTTGCAAATTCTTGAGAGCTAAGAAAGAATACTCTAAAGGACTTAAAAGAAATAATTTGTGGAATAACAGACCGGGTAAATCTGCTCACTTCAGGTTAGGACCTGCCTTTCTAATTTTTCACCATTGTAGAAGCACCTGGAAGAAGTGCAGCTGGGTCTGGAAGAGTACAAAATCTAAGTTCCAACTATCAAGGATATTTTCTCACAGAACACAGAGTATGATGGCTTCTATTTTTAATGATGGGCAAAATATTGAATCAAACAATACAGCAGGGAAGATTGAATACTACAAAAATGATGTAATAATTCACTGTCTGTAATAATTCACTGACACTAGTTCTGCAATAATTCCCACTACCAGCTAAATTTATATTTGTGTCCCTTGTTTTTGATGCTATCCATGAATATCAAAGTGAGGATGAAGTAGTTTAAACTTTCATCAAAAACAAAATATTGCATTAAATGTGCTAGCACTGACAGCTGTTGGGTTTACAACCACAGAGCACAAAACTCTTTGCAATAAATCATTTTCATACTTAACCTGTTTGAAAGTGATAAGGAATCCATACGACATCTGACATTAACAATGAAATAGCATACTAAAATAAATGTCAAATGCTTGCATAAAATTTAGAGTTCAGTTGTATCACACAATGTCTGAATACTTCCAAAAGCAATTGAGGTAGGTGGGATATGTTTTGGTTATCCTGTGAGGAGAAAAAGAAGTAACATTCAAATTACCCAAAATATATTATTTATTTAGGTTTGATTTCAAGGCTAACAGCCTGGCGAGTTTATTTGACCTGAAATTTAGCATACTTTATAGCTCTATTCAAACTAATGGCATTTTTATGAAACAAGTCTTTTTGCCTAGATCATACTCCACACATACTGCACACACAAACTTCTCACAAGGTTTATCCAAGCAACCAGTCCTCAGAACAAATAGCAACTTTGACTGAGAACATTTCAAGTGATGTCATATACTGTCTAGCAGCTGCTGTACTAGAAATACCACAAAATAAATACCAACATCTTTTATAGTGATCTTCTTTCATGGATTTGAATGTGTTTTGCAATGAAAGACAAGCACTGGCTGCCACATTTGCCTCCTGCTCATGTGCACATGTACTTCAGTAGTGGCTTATCTTGTCATTGCAGGAGACAAAGCAAACAGCAGGTGGAGGAAGCCAGTGCTGCAAGCAACCAAGCTCTAGAATTCTGCTTAAAAATTTCAGGCATCAATATGAACTGAATGCTTGAACCACCCTCACCCAGCTTGACTGTTGGAGCACTGACTGGGAAAGGCATGTGAACTGTAAATCTTTTCTGTTTTTCTCAGCTATCCAAGGAAGCTACATGTCTCTCTGTATTAGCTTGGCCTCTCACATGTCCCTGCACCTTCATGGCCTCTGCAGTGCTGGTAGCATGACATCTTTGAGTCTAATAATAAAGATCTTTAACTTTGCCTCTTGAGTTCTGCTAACATAAACACCTGGTGGGATGGGTGTCAGTAATTTCAAAGTAAATTGGTCAGAGCTGAAGACAGCAAAAGCAGCAAGTATTAAGGTTTAGTTTGATGATCAGAGCTTCCTCTGAGACAGTTTTACTAGTTTTAGGATAAAGACAATCTTAGTCTTTATCTGATTTCAGTATTAATTTTCATAATAAATCAGAGTGTCTTTTTTAAACATACTCACAACTTTGTTACTCCTTTATTTCTTCCTCTTTCTTGAAAAGTTATTTACATCTACTTCTTGTATAGCAGGCAACCACCACATAGGGGCTGCTCCTCCTATTCAACCATAATGTCTATTGTGGAGTGTGTTCAGGGCTATTCTCTGATGTATAATGACCCTTTACTGGAGAAGGCCTCTTAATCTTCCCTTTCATCTTTCACTGTAGGCAGCTCTCCATTTTCCATTCCATTTCCCATCCCTGTGGTTTATCTTTCCTGAAGGTTATAGCATTCTCCAGAGATTTAGTCAGACAGTGGTAATGAAGACCAGCCTCATGAAATTAGGTCAGATATCTGTAACTTTTAGGATTAGCATAACAGATGCCATCAAGTGAGTTTCTGCATAGGTACATGGCAGCTGATGATCTGCAAACCAGTATTAGGTTTCCTGATATTAATATTCTCTTCTTGTTCCCTAGTGCCCAAGAAATGCTAGTCCATGTATAGTCCTTCTCTGAACCCTTGTGTCCTTGAGCAACTTGATAACCAGGGAGATGGATAAGCAGCACGTCCCCAGCAACTTCCTCAAGTTTCTGGAGGGCGAGGGCTGGCAACTGCCTGTGAAGGATCAGACTCATTCCGAAACTGCCCTGAATTTAGAGAGTTGATCACAGGACATGATCCCCAGCATGACACATTCAAAGTAGAACTTGCCCAAAGATCATGTAGTGAGTTCCTTTATGGAAGAAATATTGCTTAGAAAGACCTCAAAAATGTCATGTATAAAGTCAGCTCATGGGTAGAACATATCTAGCTCACAGACTTGTCAGACTTTTCCTGTACCTACCTTTCCAAACAGCAGGGTATGAAGACATGGCTACTATCAAACCCAATTTACCAAACAATCCACTCTGAATGCCTGCTACAGTCTTCCTGCTCATCCAATGCCTTTCACAGCCTTTTAAAAGAAGTCTTTTCTTACTTCTCCCAAATGCTCCTATCAATGTAGTTATGTTCCCATAGCACTGTCATTAAACCTGCTGTTGTCTCAGGTCAACATCTCCTAACCTAATTCCAGTTGCTCTGAGTAAATAATTTTGCTACTGTGCCTGTCTCTTGGCTCATTCCCTACCTCACTAAGAAAGTTACGAGCTGAATAAATGGAAGCCCTGTGGCTTTTATATTGATGGATGAACCTTTGTTCTCATTCCTAAGTAAATCTCACTTCCAATTTGTGACCATGAACTGGAACCACAAACTATAAAGAATGGCTCCTCAGGTGTCCAGGCTATTTGCCAGCTAAGAATAACTGAAACATGGATAGACCCAGGAAAGTGCACTTGAGGTGTATACAGCACATACACAAGAGAGGTAACTTAAACTGTTGTGTCATAAACATTTTTCTGTGTTAAAGTCCTGATATACACAGAACTTGGTGGTTTGGGGGCAGGGGAGATGAAGGAAAGGAGTAAGATAAAGGAAGATGAACCTTTGAGGTTTAGACTTGGGTTCCAGGTACATCATTTTTCTGATAATAAAGCTTTTTAAGGTTAAGAGGCTATCTGCTGTTATTATCCCAGATTGCTTATTCCTTCACCATCCTTGGAGGTGTTTAAGAGGGGTCTGAGTCTGGTGCTGGGTGATATGGTTTAGTGGCTTAGGCATTACAGTGGCAGCACTAGGTAGGCAGTTGAATGTGATGATCTTACAGGTCACCTTCAACCTCAATGATTCTATAACATAGCAATATGTAACTACTGATACACAAATTGTTTTGATGTCAATTCATAAACTTCATCATGGAAAAGATCAAAAAACCCCTTCACCCACTTGGTGCCTCTGCCATTCTTAGCCATGTAGATCTTGCCTTGCCATTTACCTTTGGGGTTGATGACCAGATTCTGCCCTATTTCTGCTTCTACTAAAATATTTTGGCACTATTCCCATCAGTACTCTCTTTGCTAACAAGAAATGAAGAAACTTTCCCTCTATATGTACAGGCTCAGTAACAATCCAGTGCTGCATATCTGATTCAGATGAAGACGGCAACATCAAAATGAAAAGCACTGTATTAGTAATGCACATCCGGCCATTGGCCTGATGTGCCAGCAACATAATTAAAAGTACAAAGGAAAGACGATTTTTAAATTAAGTAATCCGTAAAATACATGAACTATTTATTCAGCTTGGCTAACCACAGGGAGACGAGAGCCTACTCTGAGAAATGGCAGGAAAGATGCTGAACATGTACTCAGCACATAAATGTTTTCCTAGAATATATAAACTGAGAGATTTGCTTATCCTTTTGTATATAAAAAGAATTCCTACTTATACCACGTATGTTTACGTCAAGCACATACTAATTTTTTGCATTGGCTATATCAAGATTTCCTTGCTTTTAATGACACACACTATAAAACAATTCCAAAAGTAACAAGGATCTCTAATTATTTTTTTTAGTTCTTTAGCTAATATGCTTGTTATTATTTGTGAAAAAAAAAATCAGCTGAAGAAAATCAGGCTGGCCTTTCTTCCTTCCTCTCCTTCCTCCAGATGAAAAATCAAATACTAAATTACGCAGATGAAGGCTTTAGCCAACAGTTTCAACATCACAAAAACAAGAGTCATCATAGTTAGCATGGCTGTGAAGTATTCTATCCAAAATATCAAGGGTGGAACAAATAATCAGCATTTTCCCCTTAGAAGGAACTCTTCTGTTGTCTGATTTTGCATCCTCAAAACAATGGATAGCCCCATGACTTCAAAAGGATTACATGAAAAACAACGTATTTGTCAAAAAAAGAACAACAGATTCTGACTAAATAGACCATAACTATATCATTATGAAGCATTTTGATCTCTTGCTGCCCTTGACGCATTTCTGCTGGGAGTAGACCTCTTTAGTGCTCTGGAGATCAAACCAGCATATTTCCTGAATGCTATACTAATACAAACATTTTTAGAGGAAAAATAAATAACCGAAACAAAACAAATTCTGTGAAATCTTGGTACTGTTGATATAACTGGAAAAAATATCCAGTAGTTTGAATCAGTCTTCCATTCTCTTACTATATATTGCGCCTAGCATTTGCCTCACCCTAAATTCACTCTTTCTATTGTCCAAACCTGTACGCTATTATCCTAGCCTGGAGGGAGCTGCCCTCTACCAATATAGTTCTTAGTTGCTTTGAATGTGAATTATCTGAGACTGTTTGAGATGCAGCATCCCTTTTTTCCAAGCTTGATTCCTTGCAAGAGCCTTTATTGAGTCTCTTTTGATGTAGTTTTCTGCATTTCAGCAGTGGGTAATGCAAAACTGAAGAAAGGCAGAAGCTCAGGCAGCATTAATACACTCTTTGGGCAGTTTTACAGTATCCAATGCTTTAAATACCTATTGCAACCCCCCATATAGACAATAAGAATCACACCCCAGGAACACTCTATCTTGTTTTCTTTTTGCGACAATATTCCCTTCAAACTTTGTAGTCACATTACCACCCTCTTTCCCACCTGAACCTCAGGTTCCTGTACCAATATAGTGAGGGAAGAGCTTCCCTCTGTCTCTTACACAGAAATGCTGATGCCAGGTCCTTTTTCTCACTCCAAATGGAGCTGTGGTTTTCCTGACAGACCGGCAGGCACAGCAGTCAGTCCTCAGTCTTGCAGGGGGTGGTGTGTCTGCACCCTTAGCTGTCTGATCATGCCTTCATCCCCCATTCCTTCTCTCTCCACATGAAAGGTGAAACACAAACTTAGTGAAGAAAAGAGGTCCCTAACAAAGACCTTGTAGGAGAAATGGAAGCAGCCAAGAAATTCAAGTTGAGTAGTCTTGGGAGAGCACGTCCAGGTTAGCGCTTTCCACACCCAAGCCCCAGTGAATGCAGACTCCAGGTCAACACTAGAGCTGGCTAGGGGCAACATTCACTGTGATTCACAGCCTGATTTCAGATTCTGTTTTGTGAAAGGAAAGATGGGCTTTGTGCTGCTGTGAGCATAGTGGCCTAGTCTCTGTCAGGACATCTATTCTGCCCTTTTGTTCTGAAGGTGCCCTCCCAGTTTGAGGGCCATTTATCTGGGATGCGCTGGGTCAGCGCTAAGTGGCCAGCATTGTTTCCTGGTCCTTTCCTTGTCTCTCTGAAATACCTCAGGTATACAAGGTAAGAATTCACACTTGCAGAGTGCAGACCCTGAGCTGTACAGGCAGTACAGGATACTCCACACTACCGTGAATGGATGTCAGGTTATAACACACAGCATTATAACTAAATAAGAGAGTATTTGAAACACTGAAGCTCTACCCAGGCTAACACTAATTATGTGTTAGCTATGATGGCATTTTTTATAGAGAGTTTTGAATGGAATCACTATCCAGATGAATAATTAACAAAAAATAAGGGATACATTCTGGTCTCCTGTATTTTTTAATTGCATATTATCCCGTGTTTCAGTAGCCACAGACAATGGTGATGAATTGTAGTGTCTGAAAATTATCTTGCTTTTTAATTCTGACCAAAATATGGAGTCTAACATATTGTGCTAAATAATTTGCAAACATTAAGATAATACAGTCTTTGTCCTGAAAACCTTATGAAAAATGAAAACCAGAACAAAGGAATAGAACCAAGTATAAGAGACAGATTCCTTGAAAAATTCAGGTTAACCCAGCTATCTCTGTCTTTAAAAAATATTTGAATGGGCATATTTTTGAGGGTTATAGGTTTTAAAAATGGTAGAACCAGGGAAGTTGGGAGCTGGAAGAAGCAGTCAGGTACGGCAGAAGACAGAGTCTGTCAGAGGAGTAATCCAGAAATTACTATTTTCTGCAGCTGCTTGACTTCACTGAGTCACTGGTAGGTTCCAACTGCATTTTGTCCCCATGACAGTCTACCTGTTTGTGCATCACTGAGGAAATGCCCCACAGGTCGTGGTGTCTCTAGTTCAAGTCTCCATGACCCCCACTGCTACAGCAGTGACCTTTAAAGCTGTCTACATTCTGTGGATATAGAGGCAACATCGGTCTCCAAATCAAACAGGAAATACATATGTGGATTCAGGTCACTGTACTAATCACAGTTCTCCTGTGCTCTGCATCATGTGTTCATTACATTAAAGACTGCAGATGTAGTTACTATATTTCTAAATTACAATAATTCTAAATCAGTGTTATTCAACATGTGCTAAGCAGAAAGATTCATAACTAACATTTATAAAAATCTTCAGGCAAAAAGCACAATAAAATCTTATATTTATATTGATTAACTATGTTGTACATATTTACCACTAGTTATTTAACTTATAGCTTAGAACATTACTTCAGTTCCTAAGACTTAAGGGCTGAGAGTGGGTGCAAAATCTTGGAGTCATGCCAGAAGGTTTCAAAGCTACAAGAATAGAGGGGATTTCTGCTATGATGATAAATAAAAAGCTTTTCATTTAAGTCAAACGAAATAAAGCAAGCATTAAGTATTAGATACTTGCACTGCTAGTGCAAAAGAAGCAACAAATTTTACATTAAAAAAAAAAAAAATTCAGTGTAGCTCTGGCATACCTAGCTAACTGCTTAACCTAAACCTTGCTTCCCAGTTGTGGTGTGGGGAATGGAATATGAATGAAACAATTAGCAAGAACATGCAATCAGTCCGGGATTCATGCCATGAATTATGATTTAGGTCAAGAGTCCAGAAGAACTCAAGAAAAGTCTTGGATATGTGTGGGTAAGAAGAACATCCAAAATAAGCATTTCTAAAAGCCCAAAGGAGTTTGTGGAGGGAGTTAGGCTTCAAGGCAGATCAACATCTAACAAACATAGGTTAGGAAGAACATTTCTGTGGGCAGTTGATCCTGTAACATTTTCTGAGGCAGCTGATAGAGGTCCCTGTCAGAAACAGAATGCTGAACTACTGGCTGTTGGCACGACTCTATATGCCACTCTCAGATTTCTTGCTGCAAAGGGGAGATCTGTTTTCAAATGTCCCAAATCCAAAGTAAACATTTCTGATGGTATTGAAGCTAGGAAAAGTATTTCTAAAGGGCTACTTGGTGCATGTTTGTATTTCTCTTTGAAAATTGACTGTTATCTTTGTTTTCCTCTAGCATATCACATGAAAAAAAAATCCTAAAATACATGAGATGTTTCCCATGTAAACAAATGCATTTCTTCCAGAGGAATGTTATATGATGACAGGGTATGTGAAATGGTCTTAGTGATCATGTGGTGAGATCATGAGACACTGTCTGCATTGGAGTTGAATGTAGTCTGCTCAAATGTTTTTGGGATCCTCATGATAGAACATTGGTGGAAAGGAGAACCACAAGCATTGGGCAAACCAGACCTTCTCCACCTCCTGACGTCTTCAGGGCCTACAGCTTTGGTATAAAAAGTACACTAAATTGTTGCTACTAAAACCAATTTAGCAGATAATTGAACAGGGTTTAGATGGTTTAAGAATGGCATAATTTGGCTAGTATGGGAATTTTTCTACAGTTCTGACAAATTATCCTGGGATGCAAATAAATTCTGTACAGTTGCCAGAAATCTTTGTCTCTATATGCGCACTTCAGGGATTGTTACTGCCCAGCAGTTCATGGAGTGAGGTGACACAAGAAATGTCAAAACTGAGCTACAGAAGCTGATTTTTCAACTGTTATTCACAGAAATCGAAAGTGTTCCTATGGACTTTAGAAAATCTTTTACTCAGGCTGTTTGTTTTGTTAAAAAAGGAAATGGGCTAGTGTTTAAAATTCAGTATCCTTGTTTCATTTCTCAGAAAAAGTAATGTAACCACCATATCTACAGATGGCCATTCTACAAGAAGAAAAATCCCAAAAGGACAAAAATAAATAAAAATTAATCCTGTTCAGTACGTTTGAGATATCAACTGTGCTAAGGCAAAACAAAAAAGGGTATGGATCTTGTCTTAAAGAAATGGATCCAATGTGAATATCCTGTGGACTCTGAAGGAGCAGTTCATTTACATTTGGATTCTTCTGGGGTTTTTTCGTAATCAGTACATGCTGTGGTCCTGTGAGCAAATGGTAATTTTCCATGACCACAAGTTTTTCAAATAAAATAATTTTTTAAGTGACAGACCAGAACCTTTTTGTTTTTCTTGGAAATAGGGGGGGGGGAGGCAGGGAGAAAGTTGCCCTTTTTTTTTTTTTTTTTTAAGTTTGGAATGAAAAATTATTCTTTCAGAGTTTTCAGAAAGAAACTTTCAGGAGCTCTTCAAAGCCTGACAAGTCTGAAGTTAGGCAGCAGTAGCTGCAAAAGTATGACTTGTAGCATGGGCAAAAATAAGTTAAAACTCAGCAGTTTAAACAGCACTAACCAGTTCCATTGATCTTACTGTCATTTCACACTTCATGCCATATCTTAGACTGAAGGATGTCTGAAAAACCCACCTCCACAGATACAAATCTGTTCAAAATAATTATCAGTAGCACATAGGATCTCTTATTAGTCACCTTCAATGACAACAACAACAACAGCAGGTGATTTTGTTTGCCCTGCCTATGCCCTCTGCTTCTCCATCATGTGGCTGCCTTAGCATGCTAAGCATTTGAACAGTAAAAGTTCAGTTCACCCTATACATTCAATACTTATATGGATCCCATGGGTCATCAAAACATAAGAATAGTGCTGGGCTTCTTACAGAGAACAAGACCGAAGTACAGGCACTGTTTTAGCACCTATATTTAGTCACCATTACCTGTGATAGAGCTGCTGCCTAGGTTACTGTATCTGCAGACAATTGTGAAGGAAAATGAATGCATTTGATTAACACCTTGGGAACTGTAAAGTAATGGTTTTAATACATACTTCAAAGCCAAAGCTAATAGTCAAACCTATTTAGAGTCCCTGACACTTCCCATTTAATGGCTCTTCTTTCCAGGTACTTGTATCACTGCCAAACTTCAATCATTTTAGATAAAATTTTCCATCTTAACTGTCTTCATTGGATGAGTTTTAAATTTTTTGTTTGTTTGTTTTGGGTATATTACAGCAAAAATACCTTGACTGCCTTCAAGGATAAGGTTATGGAAAAAGAAGTTTTGTCCATGTGAACTGATTCCAGTGACCTTAAACTGAGTGTTTCATATTTCAGATTAAAACCTGGGTCAGAGAGAGCAGTAAGCACACTTCATATCAAGGATGTGACTTTTGGCATCCCTCTGAAATCTGACCCTAGTTGATTAGATTTCATACTGTTGGGGGGTGGTCTCTGCGTGTGCGTGCGTGTGTGTGCATGTAGAAGGAAGTTTACACCTGTTCAACAGATTAAGATTTTAACAGTTTAAATTAATATTTTAACAGTTTAATTCCCCAGAGATGCCATCTGTAAGGGACTGCACATGAGGTTGTCATGACTTGCACTCCAAATACAAAGTCTGAACACCTAAACTGAGGTCAGCAAACAATTCTTTCGATTTCCCAGTTATACCCCTTGATTTAGGGAGTTAAAAGTAGAGGAGAAAAAAACTTAGTGAAGAGAGGGGAGTAAATTGTGATAGGAGTAAGTCATGGGGTACTACTGAGTAGAATGGAAATAAGAGATGAGATAGTCTATGAAAACAGGGTACAGAGCACAAAGATAAGGACTGTCAATATAATTGTAACTGATGCAGTAAAAACAGTTTTGGACAAGAGGATTAAGAAATATAAGAAATATACTATCTTAAACTTTAACACTTAATAGCCTCATCTCGTAATTTTAATTTTTTAAATATATCTTTGTTGTATGTAGTTGCTTGTAGAGATGAGACAATAGCTGTTTCATTCCCCTTCAACTGAAACCTCTATTTATCCACTGAAGCAAGTTTTGATGAGAAAACATGAATAGCTTCCAGTTAAAGTCTAAGAGAAACTTCTGTCTCTCAGCAATGACAAGAAATGTTATTCTACAAACAAATGTTCAAAAACTCTGAATCATTTTAAATTATTTCAATCATTGAAAATGGGCAAGTACTGTGAATGATGTAAATAATTTTTAAACCTGAGGACTTCAGGTTTAAAGAGCAGAAACACTTCAATGTTTTGCAAGTGATTTCAGAACAAGAAGTCTAGGGCAGTACAATTCAAATGGATTCAAGTTCAGACAGTGACTTCACCAAGAAATACCGCATACGTCAATAAAAAGAAACTGCATGGCCCTGATCTAAAATCTCCATTGCTGTTTTGTCTTCACTTATTCACCACAGAGAAGACTGTGCCAAAACTGGTTCAAGTGTTCAAAATGGCACCCACATGAGGATAAAGGTACCTATCAGTCAGGCCAGTGTGAATCATCCCTGCTGTTCTCAGAGATATCTTTAAATCCTATCATTTTAGTAGTTTCTCCCTTCTGACCTTGATCTCAGGAAGACCAGTTTTTGGACTTTGAGGGAGATCTGACAAGCAATTTAGCCATGATTATACCTCCCCAAACACAGCTTCAGAATCTGCTGTTGGACATGTTTGATGTTTTCTTCATCAAATGATGGAGAGTATAATTTCAATCTTTCACAAGACTGATAACAAAAAAGCATGGCACTACTGAGTATTTTGATATTATCAAATATTGTTAATAAAGTGGCTGCTGGAATTACAGAAGGACATAGATGCCATTCTTCTTTTATTAACATCCCCGATCTCCAAATACCTCATGGAGGTCTAGAGTATGTCCTTGAAGAACATCATACCATGATGCAAAATGAAGAGTTAGGTAATATTGGACCGTATCTTCCACTTCAAGACTTCCCTAAGGTGTAGCACTTATCTGGTGTCTAATGCCTTTACAACACTGCTCATCATCCCTTATCCCCTATTGGGAGATGTTTGTAAATTTTCACCTAAGTCATTCTGCTGCTCATACTTGCAGAAATACAGAACACTGCAGTTAGAATCCATATTTCTTCCCCACTGCTTAAGTCTTGTAATGTGAAATACTGCAAAGCAAAACATTTGTGTCAGATAAAATGTAACCAGATAAAATAGACACTACATTCAGATAAATTGCTTGCAATGGAAAATGAATGGCTGTGATAGGGTTTGTGTGATCTAGATTTTTAAAGACTGATTGCCATGGGTTTGTCTATGACCTGTTTTGGTTTTTTTTATGAGAAAGAGAGCAAAACCACTAAACATTGAAATTTCCAGCTTAAAAATATTTGTAGTACCAACTTATCTGTTTCTTTTTTTTTTTCCTGGGAAAAGTTAAAAAGAGCTCCCTAATATAAGCATAAGGCAACTTGACACTGGTAGAGTTTTCTGTATGTTTTGTTACCTGTACTGTTGAGAAGAATGTGAAGTCAAAGGTAATGGTAAAAATTATCTTCAAATACAAAAGACCATGAGAAGTCTACTGAAAAAAGGAAAAAATACAAAAAAAAACCCCACCCCAAACTCAAACCTATAGCTTTTAAAACGAATTAACTGATGTCAACAAGAAAAGAAGAACAATATAGTAAATTACCTACCTTAAGAACCTACTTCTACTGCTCTTTAAAAATATGTAAGTCAAGATGCTTTATTATGATGATTTACACCAGTCAACAGAGGGTCCAAGGCTGGTCAGAAAATAAAGACAAAGAGACAGATTGAAGATTCAGGAAACAGGTTTCAAGCAGTATCTGAAGGCATTGCACATAATTCAGAGGATAATCATTCCAGAAGAGGAAGGCTTTAAGGCTATCAACTTGTATGGCACTATGCAGAAACATTAAATTACCTTAAACAGTAAAATCCTTTTTTTTTCTGAGGTGATATGTGCGTGATAAAACCTTGACTGATCCAAGTCCTGTAACGTATCGTAAGATATATTTACAAAAGAAAACGGAAACAAGAATCAGGAATATCTAAATATTTAAACACTCTAATCCTCTTTGTTTTGGGACTGTGGATATGGTTTTAGTCATGCAATTAATTATACACAGGAACAACGATTGCCTTCCAGCAAGATGACACAAAACTTCACTCTGAGAGGTCACCAAATCCTGTCTCACTTTGTACATTTGCTTTTATTGGCTCTCCATGCCACCTCCAGCACCAGGAAGCAGATGGAACTTCCTTTCCATCCGGCTGCCGAGCAGGAAATGTTTGACTCTTCGACAGCCACGAACAGACAGCCAAGAGCTGTGGTGGAAGAGCATGACAGGAACTGACAGCCGCTCAGACACTGCAGTCACTTCCGACTGGCAGCCCACCAGGATTGCACATTCACTCTGCTGTCCTACCCAAAACTGAGCGTGCTTAGAAATTAGAAATGTTGACCTCAGGTACAAATGGTGGAAATGGGACTAATTAGTCTGGAAATCTATCTTGATTTCCACTTGCTCATGATATCCAGATACCTGCTGTGCCAAGACCATACTTGCTCTAGACTACATGCTTCCTGTCTCCTTTGTTCTATGGCATTCTTTGATGCTAGTCCACACCACATTTTCATTGTGCAACCCTCCCTAATTAAATTTGAAATTTGATTTTGCTTTCTTGCTGCATCAATACAGAGGAGATGTTTCTCATCTGGGTACCAAATAAAAGCCCATCTAGGCCTCACCAAGGAATAATTCTGCAAAGCATTCAAATTCAGAATGACCTACTGTGAGTACTGCAATATAGTGTATTTCTGGAGTCTAACATGAAATTGCATTATCATGATTTTCCAATTCTACATACATCTCTAAATACAAATAAAAATCTCGCATAATATTAATATTAGTATCAACTAAACATAGAAAGTATCTCTAGAGATCATAAAGTACAAGCCCCCTACTCAAGCCCAGGACAACTAGACCAGGTTGCTCAGAGGCATGCCCAGAAGGGCTTTGAACAGCCCTCTCTGGGTAACTTCTTTGCACTCAGTGTAAAAAGGTTTTTTCTTATGAGTAAATGGAATTTCTTGTGGTTCAATTTGTACCCACTGCCATTTGTGTATTCACTGGATACAATAATAATGCTAATAAATATACATAATGCTAATGCATATACATTAAATATCTAGATTTAAAGGCATAATGAAAGAAACCTCGAGTCCAACAAAATGGGATCTATCATACCTAAAGATACAATACTTTTAGATTTAGGACAGAAGAAATTATTAGACCAGTTCATGTGATCCTAGAAATCACAGGCTAAGTAGTCTTATCCAGGGATTCCTTTATTGAGACTTAATTTTATGTTGTTGAAAAGGATCTCTGATCATGAGAGTGCAGAAGGCAAAAATAGTCACATATTGCATTAATTAGGAATTGGAAAACATTTTGCACTCTAAATTTCCTCCTTTTGATATTTACTGACACCAGTCCACCTGGTTTAGGTACCTAATCTATTTATTCATGCATTAGGTACCTAATCTATTTATTCATGCATTAATTTTCTATTATATGTTCTTAGTTTTGGTTTTTATTGAATTCCCAAGGCCCTGTACTGCATACTACAAATGAGAGAAAAGTCCTGTGTGAGCACCTAACTTATCCAGTTCTCTGACAGGGTGGTTGGAAGTCTGAGCACTGTATACAAATCCAGATGAAATTCTGTTTTAAAACTTGACTGATTGTTCTACTTCTGGTTCTGTAAACATTTTTACAATTCATATTTTCTCCTTTACACTTCTTTGTGATGGGTTCTGCCTTGGTTTCAGCCTTCACGACTATTGGTGAGGTCATTTATAATCTGTTTTGCCTCTAAGTAGCCAGTCTCTTAGCCTTTTGTAGATTGAGAAACAAGCGGTGGTCCATTCTCCCCCAGTGTGGATAGATGTATTTTGGGTGCATATTGAAGCAGTCTTTGCAAATGAAGAATTTCATTTTCTCTACAGTCAGACAAGAAGGTGTTTTTCAGCATCACTGGAAGCAATTCTGTTAGCCAAAGTTTGTACGTGATTCAAGCTAACTGGATCTCACCATGTGTCTTCTAGGAAGATTGTGATTACTTTGTGCCTCTGCATGATTTCTGCTCTATTTCCAGACCACCGATTTACACTTCTGTATTATGTAGCTTAGTGACAACATTGATTTTATGATAAATTTTTTTGTCTGAAAAATGCTCTCAGAACATCAAAATCAGCTATGCTGTACCACAATCCTACCTCTTTGCATGTACCTTTTAATTGCTGAAAACTAATTTTCCACAGACATAACAGCAGAGACTCATCAGTATAATGCAAACCACAGTAGAATACAAAACTGAGCTTTAGAGCATTTTTTCCCGTAATTTAAAAAAATACCCTGAGTCAACTTACTGACCATCTAAAAGTTGAAATGAAAGTACTGGGAAATAAGCAGCCTCTATTTAGCCATATTACAGCTATTCTTGCCTCTTCATGTTGCTAAAATATACCCAACAGAACTGCCAGCCCTTAAAAAAACCACATCAGCGATTAGCATCAATTAATTCCTTGGCATTTGGGAAAAACTAAATCATATCATGACTGCTAAGGAGTCAAGTATTTACATCTGACATTCAGTTCTATCATTGTATGAAGCTTTCAGAAGCTATGGTTTACACATATTCTGAGGTGACATATCAACAAGGTTAACATATTAACAATGACCTGCCCTGAGGGGCTGACAAGCAGTAGCTATTAATTCTATGTGAATTATAGTTAATCTCTTTATCAATCTCAGATAAATATCTGAAATATTCCAAGCTGTCCAGTACTAAAGAAGTGAATAATGAGACATTAATTAACTATTCATATTTCAATTTCCCTTTTCACTACATAAATACAGCTAGATGCCAAAGAAATGTCTAAACAGTGTGTGACATCAACTCTGTGGCTATTTGCAAAGAATGGGTAAAAGATTGTAATATTGCCCAGCAACATAACAATTCAGAGGTCCTATGATTTCAGTTTTGCCGTATTTGTCTTGCTTTAACTATGATTTGATGGGTTTTTGTAATGTGGACTCACACCTAGCAATAATTCACTTGAAGAAAGGTGTTAGATCTGATTGCATACCATTATTAGGTCTCCTGCAGTATTACTAAGAAGAAATCTTAGGGAGGTAACGATGGAAACCAGCAGGCAGAGTTAAGAGTTTACATATGTAAAATCTGTAATACTGACTGGATCAGATTCTGGGAAGTCGAGATTAAAGAATTTTCTTGATGTAGTCATAGAAAAAAACAATTCAAGTATATTCCATCAAATTCCTTATCAGATGATAAGGACTATAAGATATTTTTATCTACATCTAATATGATAGGAGAACATTTGGAGTACTTCAAATATCTCTGCTGCAATTACCTAAATTAAAAGGTATACTAGCCAACTCTTAGAAATTCTACATTGAGCTGAGTTCTTAATTTCTAGTACTGCAAGATTCAATCACATCTGAAGTAGAAGTTTTCCCATGAAACCTAGATTGAAACTTCACCAGTCATTTACTGTCAACATTGTAATGTGTGAGGCAGATGTGCTTAACAGAGACAGAACATTAAGAAACTCCTCCGTTTTCCAGTGAAAATGCTTCAGAAAACTGCTGTAGGTTAGTTCTGTTTTAAAAGTGAATTTAAGTGCCCAAATTTACAGCCTACCCATACGTAAGAAAAAGTGAAATTTTTACAGATAATTTCATCATTGATGAGCTGTGGAAGATCAATGTTAAGTCTTGCAGGGACTAATACTAGTAAGGGAGGGATAAACAAGACTTTAAACGGCCTATGGTTTCATAGCCCAGTCTTCCTAAGGAACACATGAAATATAAAGAAAAATTGTTGGGGTATGGTTATATTTCTCTACAGAGCAGATAGAATAGGACTTACAATTTCCTTGTTTATGTGAGAATCCCTTCTGTTTCCATTGGCAAGATACTCTGACAGTTGATTACAAACAATATATATTCCACTATATTCTAATGGAAGTACATGTAATATTAGGAGATTGAAAAAGAGACTTCAGGTCACTTAACTGTCTTGTAGTATTCACTATAATGAAGATTTAATTTTCCATGAGTTAATTCAAAATGCTGAACAGTTATAGCAGATCTCTATTTCTTCTCTTTGATGAAAACATTTAAAGTTATGATTTTGTGATTTAAGTAACACTATGTCTAAAAAGTTTCCAACTTAATTAATTATTCTATGTTACCAAAAACTCATGGCAAAATTAAGCATTCTGGAACTGCATCTTGTTTGTCTGTTATAGAAACACCATACAATCAAGTATACCAATAAAAAGCCAAAATCTCTTGAGTGATATAATTAGCTATTGTCTCCTCATTCATGGTTCAGTATCTTTCCTGGTAAAATCATTTTTAAATTGGCTAAAAATTAACACAATTTACACTTAAAAATTAATTCATGCTGTATATCTTCTGTTCTATATTCTCTTTTCCATGATATAGTTACTGTCTCTCCTGATTAAGTTATTCATTGGGAAGAAGGCATCATGAAGGATAAACAATAGACTCAATATTTTTGGAACAAAATGTTATGTAATTCCTCTACATTGATGAATTTTATGCTAATTTCAAAAGCAGCCATCCAACATGTTGCAGAAATGTACAGGAAACTTAGGGCATAATGGAGATAGTGGACAGTGTGTGGTAGAGGGTCCTGAAGAAAAACGTTGAGTTGAACCACGATCGTAGCTCTAGCTGAAGTACTACTGACAGATATAACTAAGACAGATAAAGTATTTTCATTTAAAATTCATTTTGTCAATCATTCTGAAGATCACTCCGAAAATTTCAGTTCTTGAATTGAGATTATGCAAACGTGATTTCTCCTTGTAGGACAAACAGAAATAATTGCAGGTTTGAGAACAAATGGTTCATCTTTTTCTTTTCTTGTAGACAAGCAGCTAGTTACTTATAAAGTAATTATTTTGATTTTCAGAATAAAATCCCTGTGGCAGCACACTGAAAAATTATACTTTGCATACAGGTGTATCTTTGAATACTCAAGAGAACACTTTTTTCATTTCACCTAGCTGCAAGTTTTTGAAAAATTATGTGAGACTTCACGACAGATATCGCAACAATAGTCATACTCCTAACAAATTTGGGACAGTATTTTGAAGAAGCAAAAATATTAGATTGCTCACTGTGCACATTCCAGTATGTATATTAATAATATTTTCTAAATTATTTATGTTTCTTCACAAGCTTCAATTGAGACACAAATTACTCTCTCTTGTTCAGAAATCAACATTTGTTGCAATAACGTGTCATCTCATTGGATGAGATGGGTCTCTGGAAATCATAGAATCATAGAATGTTCGGAGTTGGAGGGGATCTACAAGGATCATTGAAGTCCAACTCCTGTTTCATTTCAGGCAGTCTTTGGTTGCTACAGAAAAAAATCCCTGCTCTGTGTTTTTGAATATTTACTCATAAGAAAAAATAATAAAGCATATAATAGTGGATATGTTACTTTACTTCTGCCTTTAGGTATAAGTTTATATTGCATAATCTTTTTTGTTTTGTTTTGTGATCATGTATCTGATTCTAGCCAAGATCAGCAAAGCTTCCTTTCAGGGGTTCCTGAGTGCAGACTCTAAAACTCTGAGCAAGAGCCACAGACAGAGCCCTATATGATTCAGGCAAACAAAACCTTACCCAAGTAGGAGGTTTCCAGAGGTACATCAGGTGACATAAGATACAGTGCACTAAATAAATCAGTGTTTAGGAGCTTTTTAAAAACCCCTATGTCTAACCTGATATACCTGACTTTGCCTAAAATTTGGAAATATTACATGACAGTACACCAGTTGTGAATGCCTTAATTTCAGCATTTTGTGCCTGGTATATTAACTATGACTTCATAAAGTTCTTTCTGGGCATTTTTTTCTGTACTTGATTGTACACAAAAAAGGGTGTAAGACACTGAAAACTTTACAAGTTATGTTGCAAAACATCTTGCCTTCTGCTTCTTGCAACAGAAACATCATATTTAAGGAAACAGGAAATAATAACACTGAAAAATAGGACTTTCATCAAGTGTACTAGCAATTTGTTCCAAATAATAAGTATGTATCTGAATGCAAAAACTTGGGCTTTTATAGTTGGTACGCACATATGAAACAAAAACAACGGACCAGAAGGTTTCAAAACTACTGCTTTAGTGTCCAAATACTATTTTGGGCAGCATAAAAAAACCAAGCCAAACAACTGAAAATAACAGAAGTGGGACATGGCTTGTGTTTGTTTAATTCACTGCACCCATATTCAATCTCATCTTGTGAATGAGAAAGCTGAATGGGTTACTGTGAGCCTCTTCATTCTGCATATGTTCACTAAATTAAAAACATGTCTAACTTTCATGTGTTTCAGCACTCTTCACTGTCAAGTTAAAGCCTCAGCCTCAGCCAGATTCCAAATCAGATAAAAGTCCAAGCCTCAATACTACTGATCTCATGATCAGCAGTGAATTCTACCACTAAAGCATATGATTTTTGGGTGTCTTAACAACTGACTGGATATGGAAGTCTGTAGTTACTGGACACAGGAGCAAATTTAATTATTTTTTCAGCATTTAGACCTAAGAAAACATCTTCAAAATTTTCATGACATGAAATGTTATCTATGGGTATTGAGCAGCACAGAAGTACAAATAAAATCATGTAATATTTCCATAGAAAGCAGTAGACTCATTCCTCTCATAAATCTCTCCTTTTTGTATTTTGTGGTGAATATACAGCTTGGTATGAAAGTATAAAATAATGATTTTCATGCAATTGGTTTTTAATAAACAGGGCAGTATCTTTGAACTTGCTAAGAATGAGTTTTTCTGAGCATTGGCCAAATTATCTATAAGAAATAGTTATTAAAATAAAAGACCAATTTACTTAATTGCTGCAAATTGCAGTGTTGCATATATAACTACTGTGAATTACTCATTGTCCCAGCCTTATCTTGCTTCTATGAACAATACTAATGACATCAATGGGAAGCCAGTTAACAGAGACAAAATTCTATTTAATGGGAGCCTAATTTAAGAATTTAAGAAAGTTTAACTATTCCCTGTGATCCATACCAGGTGTGCCTGTCAAAATGAAGCAGCCCATTCAACAGTCTTTATTTCAAAATGGTTCTGTGAGAGGTGATTAACTTTCTTTGCTGTATTGGAAGGTTTTTTTTCATTCCAGTACCATTCTTTTTATCAGGAAATAAGAACATGCCTCAGTCTGTGAGGCTTTCTGGACTGGCATCCTGAATGCCTTGAAGTAAACTCCTTGGGGAAGTCAAGGTGACCTTTCAAGGTACTGCACTTGAGTACAAGGTGTAATCCTTGAGCTGGCCAAATTAAGATTATTTATGTAAAAACACAGCTGTCTTGATAAAGGAAGCCATATAGTTTTGTCAGACTACAATATTTAGCAGCATGCTTGAGATCTCTCATCCTGTTGCTTCAACCCTATCACCCTAGGAAAGAAAAAGAAAACAAATACCAAAGAATGGAGCTCAACATCAGAAAAGTAAATAAATGCCTTTTGCATATTAATGCTGTTAACAGAGCTGCCCAGCTACACACATGTAAACCCTTCCATTCTTGCATTGGAAGCAGGTAAAAATATTCCCCTTGCTGTCTTTGCAAAAGTTAAAAAGCCTTTGAGCCTGGGAAAGAATTTTGTAGTTCTTTTTTTGTTTGTTTTCTCTAACCAGTTTAACCACTTCTCATCTGTGAGAGAACTTGAAAGTCTTTTGAAGACTGATTCTCCCCAAAACTATTCTTAAATAAATAAACCACTACAACACTTGTTAAAATGTTTTCTTTTTCAAGACAGAATATCCTTAGGTGTTATACAGGGTAAAGTTTGCTAAACTCAGACCCAAAATAAGTATTACTGGTTCCTACAGAAAGTCTATATATGCATATGAACTCCACTGACATTCCAAACAGACAAAATATAACTGGTGTTAAATGCTGCCATATAGAAATTGCCAGTATCTAGAGGAGTGTTTTCTTGTACTTATGGTAGCCTTTTTTTCTCTTGCAATACACTATGGAGAAAAATGAAATACCAAAATTACTACTGAATAGATATTTTTTGATTTTAGATATCAAAATGTTTCTGAACATAATCCCTTGGTTATGCTACTTAAGCCACTTGAAACAAGCTTAATTCCTGATGTACCAGTATATAGTCCACAAGTTCATGTTTAAACTATCAACTAAAAGGCTATCTAGAATCAGAAGCAGCAGTAACTTCTAGGCAACCCAGCAGCTACACACCTAGAATACTCTGGTAGCACTTATCTACATGTTGGTAACAAACGATAAATACCTTTATCAATTAGACCTATCAATAATGTTTTCAAATTGCTGTGGACATAGAAATGACATAGAAATTCAGATTATCAGTTTTATATAAAGCATTTGATACTTAAATATGTGTATATGTTTGCTGGTTTCATCGAAATCATTTAAAAGCAAATATTTCTCAAAATCAACCTGGCTAAGGTTCTAAATGGCAACTTCCCTTCAGTGTCCTGAAGCCATACTGAACCTCATGTGATCTGTATTCCAGTTACAGTATTGTGGCAGAAATCTCCCCAAAAGAGGACATTCTAACATGATGATGTATCTATGCATAGTAATGGCAAATCAAATTTAAGAAACCATTGGAGCAACATTAGTCACAAGCATGAAGAATATGAAAATTGTGCAAAAACTACAATAGTCAGTATCTCCAGAAAAAAAAAGAAAGGAAATGTAGAAATCTAAGATTCAGTCTGAGAGAAATGATTACTTTAATAGATATGCAAACAAACCAAAAATTATTCAGGAGAACAATACAGCCTGACATAGTTGCAGCAAAATAGCTAAAATTTGCCAAGATGTTTTTTGAAGAACCCAATCCTCAAATATCCTGTATCTCAAGCTGAATAAATTGACTGACCCAGAACATCATCTGCCTTCAATACTATTTCCTCGGTTAATGAACTTCTGGAATACATATATAATAGGAGTAGTAGTTAATGAATACAATGAATGGAATTGGAGTAAATGAACATAATTGTAGTAGATAAGTCTATGAAAATAAAGCTTCTTGTCTAGAGCAACAAACCTCCAAGATTACTTGTCATCTTGTGAAACAAGGCAAAGCCCAAACAGTGTAGGCAAAAGCACTAAAGAGATATATCTATTACATGCCTACAAATGAGAATACAACAGATATGTTAAACACAGTATTTTCCAATATCATGGAAAATAGAAGTGGACGAGAAAATCATTCCTATTGTCATTTCAGGAGACAGAAAAGGATTCTAGAAATCTGCAGTGGAAGAATAGCACTACTGCACTTATTATCTGTGATTACTAATTTAGTGATGTTAGAGTCAAAAAATGTGGCTACTTGTTTCTGACAGTAAGACAGAAGGGATTTTCAGGTATGTCTCACTTTCTGGTATATGAGCACACAGACCTCATTTGTGCCATTAAGAGGCATGGAAATGAATCTCAACTTTAAAAAAAAAAAAAAAATGCAGTCTGTTTTGTCAAAGCAACTTTTGAAACTTGCAGCCCCCCTCAGAGAAAGCAGCAAGAAAAAGACAAAGGAATTTCAGTGTAGGTACAGATCTACCGGTACTAATTAATGAAGATACTATCAGAATTTTTAAACTCCCAGAGGCTTTGAGATATAAAAAACTAATATGCAATGTTGTTTGCATGTGTTAAGTGCTTAAGCATTCTGCTCAAGGAAAAAGAGATCATTAGTGATTCATGACCACTGAGATTACTGAGAGCTGTGCACAGAACTCTGAGGCACTCTGATCTTAATACTAAACTACACAAATACAGTTCAAGCAAATCACCAACGTGCACAGCTGCATTTCAAGCAAAGCCACTCTTTGAGCATGAAAATATGGCAGATTAACAGGATTCTCAACTCATTTTGAAGAATCAGCAAAGTTAGTTTTGACACCATATTGAAAAAATAACTAGGAAGAACTGCAAAGCAATAACATACTGAAAAAATGGAGCTCTATATAGTCTCTGTTCACGTGATCAGAAAAGAGTGAAGGTATTGCACAGGTCTCACAAGAATGCTGGAATTAAAAAGATGAGATAAAGAAGCCAGAAGCAAGAAGGCTGAACACCTAGAGCACTGCAAACAAAATCATCTGTGATGTAGAAGCCTGCAGTCTGAATGCAAGGAGTCATAAAATGCCCCATGTTATAATTGAGAAGTCTAAGTAGATAAGCAACTCATATATATGCAGAGATCCATCTAGCTACAAAGACAGTGAAAATTTGCTACAATATTTTACAAATCTTTCAGCAAACCAGGGGTGGGCTTCTCAACCAATCTACAAACCCAATTACACTTTCACTTCAGAGCACTGTCCACACTTGTGAAAACTAGACAAAGTATAAAATACTTTGCTGCAGTCCACATTATAGCAAAACCAAGGAAATATTTCAATAAATGCAAACATTATCTGATTTCAGCTGACAGAATCTGAGAGGAGACAGACCATTTTCTATTTGCTATCTTGCCACAGAGCAAGTCACCACTGAACACAAATAAATTGGTTATTCAGGTGCAAGGTAATTTTGTCTGGCTTCTACTCAAGTCTTTTCAATCAAAATGGAATCAGAATTGATCCATTCCTGCAAAGCGATGCAACCATAACTAATTAGAGTTTAAGATGAAACACTGTCTAGTCAAAGTATTTTCAAATGGTTCTGAAAAATGACTGTTGTGTATAAATTCTGCCTTATAAATACACCTTATTCTACTGGCAGTGGTAATAACTCAGAGAAAAGAAGACAGATGAAGGTCAAAGCCTATTTTGGCAGGCAAGATAATGACTGCCCAGACACTGGTTGTGTCAAGCTAGACACAGCCACACATCTCCTGAGCTTAGACCAAACACCTTCCCTTAGGCTTTATAACTCCTGGTGATAAGTACAGAATTTGAGCTAGTTCCCAAAAAGAGCAGCTTCACTTTTTTTTTGCATATTTTGATGTCACTGACTGATTTGGGCCCTCACTGTATCATACAGTGATATCTGATGTAATTGTACCCATCACAATTGTATTGCAGCTATCCAAGTGGAGATGCATAGTGGGACATGATCCTGGAATGTGACACACGTCTTGCACATTGAATAAAGGTAAGCAAGTAAAATAGATGAGGAGGGATGGTCATTCAGATGGACTTGTCAATACTGTACTGCTATGCCACTGAGCTATGACTGGTAATCAGCACCATGTTTGGAGTGTGATATGAGGTGAGGTGTTAGCAAAGAGCGTGATGCCTGATCCAAATAATCATGATTCAGTGAGACTGAGCCCACTGCCAAAACCCTGCAAAATCTCCAGCTATTCCCTGAGTGTCAGAGGGCCATGCAGTTTTGGGATTGCATCTCCTATAAATGATCAGATGGTGTCCAGCTGGCCTTGCCAAGAACATCAGAGTTTTCTGCTCCAGAGGGGAAGGTTAATCTTTCATGTTTCTTGTGCTACCTCTAGTTCTTCCTGGCACTCACTAATCCAAACGTGTTGCAACAACCTGCTTCTCAATAGTGGCACACACAGGATTTCCCTTCAGATGGCAATGGAGCTGAAAGAAGCAGATTTATTTATTCTGTCAGAGAAGTACACAGAAGTAGGTCTGAAATATATTTGGAAACTGGCAATACTCTGTGTGGGAGTATCTCTGTAGAGAAGAGTAGCATCAAGCAGTATTGTTGTTTAAATTAATTTGCCTGCTTTAGTTTCCTGATTATAAATGATCCAGGGAAACAATCATGAGATGCCCTAAGAAAAAAAGGAAAAGGGTTTTTCAGCAGCAAACATGCAAGGAAGTAGGCTTAATGGAAGACTAAATACAGGGAAAATTATGGTTTAAATAATTATCACATTAATGGGGTTGTTAACTGTACGGAATTAAGAAAGGCTAAGGGACTCGTAAGACATGGAAATTTTCCATTTCGAAGACTGTGATACAGAGAATTATTTAGAAATCCTGGCCCTTCACTCCTTCACACACCCTTCAAGGTCAGGTATTCCCTATGAGGCCCTCAAAACACAAACACAAGTTAGAGAACACCGTTTTGGATGGATGAGTTAAAAATATAAAGAGACTGAAAGTTTTTGCAATTTAAAAAGGAGGTGATGAGCCTCTAAAGGTGGAGGAAACATGGGTTAATATCCCATGATACTGATAACACACAGATTCATCTTCCTTTCACCAGAGCTTTGTGGCCCTTTTAACTACAATGCAGATACAATATAGATAAACACATCTCACAAAATGAAAATTATGCAAGAAAGTGAGCTAAAGAGATAAATAATTGGTTTTTCCCTTCAGACTCTTGCTTAACTGTAAGATGCAGCCTTTTTTAAGTCTGTGGTGCATATGAAATGAAAGTGGTAGGAATGACTGATACCAGAGCAACAGTCATCACAAATTAGTAATTCACTCATTACATACAACTTCATACAAGTTTTTAACAAAAATTTTTGCCTCAGCAAAAGCACTCAGCACTCCTAGTAATTTGCAGTAGAGTGAATGGTGCAGTTTTCTATGCACCTTCTCACACTGAATTGCTAAATTTTGAGATGTCCAGTAAGATTAATGAGCTAGTTAGAAAAGTGAGAAAGGCTAAGGGAAATACTGAAAACAAAATGACACAAAAACCTAGTGTTATACACCTCCTATTACCATCGAGTATCAGAACAGAAAGCCTAAAAAAAATCAGACTATAAAAAAGTGTAGATTTTTAAAAACAAGTCACACATTTATATGTTTTTATTCTTATTTTGCTTGCTCTAACAATCTATTCCTCAGTAAAAAGCTATGCATGTGGCATCTTACAAAGACAGGATTATAATCATTAAGGTTGGAAAAGACCTCTAAGATCATCAAGTCCAAAAAGCAATAAAAGGCCTTCTGCTTTATCTCAGAAGAAAGATCAAACACAGCAGCAGATTTAGTAGTTTTTCCATAACTAACAGTGAATATCCTCATTCAAAAGCGTATATTATTCTGGTGTTAGCTTTCAGAGGTGTGATGTAGAATTGGAATCCCTGTGTCTGTTGCCCATGGAAGACAGGAAGATGGAATTTTGGCCTACTGTCTCAATAGTGGCAGCTATTTGACACAATACTGGCAGTGCCCCTACAGAGACTCTGATATAGTACTTGAAAAAGAATAACTGGTATTATCAATCACTCCAGAGTTTTCTAGACTGTGTGGCAAACTATATACCAGAGATTTACAAGAAAATATTATTCTGAACATAATATGCCCTAAAGATATATCATTTAAGGTGAAAGAATTATCATTTCATAGGACATAGAGGAAAATATTTTAGTCACTTTGTTTCAATGAATGATTATGGGTTGTCTCTTTCTTGGCTACAAATAGAACTATCAAATAAATATCTCAAAAATCCTGCTAAAAAATTAAATCCAAGCTTGTCTAGTAGCTATTGGTTTGCTGGAAAAACAGATATAGAAATAAAGCATACATCAAAGCAGTACTTATACCTTTGGATGACTGTCAAAATCAATTATTGTATAAAAACTTACTGATATTTTTATTTCTTCTGCAATCATATATAATTTTTAAAATCACTTAAATTATTCTACAGCCTAAAGAATTTCCACAACTTCACCTTATTTGCAGATCAGAGGAGCAAGTTGACACAGAGAGGCAATGGGTAAGGCAAAATGCTTCACTGTGTTTTGGGCTTCTATATTTTCTTTCTAGTTCAAAGAGAAGCAAGCAGATCCTAGTACACAAGAAGTAAATTCCAAAGGAGGAATTTTCACATCAGCATAATCATGTCTTACAAAAATACACATTTTTTTTCTTTCTAGAATGTAACAAAGAAAGAATTCACAAACCAAATATGCAAACAGTTGTTGAAAAGATCTCAAGACCTTCTCTAACTAGCTGAGACATTGAGATGTGGTCTGATCAACCATATTTCCCTTAGTCACCTGTAAATGATAATCCCCTTCAGTCCCTTGTTAGCCTATAAAACTGTTCAATCAACTTCCCTGAGAAACACCACACCAAGAGGACTCTGCTGAAAAGTCAATAGCGCTGAGTGACCTTAAAATAGCAGCACATCAGCTGCTGGCCAGATTATTCCACTGGTAACAGCTCAGCACCTGTTAGGGTTTGTTACGATCCCCTGGCCACGTGCATGTTTCTATTAACCCTGCCTTTTTTCCTGCTGCCTCACAGGGATGATATCACACAATACTCAGCAATTTTTCCTCCAGCAGGGAGGGCATTTGATGGTCAATACACCGTGATATAAAGCAAAGGAAGATGTACTGACAATACCAGATTAATTGCTTGGCTGACCTTCAGGATTTTTTTCAGATGATGCGTATTTCCAATCAAAAGTATAAAAAATGTCAATATCACAAACTATAGAAGTGACAACCACATGGAATATAAATGGAATCTGTATTTTAATATTGTGTAACCTAAAAAGTATTGCTCTAGTGTATCAGGTATCTAATTATGAAGACTGATAATGAATGTAAATGCTTAAAGTTTCTCATGTAAGATCAGGCACTCTTACCACATTTTTTTTTTAATTTAAACTACTATTTAAAGTAATCTTTGCTATAATCCTATCAGCCAGTAACCACAGCCATACAGTTCAGCATTTAAATACAATTGTTCAGTGCAAGGGAATTTAATTGATTTGGTCAACTCCCCAGGCAACCTCAAGAGATACATCAGATGCCTTCCAGGTTAAAAGGGACAAGACAGAATCTGTACGTTACATAAGGTTTGCTCAGTGACACAGCAATTGCAAGAGGATTAAAAGTGAATCTCTACTCTTTCAATGAGCCCTTTCAAGGCCAGTGTAAATGTGATATAAATCATCCACATAACCTAGAGTCAGGCAGAGCTAAGGTCCAGAAACAATCTGTGTTCCAGAATCCAGGCATTTGGAAGAAAGTAGAAGTATCTCTGTGCTGTGCTCCACTGTACAGTAGAGATACACTCCTAAATCTGACAAGCCCTCAGAATTAAATTGTTTTACTGCTATTCTTAATATTCAGTGCGGATGAAATTCAACTGCTAACAAAAGTCAAAGTCACATGAATCTTTAGAATAATTTATTTGAAGCCTATGTCCCCAAGATTATTTGCCCTTAATTTGTGAAGCAAAAAGCTCTTTATTAGCAAAAGAATCTCTGAATCCCACACTACAAATTCAGAAAAAAGTTTTGCAGCTATTCCTAAAATTGAATAGATTAAACCTCAGTTAGATAAACCTGAAGATGACAGTGATAAGTAAATTGCTAATGTGAAGACAGTGAATTTAGAAAGCCCTTCTGTTAAATAAGAGTACATGTAAGTACATCCATTTATCATAATTAGTAATTTCTACTAGGGGAAAGGATGTTCTCTGAAGTTTAGAGAAGCTTTTTAAACTTTTTTGGGCAGAAGTATTTGAAATACAGATATATCAAAAATTATAGATGTTAATGCTAACAGGGGCAAGAAAACTTTGCCTTTAAACTGAAAGCATAATTGTTAAGTGAACTTATCCTTAAGTTACGGTAAACTGTTTTATACTATGGATTTCTGCTTCATCTTCAGATGAAATATAAATCTTATTCCAAAAAAAGAGAGGATCATGGCAAGACGGGGAAAAGCCTATGCCTAAAAAGATGGATGGCAACTTCTTCCTTATGAAGAGACTGCAAAAAAAACCCGATAAAAGCTATGAACTAAATTATTGAATGCTACTTGCAGCTGGGTTACTTGAAAAGCAGAGGAAGTCCAAGGTGACTTCTTAGTTGAAAACAACATCATAGGTGTACATAATAAAGCCCATTTCATCTCTGAGTACCAACCCACACGGTGCTCATGTGACACTGACTTTTATCATACTTATGGAAACCAATATAATATAAGGAAGAGTGAGATATGGCTGCTGTAGTTAATACATATCAGATCCTCCTTCCATCACACTGTCATAGGGTTAAAGAGATGCTACTGTGCACTCCAGCTAATGTAAACATTTAAATAACAAGGCACTTTCTTTTTCACTCTGGATGTACAAAGCCCAATGTTCTCTATATAGGAATATGTATCACAGATGTGATCTCTTTTGTTAGAGATACTAAAAATGAAACTCTGGGTTAAAACTAGGTCTGTATTAACAAATTAACAAGCTAAGTTCAGACATGGTATTATTCACAACAAGGACTATTAATTACAAAAAGCTGAGGTTACTAAATCAAATCAAAACATTTATTTGTAAAACCATTTAAAGAAAATAACAAACTGAAAAACCAAGGCCAAACTTATACACTTGCAGAGAGATGACTCATTAAAATACTGGTTTGCTGCTTAAATGTTACTCTGATGAGTGTTTAGAAGAAACCCCGCATCTAAAACCCCCTGCGCTTGTTAATTCTTTCCACATAAAAAGTTATTTTATAATGTATAACTTCAAGTATTTTTAGGAAAGAGATTATGTTCAGCTTGGTTTTATATTAGCATAGGTATAGATGTTAAAAGCAATTAGCAAGAAAGCACTGAGACTTCCTGGGTAACACAAAGGTTTATTGTTTCAGAGATTAAGATTCTGTTCTTTTCTCTTTCCTTGACTTCTTTTGAAATGCTTAAACTCAGTTATTAACCTTTCAAACTTTCCACAAAGCTTCATTTCTTGAAAATTAATTACATGCTCATTATATGTAAAGAAAATACGTAACAATTAAACAGAGTTTTTCTCCTCAGGACTCCTCCACCTTTAAGTTCAGATTCTGATTCTGTTAATTTAAGGTGGGGTCTTTTTTGGAAATAACTTCAGTGGCAGACAACTGGTGGATTTTTTCACGTGACTGACTTCAGCCTCCAGAATACATGAGAGTCCTTTTGAAACCAAAAGTGTGACATTTACCTGGGTGGTTAGAAACCCATGTTTTAGAGATGTAAGATCAAGTACTTGATCTAGTCCTTGTCCTAGAATTTGAGTTATCATTACAGAGACATTACTGTGCTCTACACCTTTTTACTCCATGCTAATTAGAGTTCAAATCCTATTATAAAGTGAATAAGATAAATCCTACTGTAAAGATGAGTTTAATCTTGCCTTAAGATATCAATTTGATTGTTCAATATTCAGAAATTTTGGGGGTTTTCAGAAAAGCTCAAGAAAAAGATGATTTTCAAGGACAAGCACAGCAGGATTTTAAAGAATTTAAAAGCATGTGAGAACAGTTCAAGATCCAAATTTTTAGCAGTTAAAGAATGAGAGGGAGGAAAAAATGGACCTGGTACATGTTCATGTTGTTTTTCTTTACCTTTTTTCCCCTATTAATACAGCCCTTGAATCATTTAATACTATTTTCCAGGTGTGGTATTATTTAACTCAAGACCTATAGGTGCTGGAAAAGTTTGGACCTGTTGCTCAAAACCAAAAATGTTTTGCAAGAATACTGATTTTGTCATTGCAGGAAATCTTGCAATTCAAAGGTAAATAAGCCCTAAGTATAATAACAGAATAAGTATTTTCAGATTTAAAATTGCTTTGAAAATCAGATTTAATTGAAAGCAAAAAAAGAGTCTGACTCAGAAAAATATGCATATTGTTTTTATTAACTGATCTGTCCTGTGAAAAAATAACACACTGTATCCCAAGCTACAACTTTAGGATTTGATGTCTCTTTTTTTCAAAGCAAGTATGCTATATACAAAAGGAGACAGATGTTTCCCTGTTTTTGTATAATTAGGTTTACTAATTTAGATCTCAGTTTATTATTCAGATGTTTGATGTTGTAACTGAGCTATATTTAACTATTGATCATTAAAAGAAAGGAAACAATGTAGTGTATTTTAACAACTACATGGTGATCAACTTGGTTTAACAAATCGTTTTTAACAAATAGGTTTGAAGACACAAATGTGTTTATGACTTTGTATATGACTACACTGAAACTGCTAAAAGTAATTTAGAAATACATTCTGTTATGCACAGTATAAACCATGGATTAAAAAATTGAAAGGAAAATGAGGTAATAAAAGGTAGAAAAAGAAAAACCTCATAAAACTTCTACAATGAAACATAAGGGAGTTCTGTTTCATGCTATCTCCAAAATTTTACTGATTATATTTTTTATTCTATTTTTAGTGGGAATCTGTCAAACAATCAAATTAATCTATTTTCTAATAATGCAGCATACAACTAAATCTCCAAGACTTCAGCTGATGAAACACAGAGGAACCATAGCTCATGATTAATCTTGGTGGTCATGGGAAATATTTTCAGAGGAGGGAAGAACTATTACTCCTCAATACTCTTTTTCCACATTCAGTAATTAATCTTCCAAACATATCCCACTCTCATCTTCCAACCCTCTTCCTGAGGTTCTTGTCTGCAAGAGGATTTGGGAACGTATTCTGCATCCCTGCTCAAATTCCCCAATGGGCGCAGCCTCAGATTCTCCAGAATAAATAAGCCAACCTCTTGGAACTGCTTCTAAAAAGGTTTTCAGAAGTTCATTACGTAAGTTATAATCTATCTCACATTACTCTAACCTCGTGATGCAAATGTCAGCATGCTAATGGATAGGTCGTGTCCAACCTTCTCCTTCATCATATGGCAAGAAGGGACTTACACAATCATTCGCTTCAAACATTTCTGCTACAGCTGAAGCAACCAGAAGACTAACGTGTCTATTTATAGTATTTCTAATTATGTGTGTATTAAATAGCAGTGGCACTTAATATGTGTTTTAGAATAACTTCCTTTTCCACTGACAGTTTTTTTTCCAGGCTGTCTCCAATTATCTCAAGAGGCTGGGCTCAACATACTAACATACCACTCACACATATGCTTAGGACAGTCTCAGAATAGTAATGTCACTCTGCCTAGAGACTGGTGACTTTAGAAGAGATGTTCAGATACCGCCTCAGGTAACCTAGAGAAGTCACGAACACATGCAATGTAAATTCAGCAGGATTGTCTTTCTGCTCCTCTTTTTTTCCTACTTATGCCGCTGTGGGAAACCTACAGTGCTTTGCTCACTATTACTCCTTCTGTAAGCATTCCTTCAATCTCTCAAAATAAGACTTTGATATTCACTTCTATGGTTCCATTCAGACTGTCACAAAATTCTGTGGAATTCTGTAAATTGGTTCTTGATTTTGAAACATCATTTTACAGACTAATATGAAAGATTTTTTGACATAAGCATTAAAATCCAGACTGAGTTTTGGTATGAGAGCAAGGAAATGTGGGAACAAAAGCTGCTTCAAAATGGTAGTAGGAGGACACTAAAAAGCAAAAATCTCCTTTGCAGAGGCAGTATTTAAAAGGCCCAATGTACCACTTTTTATTTAAATTTATTATCAGAAATTATATAGCCAGAATGAACTAGCAATTTCACAAAGTGTGTCAAATATTGTCATATTAAGTAACTATTATATTCATGGATTTAAATGGAGTTATAAAATAGCACTGATTGACAATTAAAGATTTAATCCTCTGAATCCAATATTCCTTTTTACATATTTTGAAAACCTTTCAGCATCAACAGCGGTACTGTTGTTGCTGTTTGACCTCTTTCAGAAAGAAATTATAGGAAGCTAATTTAGCTCTGAAAAACTGAGGACATAAAGAGAAGAAAGCAGAGAAAGAAGGTGTAACCTTCCACTTCATAGTCAGCAGTAGCAAAAATAATTTAGTTCATATTTAACTACTTGATAACTCTACCTTTAAACATTATGGTCATCTTCTTTGAACAGAGGATTCCTTTCATAGCAATGAAGTGGAAAAATGTGCATTTACATTTTGAATCCTAAAGAAGACTCTCAGTGTTTTCCTAAGGAAATGCTTGTTGATGGCATCATTCTTCATGTTGTTTCATTATTTCAGATAGACTTGCTCCCACTGTGCAAAAGACTCCTCAGCATCTGGTAAAGTTATTTTCCTATTTTTGTGGAAACAGGCCAAGATGTGCAGTAACAGCTAGTAGCTCTGTAATAATGAAGTAACTCTTTCCTGGAAAGTTAGAAGTTTAAAATTATTTTTAAATAAATATCTAAAAAGCAGTATTACAATGTAGAAAACATAATTCATTTCATTACTCCCTTAAAAGAAAATACTAGAAATGTGTGTATGGAAGGAAATGTTATTATGCAGCATATTATTATTTAGTAGATGGAAAGTCACTGTACATTCTTACCTCTGTTCTGCTGTTCCCTATGGTCACATCTACACTGTGCCACAAGTAAAGGTCTGGGTCCATGATCATTTACAGACCTGCCTTGCACAATTTTTCAGCATGAACAACTGAGAAAATTTGGTGTTATATCAGGGATTGCATTCTAAGCAGGGAAATCAGGTTTATGCCATCCCTTCATGAGGACCTTGGCTCACAATTTCAGGTGTGGATGGGGCAGGCATGCTGAGCCATGCCATGCCCTGTTGCCTCTCTGGATTTCACAGAGATCCCAGCCACATTGTTGTAGGGTCCCTCCCACGAGGCCCCCATTGTGGGGGGTAAGCAGAACCCCTGGGCAGCCTGAAGCAAGGCTGCTTGTGGGGTTGCACCCATCCCTGCAGCTGAGCACGGTCATTGCAGCACAAACTTGCTGATCATTGTAACAGCACTGTGGATGTGGTTTATATCAGCAAGAGCTGTAGACAAGATGCCAAGTAGATGTGACAAGAAATGAGCAGGGAAGGTGGGAATGTGGGAAAATCTTTTTACTTTTCCATCATTATTGTCCATCAAAATCTAATGGGAGAGAGAGGAACGAAAACCAGATCTCCCATATCTCTGCCCCATGAGACCTCCTCCGTTTCTCTCTCTTGTTTTTTTATCTCATTGAGGGAGGATTTGTTGATTTAGAAATATCTTCAGGACTACTGCAGATAAGCTGAAGCTAACAGACTACACTCAAGTATTTTGCTTGAACTCTAGACCTTACTCTGGCACATCTTCCTTTTATTGTATTACTGTCTCCTCTCTTACCATAAAAAGAATGAAAATGTACGCTAACAATTTTAATTGGTTTACGGGGCTCATGATGACTTTGACAACTGATGTATGTTTGATAACTACATGGCACTCATTTATTAATGTTTTGGTCAACATTTCTCCACATTTCATTCCAGGAAATCCTTCTATTCAATTCAGTCTCCAGAGGTGAGCTGGGTGTGGGTACAGCTTGCTGATATTACCAAGATTTTGCTTATGCTGAAAACTGATGATCTAGGAGAAAACTTTTCTAAGAATTCTAAAAATGTCACTTATCTTGTGCTTTTTACCTGCTTGATATTCTTGCATCTCTCTCTGCTTTGGTCTTTTTCCCTTTTCTTCTCTCTACATATACACAAAAACGCACAAACACCTCTACCTCCACTTGGAACATTATCTCATCTCATCTCATCTCATCTCATCTCATCTCAATCTCATCTTTCCTTCATTCTGCCTTCAATAATCCAGTATTGTACTCCTGGAATCTCACCTGACTTCACTCTACCCATGTCCTAAGATTAGTGCCTACCTGGCACTACCTCCCATAAAGGCTGGTGTCTCTCTCTGGATGAGTACATGGAAGGGTGAAGAGCTGTCAGAACACAAAAAGAGAACCCTTGCACACCACATAAATTTTAGGCAGAGCTGAAGCAGTCTAGACAGCAGTGCCAGCCCAGCATTCAGGTGGAAGAACATAGAGGGATCATTTCAGGGGATCATGGTGAGTTTTTTTTCTTATAAAAACTATGGCAAGGAACACTAGAAATTAAGGAAAAAGCTATCTATACACATATCCCAGTGTATATAATGCTCAAATACACACTCTCTCTAGACAAGAATTTTTTTCAGCGGTAAGAAGACTAGGGCAAAGTGAGATCTTGCAAAAATTTTCACCTTGAATTTAACATGGACAGTGTTTTACAAATCTCAAGTAACAGGAAAAGTTGTTTTGTTCTGTTTGGGGTTTTTTTTTCACCTATTTGCACTCACAGTTCTAGCCAGGAACAGAGAACATGATCAGAAAGGATAAAACAAAATAGGAAGGTTTAGTTTTCCCATAGGTTATGGTGTATTTTTTCACCACAAAGGATTCCCATTTCTCTCCCACTACAGGAAATCACTGATTTACAAACATTCACCATGGGACTGGTGGGAACATGGAACACAGGGAACTATACTTCCACTTAAAAAGCAGACCCTTGTTTTGGACTGTACTGAGTAAGCAGTGTTCTGCTGACACAGCAAAACAAACAAACTACCTAACCTCCTGCTACATTCTGCACTGACTAAAAATCTCTTCCAAGGCTCATGTCTGTGTAACTCTTAGAGGTGTTTTAAAAATATTGGGGGGTGGAATGGTTGTTGTTTTGGGAGAAGTTTTTAAATAAAAATTTTTGTAATTCATAAATGTTAAAAAGTCCTTTGTGTTGCTGGATAGTTGCCAGATAGGAAATCTTTAACCCTGCTGAAAATTTCATGTAGTGATGTCTTGAGAGTAATTAAGAACAAAAAGAATCATGCTCAATGGAGGGCAAAGAGAATTTTCTGTGAAGGCTGATATTTACAAGTTTCATTTTCATTGGCACACTTTGAATAAAGGAACGGCAATCTAAGAGTTTAATAAAAATAAATCATGAATCATACATGTTGTCCTTGCATATTACGTACCTGTTGCATCTTCTTTCTGAGACACTTTGATGAGAGGTTATATTGTGCCCTTTAAAGAGGACACCAAAGGCAGCACTGCTGAGTTTAGAGCTAAAACCCTACAAAGGATTACCAGGTAAGCAGCAACATCTCATATCTGGTTTTGAACATCTGGATTCACATAAGAAAATGTATAGAGAAGTCTAAACATTGGTTTGATTAGATATCTGGTTATGATTTCATACAGCTTCAACCTGCTGGGAATTTCCCCTCTAAAAGCATCACATTCCTGTAGTATTGGACCAAACGAAGCCATCTTAAAATCACTTAGAGTGAAAGTACTGTCCAGCAGTACATTTGTGATACACTGATAAAGCAGTTTAAACTACAGCACATGTATTCTATCTAATAAATTTGAACTGATGCAGTAAAATCCATACAATCCAGTGTAAAGAATTTCTGCAGGAAGATACAGTGACTTAACATGTGCGCAGATCTAAGGATTTTCCTAAGTCCTTGCAGTAATCCAATATAAATGGAAGGAACGGAGATGTAGCAGAATGGACTGAAGAAAAAAGAATGCAAAACAGCAAGTAAAAATGTCTTTGTGAGGTAGAAGCAACAGACAACTTAGGTTCCTAGCATACACCTAGGATTTAGATGTTGATTATGCATTTAAATCTGATTCCCAGACACCCTCCACTCTTCATTCCTTCTCTTAGAGTCCTCTGCATTCTTCTAGGGATGATGAGAATTTTCCAAGTCACAATGAACTGGATAATTTGATGCCTAGATCAATTTCAGCATTCATAAGACATATATTTCTGCTAAAATATGTGACGTGACCAGTCTGATTGATATTCTCAAACCATTCATGAAACTCTCCTGGAACACTGGGATCTCTACAAATGTGGTAGCAAAGTTGCATTCTGCTCAGAGAGAGGACCTGCAGAGGAGCTTCTGCCTGTACACTCCCTATTATACCCCAAAGGTCAGTAGAGTTACATACTGCCTTCTATTCAGGACCATGCCAACTACCACCTGAGACCACTGCTATATTTTGCTAAATAATTCTTCTATGTGAAACACAAGAGTGATACTCAGAACTGACCCTAGAGACCATGAGTTTTTGCTCTTAGAGAAACACAAGTAGCAAACTACAAAAGATTGCTGATTCGTCACAGATTTTCTTCCTGACTCAATGTTTCTTGAAATTTTTCCTGCACACTTAAAATAAATGCAATGAAAAATATTCTCCTTTACTTTTCTTTAGTCTCTGAATTTAATTTTATTATGGGTGGTGAAAGTAATTCATATAAAAGCCTTTAAGCAGAGCAAATCACTAACCAAAGTTCCTATATTGTTCTTCCTATACAAATGCTCTGAGCAGTAACCTATACTACAAAAGACAGGCATCACCAGCTGTGCTTCTGACCATATCTTAAAAAATAGCCAAGTCCTGCCCAGGTGTTTTTTAAAGCAAGAGTTTAGAGTTGTGCTCTGACAATTGTATCTCCATGGAATAAGGAGATTCTTCTAAAAGCCCAGAGCAGATTATGTCTGGGCTCCAGAAAGGGGAAACACTCAGAAAACTGTCTGCTCTCAGCAGTTCCTTTCTAGCCTTCCTACCACTTTGCGAGTTTCAGGCAGCAGCCTGTTGATTTTAGCCAGTCACATTTTTAAAGTATTGCAGGTTTTGAATTTTGTTTTGGTGCACTCCATTGCCAGAAACACAGCAGAGGGAGACATGGCACCAATTCAGTGTTCTGAATTCACCAAGAAAAATGAACTGAAAAACAACAAAGTAACAGATGGATCTAACTTCAGCCAGTGCAGATTCTGTAGTCACCAGAGAAGCTGCTTGAAGCATAGCAGGGCCCACCTCCAGGTGGTGAAGAACCTTCATCTTCTCTAGGTTCACTAGAAATTTCCTTTAATTACTGTATTGAACTACCTTCTTCAAGCCAAAGAAGTTCTATCGAGGCAAACAAAAGTAACTGCACAGTATAGCAAATTTTGCTATCTGAATTTTGATTAAGAACAGTATGTTTCACCCTAGTTTAAAAGTCTTTCCAGTACTAATTGTAGGAGGAAAAATGTTTTTTTCCAATCTTGTAAAACTTGAATTTTCTTGAAAAAAGAAAATTAAAAATCTGACAACGTATAAATGATTTATGTTGTCTTTAAGAAAATATCTTGAGTAGAGTTTCTAAAATGTCTCAACTTAGCAGCAGCAGTATAGATTTGCTTCTGTTACTGATTTATTCACAGGAAATTGCTTTAAAGCATAGCAACACCCCACAGATAGGATAATTAAGTACTGTATTTTGGGCTCTCACAGTAGGTTTTCCACTAATAAACAAGAAGAAGAATATTTTTTAAAAAATTTAGAAACCTTCTACATCTCTTGACATCCGGAATACTAAACTGTCTTGCTACCTTTGCATAATCTATAACTCCCCAGTATCTGCAGGAAATCCACAAGAAAAACCTCACTTACGCACATATTCACCACAGCAAAATCACGTGGTCAGCAAGGTGAAAATAACAACTGAAGCCTGATGCAGCTGGAATACATTTGTAATATAAAAAGACAAAACAACCTACTCCTCAGCATTATTTTGTCTAGAAGAAGTTATATTTTATTGCATTTTATTATAAATATATAATCACAAACACACCATTAAAATCAACAATTACAGAAATCCCCTAAGTTTTACAACTATTTTAATGTGAATTTTAAAAATCATTGCAATGTAAAATGGGTATGTTCTGGGAGGACTCAAATGTAATTTAGTCATTCTGTGAGGCAATAATCCTTTATGTCAATAGAAATCTTCTGGGCTTGTTCAAACTTGTCTGCTCTCGAACTGCCTGAAATTGATGTTTGACCTTCTGGGTTTAAAATCTACACATGTATCAATTTATATCCATAACTGCACATTTTATGAAAACATGGCTAGATAGCTATTAATAAAATAAATTATGCCCTATTTTAATTTAATGCAGACCTTGTTAGGTGATATCTTTAGACAAATATTCTTAGTCATACAAGGAAGTTTTACACTATGTTCAGTTTGATGAGTGCCACCTCTGTCTTTACAACATAAAATACCTCTGTCACAGCTTCATAGCCAACATATGTACAGAAAGCATGTGGTTAACTTCAGAAACATAAATTTCAGGCACGTCAGTTCTTAATTTTGAACAAAAGACTAGGGAGGGGTGAACCACTGCTGTCCAAACAAAAACCAAATAGGAATGTTTTCTAGGGTTTGAAAAGGTTACATTGAATTTGCTTGTTTGTTTTCTCTCGGTTTTATGCACTGTGGCACTTCCTAGATTCAGGCAGAAGATCGAATACAGTGCTAAGAGAAGAGCTCTTCCTCTGCTACTGTATTTCTGCTCTGATGAGAAACAGGAAATACCAGCAGTCTCATGAGAGTTCCTGTTCTCTGCAGATCCCCAGCTCAAACAAGGATCATTACACAAACCCATCTGAGCCTAAAAACTTTTTGAAATTGTGGGACACAAAACTCCTAGCACAATTCAGTAGTGTCATCATTTGAAGACCCTCATAAATACATAGTGAAAAAATCCTATTTATCTGACATGGCTACAACAAGCCTTAACTATTAATAAACATTGAATGGAAATATTTTCAAGTCTATATACAGATATTTACAATATGCTTTAATGAATAAATAAACATTTTTAAAACAGGGGTTCATGTCTTTACTTTGCAATATCTTCAAGAGACTAGATTTCTCACAGGTGTCTTTTCATACCTATTCTCATAAGCAGAATCCTTCAAACTTCACCATTAAGTATATGAAACCTTGGCCTCTGTGAACTGTAGTTTTCAAATCCTTGATTAAAAGTTTCAAAACTCAAAAGGTATTCAACTTCAATTAGCAATGAGAGAATTCATGAGCAGAGTGGCTACACTGGTGCCAAAAGTAATGCTGGCAACAGCCAACAGCAGTTGCTTAGAGTATAAAAAACACAAACAGTGATCCCTTCTCTAGAAAGGATTTTGGCAATCTAGTAAGGGACCTTCTGAGACAGAAGGCGTATTTGGGTCATTATGTTTACTGGCAATATGAATCTTGAATTTCATTTTGAAAACAATCATATTTTTGGCCTCAGTATCTTGAGGCGCTGAATCCAACAACTTAACTATGCATTGTGTGAAAGAGTGCTTCCTTTGTTTTGCTTTCAGAGTTCCTGTGTTACAAAGTGAATGATGATTTCTTACGCGCCTTCTCCGTGATTTTATTATGCTTTTTCCTCTCAACTCACCTCTGGTCTTTTTCCACACCAAAGGGATTTCTCCTAATCTATTAACTCCCTGTGTTCCATACACGTTACTATGCTTCATACTCCTCCCTTTTGTACTTTATATTCTAATATCTACTTTCTGAAATGAGGTAACCATGACTGCAAGTAATGTTCAAGATGTGAGCATATCCTGGATTTATTAAGTGGTGTAATGATTCTGTTTATTTTATTCTCCACTGCTTTCCTCATTCTTTTCTTGGCTTTGACTAGCGATAGGCGAGCTGATGTTTTCAGAGGCCTGCCCAAGGAGTCCAAGATGTCCTTCCTGCAAAGTAGGCTCACTTAGAATTGATTGCTTGGCAAACATAATTGAGGTTTCCCCCCTCCCTTGTACATTACTGATATTAAGACTCACAAGTAATCTTTTTACCCACTGTTAAGGATCGCAAAGTCCTCTGGCAACTTGCCCTAGTTCTGGCCATCCTGAATGATTTTTGATTATTGGAAAATTTCTTCATATCCTTGTTCCTCCACTTTTTAAATTCTCCTTATGAATAGTTGGACAGTTGTCCAGAACACACTCTTGTGAGACTCCAATGGAAATCTCCCAACACCATGAAAACTTACTCACATTTTGACCATTATCCTTGAAAGGATCTATTTTTATTTTCTTCTGCAGAAGTTTTGCCTTTTCACAAACCATTGTGAAGGACTTTGTGAACACTTTTTTTTTAAAATACTAGTATGCTTGACTCACTAGACCACCATCATCCACATGCTGTTGATTCTTTCTAAGAAGCTCAATACATGAGCAGAAGTGGCTTCCCTCAACAAAAGGGTTTTAGTGTTGGGTATTAGTTCTATTCATTACTATAATTTATAAAGATTTTGCTGGGAATGCTGGTAATGAAGACAGAGTCTGTAAGTTGCCAGAGCACTCTAGGACTTCTAAAGTGTGCTATCACATTTTCCTCCTTAACCTCCTCAGACAGAGTAACTGCTACAAGTGGCATGTTACACACAGTTCTTAGCTCACTATTTTAGTATCTGAGCTCTTTTCAAACTCCAGAGTGGCTCTGGTAAGCTGATTGTTCTTGCCCATAACTAAAAAAGCCCCAAACGTGATTTCTTTTAAATACAGTGAGAGACTGCAGAAAAAAACTCAAGCCCCAACAAAACAACCCTACAGGTTTCCTACCTATGTAATCCTATAGATATCTTTACTATTCTCCTACAGAGCTGCATCTTCCTGTGGCTTCTTGATGGCACCCACACTAGGAACCGGATTTGGTATAGCTTAGTAAAACCATTTTTTTTGACTGTAAAACATGAAGATGAAAACTCTCACAAAAGCAGCTAGGTCTTAAGAGAATTATGTCTCTCTAAGAAAAAGTCTAAGCTAGGCTTAGTCACTGATGAAAGGAGGTAACACAAGCTATGGAGAGCTGCAGTGAAGCAGTAAGTACAGGCAAAACTTCTGTCCTGTCCTCATCTCACTGAAAGAACCACTCAAGATAGACAGCACTACCAGATCAATGCATTTTTAAAGGAAGCTCTTTAAAAATCTGAAGAGCTTTGTAATTGTGGCTGATATTCAAATAATTTGATTCAAAGGTTTTCAGTCATAAAGAGATTTTGGAGGAAGAACACAGAACATAGGAACCTACTTACCAAATCAGAAAAGGGGCTAAGAGTAGGAGCTGTGATTACTATTCCATTTTCAGTAGCACTCAGCTGATCTGCTGCAGATTCAGAATAAAAGATTAGAGAAAAGTGCAAAAATTGAATCTCTTCTTAACTTTCTAAACCTCATTTATAAAACTTTTTTGTATTCTTAGCTTATACTATCTTGAATCCTCATTAATTCTAGACTATTCTGCCTTGTGCAAATCCATTCTACATAGTAAATTTCAGTTCTGTTATTATTTTTAAATTTATGTTAAATATACTACCTTAAAATGTCATTAATATACCCTGGGGGTTTATATTCTGAGAGAAGATGTACAAATATGTGACTATCCTATGTATCATTTTTATCTAAAAGGTCTTAAATCTAATGAGTTTATATGCTAAATTTCAATCAATCATTATACATTTCACATAATTTTAATGTTACTGCTTCTAGTGTTTAGCTTGGTTTTCTAGAACAAGATATATTAATACAAGATGTTCTACAATTTGTATTGCTCAGAAATACTAATGAGTATGAGTTAGCATACATTACAAAAAAACCTCTGAACACTTCTTCTCCAGAGTTTTAAGGGCCCACTGTTTCAGATATTTTGACCAGATTTAGAAAAACAGAGAATCTGGATGATTGCTTCCAAATTAGACTTTGGAAATATTCCACTCTCTCTAAGTTTCTATGCAGCACCTTTCCCTATTCTGTACTCTCCTACTGATCCATTTCCTTCATTTTTCTGCTGTTCATGTTCACATTTGACATTGTTTCCGCTCCACAAGCATGCAGAATTTTACAATGTACATTTTTTCTGCCATTTTGTACAAGTCCTGCACAAAAATACAACTCTAAAGACCTTTTAATAACACTTTTAGAGATTTTCATTTTAACAGCATCATTTTTCATCTGAATAATGTCCCTGGTGCAAGACAGCATTAGCGTACATCCCAGGCTGTAACAAATCCTATCAGGTAGTCCTGATAAGGTCCTTTTAGCTGCAGACTGTTCAGACTGTATTAGACACAGTCACATAAGGTCTGCATACTGTCAATATTCTCCTGATCCCTGCAGGCTGTGGAACTGCAGTCCAGCTTCCCCTGCCTGCTCTAGAATATCTACTGTACTTAGTTTTTCTCTATGTCCCCCAGGCCAGATTTCCAGGCAAGGGCTGACCGTGTACATATCCTCCCTTCAGTCTCTGGGGACTCTGCAGTTGGGATTCATCCTTCAAGAGCATGTGAGGTTGAGCTATTATGTGCATGTTCTTCCTTGTTGTAGATGGTTTTTAGATTAATTTTGGGCATTTTTTCAGATGAGATCATAGGACTCTTGGGAGACAAGAAACCCAGTCCAAACCCATCCTTCATGCTGCCAAAGTTTCTCCTCCGTATCATGGGATCTGCCTTCCATGCAGCATACTTTCCTCTTCCCTGGCAGGGTCCACAAAGAGTCCCTGTTATAATAAAAATATTATCTCTGTTTTTCTGCCTTTCCTATGCTTCCTGCCTGAGAGCTTCCCTGGATAAGTCAGCACAGGGTGTGACAGGCTTCTGCAATTGTGGCCCTGAGCACGGCGCCCTCCGCAGCCCATCCACCTACTTACCCAGCTGCTCGCAGGTGGCCTCTTGGCTGGGCCAGTTCACACAGGGAGTAGCTGACATCCTGCTGTACCTCCTCTGACTTGAGTACTGCATGTGGAGGTGTGCAGTCTCTAATGACCAAACATGCTGTGCTGAGGGGAGATGTCAAAACACGGCCTAGATAAAAGTTTTTAGCTGCTCCTCCACTCATGCACTGGAGCTTGCCAGCAGTTCAGTTTTTAAGACTCTGCATTAGACCATCATTTCTTTGTCTTCCTTTCTGGGGGATTTCCACATTCAAACCACTGTCCCTAGCAGAGCTTTTGGAGAAGACTGAATTCATGAAGGATGTGGCTACCTCATTGTTGTAAGTCAGGACAATTCAAGCTTCTTCATCACTTTAGGCAAAACTGAACACAGAGGGGGCAGAGTAGCTGCCCTCAGCTCCATGCCCCATCCTGTCACCACTCTGTGAGTCCACTGGCAGCACAACCTCTCCTTTAGCTGCAAGAGGTGGAGATGAGGACCATGCAGAACAGGGCTGAGCACACACATTATAGGGCTACCAGGACCCATTACTGTGGATTTTCCTTGGGCTGCTTGGTGAGAACCTTGTCCATGAGAGCTGTTCTGCTGCTGCCGTTGCTATGCTGAAGTAACTTGGTTACAGAGTTGAACTGCAACAACTGCAGCTCAAGATGAGACCCCCTCTGTCCTTTCTTTAAGGACAAGATTAGTCCACTCTTAGTCTCTGCAGACACCAACTCTGGTTTGACCATGCTTATATCCAGCCACAGTTTCAATGTCCTCCCATCTGCATCTGAGGGACCGAAGCTCGATGATCCTGCACTGTCTCCGTCTGACAAAGGAGCCTGACAGCATCCAGCTGAGTCCACACACACACAAAAACTTTTTTGATTCACAAGAAGTAGTTCCCTCCAAATTGCAAGAGCATTTCTTACAATAGATAAAATGTAAAATCCAGAGCTAAAAGCAACAACACTGTGAGGATAATGTTATTATTTTCTTCAATAAATAGATGGTACTATCCTGTGTATTACTAATACCTCAATGAACTGCGCAGTAGGCAAACTACTTGTTTAAGGAGAAAAGAGTAGGTTTTTGAATTTGAATACATAATCTGTAAACATGAACTTTAGTCTCTGGAACCCTTTCCCAAAGCTGAAGAGAGATAATTAACAGTGGCTTCAAGTTTTAGTTTCTTGTAATTTTTTTTGTTGAGGATCTTTTTTAAATTGATAATAAACCCATAAATGTTGGATGGCAAAGAAAAAATATCAGTCTCAGTCTACATACCCTCTCAAGGCTCCACATTTTTGCGTCTTAAGATACCCATTTATCATCATCTTCTGTGTTACATTGTGATTAAGGGACAATAATGACAGAAAATAAAAAAATGCAGGCACTATTATCTGTAATTTATTTAGTGGATAAAAATCATAAAAAAAAAGACATGAACTTCTGTTTCCTTATCTTTTGTATATCAACTCACTTTCTGTCAGAAGGCTAAATTTTGTGAGAAAGCATTAAAAGCAATTTTGCAAAATGTCATAATTGCAACAACAGCTAGCATTTCCTAACGAACCCTGGGAAGTCTTCAATAAATTGTATTATCCAGTAGATGATATCTCTCTATTAATAGATACAAAAAATATCCTGCTTTTTCCTAACATGTGTGTGCCACATATGGAAGCAATTTCCTGTTACAGTATTATCTGGACCATGAAAAAGAAGACCTTCACTTCCAAGGGGCCTGACTGACAACTTTTCTTGTATTTTCCAGCAGGCCTGGAGACATGATACAGAAGCTCTGAGTAACAGACCTTTTACATCCTATTTATTATCCCTTTAATAGGAACAGATCTGTAGACTGACGAGACACATTAGCATGGTGATATATGCATCTCCCTAGCAGGAGAAAAGCATTATTTTCCACTGCAACTTATATGTTAACAGACATCATTTTCATTAGTGAAAAGAATTTTTGGTAATGAATGCTAGCTATTTCATATATGTACAGTCTCTAAGTTTTGTAAATACAGTTATTCTAGTTTGCAAACAAAGGCTAATCAATTAAACTGATGTCATTTAAAACAAGAGTGTTAGTCAGAAATAGAATGGGGAATTCTGATAAATCTCATGCTGCCACGACTTTAAATACTATCAGCCTTTAGGATCAGGTTATGTTTTCTGTTTTGTTTGTCCCATACTCTTAAAGTGAAACCAAAACTTGGAGATGAATAAAATAAAGTAAGTTCAGAGTATTGTACCTTCAGAAAAAAAATATGTAGAATAAAACCACGGCTTTTCAGGGTGGAATTTACTTAGTAAAAGTCACAAAATGTTTGAAAAGAGTGTTAAAATCACATTTAATAATGACTTATTGATTTATACAGAATAAGGTATCTGAATGACTTTATAAAAACACACAGCAGACTAAACAGTAATTATTCTGGGAAAAGAGAGGAGGTGGATAGTCCTGACCATGTTCCCCTGCACTCCTGCTGGCTTGGCTGTGTCTGCCAGGCGAGGGGGTTGCCACGCTGCAGCTGCAGAGCCTGGCTGCAGATGCACTTACACAAACAGACCTGCCCATGGGCTGGAAGACCCTACTTGCCTGAATGGAGGAGGAAAGCAGGACAAGATGCCTCATGGAACAGCGCACTTCTGCTACTCAAAGCTGCATTCACACATAATGCTACTCACACAACATGTAGCCACCGTAAATACAGCAGCAAACCATGCCTGCTGCAAATCCAGATGAGATGATGCTTGTGTTTAGGAGTGAGAAGTGAATAGCAACAATTAAGTGTCAGATTTCACCTTAAAAGAAGGATACAATTTGGAAAGAAAGAAATTGAGAGAGAGATTTCTAACTGTAAAGAATGTGATTTTACACACTTAGTCACCAAATAGTAGAGAGGTGAAGAAAAACTCACAAGACTTAAATAAAGCACTATGATCTCTTCTGTGAGTATTCTTATGAATTACTAAATGGCATATAAATGGGAAAAGATGTCATTGGGGTGCTTTTAAAAATCACCAAACATGCTAAGTCTAGGACACACAGTCTGTCTATAAACTAATTACAAGCAGGCTGTATCACATTCCTTCTCATAAACTTGCACATCACAGAGACAAATTTAGGTTAATTGTGAAGCTGGAGACAAATGGAAAATTATTTCAGTTGCTGAGAAATGTTTTGCTTTACTAAAAAAAACCTCAGTAGAAACAGAAGGAAAAAAAAATGAAGAGAAAAAAGAAGCATCTCCGGAGGTTTACTGCTAGCTTAGTTTCTGGTTTGTGTCAAGTTGTTTATATCAGCTGCTGATTTGCGTCACTGGCTTGGCTTTGTGGTTGTATCTGGGGCCTGATGGACACCCTGGTGCATTAAGAAATTTACCACAACAGTACAGCATGTTAAGATCAGATAGCACAGCCTAATGTTGTTTTCTTAAGCACACACACCACACACAACCCTACTAAGAAGTTACTGCAGGCAGTTAAGAGAGGTGAACTATAGGTTTGATGAAAACCTGCTTTAAAATCAGATGATAGGACAATGTCTATGTAGCACTAAAAAAGTGCATACTACATATTTTTAAGGCTACTGAAAGTTGTACATACATATTTTTAAAGGGTTTATACTTCTAGGAATATGTATGTCCTCATTTCCTCTAAGTTTTTAGTAGAGGCATCTTGAGCCACTGCATACTTACTGGGTTGTGCAGGGAAATTTTTTATTTTGAGATGCAAAACATTGTTTTAGCTGTGGCTTTAATTAGCTCCTCAGAAATTTTAAAAAGTAAATCCTGAGTATTTAAGCTTGAACATCTCCCATTTGCAATACTGACCACAACGTAACTTAGATGTCTTGCCTAAAACACAAGTATTTTAAAATGCATTTACAGTACACAGGGTGCCCATACAGAAGTCAAAGTTACACTTTAAGCTTCGTCTGCCCATGATTGGGCACATGTTCACACATATAGAACTGCCTAATGAAAATGCCTATCTAACTGAACACTTCAGAAGTGATGCCTTCCGGCTGTTCCAGATGCATGTAGTGGAAAACACTAATCAGGGACTACTGCAATTCTGATGACAGACTTCAATAAAGCTTTTAATTCAGCTGAGGTTCTGCTTCATATTTTCTGTTCAAGTTTCCAGGAAAAGCCTTACAATTCTTTCTATTTTTGTGATAGTTCATAGAAGGCCTAGTGAATAAACAAAGAGAATACACCTTAACAAACGTATTTCATAAGATAAAATAGAGTGTTTTCATACCAGGTTTGCTTTGAGCAAACTTCCTGTAAGAAACACTAAAAGCAGCTCCAAGAGGCTCAAAATATTCCACAAGCATGTTCCTGAAATAAAACATAGGTTTTCTGTTTAAAAATTACAAATTTGCCCCAATTTATGTTAAGATATTTATATTACTTCCAGTATAAATACTCCAATTAAAACCTTTTGGCCAATATATTTTACTTCTCTTTTTCTTTCTGAAAATTTCAAAATACTTGGCTTTTGCCCAATTTGAAATGAAGTCAGATTTTGAAATCTTGAATTCTTGAATGATTATCCCCTAGGCTGTACTGATAATATACCATATTTTAGATCAAGGGGCTGGCATTCTAGAGAATACACAATGAATCCAAGAAGACCCACCAAAGCAAAAAAAAACTTGTAAAGAACAATAATACAATTTTTAAACAGTGGGTCCAGGAACAATCCAGGGAAAACCACATCCTAGTCTGTATAGTCTAGAGCTATTTTTCAGAAGTGTATGGTTTATTACAGCAGAACGTGATAACAGAAAGAGTCCTGCTGCCTGCACAGAAAATGGGAGTGAATAAAACAAGGGGTGCTACAGCAGCTCTACATTTCTCAAAATATTCTACAATGCAGGAGTAACTCCTTGAGTAGTAAGTATAATTTCCTCAAGGGATGTGCAGTATTGCCCCTATGAAGTGAAAAAACTGAGTTCCCTATCTGTCCAAGCACACAATGCCCATTCTCCTCCTGATGAATTTCCCCTTCTTCCCCTGTCCTGTGTGATAACACAAAGCACCGTGTTGCATCCTGACTAACAAGGTATTTACCTATACTCATCACTTTTGATAGCCACTTTTTTCAAGAGGAGCTGGAACATATAGTGTCAGAGACAAATTTATCACTTGGCAGCTTGATTTGCTGTGTCTGATCTGCATTTTGAATAAATAGCAGATTCTGTACAGAATTGTTACGACTTACTCTTTCAGAAGTATAATAAAACAGCAAATACTAGAAAGAGTTTTCATTGGGTCTTTATTTGTAATCTCTGTTAAAACATATTTGAGAGCAGCAAAGGAGTTTTGATTTCATTCAACAGCTTATATAAATATTTCCTCATCTTTCTTTATATCAGCACTCCTCTATTCTGGAACTGGGAGCTTCCAGAAACATTGTGAAGTGTTAACAGAGCTGGTGGAATCTGCCACACCAGCTGGAAGAGGCACACCAAGGATCTGGTGAGTAGGAATGAGCCAGAAATTTAGCTGGAATAGGTCTGTGGTTTCAGGGCTGTGCCACAGACTTCGGGCTTTAAGGAATTCTGGTCCTGCTGGCTCCAGCAGAGGAGGGAAGAACAATGAGGAACAATAAGGAGCAATTTGGCCGTGGTTTGGTGTATGAAGACTGTGCTGAAGATAGCAGAACTCCCTGGATGCTCAACTCCAGCACAGGGAGGATGGGAAGAAGAACACAAAAGGGATGAGCAGTGATCTCCAGTGGATTTGTGCACCAAAAAGCACCATCACCTCACCCACATGGGAGCTACTTCCTCTGGGAGCCACTCACTCTCCACCACTACAATAAGTCAGGAGTTTTGCTTTCTCCGTGTTGTCAGGTCTCTTTTGATACAGCCATCCCAGAGAGTTTTCATGTCCCAAATCCATCCTTCCAGGCCTCCTTAAAAATAGCAGAATGGCCCCAAAGTATGCCACTAAGACAGCCAGAGAAATCTGGAAAGGAGGTTTTGCAAAAATATTTACTATGTGAACACCCTTCTGCTGGTCTTCATAGGAACTGAACTAAGTGACCAAGGGGGAAATCTGAAACCAAAGCTTCTAACTGAACCCACAATTAAATAGAAAATCAACATGCCCTGCCTTTAATGACAACTAAAAAACTATGTCAAAAGCACAAGCCTTCAGTGTCTTTATAGCCTTACAATAATTTTTTCCAATTTTTTTTAGAGTGCACTAATTGAATAAGATATGCAGAAAGATGTGCACTCTCTAGTGCTCTGCTGACAGCTTAAACTAATTCTGTTTAGTTCGGAGGTTGGACTAACTGCTTGTTGTCAATTCTGGCTATTAGCCACTTACTTTGATGTAGCAAAGCTGGAAAATAAGAAGTTGTCATTCCTTTAGTCCAACAATCCTCTCTAGCTGAGAGCATAAGAAAATTAAAATTTGGCTGTAATATTTACATTTTATTTCTTCAGACTTTTCAGCATTGGGAAATAATTATGGTAAGGAAAAGGCGTATATGTTTTGGTTTTTTTAATAGACAAGTAACTACTTTTGAAATAAGTTAACTGTAACTTACAGTGTACATAATGTTGTTTGAGTCTTATCACTTAGTTTTTCACACTCTGAATTTTATGTAACTGACATGGTAAGAAGGGGTGAGAAAGAATTACCACAGTTATATAATGTGATAGAGAAGCTGCTGTGGAGCTTTACCGTACCATGACAGAGATAGCTACAGCAATGTAGGGGAAAGTCATTCTTGGCCCAGGAAAGCCTCTGCTTGTCACCAGTGAAAGATGCTCTGATGGTAGGTGAAAGCCCACTGAAGTGGTTGCAGGTACATGGACTGTTCAGAAAAAGGAATATTAGATAATGTCCAGAAGAGACTCCTGAGACAAACACTACAAAGAGAATCAGATAACCTGAAAAGGAACTAACAAAATTTTCACCCAAAACAATGATTTAACTGTCCAGATTTAAAGAGGTGGAGAAGAGTAAAAAAGATGGAGTATTCCCTCCTTCATTCCAAAGAGTCGAAAGGAGGGAAGAGTTTGTGGATGTGCCATATCAAACAAAAAATTCTCCCATTGGAAATGCCTAGCCTTATGTAGGGACAGTATGAATGTAGATGAGCGAGTGAAAATATGAAGGAAAATACAGTTTCGCTAAGCAGCCTGTCAAAGACTTGGCATCCTTTGGGGTACTTGTCCAAAATTTCATGTTTTTACATTGTTGTAAATCAGAGAGACTAGTTTTGTGAGAAATATGTAAACAGGTCAGTATGACACTCATCAGATGAATGGATAACTCATTTTAAGTGTCAAATGCTGTAATGCACTTATTGCTCAACTTCCATATTTAACTGGTGCCAGTATCATTGAATGAAAACACAATACATTACAATATCCAACTACTGGCTTGGTGACCACTTCAGTTCAAAGATTCAGTATGGTTTCTCCTTACAGTTTGACAGAAAAAATTTTCTGTGGCTCAGAAAATCCTGTGCCAAGTGATCTTCAGCTCCTTCAGCCTCTGCAAAGCAAGTGCTTCAGCCTTCTGACCACCTGGGTTGCCTTCTGCAGAACTTGATCAAGTTTATTAATGTTTTTCCTAAAACAGAGGGACCTGAAAATGGACACAGAGTTCCAGATTTCGTTTCATGACTATAGATCTCATGAGTACTGAGCAAAGAAGGCTAGTTACTTCTCTTGATCCTGTTAGCATAGCTCAGGAAGCTGCTGTTTTTCTTTATAGCCCAGGCATGCTGCTGGCTCGTGTGCAGCTTTCTGTCTGACAATACTCCCATGGCCTTTTTTGCAGACCCCTTTCACCATCTCTGTCTAGTAGTTCCTACTGTCCAAAGCAGGTTTTATGCTCATAAAATCCAAATTCCTGTCAAGGACATCAGCTGTGCAACCAGACATTGATCCGTGGAATCCATTTGCTCTTCTCCAAGTCTTTCCTCTGCACTAGCAAGACACAACATAACACCACCTAGGTCTCCACTACTTTGGCCCTCCTTCCCACAGCTGTCCAGTCACTCCTGATATGTTCAAAGTTCCTGCTCCAGATGTATTAATGCTGCCAAGGTACTTGAGCAGCAAGAGAAATAGCACACAGGTCGGACAAGCCTTGGAAGTTTCTTTGCAGCATGATGAATCTGAGATCACAGCAAGCACCAGACTTCTCAGATATCAAGTAGGATAAGCATTTTGAGCTTTCTGTACCCCTTGAGGTGAGTCCTATGCTACTGTCAGTCGTGGCTTCCACTTGCTACTAATGTGTGGCTCACCAGGAGGCTGTGTTCCTTCCCCAGGGATGGCCATCTCTACCTTGCCTGCTACCAGCACACTGAACCAGTTCTGCAACTGCAGGTCTGCCATCCTCCCCTCACTAGGAGTCACAAGTCTTTCCCAGGCTGGGGCTTTTCACTTGGCTCCCACAGCTGACTGTGGGCTCTGGCTGCCATCCCTCCATGAAGTTACAGGTTCAAGCTTTTGCATCTGCAGGATGTCTATGAAGATGCCATTTATTCTCCCTGCTTCTGTGCAGTTTTTCCCCTTGCTTCCACAGCTCCCTGTCTTGGCAAAATATTTCCCCATTTAGTGCACACCTTGTACAGGCAAGGACAGTTTTCTCCTGCTCCAGCCTTGGAGAGACATACCAGCTGTGCTCTGCAGTCTGAGATCTGAAAAGCTCCCACTAGAGATGTGACTTGAATAGAGGCTTCTGCTGTTCCAGGTGTAGTTACTCTATTTGGTGCTGAGAATTGTGCCCTGTGGTGCAACACTGCTGCTGCTGAGTCCCACATGGCCTTCTGCAGATTGCTGGCCTCCTTTCTGAGCAAACTGCTGCTTCTGAGAGCTGTGCCCTGGGACCTGTACTCTGGGATTGCTAACATGAGCTGAATGTATACTCGAATCTCTAACCAGGACCAGTCTTTCTCAGCAGTAGAGTCTGAACCTGAGGACATTGGAAAAAAACACCCCAGAAGATCTAGAAGCGATGTCCAAAGCAGCTCACGAAGCTGCAAGCACTGGTAGACCCCAAGAAGTACTCCAGCTCCTAGTACCCAATCCCATGAATTTCCAAGTCCCTCTTTGCAGCTTCTAGTCACTGTGTTCCCAAAAGAAAATTGCTGTTACAAAAAAAAAAAACTAGTCCCATGTGGGGTACCTTCTCACAAGGCTACAAGTCCATTTGAATGTGTCCTAACAGCACTGTGTTCATGAACTCAATAGCCCCCACCTGCACAGTCCTCACAGAAGCAGGAAGCCAAGTACAGGTGACTGTCTCTCCACGATGAAACCGTTCCATCACCCTCATTGGTTGTTTCCCTTCTTGTAAAGCAAGCCTGGCAAAGCACCCCTAAAGCATTGGTCAGTTATGGAGACCATCACCACAAACCCACACCACATCCACAGCAACTGGAAATTCACCACAGGCATAGAACCAGAGAATCCTTAGTCTGGAAAGGACCTCTAAGAGCATCGAGTCCAACAATTAACCCAGAACTTCCAATTCCACCACTAATAATGTCCTTAAGCACCTCACCTACAGGTCTCTTAAATACCTCTGGGATTGGAGAATCAACCAACCACTCCCCTGGGAAGCCTGCTCCAAAGCTGGACAGCTGTTTTGGTGAAGAAATCTGCACCTCACCAAGGTCCTTCACCAAGAGTCTCTGCTAATGAGACCATGAAACTGTTCAAACACCTTCTGAGTAGGTCTCACTTATCTCATGCTTGCAGCTGCCCTTGTAACATCCAAAATCAGATAGGATTTCTGTAGAAGTCATCACTTGGCATTTATGACAGATTCATACTTTCTACTTTCCAGCAGCAGTTGGTTTTAAAGAGCCCATATGGTATTGTGAGCACCTCAAGTGTGTCATTCTAAAATTCCTGAGATGTCTTTGGTGGAGAGTGCAAGAATCTAGATATTGCTAATCTTTAGTAATTATTATGTTACTCGAAAGAAAAGTTTCTTAAAGACAGTAAGTTTCTTAAAATATCACTTTTCCTTTCTCTGGACTCGAGAATTATCTCAGCCAAACAAGAAACTATGTTATAAAAGAAGGTAAGTTTATATATATAAGGTTAGGCCATGTCCTTTCAATATGCATATACTGCTCCCACTGCAATGAAGAGGTTGCCTGCACACTGATGGGTAGACTTTGGCTTAAAAGACTGACCCCTGTTTAGACTAAGACAGATATCGTCAGAAGAGATAGGGTAAAAATGTGACCAAATATTTGTCTTGTATCTTTTTACACTGCTCACGTAATTCTCTGGGCAAAAGGGTCAAAACAAAATAAAACTCAACATTTCAAAGCTCTGCTCATAAAATAAAATAAATGCCAAAACTCCAAGATTGTAACAAACTACTGTGAGATGGAGGAAATATTGTAAGAAAAATATTTCTAATCCACAATGCCAAATAGACTCTCACATGTGATAAGAAGGTAAAAAGATTTTAAATACAAGAAGAATCTGGTTTAAAATAAAGTAGAATAATAAACGGAACATTTCATAATAAAGAAAGGTCTAAGATTAACTAAATTACGCCATGTGAAAGGTTATGAAAAGACAATGAAAAAGAAACAGTGTTTGACAGGGGCATGTGCAGCCCTCATTACTATTGATAGAATTTGTACATATATCAGAGACAATGTGGTTCATTGTATATAGCAGAATTCATAAATAATGCAAAAAGCTCCAGAAAAATGAGGAGCAATGATTCACCATTACCATCCTTTCAGCCCTCTGACTTCACAGGTAGGCATTGCCTTCTCTAGTTTACATGGGACTAAAAATCTGCGTGATGAGACTGAACTCATCTTCTTTGCATACCATCAAGAGGCACATCTGGAGTAATGAATTGCTCATGACAGATAAAACCATTGCCACAGCATCTTCTCAGATTTAATTTCAGAATTCAGAATCCAGATTTACTTTTGAGAATAAATGGAAGCTTCAATTTACAAAAAAAAACCCTACGTTCTTAAAACAGACAACAGAAACAATGAGGATCTGCTATCTACTTATAGCTACTAAAGACTTAAAAACTTGAATTTAAACATCCAACAGTTTTGAATATACTATTCTGACATATGGTCTCCAAAGCAAAATATTTGGGGATTTTAGTGGGGTTTTAGCTCTTCATACGAGTACCATCTAGACATTTTGTCTCAATGTGGACTGAAAAATATTTCCAAATCTTGAAATTTTCCATGGAACTGAAATTAAGGTTGCCAGCTTGCACTAGTTAGCACAAAAGCAGTTTCAAAAAAAACCCCAACTATTTGATGTAAGTAGGGACAAGAACACATATTTTAGAACACAAAGGGCTAAAGTAAACTTCAGCTGTTTTTTTTAACAGCAAACAAATATTTCTGTAGTCACAGGGAGTGAGCCCAAGAGGCCTGGACACTGTTTGCACGTACTGAGCTCAGAAGTGCACTGGGATGCAGTGCTTGGAATCACTCCTGTTGTGGGTTCATTGCACAGCAGAAGGAAGGAAGAAGCTCTGTGGAGGCCCATCTTACATCTCCAAAGTCACAATCACACAAAGTGAAAACCTTTGAGGTTTCTCAAACTCTGAGTGCATAAAAAGTATTTCTCTATGGAAGCTGAGCTGCTTGTTGAGTTTAAGGAGATTCTTAGGGCAATGCTGCACACAACTGAGCTGTTGGAAGCATTTGTACTTAGCAACTGCGTTGGCTGTTAATCTGTGAGCACTGCAGCACTTGTACATTTTCTGTCTCCTGCAGCACACCTGGGCCAAGCTCCCATGCTAACACACAGCTTTGGCTCAGGAGAGCGAGATGATGCCTTTGCCAGCCCTCCAAGTGCTCTAAGAGGGCCTCTTAGCCATGATCAGCATCAGCTGAGGCCTTCTCACAGCTCCTCTGTCCATTGGCTCAGGAGCCCCACCTAAGCTGCCAGGTGATCTGAACTGGCTCTGGCTGATCCTCCTCCCTGCCCGGAGCTGTCAGATGGCAGGTGCTTTTAACCATACACTCCCCTTGTATTTTGCATACACCAGAAAGAATTCACTGTAAAACTTGAAAATGGAAGTCTTGTAATTCATCACACTATGAGCCTTTTAGGATGATTATGTCAAGAAGCAATTTGTGTGTATATTGACATATTTGTGCTGATAAAGGTCAGTATGTTAAGAGTAACATTAATTGAATAACACAGCACCATGAGACTTCAGTAAAATCTGCCACATTTTCTTTCATTGTGGGCTCCTGAACTCAGTTTCTTGGTAAGTCGGAGTATTCGCATCCGTCCTATAAAACATCATTTGCTATTGCTACTGCATCTGGTTATTAAAGCACATTACACCATATGAATGACCAGCTTTTCCTTTCACCTAGTGAAACTGTTACTGCACAAAGCACTATTTAGAAGATTATAAAAACTTGGGGTTTTTTAAAAGCCATCTCAGTAAATAGTTTTAAAGTTACTTTTCCTATCTGAGATCATGGGAATGGAACAAAACAACTTATCTGCAGAAGAAAAAATAACAGGCAAAGTACTTGATGCTTTCAATTCCCCCCACAAAAATCACTGAAAGTAAGAAGTACTAATAATTGAAAATCACAATTCAAGTACTATTGTACCTGGTTATTTTTCAGTTCCTAGGTGCAATTGTACAATCACTACAGATGGAAAGACATGACTAATCTTCTGGTTCTGAAACTATTTGCAAGTACCAGTGGGCATAAGGAGTAACCTTCAATTTTTCTTCTGCATCAGTTATTTTTCCCATGAGCTATATAGCTTCAAGCTATAAAATCTAGTTCTAGGTGTAGATAGCTAAAATTTAGCACCTGCTTGTCAAATTTGAGAATGAAATTTTGCAGAGAAGCAACTTGTTAACTTAATAAAATATGGGGCAAGTATTAACAGCATGTCTCCTCTTCTGTTTCTGATTACTTTAAATGGGCATCATTGGAGTTCATTTATTACAAATATCTTCCAGCTAACCTACAGTGGTAGGAAATAATTCTGCTTTACTGGCACTATTTAAAATGAGAGTTCTATTGCATTATGGAAATGTGGGGAGTTAGTCTAACTTTGCTCCCCAAAATCAGTACACAGTTCCTCGAGAACAAAGAATCCCAAACACTACACAAAATTTTCTCTGAAAGTCAGATTTAGGATGTAGCTGGTGGCATTGTTCCCAGTGAAGCATGGGACTGAAATGATAGGCGTTCTGCTAGAGCCTGGAAGGTTGAACAGGAGGCTGGAGCTGGCAAATGGACTTTGGCTCACCGTTCATCTGGCACAGTGTATGAGTTATGGGCCTGCAGTTGAAGCCAAGATTCAGGTCTGATTGTGTCAGGTTTTGAATTAATGACAGTAAAGACTGAAGACCTATGTTTATCCTGGAAATTGCAAGGAACCCGGTGCTGATGCAAGAAGCAGCAATGAAAGACTCAGAGTAGATTATTTGGTATCTGGTGGTTGACAGGCTGTAGATAGCTAAAATGAGTGTTATGCTTAGGATGTAGGGCAGAAGAGCTGTAAGAGTTCATTTTGTTTCATTGTGCAAGGTTTAAGTCTTTGTAGAAGTTTCCCCATTTCCTTTTTAATAGAACACTGAGAGTTGGTCTTTCCCCCAGTAGGACTGCATGAAGATCATGGGAGCAAACACATCACTACTGCACCTTATGAAACAGATAAGAAAAAAACTTCATAAACCTGTTTTACAGTCAAACAATGTAACCCATTTAAAAAAAAAAAAAGGTTGAGGTGACAAAACTGATATGAAAAATTTAACAAATAACTTCAGCAAGCAGGTTAGTTTTGGGTTGATTCACCACTGCTCATTAGTCTTCTATATAAGTGAAGAGCTAGTCCCACTTCATACTCAATATGTGCAGGAAAAAAGTCATTATGACTATTTTTAAGCTGAAAATATTTCATCTCTGCATAGAATCTGCAACATTATCCCCAAGGTGCTAGTTTTCCTTGGTTTGCCCCAGAACAAGAAAGGAGGGGTGAAAAAAACACATTAAAAGAAACCTAAACCCAAAGAAAAAAACAGGAAGATCAACTTTCATCACTTTACAGAATATCTGCTAATTTCTCTCTATAGTACAGTATAGATATCTTTCATAGGACAGTATAAAAGAAAAAAAGTTTCTTTTAAAATTTTATTCTACTTTTCCATTTAGTGCATTTTGAAAGTAGTAAGTGGAAATTAATATGATAATCACAAGGAAACAGGACACAAATTTATTCAGGAACTCGATCAACACACTTTTGTTCTGAAAATAACAATGCAGTACTTGAGGAGAAGGGTTGGCATTTAAACAAAAGCTGGATGCATATGAAACAATGTTTTAAATTTGAAAAAAGGTGACAATCCTTTTTGCTTGACTGCCACACATAGAAGTTGGAAATAAATTGCTTTTTCAAACAAAAAGACATTGTCTTTTTTAATTATCGCTCATACAGAACTCTAGGTACACAATAACAGCAATATTGTTTACTTAACTTAGACCATTTCCTACTTCTTTTGAAAAGGATCATTATTTTTATGATTTTCAACTTCCATTCAGAATATAACATCCAGATAAAATTCATTTGCTTTAAAAGAAATATTTGCTTGCTTTTGGTTTTGCTTTTTTTGGTGGGGGAGGGAGATTGGTTTTTTGTTTGGGGGGGTTGTAGGGTTTTTTTTGTTATTTCTGGTTGGTTGGTTGGTTGGTTGGTTGGTTGGTTGGTTAGTTTGGTTTTTTCTATCATCCATTTCAGTACTGGGTAGAACTGTACAAAACTGTCATAAAGTAAAAAAAAAAATTCTGGTCTCATTCCCTTGAGAAAAAGAATGCATAGAGAATCCAACATGACAAGAACACTCTACAAACAGTAAATTTAAGTATATTGTATTCAGTTTCTGTTAAAAACTCTAGCAATTTTGAACAGAAACCACATAAGAAATGCTGGCTTAGCATTCTCCTTGCTCAAAAGGAAACTTGGTTCTTTATGGATTTTTGTGAACTCAGTTTACATAATACACCATGTGTATATTATGTGCCAAATGTGAAACACAAGGCTACTGCAAAACTGCTGAAAGGGACAGAGTTAAAAGCCTTTGTGTGATGCTCATAGGGGGAGTGAGAGTAAACTACAACCACCTAAATGTTCTCTCACTGATCTGAAGGATATCTTTACTAAGAAGATGTTACAAGGGTTCAGGTTAGACCTCCCTTCATCTCCCCAAACCTGGACCAACTGCAAATTACTTTTCCTACAGTTAGTTCATTCTTGAATCTTTTCACTGCTGAGGGAGGTCCAGAGGTTTTCATAAACAATTTTCACATAGTTAAAACACCCACCTGGCTCACTTCCAGACCTTTCCTAGCCTCAGAGAAACCTACATGAATACTCTGATTTCTCCTTTCAGAAAACAATCACTCCTTTTCTGTTTCCTGAAGAAAGCTTGTGTTCTCCAGTCTCCACAATACCATCCTTCACAAGGAAAAGTGAGAGAACATGTCTAAATATATATGGACAGTAGAAGTGTTCCAACACTACAAGAGAAAAAAATTCCTCTTTTTTTTTTTTGAAAATCCACTTTTCCTCAGCTTCTTTTCTCTGAAAAATGTATGTCTGCCTATTAACTTGTCAGTCTTATGCAGAGTATGAACAGGGCAATCTAAGACAGTCCCAGAATATCAGATCCTCTCTCCTTAGAGACAGACATTTACCCATACTCATTCAGAAGCTTCTTGTCGTGGTTGGACACTTCTTTCTCCAAATATGGCACCCAGGTCACCAGTAGTAACAAAGCCATTTCAGATTCTTTATGATTTCCCAACCTCTATAACCACATGATGCTCTAGGAGGAGTCAGGACTTGCTTATCTTCCCACCCTTGGGGAATACAACATCTACTATTTCTCATCATGCAATCAAACCAGAGACCAGAAAAGATGTGAAAGAAAAGTAAGAATAAATTTATTTCAATACATTACAATGATTACATCATGAAGAATCCATTACTACATTTGGAGAAAAACATAAAGATAAATGACAAAAATACACATAATGTCCTTTGGATGCTCTGTTTGGAATGTCTCTTCTCTGGTTGGTAGAACCAAGACCTGAAACTAGTGGAAAATATTTGCCATGATAGAAATTGTGACCCAGTTCTTGAAAGAGCTATACTCCCAGGCACAGCTTTCTTGAGTAAGAACTACTAATTGAGGAAATAGTAAGAAAACCCACCTGATTGTAAATACTCCCTTGCCTATTTCCTGTAATCTTTAATCTTGGTAGTTATTTTAATAGAGAGAAACTTCAACTTCTCTGCTAATGAAGTACAGTTTGTTCCCTAAAAAGCAGCCTGCTGTTGGATTGTTCTAGAGAGGTCTAGTACTTCAGTTATCAACAAAGAAACATGTGGTTACATTGTGTGTCTTCTCTGTGTAAGCTGAGCATGACAGGTAATGTTTTAGAATTTGCACATGCGAGCTCATTTCACTACACAATTTTGCTAAGTTGTATTTGAGCTATTTAAGCTGCTTGAGCTATTTTATAATAATTGCATACTACTTCTGTTGGCTCTTTCTAACAACTACATGTGACCACGAATGAGAAAATGATGGAGGCAAGGTATATCTTCATTAGCTGCATCTTAATCACCGCTAGTCTTAGTCCAAACATGATCATAGCAAAAAAAGACAATTTTTGGTTTTGTACAAGAATTATGTTATTTTGTACTTGTCAAGCATATGGATCCCAAACCAAACTTGCCACCAAGTTCATTCTGCTCTTCTCTATCTCACCTCTACTTTCTCTAAGATACCATGCATGAGGTTTGTGCAACTGAACACAAAGCCAACAAAATGTCTGACTAAATGTGAGAATATTACCAAAAAAAACAGTCTGACACAAGGGCTCAAGACATCAATGCCTCTGTGATAAACCATAACACTCTGTCATTAAAGTTGCCTTGTATCACAGCTGAGTAGGATAGGGCAGAAAAACATAAGAAAAACTGAAATTCTTTAAAGACTTTTAACTGAAAAGAGATAAATGTGTAAAGATACAACTAAAGAAAGTTTAACAGAACAAGTTTTTTTCAGTGAACAGTCCCTCCCCCCATTTCTAACAATTTTACATCTCTATGTTACTACTAACAATAAGCAATAATAAGCAGTGCCTTTATTGAATAAAGACTGGTTTTATCTAATAGATTATTTTTATCAGAGAGAAACTTAAGTCTGAAGCAAGAAAATGCTGTCAGCTGCAAACAACTTAAAGGATTATTAAGTTCCACAGCATGTTTGGGTCACTGGAACAATGGGACATACTAAGGGACAATTTAGTACACCTCTGTCTAAGAAACATGGTTATATTTTGATTATACACTGATTTTTTTTTTATTATTTTTTAAAGTGCAAAGAGGACTTTGAAATTGAAGTATCTCTAGACATTTAGGGTCAGCAGCTAATTCACAAAAAAACATGCAAAGAATAATACATTTTTCCATTTTTATGTAAACCATCTGACAGTATTTTCTTTTCAAGGTGCCTCTAGGAGATGAGGCCAACTCTCTTACTCCATAAAAAGGGCTTTGTGTAGCTGCAGTGCAGTGGTTACAAGAAGGCAAAGTATGCCTTTGGAGTTTTTTCCCAATATTTTTTAGACTGCCTATGAATTATTATAAATGAGAATAGTATTCAGCCACCTTAAAAATATCTCAGCATTGAGACCTTTTTTTGTGTAAAATAAATATTAGTTTTTAATATTACGATTAACTTAAGACTAGAACTGTAATTCAGTTTTATATAAAAATCAATGCTTTTTAAGAAGTTAACATGTAAAAGACTAATTCTTTAAAATAAGCAAGAAAGACTCTCAGTTTATTTGAACCAGCAGAATTTGACCCAAATTATTATTTGCCTCTAACACGGATCTTGTGTTGCTGAAGTGTATGAAAAGAATTTCCAAATCAGCAACCCACAACTATAATTTGTCAGTATGTGGCTTCATATCAGAGGTTGCAATGAAATGTTTGTTTTTATTCTGTGAAATATTGATGTCTCCCACAAAACTCAGAACTGCACATTAATATAATCTTGGAGTAAAATAATCAAAAGGGGCAAACTTATTAGTGCCAGAAAATGAAACAAAACAGAAAATCTGAAGAAATTTTCTTAGGTGTAGTACTCTTAAACTTCATAATATTTAGTAGTTGAAAGCTATTACAATTGCATTAAATCATCTAATTTGATCTTACCTATGGAGGTAAGGGCCCATTAGACTTTACCCAGGTACCTGTACATAAATCTGTTCATAAAATATTTCCATTCTCAGATGATTGAAGTGTATGCCCCAAGCACAGACAAGGGTTTGGCTCTCAGTAGTGACAGATACTAAGCCAAGATGAATGATATCAGTAGGCAAACCATACCAGCAACTGCTGAAGGAAGCAAAAGTTCTTATCTACCCAGAAACAAAACTCTTTCCCAGTACTGAAAGTATTAATATGAGCCAAGTAAGCATCTCAACCTTGAAAGTACCTCAGCACAAGTACCTCAGCACAACTTTATTTCTAATAAAGAGAATTAGTCCTACCTTGTAACTCTTCTGCAGTTCTGCTTTTGTGATCCTCCTTTGAACAATCTTGAGGAACTTCAAGGCTGAGCAAGGACAAATACAAAAGCATAGAGAAAGATTAAATGTGTTGTTTGGAAATTACCTAACCATCAGTTTAGCAGCAACTCCTATTAAAAAAGAAAACCAAATCATGGAATGAATAATCAAACCACTGCATGACTGAAACAGCACTCATCAGAGTTGTGTTGAAAATAAATGGGGCCAGACCATAGTTTCTTTCTGTGCAAATAGAAACATGCTTTGAGAGGGTAACACTTTGGGCATAAGGAAGAAAGCAGATGCCATATATCCATCTTTTGTAGAATTTTCACACTTTTTCACTTATCCCTAGTTTGCTTATGCAAATGTTACCTACTCTAGAGGAAATACGCACATCGAAGGTATAAAACTGGTGGAAAACCTGTCTAGAAGTAGCTATCATTAATTCAGTATCAATGTGACATTTGCAGGAGTCTGCCCTGGGGCTGATACTGTTTGATGCATTAGTTCTTGAAGCAGGTTGTAAAGTAAAGTGGAAGCTTTTTAACCTGGCAGTTACACAAGCGTGTGAGGAACTGCAAGTGTTTTGGGCAGGAGGGCTGTAATTCAAAGTGATCTTGACAAACAGGAAATAAATCTGAAAAAGTAGACTGCAATTCAGTAAGGACATGTGCAAGATGTAGATGCAGAGCAACAAGTTGGGGAATGTTTAGCTGGCAGCTGTGCTGAAAAGGATCTGAAACCACAGGATTAACATGGTGTTAATGAGCCAACAGTATCAACGCCATTGGTAAAAGGCACACATGACTACCAGGCAGGAGATTGATAAAGTTGTTATTTTACCTTTTTCAACTCTAAGGGCTTACCTGCAATACTGTGTTTAATTTAGGTACATTTTAAGAGAGATTTGGACAAATTCCAGAGTCTAACAAAAAGCAACAGGCATGGCTGAAGTCTCTAACACATCATATCTGAGGATAGACCGAAAGCACTGAGATTGTTCAGGCTGAAGAAGACACCAAGGGGAAAAATCGCTTTAGTGTTCAAATTCTGAAGAACGCTTCTCCTGACTGACACATAGAGGAAGGCAATAATCTACTCTCTTTGCAAGTAATAGGAGTAATACACATATGCATGGCAGCAAAAAGGGCATTATTAGTCGAGACAGAGATCTAATTATCCCACTCTACTCAGCACTTGACAGGCCACACTTGCAGTACAGTTCTGGTCCCAACAAAAAAAAGAGATACAGACAGCCCAGAGAGGGTCCAAAGAAGGGCCACAAAGATGATCAAAGACTGAAGGAGTTAGGTCTTTTCTCCCTGAAGAGGGCTCGGAGGGACCTCATCCCAGTATCACAGTACTTGAAGGGTGTCTACCAGGAGGCCAGAGGCTCTCTCTTCACAAAGAGCCACATGGAAAAGACAAAGGGCAATCAGTACAGGTGGCACTGGGAGAGGTTTCATCTCTATATGAAACAGAAATTGAGAAAGCAGTCAATCATTGGAACAGCCTCCCCTGGGACGTGGTAGAGGCCCCATCACTGGAGGTTTTCACGACATGACTGGACAGGGTGCTAGATACACACATCTAGGTAGGCTCTCTTTCACATGAAAAGTTGGATAAGATTATCTTTTGAGGTCTTTTCCAACACATATTGTTCTGTGAACTTTTTTAGATCACAAGTAAAAACACAGCTGGAAACAGTGGGTGAAGACGCTGTGTAAACTCCAACTCTGGAAGATTTTAAAAAACAGTCTGTGATAATATATGTATGATTTGCCTTGCCTTAGAGAGGCCAAAGAAACTGCAGGTCACTTCAGAGTCATGTATTCTATGATTCTGGGGCAAGCATATCAAATAGATTTTTCTCCCCACAGCTCATTTGATTAGTACCAATTGCTGCAACTACTACAAGTGGGAAGTAGAATTAATACAATGAGCTAGGCTGAGAAAGGAAGACTCTACCAGCTTATTTAAAAAGAAACAAGTTTTGGCAGTGTAAACAAAAGACGAGAGCTATGAAACATCAAAATTACACAATAATGCAAAGTACAGTAAAAAGCATAGTGAGAACTCTAAGCAATTTTATAACCATTCACTAGAAACTGGACTTATATATGTATATAAGAATGAGGATTCAAGTGTACTCCAGCTTTATCCAATAATGCAGAGAAGTGAGCTGCAGTGGGGAAATAGAAAACCAAATCCATTTAGAGAAAATGATTCTATAAGCTATACATGAAAGCTTGAGAGAGTTGGGGTAATACAAAAATAATCTTTAATTCTCTGAGGATCTGCATGCCCAAGTAAGAGAAATTATCAGGAGACCAGAGATCTACCACGTAAAAGTAGAATAATTGAACTGAGAAGTGATATGGAGAATGATAGAAAATTACTGTATTTGATAGATAGAGCCAGACTACCTATGATCTAAGGAAAAGATTGCTAGTAATATGACCTTAGCCATGAAACAGTTTTCAAAATCATGAAAATGCCTAGCAAGAAACCTTGCTCATCAAAATACCAAAGAGATAAGTAAAAGTATCTAATAAGTATTTCAGGAGTAAATCAATTAACCTTGATCCTGCTATTTTCCAATATATTGGTACTACGTGATACATTTTCCATTTGAGGGATTTGCGAACCTGCATCTGAGATCTTTGTCCCTGATGTGGTCAGGTTGCTATGCCCTCACTTTAAAAAGCCTTTTTGCAGTCACAAGAAACCAGCAGCAAAACACATGGGTATTAAATTCTGCATCCTGAAGTGAATAACTGATCTCTATTCTCTTGCACCAACAAGAAGGAGTAGCTGCCTTTAGATTACCTGGCTAAACAGAAAGAAAATATAGAGAGGCTGTAAGAAGTTGTATCAGGAAAGAAAAAATATTACAAACACAGAAAAAAGAGGCAATACTATGTTAAGTACAAATTCTGTTTGTGTTCCAAGAGTAGACAGAGAAAGCCTGACAGAAACGTCCCACAGAAGGAAAAGAAGGATCAAGGGCAATTCCTAGATTTCTGCTTTCAGAAACAAAATAACTAAGTTAATAAATGGAGAATAAAATGAGAAACAGAGAAAAGAAAAACTTTTTGCCAATATTTTTTTGTAAGTGAAGTCACACTTGTACTGAAAATGCAACAGAATCAAGACAGGCATGTAAGTAGGAGTTAGAAAATGTAGAATTGATAAAATGTACATAGAAACAATGGCTAAAATACACTCTCATTATGAATCATGACAGGGTAAAGATATATTAAAAACCCCTGACAAGATGGGATCCTTAAAGATCTCTAGAGATGGCAATAGAAGGTTTTAAGGTTAGTCAGAACTGAAAAATGAACAGTAGAAAAGTATCTTCAGTCAATTTCTCATCTCTTGCTCAACAGAATAGGCAGAACAAAGACTGAGATGTTGTCTATGTTGTGTATCTGAATTGCAGGATTTTTTAAAAACTACAAGCATCTTTACAAGTAATTTGTGTTCTTGCTGTGCACAGTAGTTAAGGAGAAACATTTCATGAAAAAAATTATGTTCTGTTCATTTTGCTTTCAATCATCAAATTATTTAGATGTTTAATTAGTAATTCACCAAGTTTCATTTTGAGTTCATATTACTCAGAAATTAATCTGAATGTCAACTTACACTGACTTCCAAAGCATCTTTATAAACCTCATATGTAACTTTCACAGAACAGCACATTTAAGTAAGACAAATTAAAGCTGAAGTTTTCATTTTTGCTGGGCAGATACCAAAACTAACTATAGCACAGTACCAGCACATCAACCTAGCAGAGGCAGAATTACCACATAACTCAGTGCCCCTCACTGCAGAAATAAACTGCATGTTAGGTTGAATGCAGAATTTCAGTACAAAACTAGGATGAGATTTTTGTTGTTATTTGGTCTCAGTCAAAATTCATTCCGTCTTTCTTGGAGACTGAATAAATTTTAAAAGTTACTGCAAGCTATCTTTCCTTTGACTGCTATTTAGACATGCTCAAGCACAAAGTGCTCTCTACAAAAAACAGCTCCATCTTACACATTGGCCAAGTGCAACACATTCGAGTGAATCACCTTGAGTCCACCTAGAAAGGACTTAGATTTCAGTACAAGTCCAAAACTGGGTTACCCTTTGGCTAATCACAAAAGGATGAAAAACTTTAATGGATTTGATATAAAAACCTAAACTGCACAGTAAGGTTTTTGATAAATAAAGCTTGAAAACTTGTCATGGAGGCAAACAAATTTACATTGGTTCACTTACCTCTCAGATACCTTCAGTGAAGGTCTAGCAAGATTCCCCAACAGATTGATTAGATACAGATAACAGCAAGGATTCACCATATTTGCAACAGAACTATGAAAGCATTTCCCAAGTTAAAAAATGACCACTCTCTTGCTGACAATAGTGATTCTTACTCAAGAAAGCAGTGGAAGCATGGAAAGACCTGAACATTATTAAAATACTAAAGAATAAATTATCCCCGCAAAATAAAAAATAATTAAAAAAAAATAGGCTTGTAGACAGGAAAAAAAAAAAAAAGAGTTATGAGAACCTACCAAAGGACTACAAACCAAAGTCTCCAAACTGATTTCGTAAAAAACCCCAATCCTTTTAAAAAAAGATACCAGATGAACCACATCAACAATTATATTCTGAAACAAAACAGCTACATTTAAAAGAATAAATTACTTTTCTGAAAAAAAAAATCAAAAAAGATGGTGTGAATTAGTGTTCAAGTAAAATACTATTAACCATAGAATACAATAGGGATATCCAGGAGATTCATTACTCTTTATTAAAGCTTATTGTATAGCTAATAGGCAGCACAAAAGGAAAACAATTTAATTAAAACGTATGCAAAGATGCAGTAGCCAAACAAGGGGAACAATGATATTTTGAATAAAAGCAACACTGCTGCACTTAGTTACAGACAAATTCGATCTCCAATATCAAATGTTTTCAGAACACTTCAGAAAAATTAGACTTAACGACATGTGCGGTTACACTGCCATCCTGTGGCAAAGTACCCGAAGTTTTCTGGGAACATAAGAGTTTTCCAAAGGATAACCACCTTTCAAAAAGACTTAGCATTCTATTTCTGAAGACAGGAAACATCAATAGAGATTTAGCTACACCTCAGGAAATGCTACTCAAGAAGTACTAACTTTAGTGACAACACAATAAAATTTTCCTTCAGATGGTCCATGACCTCATTGTCTGGACACAAAATTTGAACCTATGGCTTCTGAAACCTCATTTTCTGGCAGTGAAATAAAATGCGATTACCTTCTTTTCATCAGGTTGCAAAATAAACATACACTCTATTATGATGAAAATATTGGTACACAATCTGAGATACAAGGTAGTGTTCATGTGACTGTCCTAATAACTTCAGCCAATTTAAAATGAAAAATAAAATTATTTATTAAAAATTCAGGAGTCTTACATTTCCTGTTAATATCAGATCCTAGGATTGTGCCACTCTGTAGCTCCAGCCTTGCTTCAAGTCTCTGCATTAATAAGATGACTAAAACCTGATTTCCTTAAAACATTTCAAAATCCTAAACTGGAAATAAGTTCAAATGGGAGGAGGGGGAACAGTAAGTTTCTTTAAATGTTTTGCTGAATTCTAATATAAGAATTTTTGCATCTGGCCAACAAGTAAAGACTGTGCTAGACTGTGAAATAAGTTTTCTGCATTACAGAATTTTAGTTTTGTGAGAACAATCACTCACAAGAAGGTGATAAAACACGAGAAAAAGAAAACCCATGGTCATAATCGGTCTTGTACCTACTCTGGGAAACACGCTGAGATGGTAGCTATGGCTCGACAAAGTCAATGAGGATAAAGGGCATTCTTAAACACGTGCAGAACTGTTTTCTGAGAAAGGACTGCTTACATGCCCCCCTGCACTAAGGACACTCACTTCAGGAGTAGGAAACAAGTCAAGGATTGAACTAACATGGAAATCTTATGAGTTCAAAGACTTTCAGATCTCTGAGAAGCTGCCACAGACATTTATATTGCCAAAAATCCACATACACACATTTCTACTGCCAAAATCCACATATTTGAGGCACATCAGCTTTCCAGCATAGTTAGTTCTTATGATTTACTTTCAAACTACTGGAAATCTAGAACATCAGACACAATAACCTCAGGATGCAGAATATGTTGCACAACTGGTCTCTAATTATTAAAGAAATTGGTGATTGACTTTAACTTTTTGACACTTCTTTTTCTTGTCAATATCATATATTTAAAATTCTTTTTTTGGTATCCCCATAAATTACTCCAGCTTCAACATATGTCAAACAATCAGATCGTTTGCTCAGAATACCAAATACCAGAAACTCGATTATATTTTGCTATCATGAGAAAATAACCCACCGATCAGTTAAACAAGCTGTCAAAATAGCACTGTATCTTTAACAGTCGGGTTATCCAACCCCAAATCTTGTTTCTACTTTGTATACTCAAGTGACACCTAGAGGCTGTCCCTGCATGTGACAGATTTACCTTTTGTTGAAAGCTAGGGTGACAGAAACTTTGATCCATTGTTCATCATTCTAGAAATCCTACAAGATTTTCAGAATACTTCTGGTATCTAGAAACTTTGTACCTGTACACTACAATATACCATCTTCGTTCATGTCGCTTTCTACTTTCCACACATACCAAATGTAAGATAATGGGAAGCCCCTGAAACTGAAAAATCAGGTGAACACAGTGAGCATGTGATTTGGAATCCACTGAAATTCTCCACACATCCACAATTACTGTTCTCTCTTTCTCAAAACTCTTGCTTTTCTCTTTCTAGCAGAATTGAAAACTTGTCTTTGCTTTTGAGCAGGGTGTGTTGTGTTTGGAGTATGCTTTCTTTTCTTTGGTCTGTTCCACAGCCATCAAAGTACAGACAAAACTCATCCTATTATTTTGGGGCTATACAGGTTCCCAGGATGGATTCCTTAGCTGCTCCTGACAACCACTGCCTTTGCAATAATGAGTAACGTCCATAATACTGTAAAAAAATTGTCACTGCAGGAAACAGGAGAAAATAGATTTGTGACACTGAGACTGGAATACATATTGCCACATCTTTAGCTGTAATGAAAATGTGATTATCAACCTCAGGAATTGCTCAATGTCAGCAGATCTTATTATGCACTACAGGAAGTACATCAGAGGAATTGTAAGACATAGGACGTCATAAGAAGTAACATGGGACAAAAGAGTCTTCTTCAGATCAGCATGTCAAACCTTGGCTTACAGTAGCTTTCTATATGGAACATTCTTAACTCCAGAGTAGTGATTTTTAACTGTCCCTTTACCTGAGCAATTTCCATATCACACAATCAAAGGTCGGTATTTTTTGTAAACTATCTCTTAGTGACAGGTATCAGGTATGGCTATTACTAAGAAGGTGGCAAATGAATCATATTAAAATCCCCAAAAGTTCTCATCAGTAAAAGCAGGTAAAAGAGAAAGCACGACAGAGTTCATTGGCAAGGCTCACTCTACTGGTTACTAGGTGGTAAAAGCACACAGAGAAAAAGCAAACTGAAATTTGAAATCTGGAATCAATCAGTACAAAAGTGAACTCAACCCAAACATTATCTATGTCAAAACAGGGGGAAGGGGAAGGATAGGAAACGGTGAGGATGAAAGGGAATAAGGGAGACCCTCCCGTTGAGTCACAGGGTTCAAAGTGGACTCCCTTGCCAAACTTTGCCCCAGGTTCGACCAAAGAGGGTGTACCTACATGTGAATGCAATGCAAAGCAAAGCAAAGCAAATGCCCGGTCCTGGCCCTCCTGGAGGCTTGCCCTAGTCCAATCCAGGCACAGGGGATTTTGGAATGGGATGGGTGGGGACAGGACTGGTGTGCCCAGGACGAGGCCCCGAGGCCTCGTTACTCACCTCAGCAGGAAAGGAATGAGCAGACCCGAGCCTCCCTCTTGGCCCTTCCCAAGTGCTGCTGCCCTAGCATGGCCAGGCAGTGCTCAGGACTAAAGGCAAAAACAAACCCACTGGCCTGCTGTCCCTCAGAATCAAAAAAGCAAAAGCTTAAGTGCTTGACTATAGTGAAATAAGATGGCTCTAACTCCCCACATGACTGAGGGGTGTCTTAATGCAAGTATTACATAAATTAATGATGCCTTCAGTCCTAAATCTTTGTCATGCCTTTATTCTGAGGGAGAACATAGAAAATGGATGAACAAATTTTCTGGCCAAACTAGGAACAAAATGTTGTCCCAACGAGGAGATGAATGTACCCAGGATGGGAGCTTTTACTATGTCTAAATTCCTATATTTTAAAGGTACAAGTAAAGCAAATAAATAATGAGGATCAGTTCCAGAAATCCACTGAGATGATTTATATATACAACAACCAGCCTAGAGTTTACTCCTTGCTGAGATATGTTTGGCTGCAAAGCCATCTTGACAACTAAAGTAAAAGTTGGATGTTGTTTTTGCTGTCCTAAAAGGGAAGCCCAGAAACCCTGAATGATTTTGTTTCATGTCTATGCTTTGTCCTGCCTTGAAAATACCCAAGTGTTAGGGTATTTGCAGAACTAAACTTGATATTTACCATTTTCAAATTTCAGAGTAAAATTCTCTCCAAATTACTGAGCAGATTCATATTTCATCCTCCTCAAGCATCTGAAACAGCTCTTCTGTCTGGAATGTTTGTATTTCCTCTGAGGGGCAAAAAAAAGGTCTCTTACCATTATGGAATTTTGAGTTGGAGTTAACACATTAAAAAGAAGAAAGCTGCTTACAAGATATAAGAGGTTTCCCTTGGCAGTAGATCTTCTCATTTAACCTTTTTGGTTTTAGACAGTGCTTCTGTTCACACAGATGCAGGGAGATTCACAGATGGTCATGGTTATATTTTGGTTATAATATGTTGGAATACACCCTGCTGTCTTGGCTGCCATCCCCTGTGCTTTGGGACCCAGTCACAGGGCTCTGGTAAATTCTCTGCAACCCTTTGCTCTCCAGTCTGTTGAGCCACTCCTACCCTTCCACAGGAGAGACTTACCCTGACTTACTGTAACTGGTTCCCTTAATGGCTAACGCCAAAGACACAGGAACTACAGCCTGGGAAATCAGGGTTTGAACTTTCAATGCACTGTAATTACCTACTTTGGGGCAGCTGCCTGAGGGAGTTTTTTCTCCCCTGTTTTTTTCCTTATAGTGCCTCAGCAATGCAAAGGAAGTTCCTCCAAGAAAGAGGCAGAAGATCCCGTATTTGACACTAAAGAAAAGATGTGCAATGGTCACTAGCTACAGAGCAGCGGGTATGTCCTCACAGTCAGTTTACCACAAGTAACTTGTTCTTGAGCCCTTATCTTCAGTTTAAGTTATCTTTATTGCAGGAAAAGAGCATCCCCACAGAGCGATAGCCAGAAATAGGCATTTTACTTTGCATTCACATCCTCCCTTATTTTCTTTTTGTAGACAACACCTGAAGCTTGTTGCTCAGCTTTGCCAAGAAAAATGCTTTGTTCCTGTTCATGACATTAGCTTTTCTGGTAGTGTCCTTGGAGAAGGTGGGGTGTAGATAAGCTTTCAGGAAAAGGCTTATAGCTAACTGCCATAAGGGCAGCATGAAGAATGAAATCTCTTCCTCTAGAAATTATTAAGAACTGTGATCCCTCAACCCTGCTGCCTCATTTCCTAGAACATATACATCATGTCCAACAGATAATATAGTCCTTGTACATTGCTGACTTCAGCCCACCTTTCTACTAATGCTGGCAGTCTCACCAGCGCCTGTGTTAGGAGTGTTGCTTCAATTAGATTTCAATGTTTCAAGTTTGGCTTTTCACTGTCTCATCTGCACCATGCTTCATATTCTGAGAGCCAAGAAGCAGGTCTGAGTGATACCCTTGGAAGAATAAGGCCCATGTTGTGGAGCTCACAGCCACAAAACTCTGGTATGAAGTTCATGCAGCTGGAAAGAGAGGATTCCATCAGCTTTCCTAGGGATCCTCTTTTCCGCTGGGCTTCGCACACACATATTTCTTCTGACTAGATTGCAGGCTCTATTGGGGCTTCTCCTGGCAGGGTACAAGCTTTCATCAGCAGAAAAGAAAAATCTCCTCAAGGCCTGACCCAGAGAGACACCAAGTGCTTGAACACTGTGATTCAATGAGAATCTCCAGATGAGATGGCGAAAGCTGGATAAGATCCAGGCCTGGATGACTAACAGACTGAATGTCCAAGTGCTCTGCTTGGCAGTTTGGTAAATCCTAGCATGCAGGCAAGCAAAGCCTGTGGGCCCGCACTGTCCCGCAAAGTCTTCACTTTCCACCCAGACAGTCATCCTGCTGCTGAGATCCTAAAGGCCTAATTGCTTCCTGTGACTTGTTTGATGAGCATATGGATAGTCTCTTTCCCTTAAAGCCTCATCATAAACAAGCAATCAAAATACTGGGAATAAAATCACAAAGTGCAGCATTGGAGGAGCTGTTTGCCAAAGTCTTTGTTCATTGCAGCTTTCCAGGGTGGTCCCAAGACAGCTGCAGTGCTCACAGATTTGTATGCAAATAGCTGATTCAGAATCAGTGTTTTAGAAGGAAAACATTTTAACAGGCAATGAAAAGCAGACTATAGCTCCTTAAACACTTGTATGAAGGCCTATTGCAGCTCCCTAACAAAGCCCTGAAGCTCTGGTGTGGGCACAGGACACTTTCCCAGCCATGGAGGCCCTGCTCACCAAGTGTGACCTAGTGATACCTTGCAGAGCCCAGTCCAATGAGTGGAAAGGCGCCCCAAAAGTCACTGTGGAGCAGCTGTCCCAGTTACTGTCATCTCTTAAACCATCACAAATAGTGGTCTGACATTGCCAAAGACACTCTTAGGCTTTTAAAATATGAACTACTGAACCTGCATGCATGTCAGTCAAGATGTCCTAGTGGGAAACAACTTATGCCAATCAGCATTTGTACCCTGTCATCAGTGAACAGGAAACACAAGCGTTTACTGTTCTCCATTAATCAGCATCATATATTTGTTTTTTTCAATATTTATTTATGCCCAATTGGACATAAAATATGAATGTTGAAAAGTTCAGAAAATTCCTGCACAGTCTCAGCTCAGCCTCATCTGCAATCAACAGTGTGTAAGGAAATCACAGTACCATGCTAAGATAGCAGAAATAAGCTTATTCTGGTTTTCACCAGACTGGTGCTTTACAGACATACCAGAAAGATGAAAGGAAATCTAAAGAAACATTTTCTTCTAGTTCTCATGCAGTTTGCTGCTCCATAGATTGAACAAGAGCTTTCAGTGTCTTATATAATGTGAAGACTATTTTCACAAAAGAAGTAAGGAGAGGCAGGTGCCACATATTCTTACATCCTCAATATTTTTTAACTTGTTTTTTTAGTTTCACGCTATGGTTGTTCTATGAAATGGACATCAGAGAAGTAACAGCTAAAGGCCTGAATGTTTTAGATGCAATGTTGCCTTGACAGTGATCTAGCAGTAGAACATTTGAAAAAAAAGCTGTATCCTTCAACACAATGACATGAAAGCCTGTGGGTTTTACAGTTAAAAAGTATCATTGTCACATGCCCTGCACTGGAAAGACATGAGAGAGATACTAAAAGCACTTCCACAACCTTAGCAACAGCTTTGATCCTTTCCAGATCAAAATAAAATACTCTTTTGCTCAGCTTGAAAGGTACCAATACTTTAGTATGACACTTTGATAGATGAGATTTTCCCCATTCACATTAGAATGAGAAAATGGTTTGGGTTGGAAGGGACCTTTAAAGGTCACCTGGTCCAACCCTCCTGCAGTGAGCATGCACATCATCACCTACACCAGGCTGCTCAGAGCCTCACCCAGCCTGGCCTTGAGCACTTCCAGGGACGGAGCATCTACAACCTCTCTGAGCAATCTGTTCCAGTGTTTTGCCATTCTCACAGAAAAAAATGTCTTCCTCAAACCTAGTCTCAAACTACCCTCTTTCAGTTTAAAACAATTACCCCTTGTTCTGTCAAAACAGACTCTGATTTTTAAATTGTCCCCCATCTGTCTTACAAGCCCCCTTTAGCTTCTCTTCCCCCACAAACATGGACTGGCACAGGATGAAAGAGGCTGCTTTATTTTCTTCCTTGACTTTTCATTCCAATGTTTTTAGGACAGTAACTGTTCAAGTCACCAGTTTCCTAACGTTTTCTGTTTCTCCAGGAAATCTTACCAGAACAATAAGGTTAAGTTGAATACTTAAACACTGGGGCCATAGTATCACTGGAAATGGTAGTATGTGAAGAAATATGCTTCAAATTTAACTAATTTTATCTTTGTTCTGAACATAACATTGGAAGCTCACTGCTTGTTTTTGGAAAACTACACTTAACAAAAACATTCCACCTCCTCTAAATATCCTTCTCTGTTAATTCTATAGCTCAGACAGTAATCAAAATAATAAATTTTCAGTCTGTGACGCATACTGAAAATCTGAGGATCAAGTGTAGCTGATGATACATGATGGGAAAATTGCTAGGCTAGTAACTACTAGGATTTGCCTTTTAAAAAACTAGAAAGCAGATTCAATTCCTTTTAATGCTATATGAAAAGAGTATAACTTACATGTTACTCAAACATGAGGAAACGCAAAACTTGTTTGCCCGTGCCATCTGATGTCTGCTCTGCTGTGCGCTGTGGTCATGTTTAATTCCAATTCTCAGGGCTTTACATGTGTGCTCAGCTGTGCATGTACCAAATCCCGCAGCAGCCTGCAGGTTATTACCCCATAGCTTCTGCACAGGTTGTAATGACTTCTGGATCAGAATATAAAACATGTAGGTTTCTTAGCAAAGGCTGCTTTAGATATTTTCACATCCAGTTGTTTATTCCCAGTCTGTCCATAGCAGCCCCCTGCTCAGTTATGCCAGTGCCACATATAGTCAAGAAACCTGATGGGAAAAGAGAAACATTAAATATAACCTCAGGGCTTTGTAGGATGTTTACAAACCCTAACTTTGCCAATTTAATCTTAACTTCACTTTAGCAATGTGATTTACATTGTGGCCCCACAAGCACCTGTGAGGCATTGGACTCTGAGAGCTTCTAAGCCAGCTGTCCAGCAGAAAAAAAACATGGGGCAACCATGCCTCTCTTGAACCTGATTAAATGCTGTTTTAATTTACCTGCTTAAAAACTCTAATTTCCCATGTATCACCTCAAAATGGATTTCTTTTTTTGCAACTTACAAGAAGTCATTCATCCATGATCAGAGTATCAATTATTTGTACTGAAGTTCTTTTTCACAATAAACAAGGAGTCTGCACAGACATATCTGAAGTGGACTATTCCAGCCATTTGATGTGGGTTTCCAAGTAAATTCCAGTTGTGAACTACTTGTGGCAGTGACTATTCTGGTACGTGTTACAAGGGGAAGTCCAACATATTTGGTGATTTTTGCAATAAAAACTAATTACCAAATTGGTATGAAAATGAGAAAGAAAAACAGTGAAGTTCTGAACCCAAGAAAAATGTTATTCTAGTTCAATTTTTAGAGCAGCCAGAAGCTTTCAGGTATGTCAGCATCCTTACACATTTCTTCATGATAGTGTAGAATGATGGCTCAGTTTCAAAAGGCAACAAAGAATACACTGAACTCTATTACATTCACAGGGGTTTTTTTTCCAAATCAAATGTGATTGATTCTGTCTTGGTTTGAAAAGACAGATGTCTGTTAAGGAAGACAGGAGCCTCCCTTGAAGTGAAGGATGCAACCCCTTCCTCTATGAATTATTATAATTTTGAAATTAAGGGCTTTCAGGCAAAGATATAAAGAATAGGAGTAACAGTTCTTTACTAAAATACAGATATATAAACAGTCAAACAAACAACAATAATATAGTGGTGACAACAAACAGAAGCACAAACCCAGTGCAGCCTCTCTCGGCTGTCAGGCCCTTTCCCCTTTGGTGCAGTTCCAGTCACAGCCGGCAGGGGCGCTGGCGGCTCCCGGTGAGCAGGGCAGGTGCGATGGTTCCCCCGCGGCTGCAGGGGGCGCTCCGGAGCGAGCTCGGGGAGCACGCAGTGATGGCGGCCTGGGATCCGGGAAGGGATGGAAGAAAGGCTTCACAAACCTCCCTGGGCAGCTGATCCTGGGGTCTGTCTGGGCTCTCCCGGCCAGGCAGGCTGGGGCAGGGGCAGGAGCAGGACTTCCGGGTGACAGGCGAGATGTATCGAGCTGCGGAGCTGTGGTAGGAAATCCCCGGAGGTCTCGGCAGGCAGGACGGGCAGGGCTGCAGAGCAGCGAAGGCTGAGGCAGCCGAATCTGCAGCTCAGCTCCCAGCGAGGCAGGGAAGGACAGGCTCTGGATCCCGGGGTTCTTCCAGCAGAGAGGAAAGACGGCAGGACAAAACCCGCAGTGCTGACGAGAGTCTCTCCCGTCTCCACACCAAGTCTCCGAGTGCCCAGCACACACCCAGGTGAGGGCAGTTGCCCCAGATGGGCCCCTCCCCTCTGTGGCCAGTTCCTTTGTTTCTCCTGAGTACCCAGTCCTTTGTTGACATGGTAACATAGTATGGGAGAAAATTCCTCAAGAGGAAATAAAAACAAAAACTCCCAAACCCCAACAGATTCAGAAAGATTGATTCAAAGAGATGAATATAGAAGGAAAATAGCAAATAAACAAGGAATAAAGGAACATTAATGAGATTTTCAAACAAGATTGTCTTAACTTGCAGCAATGTGCCACACTTTAATCCATTTTAAGAAGTAATTAAGTTTATTAATGACCAAGAAACAACCCTTTGTATACCATGAAACCAAATGCGTCTTGTGGGGGGAAGGATGATGTTTGTTGTAAGGTGTTTTGAACCACGATAGTGTGCCCCAGCCAAACCATCTTTAGTTATTCCTATTGGAACTCTCAGCCAGGCTGCCATTAGCCTCACCAGCTTCACCTGGCCATCCACCTTCAGGTGTAGCAGGTCAGCTCCTGGAGGGTTCTTAAGCCCAGCCAGAAGGTTCAGTGGGAAAGAAGAAAGAAGAAGGAAGAAGGAAAAAGGAAAAAGGAAGAAGAAAGAAGAGTAAGGGAAAAAGAAGGAGAAGAAGAGAGAGGTGAGAAGGGCTTGTATCTGCTTGCTGTCTTGTTGTTTGGATTTCCTGACCTAACTTGGCTGCTGATCACTGGATGGGTTTTGTTGCTGCCATCATCTTGACTCTGCTTGCCTGGATCTGGAGCATCAAGGACTGAAAGATAAACTGTGCTAAATTGGAATTGGGAAAGGAGAAGCTGAAAGGCTAAATACCAAAACACCAAGGAATAGATAAAGAACACTGTGCTGTACTGCATTAGGAACCACTTGTTTTATCTGAAAAGTGGGGGGGGGGGGGGGGGGGCTCTTGGACAAAGTAAAGAGAGCAATCAAGTAATGTGTAATCTCATACACTGCAGTTACAAAATGTATACGTGCTGTATTAGGGATAAGTTAGTAAATGTGTAAGTACTGTGTTAGGTAGAAGTACTGTGTTAAGTATAAGTAAGTGAACTGTATAGGTTATGCATAAGTATGTAAAAGTAGTATAAGGTGTAAGTATAAGATAAGGAAGCTTAATACACAAAAGAGGTGATAAGTAGCTATTATTGAACACATTAGAAGATGTGTGAGTTCCTGCATGATGCCCAAAGAGGTGATGCATATTTTAAACAGTAAGAAGCTTCTGCATAATCACATTGATTTGTTGCACAGAAGCGCTGAGTTCCTGCAGATGTTTGGGGTTTTTTTCATTTTACTACAAAAAAATCTGTGCACCACAGAATCCATGGAGCTCTGATGAGGATTTAGACTAGTGTTGCCTAAAATAGCTCAGCTTTAAAAAGGAATTATCTGATGTGCTGAAGTAAAATCCTGATGCTAAAACAGACTACAAATGTTATCCTCTATGAAAGTTTAATATATGGAAATAGTCTTAAAAACAACTGAGTTTTATGCTGAACATGACTAAAATGAAAGAACTGACCCAAGTTTTACAGTTTGCAGAAAACAGCTCACTAATATAATTGCTGCACTGTGCAAATGTTAACTAATTTACTGCTATCATTCTGATAAATAAGAAAATAAAAAGATCCAAGGTATTCCAAGCAATAGAGTGATGGTAATGTGCTAGGACTCCCATACTGTTCTATTCACACATTGTGGAAAAAAAGGTGTAATACACACTTGGAAATGTGGAACCACCCCACTGAAAAAAGCTAATGACTTTTTCCTATTGAGTAGCTTTACCAGTTTGGTTTTTTTTTAAGTATCCACCTATTTTTTCATTAAAAATCACATTGCTTGGACGTAAAAAGAACATAATGCAAATATCAAACCAATTCATAAACAAACAGTATCTGTCATCTTTCAGTCAGGATAGAGCTAAAAACCAGATGCATCCCAATAGGACAGGTAATTAACTCTGTTCTTTTTAAGCTTTACCCTTTTCAGTAATGTAGAAGTTAATTCACTGCCTTTGCTGGTTTTTAAAACGCTTTGGGATTTAGAAAAAATACTACAGTCCAAAAAGAAACTCTTCAGTGTCTCCAAAATCACTTCAAGTTTATCTTTAATTCTTAGGAATTACAGCTTCCCTTTGGTTTTCTCAATTTCCTAAGTGTTAATGTTTCATAATCATTACTTACTACAGATGCTTCAAAAACATCTTTCCAACCATGCTAAAACAGAGGTCTGTGCCTAACTGAGATCCAAGCAAGTATACCTGGAAGAACCAGCAAGTTCATTCTCCATTGAAATCTTTTGTCCCTGAGGGCTTGTTTGGTCTTTGTAGTGAGGAGCTGACCTGCAAAAGAACATTAATCTTTACTTATGTGTCACATATTTGTTGCTCACATTTTAAAATGTACTGAGAATCTCCACAGATAGAGCTCATCGTTATCTTATCCTAAGAGAAATAGTTTTAAGTTCTAATTTATGCAGCAATGATTAAATTTCATGGTTTCTCCTTACTTACGAAACATTGCAAGTTCAGCTTGCAAACCATTACAAAAGCACCTGTTACCCTCACTCCAGCCTCTCCAGTTGCCAAGGCCCAGCACTAAGGCTCAACCTCCTTTGCTTCCTGTTGCACACGCCAACTGCCCACTGGCTGCCAGCAGAGGAGATGCCTTATGGAAGGCAAGTTTCCAAGATTTGGTAACAGACCAGGCTTTTAACAAGAACTGTTAAACTGAACAGGAAATTTGCTTTATTTACATGCAAATTTTTCCCAATATTTGCAAGGCTGCCTTGCGTACTTGTGCCCAAGCGCTTGAACTTGACTTATGGAAAAACTTTCAGCCATTGTCCTCAGTATGTGAGGAACAGATGCTCTTCAAATTACTTGCACCAGCTTGCAGGCAAATTGAAAACCAGTATTCTACATATTCCCCCTTTTTATTGGAAAATGAAGTAGTTCCCCACAAAACTTGCAGGTAAAATTTCTTTCAGACCACTTCACCCATGCCCTCATCTTATTATGTGCAATGAAGTTTGAAAAATGCCACCTTCACGTTCTTCAGAGGACAGATGTACTGACTGGAGATCACCAGTTTCACGAAGTAATCAATAAGCTTGCATAGTGTCTTAGCAAGACCACAAAACACTGCACTTTCCCCTCCAACGTTAATGCAAACAAACATGTAGAAATTAGAGCATTTTATTTCTCCAAGCAACATATCTCAGAGTTTTGGTATGAGGTCTTTCCATCTGTTGGAACTCAAAATTCATTTTAACTGTAAGTGAATAGAAAGCCTATTTCAAATGACGAATCAGAATTAACATCAGTTCGGTATGCAATCTGATCTAAGGCTCATCACCTCGAACCATTTTACTTCTAAGTGAGACTAACCCTTATATTCTTATTCCATATTAACAGAGGCCAGCTCAACATTAATACCTTTGCTTGATGTAATGTAGAAAAAATTAAAATGGTAGGTCACTATAAAGCATTAGGGGGGGAAAATGTAGCTAAGTTGTATCAGAAAGAATCAAGGTTTGAAAAATTCTAAAGTACAAGAAAGACGAAGATGAGGCAAGAAAATGGTGTTTAAAGAAATACCAATTTGCAGTTTTAAAGTAGTAGAGGAACTGACTTATGCTATGCCACACACAATTACACCATTACATGCAATAATGCTACTGAGAAATTTAAACCCTTTGAATACCAACAAACTATCCCTCTCTCCCCTAAAAACTGAGTTTTACAGGCAAGCATCAATTCATTATGCCGGGAAAACGTTGGCTGAGAGACTTGCACCTCGGATGGTTGCACCGAAACGCTCAATACCGAGTACCAGCACCCCTTTAGGAACAAAAAGCTCTTACGAGGAGACAACGAACCATTAAGAATGCCCAATAAGCTTTATTATTTTCCACTTGAAAAAATGCAAACGACTGCACAGTCAGAGTCCAGAAGGCGGCATTTTGCGAGACTTCTCCCGGTCAGTCCTTCGCAGGAACCACACAGGAGAGGGGGCCGGGACTAGGAGGAGCCCAGGAGGATGGAGGGTCAGGACTCGTCGGGCTTGTCGGCGGGCGGCCCGCAGGGCTGCAGCATCTTCTCCATCAGGTTGAAGCGGACGCGCGCCTTGCTCTCGTTCTCGGCGATGGCGAAATAGTTGAGCAGGTCGAAGTGGCCCATGTAGGAGCAGTACGAGTCACGGTGCTGGTTCACCAGCCACTCCCACTTGGTAGTGTCGGCGTGCCCCGTGCCGATGTACTTGGACTGCAGGTGTTCCAGCTGGCTGTGGATGGTGTAGCGGTCCGTCATGGCGCGGCGGGCGGGCGGAGCTCGGGATGGCGGGCGGCGCGGAAGGGCCTGGGCGCCGGCAACGGGTCTCGGCGGCGCGGAGGGAGCGGGAGGCGCGGAGGGAGCCGGGGGCGGATAGGGGAGGCGCGGAAGAGGCCCTGGAAACACGGACCGGGACCTTTTACGGCGGGCGCAGCGCTTCCTGCCGCGGTGCCCGACGGGAGCGCGCCGGGAAGGGCCTCCTGGGAGTTGAAGTCTCCTCTCCGCCCCGCCCGGGGGGGGTGGGCCCTGGCCTGATTAACTATTGATATCGTAATAAAAAATTTTCTCCCGGTCTGATCACGCCAGTTGGATAATCCATAGTAAGACAAGTGGCAGTTACAAGGCCGGGCCGGCATCTGTAACACAGGATTATTTTGAAGAACGTACGTGAGGGTTGAGGACTGGCTGCAGATCAGATCTCGTATTCTGAGCACGGGTACGGGGCTGCGCTTCAGATTGTGCCAGATGCTCAACTGAGCCTCGGTCTAAAGCCTCGAGCCCCCCGTTAATTCGTAAAGCAAAGGTACAGCTTTGATACTGCTTAATTCACCTGGAATCCAAGGGGCACGCACTGTCAAATCTGGCTACGAAATACCCGCGTAGTGGATCATGGGGAACAACATCAGAAAGTCTCTCTGGCCAGAAGGTGTCAGAAAACAGGAAAGCAAAGCCCGTGGCTCACTGTTCAGGGCACAGCGTAGTCCCAGCTCCTGGCACTGTCTGTACAAACCGCAACTCAGAGCTGCTTCCCCAAGGAACTGACATGGGAAGCCTGTCTCTGGAGAAAGAAAAAGCTGCCACAAAAACATCCAGGAGGTGCCAGGAGCAGCACAACATCCCTTTTCGTTAGCCCTTTGCTTGGTAAGAGGGCAATACAGCACCTTCTGTGGTCACTCATACAAGCCCACGTAGAGAAGGGCTGAAGACGGCACAGCATTTGCAGGTCCTACCAAAATAAGAAACTTGGTGAGGTTACTTCTGCTACATACAACTGAGGAAAGTCCTGTAGGTCCCATCCCTGTTCCTTTGTGAGGTGAAGAGCTCTGAGTTACTCTTCCCCAGGCAGTCTGTGCAGGTAAGCAGGGCCAGGGGAGTTAAGTCAAAATTAAAAATTAATGTTGAAAATTATTTTTGACAGTGCAGGTAGTATTTTATCTGAATGTTAAACTCATGAGCACATATAAAACCCACAGAAAATATAACTTGTGTTGCCTATCTTCTTTTGGTCAAAGTCAAGCTTAAAATAAATTTTATCATCCACCAAAAGAGAAGTTTTTTTCAGCTCTGTTCAAGAGCTTACATAATGTTAAGTTTAAAATGCATGAAATGATTCATGCTTTCCTATTTTAAAACAAATTATTAAAAAACTACTATCATATGAAAGACGCATTGCCAGAAATTTTTCAATCGGACACTGAGCTATTTCTTCCTGTCCTTGTAAATGCCCTGTAGCCAAAAAGAAATCCACAGAAATGTTGTGTGAAAACTCAAATGATTCTATGCCCCTTGTTTAAAAGTGAGTGTTATAAAACCAAGACCATATAAAGCAATGTAAAAACAATGTTCTGAAGTGTCCTTACCCTTCAGTGCAAAGATCTAAATGAGTACTATAAATTTTTATTTTTGTTATTTTTATGAGGATCTGTTGAGTCATTGCTACCAAGGCTTACTTAGCTGGAAGCAGATTACACAGCTGGATACAGCAGTTGCATTCTGTGGTCGCTTTCAGAGAGACCAAGAAAGGAAAAATAAACAAACATGACACTTTAGGAGTTTCTATGTATGCTGGTATACAGAAAGACAGAAAAGGACACATTCTCAACATGGGAAAGCGTTCATTTCTTTTTTAAATGGCATCTTTCTATAGAGTGAGATGGCAAGAAGAATGCTGGCTTTTAACAGTGTCAAGCTAGCCCCTGCAAGGGGAGACACGTGGGTGTTCCCACCTGGCCCAAAGTGTATATTAACCCACGGGATTCTGTACTCTTTGGCGTGGCGTGTGGCACTGTCAAAAATAGGTTAGAAACTGTTATGCTGTTAATGGTAATATTGTTAAATAGTTAATAATTGTTATGTTGATAATGCATGTACTGTTAAAAGGTTTGGTTATTATATTATAGAAGGGCTACTATGTTACACCTAACAAAAGTGCACCCCCCCAAGCAACGAGCCAGCCTGGACTAAACCCTTAAGAACGAATCAGCGCCTTAAAGTTCATGCAAATGAGGGATCCAAACAGAGACCAGTCCAAAGGGACATAAAACAGTACAAAAAGGGAGCATCCAGGTCAGTGAGGTGTGCCGCTCGACCTTGGACATCGGAAAATCCCTGCTCTGAAGAAGAAGATCCAGCGCCAGTTCTGCAGCATCCAGCTCGTGGCTGACCGGGAGCCCTCCTGCTCTACTTTCTCCGGACCCTCGGCGTGCCCTCTACCCGCGGACCCCTGTGCTTTAGGCCACATAAAAGCTGAAATCACTTTAGAACCGGGAATGCGTTCCCGTTTTTAACAGCTGCACGTAACGGCGTAACCACGGCGGCGACGGGGGACCCTCACCACCAGCAGACCAGATGGAGGGGAGCAATGAGGCGTCGTCGGGTGATGTGCTTCCACCTAACCCGTCACCTCGCCCTGTTCCCCCACCCCCATGCTTGCTTTCTTTCTTTCTTTCTTTCTTTCTTTTTTTCTTTTTTCTTTTTTCTTTTTTCTTTTTTCTTTTTTCTTTTTTCTTTTTTCTTTTTCTTTTTTTTTTCTTTTTTTTCTTTTTCTTTTTCTTTCTTTTCCTTCCTTCCTTTCTTTCTTTTCCTTCCTTTCTTCCTTCCGTCCTTTTCTTTCTTTTCCTTCCTTTCTTTCCTCTTTGCCTCTTTCACTATTAAATCAAATGCATCAAATTTTTGGCATCAACATTTAACCTCGTTTGGTTTTAATCTCGTTTCTGGGAATATTTGAACATTTTAAGTTCTTTCCAGTTTATT
>JACBWW010000002.1:11509173-11544491 GCA_020086605.1 Lanius collurio
ATCTCCTTTCCTTTCCTTTCCTTTCCTTTCCTTTCCTTTCCTTTCCTTTCCTTTCTTCCCCCTTCTTTCTTCCCCTTTCTTTCCTCTTTGCCTCTTTCACTATTAAATCAAATGCATCAAATTTTTGGCATCAACATTTAACCTCGTTTGGTTTTAATCTCGTTTCTGGGACTATTTGAACATTTTAAGTTCTTTCCAGTTTATTCACAGAGATTTGGCTTTCTTTATTTTTCTGGGTTTAAACTGGATCGTAACACATGCCAACACAGTGGCACATAGGGCTGCCCTCACAGCTGTTTTGAAGCTGTTTTGTATCCTCTTGGAAACCAGGAGATGTATTGATTAAGATAATCAGTCTTTGGAGCCAAAAAGATTCCCAGAAGCCTACCCATCTCTTGCAGATGTTGCAGTTTCTAGGAGCAGTAACTGCATTGAATTAAACAGGTATAAGAGTTCTAGTTAAAAAATAAAATAAAATAGATATATATATATATATATAAAGAGAGAGGGAAGAAAACCCCCAACCAACCAAAACCAACCAAACCTAAACAAAACAAAGAAAACCCTCCAAACCTGAATGGGAAATGTAATTCTGAATTTTTCAGCAAGTTTGTTAGTGGGCCAGATTAAAATGCTGCACTCAGGCATCCAAAGTTCTAGAAAAACACAGAAACTTCACTCTATACTGGCTTTGATCAAAAACCTCTGGGACTGCCAGACAAGCTTACCAATATAAGGAAGAAAAAACAGGTAGTAAAATTACCAGCTGACAGGCAAGTGACAATTATTTACAAGTAAATACTTAACTTCAATTTAAATCAAAAAATAAAATGTTTCATCTGCTAGCTTTGGAGAATTATATTCAATTGTATTCACTTTCATTTCTTCTTCTATACAAAAATAAAATCTGTTGTTGGGCCTTGTTTTTCATGTTAGGTCCATATAAAATGAATGGCTGCACTTACACACTTTCATTTCAAGTTTAAGAATACTAAATGAGTGGGGGAAAGCAGATGCAGCTGTATATAGAGAGATTTATTGCTCAGTGGTAATATGCTTGTGTGACTAGGATTCCTGAATAAGATGCATTTTGGGTTATGCCAAGGTTTTTGTACTGAATACCAATAAATATTATTATCAGAATATACAAAAATGGGTCCTTACTTATATAAATTGCATAAATGTGTGGATTTAAGTGCTGAAGTTCTTTATTTGGAGAGTAACGCTCTATCTTCTCAAGCCAAGTTTCCAAAGGTGGAGATACCGGGAGGTTGTAAGGAACTGCGGAGGCCACTAGGTGTCAGGGTTGGACCTGCAAAAATTCTTCCAAAAACACAGAGTAGTTCTCTGCTCCTCGGAAATGTGGAGAAGGAGGGTAGAGGGGGCTGCCCACTGCAAGATATAACGAAATTTTTGGATTCCCTACTGACTCTTTGGGTAGAAGAGTGGAGGTATAAACACCCTTCAAACAAGAGGATGTGACAATCTTAATAGATAAATCCAACACACACCTAGAAAGATGATAAGATGGGGATGCATGCCTTCCACACCACCTCCCCACCACCCTCCCTCCGAAATTTCTCTATTCTTCACTATATTGATTTATCCTACAAATACAGAGAGGTAAAAATGTTTGAGATTGCATTAGCCTGGAAGGAATGGGGCTGGAAAATAAATAATGATAAAACCCCCATGTCTATATGGCATGTGAATTTTTCTTTTAAGTATATATTTCATTAGAAATATGTTGCTTCTTCTAAAACAGGGTTCTTAAATCATTATTTCCAGATTTCACATTACCACTTAGCAATTTTAGGCTGGAAAAGTTATCTTTCTCTAATTGCATGTTTTGGGTTTTTTTCTCACATTTCCCATGCTATCACACGAACTGTGATGCAATTTCTCAAGTGTCGCTACAGCCTGTGAACATTATCAGCCTCAGAAAGCTCTTATTTTGGCCCTGTAAGAGGGGGAAGACATTTTTGCTGCTTTTCTCAAAGATCTTGTGAAAAACATTTTTCACAAGCAAGTCTCTTTTTCCACCTTGTTTTATGTAAACTCCCCTGATTTCTTTGCCTTGCAGTCAGAACCATGATTTTGCTCCAGGGTAAGAATATGCCTTCCCGCTGCAGCCACCTGCAGCCTTTGGGCTACCTCTGGGACACTGTCCTTGCAAGCATTTCATTTCATCCTTGCAAAATTTCAAAGTTTCTTTCACTAGTAGGAACTATGTTTTGTTATTGCTTTGATTTTATAGTGCATAAATACTCCAACATCTGGAAGCTTCTTTTAGGGTTGTATGACTGATTCTCTGCCAAATCTGTAAGACTGGAAGAATTTGGAATTTAAAAATCAAGAAAGAAGAAATGCTATGTATCGTACCATTGAAGGCATACACTTCAGGCTGCTCTGTATCAACATAATCAATCATATTATCTGAAATCAGACTGCAGCTAGAGAAATTCACTGCTGAAGAATTGTCAGACTGAGTAGACCTGTGACCTGCACTAATGGTGCCTTGCCTAGGAGCAGCTTAGGGATCACAAAGACTGGGCCTTTGTAGCTTCCATCATCTGCCTGTGAATATCCCTGTGATGCTCTATGCCTTCTGTGTGGGTCTGAATAACAGCTGTGTGCCTCAGGTGCACAGCACAATTGAATTAGCTTCAGTTAGCTGCCCCTGTGAGTTTCCCAGCAAGGTGTGGGAGCACGCTAAAAGCAGAGAGGCAGTAGGGGTCACTAGCACAGCGCTTACAGGTGAGACTCAGAAATAATGTGGTGATCTGAGGAATGTGGTGTGGAGGGAGATGGAGCACAACGGAGGCCTGGGAGAGGCAGCTCTCACTTGCTGTTTAGAGGGAAGTTCTTTATTCCAAAGTCATCACTTTGGAAATAAAAGCTTGTCCACTAATGTGATTAGTTACCTCTTCAGGCTAAAAATAGAGCCAGTAATGGTCTGCCAGGTGAATTCAAAGGACTTGTGTCCATACATGTTTTTGTTATGGGAAAGGTTTGTTCTTGTCATGCATTTGGAAATAAAATAAAGTAATAATAGTAAACACAACAAAACTGGGGAAGACTACAGGACTATCCAAGAAGCAGCTGTATTCTGTCCATTTTCTTTGGGTGTCTTTTCTTCATTCACTCCAGATAAACTGCCACAGCTTTAATACGGCTATTCATTGTGTTCAGTAAGGTATACAAAAGTAGCAGTGATGAAAGGTACATCTTTAAATAGGCCGTAGAGAAGATATTAGAAATGTACACAAACTTAAATTAGAAGAAATTGATTTGGCCATTGAGTAACTCTGTGTATCATATCACTGTATTCTTTCTATATGCAAGGAAGGGTAAAAACAGAGGAGCCAACTTTTCTTTTTTTAAGTCTGACTTGAAGCTGCTTAATGCAGCTGTTTCTTTTTTATCTGCCATGTAATCATCATGTTTTAAAAATACTGATTTTTTTAGAACAGTATATAAAAGTGTTCTCTACAGAGAAGCCTATCTGTAGCCAGCCTTTTCTCTCTCCAGCTTTCCACTACACACACAGTGCACAAGTATTCATCATTTCACCTCCTTCTCTGCAGTAAGCACAAAGGACATTGGTGTCATCACCCTTATCTAGACAAAAAAAATCCATCATCTGTGTTGTGCAGAAGGGCAGCTCATCTGTTAGTGCACAGCAAGTCAGTTCATAAAAGTAGAAAATAAGAGCAGGAGAAGCATGGAGCCACTGATAACAGCCAGTCATCAGCTCACCTATTTGGTGTGTGTTGTACTAATTCATGTTGTGAAATTTCAGACTGATTGTTTGTGGGACAAACAGCAAAGGAGAGGGGCAGCAATGGATTTTTAGGATATTAGTATCATTGCAGGTGGAAAAATATAACTGTCCCTTCCATGTGTCTCTAGGAAATGGCACACCAGTCACCACAGAACTATAGAATCAAGTCTAAGTCTACCCTCCTTCAGTTTAAGGCCTTTTCCCCTTATCCTGTCATTGCACACCCTGCTAAAAAGTCCCTCTCCAACCTTCTTGTAAGTCCCCTTTAGGTACTGGAAGGCTGCTATAAGGCTGCTGTATAAAGCAGTTGTTTCTCAGCCTGGGTTGGGAACTTCCTCATTGGAAATATGAAATGTACATAAGCCTCTTGCATTTACTATGAAAGTAAAGCTCTCATGGATGAAGTGTATCTCACCTTCAGCTTTTTTCAAAGTATTGCTGTTTATTACTTACAAGGCAAACAGAAGATAATTTTTCACAACACCAAGCACCATAGAAATATTAATATATTCAAGTCACAACTCTTAGTAACTCATAATACATGTCTTTTTGACTGTTGGTTATTGTTGGGAATGTCTTATTTGTCACAAACTGAAAATTTCTTAATTGACTAGACCGACAAAATAAAAAATGATAAACCCAGAGTGTAGAAACTTGTCAAGGAATAAGGAACTGGAAGCAAGGTATTTATAGTCAGGATTGGGTAATGTTAATAACGTATGATGGTTACCATCCCATTTATACATCTTGGAATGTGATTTGAGAGCTTGAAAGAGTATTGCTGATTTTGGAAAACAAACATTCAAGGCGTACAGCAAAAAGATGTTATCTCTTTTAGACTGTAATATTTCTTCCCACTTCCTCCAACACCATGCAGACTAAGAAACCTTGAAACCAAGAAAAACCAAAAGCTACTTGACAAAAACATCCCCAAAACCTGGACATTTTTAAGTAAGCTTTCAAAGGTGTGGGGTTATTTTTGCCATTGTTTTTAAATAGTGTGTATTGTGAGCTCTCTTTTTTTTTTTCTTTTTGCATTTTGAGCTTCCATATTTCACTTTGTATTTGCTTTTCTCCATAAATGTTTGAAAGTATTTACTTTTATGATGTTTGAAGGTGCTTAATTTTAGAAGATTAGAGCTGAAATGTTCACATACTCAATTGCAGGGAAGGAGGCTTTAAGAAAAGCACCAGTCATTGTGAAAACTTCTGGCACTGGCGTTGTAATCTAGAGCCCCAACAGGATGTGCGTAGATCGTGTTGATGACGGCTTATGTGACTCTCAGAATAGCTGCTGTGAAGCACAGATGATTTGGTATTCACATACAGCTGTGTATTGCAGCCCATTTTTGGAAAAGCCTTCAGTATGAAATGAAAACATTTGAAAACCATAACTCTGTGTTCCCTTTTCTCTACCTTTTTCAGCCTTGTGTATCTTAACAATGGCTCCTCTTGGCTAAGACGTTCTCCTACCCTGTTCATATTCACCCAATGGGGCCTTGTTCACAGCCTCATGGTGCTACTGTTATATTAACTATTGTGGCTATTTGTAATATTCCCCTCTGGGCATAAAGACACCTGGTTTTGAACAGCATTAATGGGACATATTTTAACAGGCAGAGAAAGAGAAGTGCAGTCTAACCTTTGGGTTCTTCAGTTTAAGTTCCAAATACTGTTTAGAGGTTCTGCCAGTAGACTTAAGAACTTAGGTTAGGTATTTCAAGTGCCAGGACTATTGACAGTAGTCAGTCATACTTGGCACCTCAAAAGGATCAAGCCTGAGGGTTAAGGAAAACTTATTGTTGGTGCCAGCAAAAAGTCAGCATTCAAGGAACAGGTTGGGGCAGAGTTTCCCAAGCCAATGTGTGATGCATCTGTGACTATCTGTAGCTGTCATGATGCCTTTTGACACTCAAACATGTAGGAAATTATTTGCAAACCTTGAAACAAAAGTCAGAGAATTAAAGAAATTAATTCTCAACTACATTTGCAATTACAGCAAGTTGTCAGGTGATTTTTAGTAGTAAGGGATGAACACACAACAGAAAACACTATCAGAAAAAAAAAACTAGTCTCTTTTAGTTAAAAGGCCATGAACATTGGTCAGTGTAATCCCATGACAGCTTTTCTCTCCCCGATTCAATTAATTCCTTGTGTGAAGATGAGCTGCAGATTATTCTCCTATAAAATATATTTATTCCATCTCACATAGGTAATAAAGGCTCCACAGTCTTTTTCATACCGTGGCTGACTGCTGAATTTATCAGTGTGAAAAGGGCTGCTCTGAATGACTCAGCTGCAGAACTGATTTGTCTTGCCACTGAAGAACACACTTGTATAGCTGCTGAGTCACAAACTGGCTTGCATAATTGAAGGGTAAAACAAGCTTGTCGAGTGACTCAGTTTGTAATTTGATCCTCCTCTCATTCCCAAATGCACATGCACCTGTATTTTGAGACAGCAGGGATAGTTAATTACAGTTTGAATCATTTCAGTGGTACCCATGGAATGTCTCCTTCCGATACACTCTGCTATTTAGTTCTTCTCCCAGAATCCCTGGGAGGAGGCCAAGTGCTTCTTCCTTCACACAGGGGGGAAAAAATTATCTGTGTTTTCCTTTGATATTAAAACCAGTCACCATTATGATCCTAACAGATCTTCCCATGGAGCTTAAATCAAAAAAACAGCATCTGTACTTTTCACCTTTTTTAAGGGACTATTATTACTCTATTTAAAAGACTATTTTCAATAGTAAGTTAGGTTTAGGAAATAAGGTGGATCTTTTATGTGTGTATAGAATTCTAAAATGGTGGCATAGAAATCATAAGCCAAAATCTTTCTGCAAGTGTAGGTACATTATTTTGACTGCTGTTTGTGGAAGAAGAAAATGGCCTTTTAGCTAAGAATATTTTATGCTCAGAAGGAATTAGAGAAATGTTTGCTCTGAGAGTTGTTTGTCAGATGCTCTATCAGTTAAAGAAACAGAAGAATGCTTTAGGAAAAAGCTAGCCATAAATCTAGAGAGAAAAGAAAACATTGAGGGCAGTCATCCACTTTATGGATGTCACTGTTTCCTTTTTAAAACATATTAGAAAGTGCAGTAGCCTTTCTTCTGAGGACTGTAAAGTATCCTACAAGCACTAACTCTTGATGGCCGTACTAAGAAAAGAAAATACTGTCCTAATCACACAGGTGAGGATGTTGGCACAGACAGTGAAATCCCTTGCCAGAAGCTCCATGCTGACCTGGTGTCAGAGCAGGCCCCTTGCTGGTACTGCACTGTGCCCATCACCCAGCTCTGCTCCGGCTCACCATGAAGGTTTTTCACTGACTCAGCTCAGCACAGCACAGCACCTCTAGGTGAGCCTTGTTTATGACTGCAATGGTTTGATTTAGGTAAATGAGCCCTTTGGAAAATTTTATTGTCAGCTAAGTTTCTGTTTCCTCCTACATCCTCAAGCAGAGTCTGAACTGAGCCCACACGCACTCTGACGCATTTCTCGTCCTTCTCACCCTGTGCCGAGGAGCTCCTCCAAGACCTGCATTTTCATTGGTATGCAGAGACAGTCATATCATTAACTACAATGAGCTCTACCATTTTTGGAGCAAATCTGAAAATTTCCACTTTTTTACCCAAAATTAAATTCTGTTTGCCCAGGATGTGCTGGGGGAAGTGGGGTGGGGGTGAATCTGAATACACTTTTAAATTGCTTTGACCAATATGTTCCATATAAACAACAACTTGTGCACTGGCCCTGATGACACCTTTTCAGCTGTTTGAATGCTTAATGCAACCTTCATCACAGAAATCCTACAGCTATTGGTTATTGGGCAGCTTTCCAAAGACACAGGTCACCATCAACCTCTTTTTTAGTTTTCTCCTGAATAGTGTTAATGGCTTGTAAAAGAAACAGCCTTTGGGCTTAGATAGACCTTTGTAGTTTTTTTTTTTTTTCTAAGAAAGTTACTCTAATAAAGGTACACTAACACAAAACACTTCTTACATATGTGTGGTACTATTGGGTTTGAATTACTCTGCCTATATCTGGGTGTAAATGCCTTCTTCCCCAGAGTTTGGGGCATCAGAGTTGGGATTCTTGGATCAGCTCATTAGGAAGAGGGGACACTAACAAGTCTGGTTGTGATTTGCAGTTGTGTAAGTATCTGAGTTCTGGGAGCTAGTTTGTGCTTGTCTCTAGGATCTGGGAATCATTTCATTAAAAATAAATGTTTTAACTGCCAAAGGCAGCTGCCAGAGCATTTATATAATTAATTTCACTTTGCTTTCTCTCTTGTCTTAAGGGCATTGGCTAGAGACATTTGGTCTATTCACTCACCTGGATACATGATCCTTATCACTGATTCATAGGATGGTTTGGGTTGGAAGGGACCTTAAAAATCATTCAGTTCCAACCCACCAACCATAGGCAGGGACATCTTTCACTACACCAGGTTGCTCAAAGCCCCATCCAACCAGGCCTGGAACATTTCCGGGGATGGGACATCCACAACTTCTCTGGGCAACCTGTTCCAGTGCCTCACCACCCTCAGAGTAAAGAATTTCTTCCTAATATCTAATCTTAACCGATGGTCTTTCAGATAAAAATAATTTCCCCTTTTCCTCTCACTACATATCCTTATAAAAACTTTGATTCTCCTCTATAGCAGTAACAAAACAACCTGCTGCCTAATCTCCATGTTATGCTTCCTGTAGTTTTTAATATTGGGCCTGTTTCACTTGATACTACGGTCAAACTTCCACTGACTTCACTGAGAGCAGAATCTGGCAATTAATTTTAAGTGGTATAGACTCATTAAGTAGCAGACAGTTTTTTCCATGTCACCTGAATATCATTCACACCCAAGAAATTTCTGAGGGGAGAGAATTACTTAAGTAGAAATATGGCTGTACAGAGGCATAAGCCTTCAGAGAAACAAAATATCTGTAAGAAAAAAAGCAGAGACATGAAAAGACATGTAATCTTTTCATGAAAAGAGAGAGCTAGCACTCAGGGGATTTGGATGCAACTTCTAGTTAGATCAAGACTTGCTGTACACCTCTAGGCATTTTGACACTTTCTGTGATTTCTTTCCCATCTATAATACATAGGTAGCAATACACACAGCAGTATTTTAACGTAATTGCTTGCAAATTGGTTTAGAGAGCCTGAAGTGGAGCATAGTTTATAAATGTAAAGCAATACTATTATTGTTTTCACATAAAAACCTAGCTTAGTCCATCAATTTAATTGTCACCAAAGCCACATGTGTGGCAGGCTTTCTAATATTACTTGGAAAATTATCTTTCAAGTATAATGTTGTCCTTCAACAACTGGCACATCTATCTTCTTTCATCTTCAGGCAATAAGATTCTGAAAATTTCCATGTAGTACAGGTTTGAAGACTGATGGGCATATTACTGGGTGTGTAAGAGAATTTGGAGAGTGCTTGTCAGCTTCTAACCAATGCCTCTTATCACTTGAAATATACATGTTACACTGTGACACTGCCTGCTACAGTTCTTTGACCAAGTCACAAAGAGCCAGGATACACCTCAGCACCTACTAATCCCATAGGAGTTTGACAATGCTCCCTGTCAGGCCACCAGCTGGTGCCAGGGAAGCGTGTCTTGCACTGACAGACAGAATGGGGAGATTGCTCTACCCAGACACCTGAGTGAAGACTGAGTTGTTTCCAAAGAGAGCTCCACACGATATAACTGCAGATATGTTTCCTTAGAAATAACAAATCTCGGGAAAATAAGCACAGTAGATTGGTAGCCAAGAAATGTAGGTGTGTTGCTGTGAGAACGTTGCCTGTGAAGAGCTGGCTTTGCTGCAGCAGCTAATGAGCCTCCCTTAGACACTGTTCATGCACTAACAGGCACTGCATGAGCAGCCAGACTGTTCTTGCACTGTGGTATGTAGGATGTGGGATTTAAGGGCTTCCTGCTTAGAGGGATCTTTCAGCACCAAGAACTCTACAGCTGTGGATTTTGGACCACATTAGAATCACGTGTTAGGAGTCGTCAGGGAGTAATTTTGTCCAATCTGCTGCTCCAATCTCTCAGAGCCAACATTGATCTCTGTGCTCTGTTCAGCTGGATCTTGAAAATCTCCAAGAACAGAGATTCAACAACTTCTTTGGGGAATGTCCTGTTCCAGTGCTTCACTGCCCTCATAATGTGGATTTTCTCTTTATTTCCTATTGGAACTTTATCCCAGTTTATGAGCATTGTTTCTCATTCTCCTGCCATACGCTTGGGCTGTATCAGTAATCTCTTCAGTACATTAAGGCTGCTGTTAAGTTCCTCTAAATCTTTTCTTTTCTCTGCTAAACAAGCCCGGTTCCTTCAGCCTCTCCTTATGGGTCACACACTCTAACCCTATGACCATCTTGGTGACTCTTTGCTGGACTCACTCAAGTTCATCAACATCCTCCTCACACTGGGAATCCCAGAACTGCTGACTTCCTTAGAAAATTCAAGGAAAGGGAGCAAGAACTCTTCCTATGCCTATAGCATATTTTCGGGCTATGCAGTTTTACAGCAACAGGGAGGGTTGTTCCCAAGAGTAAGCAAAGTGTAGGGTAGCAAAGAGAACATTATTCAGGTTTCCAAACCTCACATTAATACATTCTCACTGACCATAGTATCCCCACAGATTGGCTGTGACTTTGAATTGCAAAAGTAGTTATGATCTTCTCTCAAAACAATAAGGGGCTAAGTCTTATGTGGAGAATCCAGTCAGAGGGAGACAGAGAAATGGCACCATATGGGTAACAGAATAACCTTAAGAAAACCGTGTTCCAAGATGGGTGGAGATGGAAATTTAGAGAATCTGTCATTTTACTGTCTTTTCCCCACCACTCCTCCATGTTTCCTACAGGGTGTAAAGGACTGCATGGCATCAATTGAATGGGTGACCTGGCCCCTTTGAGGAACGAAGGGGGAAAAAAAGTCTCTAAAGAAGGGTTATGTTAGATGTAATTAATTTAACTGCCACTAAAGCTGTAGATATGGCAAGATTTCAAACATCCCTTGGAAGGTTTTCTTGCCATGTCATAAAATAGAAACATCTTTCAACATAAATTGATGTGTCTATCTCCTGTCATCCTCAAGTAGTGAGCATGTGGAAATTTGATATGCAGGTATTCAGTTCTATTTGGAATGAAGTAAAGACTCACTTATCTAGATGGGTTCTAGATGTAGTACCAATTTTGGTGAACTTTAAATTTGCTGCTTTGTATTAATTATTTTTTAAAAATATTTTAAACTAAATATTATATTTAATTTGCTTCAGTAGATTATTTTGTTTATCTGTTATTGAATTATTTTGTTAAGTTATACTTTGTTTTAAATTCACACCCTCTTGGTATTCACAGCAATTGTATATGTTGTAATTAAAATTAAATATGAACAATTCTTTAAATTATTATTTATGTTGGACCTTCTCTTGCATAATTAGATGTTAGTTGGGTTTTCTTTCATTTATCATGTTGTAAAAATTTTCTTCTTCTGTAAGATGGAAGCTGTGTTTAACATCCTTGTAACATACAGGCCTAACACTGGCAGGGTCGGCTACCAGGTTTGAGTGAAACCAATGATTCCAAACCATGTAGCTAAGAAGTGTGGAGTATTCTTTTCTGTGCTTGTTCCCTGTCTGAGTGGTATTTCTGGGGGGGAACTGCCTGCTGACCTTGGCCAGGAATTAAGGTTTATGTTGGTAGGCATGGAACAAAGGCATAGTAGATAACCGATATTTCCAGAAGCCATTTTCTTCCAGTAAAAAAAAAAAAAATAGGGTGAATTAACTTCTCAGGATTAAAGGAACAGCTACCAGATTTACCTTACAATATTTGTTAGTATGATACTAATAGATTTTTCTGTAATCTGTCAAAAATCTTATTATATCCTTGCAACTCTTTACTATCTTAATAAAAAATACACACTTTCAACATTTCACTTCAATTTTGGAGAACTGATTTACCCCTTTGAAGCTGTAGTCTTACGTTTTAATATATTTTAATATTTGTATTTCTACAAATATACAGAGTATATATAGAATATAGAATATATAAATATTCTATAAATATATTTGACACATTTATATCTTTAATAAGATTTAGAAAATTAGGCTAAAATAAGTTTCAGAAAGTCATCTAATCCACTCTCTACCTCAATTTAAAATCAGCCATATTTAAATTGCTCCTAGTATGTACTTATCCAGCTTAAAAAAAGAGGCATAGCCAGGCTAGGTTGCATTGCTGAAGCTGAGAGCATGAGGAAGAAATAGGAACTGAGGCTGTAAGCACAGTGCACTACTCCTTCTCTGCCATAATATTACACAACCTACACACAGATGTAACTTGGAAAGTGTATGTGTGTGGTTTTTTTAATTATATTTTTCTAGGATATGTGAGACATTTTCAGACCAAATAATTCTCTAGATTGACAAATTCGAAGAGAGGCTGTGTGCTCTGGTTTTGGTTCATGTGTTGGGACTTCCACATCATTTTGCTTACTCACTTATGAACTTGGCAAATGCAAAGGCCAGAATCTAAAGTTTTCAGAGATCCAGAAGTTAAAGGATATGTTCAACAGTGCCAGTGCCCAGCTTCATCCTAAGGGATGCACACGAAATTAATTGGAAGGTAATAGTTGCTTCTCATGGAAAGATGACTGCACCCCTTGGCTGCTGCAGAGCCTCTTTCACCCACTGCTACCTCTGAGCACCGGGTGAGCTGGGGAGAGCTGGAAGCGCCTGGGACTCACCCAGGAATCCAGAAGACTTGGGCAGCTTTGATCTTTCTGTGAGTAATCACCAAGGCAGCTGCATCCATCAAAAGCTGGTGGCTTTATAAAAGCAGTGCAGGTACTCAGCTGCCCCTCAGCCTTACTCACTCTCGTGTACCGGTGTTTCATGTCCAGAGATGCTCCCTGGCTGGAGTAAATGGGAAGAGACCTGTGGGCTCCCGTGGCGTTACTGTGCAGCTGCTCAGTGCTCCCGGTACTTCCTGTCCTTGCATTTCTTAACTGCGAGGCTTGAAGTGTGGCCGATATCAGCTGCCTCTCAGAGTCCTGGGATACTTGCCACAGCCATCAGACAGGTTTCAAAGATAGAATGTAAGCCTTCACTCTTCTCAGATAAGTTTTGCAAGGTGTTTGACAAATATCCTTCTACTTTGACAAGTACCATTAATTTTTAGGGCCTTTTTTATTTGTTTGTTTTTCTTTTTTTAGCTATAACATGCAAACATCAGCAGTCACTTTGTTTCATTCCAAGGAAATCTCTCCTGCTGTTACTGTGTCACGTACAACATGCTTAGATATTGTCTGCCTTGCCATTCACAGAAGATTGCAGGCCACAATCATGACTGGGCTGTTAAACATTACTCCCTGGCTGTGTGTTCTCAGCTAAATGATCCCAAATAATTCTTCCCTTGCCTTCAACTAAACAAAAAGCTTTTCTTTTTCTTCTCAGATCTGTAGTATGTCACTACCCTTGGGAAGATCTACCACAAGGTACTTAGATCTAGCCACAAAGCCACTTAAAAGGTTTCCACATGTGCAGCATGCCTTCAGATGAAGGCAGTCTGCATGGTACAGGAACACCTTGTGCAGTTTAGGCAGGCTCTCCACCACTTTCTGGATGTTATATTGCTTATTGAAAAGCACTGGCAGCTTGAATAAGGTGAGCCATCAACATGGCAGCATAAAATTTATGTTCACACAATTCTAGGATAGAATTGTTTTATTTCATTGGAACTTGGTGAGTTTTAGAAAATAACACCTTTTCTCTGCATGACTAATGTGAAAAGGATGCTCCAAAAAAGCTGTGGAAATGTCCTCATTTTGCAATAGCTCTTTTTGTAAAGGTCTATTTTCTCTTTGCCTCACCCTTCTAAGACATCTAAGGCTTTTAACCTCTGGGGGAAAAAAACCCCATTTTTATTACTCCCCAGGTACTTCTTCCTTCATTCCTAATATACAGCCTGGCCATTTTCTGCTCAGAAAATAGTGATGAGGCAAAAATAGTGCATGTAGTTTTTGGCAATATGAACTTGCCCTAGAATGTACTGTTACTGGGACTATACCCAAATCTGAGTGCCTGCTATGTGCCTTCCTCCCCTGGCTTTTTGATCCCTCTTGAATGACACAAAGATGTTCTTGTCTCTATTCTGACAGGGTGCAGGGTTCTCCCCATACTGCAGAAGTTAACTGATCTCAGTCTATGGTCATGCAAATGTGCAGGAGAAATACCTCACTCCTGCCTGATAAGAGGAGTTAGAATACACATCTTTACTGAAGTATAGGAACAGGGTTAGGTAATACTTCTCATTAGGCCAGCTGATGTAATGAGACCTTTGTCATGTTGTAAGTGTGGGCTATGCTCTTGAATTCAAAAAGCTATGACAGTGGCAGAGAAATCCAGTGGCTTACCTGATAATCTACCAAGCCTTCAGTTCCCAGACATCAGTATTGTTCCACTGGCTCCAGTTAACTATGCTTGTTTACCTCCATCATATGAAAACATTTTGGACTTGTTTATTTATTGGTTACTAGCTTAATAAAACATGCTGGCACCTGCCATCATCTTTGAAGTCAACAGAAGTCCCAGGACTATTTCCTGTGCATCCAATCTGGCATTTGATACAGCCCCAACTAGATTTGAAGCTCTTTAAGAACTCGTGTATGGATAACGAACCTTCAGAGACACACATGAGTGCCAAATTGTGGTTCACAAGGAATTCAGGGTCAGTGCACCCAGGGCTGGCTTCACATGCCTTTCAGGCATAATTGGAGAAGAATGTTAAATCCTTTCCTAAATCAGCAAGTGAGAGGGCCCTGGCACAGGGCATCCTCTGACTCCACAGCAATTACATCTGCACAGCTTTCAGCACTCCATCCTTTTGTAACACTCCTCTTCCTTCCTAATGAAGGAGAGAAAATGAAAGAGAAAAGAAAAACATCTGCATGGCTCAATACCTAGAGCACTATATTATCCCTAGGTAAATCCAAATATCTCCATGGGCTTCAACAAAGAATTAAAGTGGATTTAGCTACCTGTGGAGATACTTGGCTTCTGAATTCTTTTCAGTACTCTATTCCTCATGCAGCCAAGGAGAATCTCTTTACATCAGCAAGATTTATTGATGAAGCTGTTCTGTAACATCAGTAGCTTTTGTGAGAGGTTACAGTGAAATGTGAAAAGACAGAGCAGGAATGTTGGACCTTTCTCAAGCTGGAATTATCACAGATGAAGGCTCAGTTTCTCTGGTAAATGAATATAGTGAAAGAATTTTCTAGCATCAGTCTTTTGGTGTCTCCCTTCAACTCCCCTGGCAATTCATTAATCATATACTGCCAGAATGACTCTACTGATCCATGAGGTTTAAAAGAAAAAAGTTATTTGTCCAGGACCATGAATCATTACTTCAATCGAATCACTGTGAACTAGATGCCATCAGACTTAATTCTAGCTTAGAAGAGACTCATGTGTACTGCACATCCAGAAAAGCGTACGTGAATTTTATACGTGTCTGAGAACTGGCTCTAGGATGCACAACTGAACTGGTAGCAATTTGTTCTATTTTTAGCTAGAAGTTTCACAAGTGTCAATTATTACAGATTGACACTACTATAACTTCATACTGAAACCAGTACAGATGTTACGGGTACAAACTGCTTTGTAGAGATGGGTAAGCTCCAGACAAACTGGGGCCGGTATGTCGCCTGTATGTAAGTCACCCAGTGAAACTGCTCTTCCCAAAAATTCATATTCCCCAGAACTCCCAGATGCCCTGAGATGTTGGTAAGTGGTAGCAATGAAAAATCTACATTTCCACATAATTTCTAATTTCTTAGGCTTTGGAAGAAACTCAGTTTCCTGGTTGGAAATGTCTTTGGAAGCATCACTCACCAGAGCAGGGAGAGTATGGGTTTCTCTCATGCAGTGAATTGTCCTTGAAATACTACTCATCCTCAAGATATTTTCACACATGAGACTCTAATTTGTTTATATATTATATTTCAATACACATTTATTGAGAACTGAAAGTAATTATGTCTGTCTTCTTTCTAGAGATGAGAGAACTGGAAGAAAAACCTGGCTCATTCAAAGCAATCACTCAAGACCTAGGTCAGGATTAGAAGCCTTTAAGGAAAAAAACAAAAAGCAACAGCTCTTGGGGAAAAAAAAAAAAAAAAAAAAACGGACTAAAAGAGAGGCTTACTGTCTGCAGATGTATTGTACATTTATATAGCCCAAACTCCTTTACAAACTTATTGGCATCTGTAATCCCTGTACTAGCAAGTTCTGCCTTTATCTATGTAAATTGAGTATTTACTTTCACTGGTAAACTACAAAGTGTTTCTCTTATAATAAAAGGTAGTAGAAAGTGAAAAAAAATTAGTATTTTACTTTGGTAGCTTGGTATGTAACGTTGCTCAGGACTCACAGGAGAATAAAATTACAAGACTGAAAACTCTTTATCCCTTATTTTGGAAAATCTCTTTCCTCTATCTAATCATTTCCGTTACCAATCCACACTGCTAGTGTTATTTCAGAAGTAATTGAAATGAGCATAACAATCCAAAACAAGTGTCTTTGGTACATATGATGACAAAACAAAATATGACTCATCTGGTTTTGATTCTCATAATACCATGCAAATGGACACCTTTTGTAATATCTAGCAACATAATACACTCAAGAACTTCAGGATACTTGTTTGGCAATGCTGACTTTTTTTTTTAGCTACCTATTTGTGTAGCTTAGTGAGCAAGCTTTTTATGAGAGTTGTGAACCTTCTTTAACCTCATCTAATCTAGGTCGCAAACTTTGTAGAAATAATAAATTTCTCTCACTCTCCATTCCTTTCTTAGGTTAATATTTTACAATATTGCTACCTTAACTGCTACTCAGCTACTGATATTTTACCTCAAGTCCCAAAGCAGGGGAGACTTGACAGTCATCTCTTTGGTCTTCCATATTCTCCTCATGAATTTTACAGAAGATACCAGATGTTTCTCGAGGAGCATTTTGCCCTTGACTGGATCATCAGGCACATCAATCAATGCACCCACAGCTTTGCCTGTGCTGAGACAACAGCAGCTTAGTCTGTAGTTGTTGTTCCATGCCACGCAAAGCAGCCTGTACCTTTGATTACCTGTGACACTACATTAGCGCCCAGCTCTGTTTTCAGCTCCGCTTGCATTAACAACACCAAAGGCCCATTTGCTTTCTGTGGTCCAGTGGCAAGGAGAAAACTGCCTGCCCACGTGTGGGGGTGCTGCAGCTGGTCTCACAAAGCAGCTGTGAAGAAAAAAGAAGAGAAAACCCACTCATAGTTCAGTGACTTCAGGTAGTTTTAGGAGACTGATGAGACCCATGCACCTAAATTTGTCTCCAGCATTAAGGTCTAGAGAAAAATCCCAGCAAAGAGCCCAGTGCAGTCCCAGATTTTTCAAGGTAAAAGAGCCTTTCTGTCAGATACATTTTTAACTGACTGTTAACCATAAAACCTCAAGTATTTACCTATTACTTGCATTTTTTTCCTGACACAAAACCAGAACAGAAAATAAGGAAGGAGGAAGCTTCCTACGTCTTTGCAATTGTCTCCATCATGACAGAATTTGTTCTCTGTCATCCAGGGTGGGATGCAATGTAAGAAATTTTGGAGCCTCATAATTGATGACTGCTCAGTTGCTCTTTCAGCTACTTCTTGGCACCAACAAAAACCTAGCTTCTATATTTTAAAATTTCTGGATTCAAATTATATCAAATTTTTGTGATGAAAAAGAGAATAAAGTACGTGTCCAAGATTTTCAAGAAAAGCTAAAACTTGCCATCTCAGAAAGACTGGAACTATCTCTATAACTACTTGCGTGGCTAATTATTGTGTATTATTACTGTGTATCGAACACTGTGACACCAGAGTTTTGTTAGGATTTTTTCAGTTAGAATGATGGGGAAGGCATTGGGTTTTTTTTCCTCAAGAACGGTCAGCGTTATTAGAGTTTAAGTCACAATACAAAAGTGGACCTAATTTGACACATACTCTAAAGCATGAAGCGAAGAGCACATCCTCCTTACACTAAGCAGCAGCAACCTGAATTACAGAATCGCAGAGTCGGAGAGCATCCGCTTGCCGGCGGGCAGGCGAGGGCAAGAAAGGTCAGGGGACATCCACGGTGACGATGGCGAAGAAACGGGCCAGCTCACCGCGCCCACGCTTGCCGGCACCCAGGGGCGGACTTTCCCCGAGCTGGGAAGCGACGTGAATCGACCATGTTCCCACAGGGCCGGGCAGGGCGGCCCGGGAGGAGGGGCCCGGGAGGGGCGGCCCAGGGCCCGTGTGCCCGCCCCACCCCGCCCTTCCCGGCCCGCTCCGCAGACCCAGGGGGCGGGCACCGCCATGCAAATCAGCCCCTCGCAGCCAATAGGCGGGCGCGCCGGGCCGAGGGGCGGGGCGCTCCGCGGCAACGAGAGCTCGCCTCGACGGCGCGGGCGCTGCGGCGGCATCGGCACCTCGGGAGGGGCATCGGCGCCTCGGGAGCGGCATCGGCACCTCGCGAGCGGCATCGGCACCTCGGGAGCGGCATCGGCACCTCGGGAGCGGCATCGGCACCTCGAGAGCGGCATCGGCACCTCGGGGGCGGCATCGGCACCTCGGGAGCGGCATTGGCACCTCGCGAGCGGCATCAGCATCGGCACGTCGGGGAGCGGCACTGGCACGTCGGGGAGCGGCGCAGGTAGAGCGACACGGGACCGGCCGGACTGCCCTGCCCGGGGGTGAGTATCTGCCGGGGCGGGATAGGACGAGACAGCGCTTTCCTCGGGTGTCAGGCAGGGTTTGGCTTCTTCACTCCGGGTACAGCCGGTGTCGGCTCCCGGGACGGGAGCACAGCCGTATTCCCCAGCTCCCCTGAGCATCAGCTGGAGTTCCCGGACGCCGACGCGCCCGGAGCTGCTGCCGGAGGGAGGGCAGTGCTGGGCAGTGCCGGAGCCCGGGCTGGCCGCCCCTTCCCCTGGTGTTGGGGCGCGCTCCGGAGCGTGCCGGTGCCCGGCAGCCAGCCCAGCCGGCGAGGCTGAGGGGCCGCGGGGCGTGCGGAGCACTCGGCACCTCGGTTTTGCACAAGAGTGGACGAAACTGCCCCTTTTGAGTCGAGAGGCGAAGTCTGAAACCCGGAGGCAGGAGAGATAGGAAATGTGGACTGGGCTTTTGGGTCCTAATGTGCCTTCAGCTAGCCCTGCTCCTCATGGAAGGCAAAAGGGACGGCTGGGTTTTTACAGGATGAGAGAAAAGCAGAGGCACTTTCAAATATGTGTCGTCTCATCTAGTCACAACGGATGTCTGCATTTCCATTGCCTTGTTAGTCTGGCTTAACGAGTATTAACATTTTATTCATAGTGCTCATACATGGTTATGAATAGCTCCAGAGCAGATTTTACGGAAAATTTGGTTTATATGCAAAATATAATAGCTTTTCCTTGGTTCTTGAGTGCCATCAAGAAGTGGGTGCAAAAGTTAGCATTCTTTGATTGCTTCCTATTAAATTGATACTCATTTCCTTCCTACCAAGAACAACTGGCACTCGTGTATGCCTGAGATAGCTACATGTCACTCTGTGATACCGAGAAAGGAAATGACTAGAATAACAGCGCTGGCCAAAAATGGATGCTTGCACTTTTTGTTCCTATTCTTTAGATGGTATTTTAGGAACTGTCTTTTAAACTGTCAGGGATCAAAATGGCAATATATGACTTTTTAGAATGAGAATACAATTTGAAGGATGATGCTTTCTTACTAGTGCTGATACTCACTATTTAAATAGTGATGAGACTACAAGATGATCATAACTTTTCTTATTCAAAGCAGACCAGAGATCTAACAAATGAACAGAATAAAAGGTCATCATTAGGAAATGATGGTTTAGGTGCCCACCTCCTACAATGGCAATCACACTTTTTCTCTGACTGCCTTGTATGACCACTGCTCTGAAACCAAAATTGCATGTTCAGTCATGTGGTATCTGGTGTTTTGGATGAGGCTGAAACTGCAAGTTAAACTCTGTTGTTGAACGACATCTCCATGAAGAAAGTCGGCATCTTTTGAGATCTCTTGAGACATAAAAATTACTAAAATATAGTACCTTCTGGGCACTGCAGATAAACATGATGCTATGGAATGCAACTGCATATTGTATCAGTCCTGGAGAATCTGAGTGCCCTGAGATTATTAGGCTCCATGTCCAACATCTTCCACTATAATATAGCAGTAACCAAGACTTGCTTTGGAAAGAGAAATGGTAGTTGCCACTGGTGCATAAATAATAGAGAAGGAAGAGAATCTGCTGAGTGAAAAGAGTCACCTAAATTTGTCCCCAGCACAGGCAGTGTGAACATGTATGCTGTGCTGGACACACAGTGACACTGGGGGCGAGGGCACTGAGCAAATCATGGGAATGCAGGGCCACTGCGGGACTGTAAGACATTGCTTAATCCATTTGGTGCACTGTAGCTGTGCACCTAAACCAGGCCTGAGAGGGGTTTATCTGTCTTCTCTCTCTTTCTCAAGGAAGAAGGTCCCACAGTGCTTCCAGAGAGAAATAGTCCAATTGTCAGCAAGTCACAGCCAGTTCAACATAGGTCTTGTGTGAAACAAATTGATTACTTTGCATGTTTCCAAAATCAACACAGGGATCAAACTGACCATTTTCCTTTCAATAGAAAACTTCTTTTATGTGTTGGAGTGCTCTGTTGCTTTCCCTGGTTTTCTGAATTAAATGAAGATAATTCCTTCAGCTCCTCTTTCTCCAGGACTGTATTTTCTAAACTGTTTGGAGACAATGCCAAATATGCTCCCTTTGACTTTCCTAGTGTGATAATTGGTGCAGGATGTACTATTCCAACTGAGGCCTTATCTATTCCAAGCAGAGTAAAACCAGTCCTTCCCAAGCCATTTCTCATATAAGACATGAGAGCTTTTTTTTTTTTTTACCATGGCATTATATTGTGAACTTGTTTTGTAGCTTGCAATTGGCTATAACCCCACCAATGCTTTCCTCCTGCCAAACTAGGTGTTTCCTACTTTCTATTTGTGTGAATGATTTTATCTAAATGTGCCAGGCTCGTCTCTATTGAATATTCCTTTTATTTTTGTTAATTCTTCTTTTACTGTTAAAATAACTGTAAATTCTCATAATTTCTCCTTCCCTGCCTCCAACAAAAACTTGCTTCCACTCCCTTCCAGTTCAGTGTCACACAGAGACTGTACAATCTCATGTTTGGTTCCACTCTCCAAGTTACTAATGGAAAATATAGATAACCTCTGAGTGTGACAGATACCCATCCTAATGCTGATATGTTCAAAACCAGTTATGATGGTGAGAAGACAACTGCTGTGTCAAGTATGAAGGTGCTGGACCAGATACACTTTCTTTTATCTTTTATCTGGCCCATCAATTTTCTTTGACTCTGGTCATCTCTGTAGTTCAAGGATGACAAAGCATGGTGCAGAAATTACCGAGGCAATGTTAACTTGATCCAATAAACTCATCTCAGCACCAAATGTGGGGTTATTACTTTTTGCAGTGAAGCCATTTTTGATTACGCTTGCATTTTGGGTTATTCCCCAAGATGTGACCATGAACCAACTCTGGTGAGGAACATCATTCCCAGGGAGAGGTCTAGGGGTGGCTCCCAGGCACCCCCTCTTGGGTAGTGGTGGAGGCTCTGCATGAGGGGAGCAAGGCAGTTTCTACTTCTGTTTTGATAGGCTAGGTGAGATACCAAAACACTCTACACAGTCAGCAAGAGCTCTCTCACAGTGTTGGGCACTTAACATCTAAGCCATATTTATGTCATTTTACCAGAGACAGAATGAGGTCTCATATCTTGACTTTGGAAGTCTTATCATGTGTGAAGCTTTTGCTTAATCTGCTATGGCAGTTAACCCATTAATTGCCACAGTTCTTCCCAAAAAGGCTCATGTTCACAAAAGTCAAGGAATTACTGCATGCTCCAGCTTTTCCTGCTATGCCTTTTCTCTGTGCTATCTTTGTGGTAGCGACAACTCACTTGTTTTTGAAAGCAAGAATAGAGCTTGCTTGAGCTTTGGATGTGCCCAGTCAGGTGTGTCCCTAATTACATCTATATCTTGTCTTAACTTCACTGGTGCTTTGAATGGGCCTGTGAACACCCAGGGGCTGCTAAGTAGCATAACTGCCATAAAGCCTGACACATCCTGGGGCTGAGGCTGTGGGTATGCATATGTGGCTGTAGGGGTTATTTCCTGGCTGGAACTAATTTCGTGCAGGTACAGTTGTGTAGATTTTGAAATAGGTCCCAAACTGAACCTCTCGCGTACTGGCCCACATGAACAAATACTAAGAAAACACCTTGTATTTAACCTTAAAGGAATTTTTTAGTGTCAAGAGTACTTAGTCTCAGATCATAACACTTTTTCACAAGCTTTAAATACATGTGTTTTTTAAAAAATAATGCAGTTTTTCTAATAAAAAATGTCAGTAGAACATGTTGCTTCTGACTGACGATCACATGCAACCTTATATTTCTATTTGCATGCCAACATAATGTCTTCATAACTTATAAATACCACTGTGTGGTAGCAATAGTAGTTAAATACATGTGGTATGTACGTAGCTATTTCGCTGAGCCAATGTATTTCAGGGAAGCCGAGGTGATTAATTAGATAATGTACATACTCATGGTGCCGTAGTGCTAGCACTGCCTGTGAGTGCGCTGGCTAATTGCCCTGCACAGTGACTTGTAATGATGCTGAGCTGTAGTAATTGCCAAGAAATGCATGGATGGCTGTCTCACTGTTTATGTTAGTGGTATGGATCTGACTTAACCATTGGCCAGTCCCTTGGAGGTACAGTTCACACTCCCCTTGTCTCCATCCAGGCCAATTTAACCTGAAGATCATGGTGTTGCAAACCAGTGAAGATAGAGAAACTTTTTTTGTCTACAGCCCTGCTACAGCTGCTCACCCCCTCCCACCCAACCAACACCACATCTAGTTCCAATTGCTCATTTATGTAACTTGTGAGAAAAATGTCAATAGGGCATACCGAGAATCCATTTTATCTATCCAGTATTGAAAATTTGTCAGTGGTGGTCCATAGCTCTCCGGTGAAAATTTAGACAACCTAGTAAATAGTAGCAGTCAACCTATGTAAAACAAGCTGTCCTCTTGTTGTGGTTTGACACAACTGAGCGTCAAGCATCTAAAGTATCAATAAGAAAATATTGAGGAAAACTAGATGGCTGCGAGGCAAAAAAACAGGTTCACACTTAAACAGCTGCAGTAATAAGAGAGAAAAAGTTTATTACTAACAGAATTAAAAGTTAAAAGATTTAACAAGAAATTAAAACACACACACCCTCTCCCTTGCTCTCTTCTTCTCAGCACTTTACTCTCCTTTTTTAACTAGCACAAAAGATAACACAACATAGGATTTTAGTCAGTGTTACAGTTCTTAAAAAAAAGGTCTCTTTCTTATGCTTAAGGAAAAAAGGGTTTCTTTTTCTTGCTTCACATGGTTCCTCAAACTGCCCCCCAACAACAGATCCGCCCGGAAAGAAACAATCTGCTGTGGTGTAATATATCTCTTCTATGAAAAAAAAAAATATCAGTCTTTTCACACTGCCACACCTGGGCCATCACATGGGGTAATCAACTTTTTAAGGATGGGTCACTTTGGCCTGAACACAAAGGCTTTTTTCTGCTACAAATCTTTAAAAGCCTCTCACTGCTTCTATGTATATCTGGGCATAGGCACTCTCGCACTCTCTCTTCACAAACTTCAAGGGCCGCACATAAGTCTTCCATCCCCCCATATACTTCAAATGGATTGAAGAGACAAACAGTTTGAGGTATTACAGATTCTTACCACAGCATGCAAGAGGTATTTTTAAGCTCCGCGCGAGGAACGCGGCACCGCCCCTTTTCTCCGCCGCCATCTCAGCTCTGTCTCACATGGCTCACTCTCTCTGACTCTGAAATTCCTATGTTCAAAAATGGTCTTATGCAAGCTTTCTGAAGAAAACTTCGCTCTTTTTGTGCTGCTGGCTGCATGGTGGTTCAGCTCGAAGTGTGCTGGCTGCAGAAAAGAGGCTCCGTCCGGCTCCCGCCGGCTCCACGTGGAGAGCGGGGGCGGGGAGGTGAAAGAACCCGCCGGTCCCAAAAAAGAAAAAACCGCTCTGGAAAGGTCCCAGCTACGCAGCAGTCCATGGCCGAGTTCGGCTGTCTAGCAGTTCACGGCTGAGATTAGCAGTCCACGGCTGAGATTAGCAGTCCACGGCTGAGTTTAGCAGTCCACGGCTGAGTTTAGCAGTCCACGGCTGAGTTTAGCAGTCCATGGCTCTTTCCTCAGCGGCCCAGGGTCCGTGCTGCGGCATCAGGAAAAGGAGAAGGGGGCCGGGGCTTTGGCCCGGCCCGGCCAGGGCCTTGGCCCGGCGGGGCTCGGAGGCTCCGAGGCCTCCCCACCTCCCTCAGGCGGGTGGAACAAGAGGAACTCCCGCCTTTCTGTGCGGCTTAAATGAGCAAATTTTCGAGAAGCGCCATTGGTCTAAAAATCTGTCTATCAACTCAGATTCAACCCACTACACTCTCTAATGCAGGAATAATGTTTACTCTCAGGGTTACTGAGTAATAGCAAGTTAAAACTTCAGATTTTTTGTCAGTCTTATCATAAATATGTGAGAAATGCAATGCACACAAACATCTCCTAGTTTTGATACTAATGTCTGGGAAAGCTGATAACCAGTCTACGGAAAACACCAGGGTGGTTAACCTTATTCAGTACATCTGAGAAATATGAGAGGCACCCTTGATCCTTGAATTTATTGGTGTCATACAAAAATTGAGAGTTCCTTCTGTTGAAGAGATCAAATACTGGTAAAGAAACTGAGATAAGTCAAAGAAGAACCTCCAAATCTATTAGTATTCTAGTAGTTATTGCCTCATTTCTTTGAGTCAGAGACAATCTGAATTTTAATTCCCTCCCCGCCCCCCTCAGTTTTTTTTTAGCCTTTATGATAGGAAAGGAACCCCTGAAATCTTGGAGATTCTGCCAGCTGCAGAAGTAGCCTGAAAAGAATGGAGTCATCCCTATTTCTCTGAATATATCAGCTTGTAATAAATAACTTGTCCTGGCACAAACAGAGAAGTTGATACTTCATGCAAGCTTTTGGGAAAAAATAATACCCTGAGACATTTGCAAGTGCAGATATTTGTCACTAGGGTGATAGAAAGTGTAAAGGTGGTATTCTGCTGTACATGGGCTTTGATGAGCATATGAGCTCCATGGGGGTAGTGTTGTCTTCAGATACACTTACAACTTCTTGATGGATTTCTGTAGCTTTATAACTGGCATTCAGTGTTAACTGATGGACTTTAATTCCTGAATACATTTTGTCTAATCTTAAACACTGAGAAATACAAGAAATTCCAGAGAAGATAATTTCCTTTCAGAGGCCACAAAAAGATTTTGAATGCTGATCTCTATCATACTGGAGTTGGTACACAGATGTGATCTTAGAACAGCTTGAGAAGGCAAACTGTCCTAATCATTAGATTACAATTTTTGTTGTTTCAGGCTCTTACAGAGGAGAAGAGAGAAAAAAAGATGAGTGATTTGAAAAATTCAAGCCTGCTATGCCACCTGTGATGGCCATGGTTGAGAAGACAGGGAATTTGGACTGAAAAGATGACTAGAACTCTGTTATAAGCCAATTACTCTTCTGGAAAGAGGAAAACCTACTGTTAAAAAAAAGAATCTTTTTTTCCAAGTTAGTTAATATTGTCAAATCTATTATTAGAGAACAGATACCAATCAATTTATTAAATCTGGTCTAAGACAATTGTTTCCAAAACAGAAAGTTACCACAAAATTATTATTAAATCTGAGACTCCAACTCTTAAACAAAAGGCTTCAGCTAAATTTAGCACTTTTTTAACCTATGCATGACTTGCATTTTAGTGCAACAGCAGCACGCTGCCTTGGAATGGAGTGTGTTCAATTCAGCAAGTCCATCTGAGTAGATTTCCATCATTACTACATCCTTTACAAGACATATGGGAAGTCACTGAAATGTGCTGACAGACACTTAGCTATGAAGTAATTTTGCCTAGGAGCAAGTTATTGTTCACCACTTGTTTTTTGGGTCACGTCTATTGTGTGTCATGCAATCAAAATCACATGCCATTCAGAGCCAGGAGGAGCCACGTGGGTTCCTTTTACCTTCCAAGGTCCAGAAGAACTACTGACAGAAATTATTTTTAACTGTCTTGTTTTGAAATATCTGTTGTTCCTCAAACAACTGAAGTAAAAGCTTCATCTTGTAAAGCCCTACTCAAGGCTGAAAAGATCACTGACTAGACTTTTGGTAACCCACAAGCTGGTATTACATAACAGCTGCCATTTATGAATGCTGCAAGAAGAAAAAATGTACACTGTCTTCCTTCCCAGCTGCTGACCATGAAATATGAATGCTGTGCCAAAACTGCTTGATTATTTCACCGTTTGTCCCCAAACTCTGATCACAGAATCACAGAATATTATGAACTGTAAGGGACTCAAAAGGATCATTGAGCCCAATTCTCAGGTGAAGGGCCCATATAGGAATCAAGTGTGGGTATATAAATGTTAAAGCTGAACTAAACATAGGTGTGCAACCCATTTCTACAGAAATAATTTTTTATCCTTAAGTTATTTCTACATAGTTAACATGCTTCAGAACATTAGCATGGCAATGGAAATGTGCTTTGTAGGACTCCCTTTTGTATGCATATGGGGCTAACAGAAAGGGGGTTTATGCATAGTTTTTGATTTTCTGAGTGGATTTTCTTTCTTGTGTGAAATCCCATGTCATTCGCAGCTGTGTGGGGCTGCAGTCTTTTTGCAACAGGACAATTTGTATCTTTCTCATGCATCATGGGAAAGCCAGTCACTGTGGTGATTAATACCAATAAGTAGCACAGTAACATAAAGAGATGAGCATTGAACATGCCCTCGGCTGACTGTACTTGCTGGATATCTGCATTCAAAGTTGTAACCTCTGCAGTCATCACTTGGCCTTTATTTCCTGTGTGTGTGTTTGGGTGTACACATCACGATGGACTGCAGAAGGAACTTCATTTTTACAAGGGCAGGTTTATCTAGCCCAGAAATACAAACATGGAAGTACATGTTCCAGTTTGAATATATGCAGCATTTTAAAATAAAATAAAACTGACAGCTAATCCATTAAACCTCACACTCTGATTCTAAGAATTAAGGCAGTTATACCCTTGCAGCTATTACTCCAGAGTAGTTGCTGTCTTGATATTCTAATGTGTTAGCTGTGTCTCTCAACTTGTGCAAGCAATTGAATATATTTAGTGTTCATGTTCAAACTAGCAAACCTTAGATCTAAGGCTGAGTACCCGAACAATTTAGACTGGACCTTTGGACATTGTCTAATCCAGGCCCGCTCAAAATGCACACAGGCAGTTTAAGTTGCTGAGGGCCGTGTCAAGTAGAGTTTTAAATATCTTCAAGGATGCAGATTCCGAAACTTGTCTGGGCACCTCTTCCATTGTTTCTAAATGTTCGGGTTTGTTTTTTTTTCCCTCCCTTTCTCCCCCATCTCCTATCTGGCTGGCTCTTGCCTTGTTTCCACTTAGGTCTGTTGCCTCTTGTACGATTTCCATGAAGGGTCTAGCCTTGCATTAAGCCGTTAGTGATAGCAACAAGACCTCCCTTGAGCTTCCTGTTTCTCAGGCTGAACATTCCCAACTCTCTCAGCCTCTCTTCATATGTCAGGTGCTCCAGCATCTCTCACCCCCTCTGTGGCCCCCCCTGGGCTCATGCCAGCATGTCTATGATGAGTAACACTCCAGATGTGGCCTCACACGTGTCAGATAGGAGGTGTCCCCTTTCTTCCTCACTTTTGCTGCTCCAGCCTGGATGCAAGGCACAAGTTCCAGTTCATGCCTACCAGCACACCAAGGTCCTGCAGAGCTGCTTCCCAGTCAGAGACCCCAACTTCTACTGCTGCACCAGGCACTGTATGAAGGGAGAGAGTGATGTTCATTTTACAGATTGAGGTCTGAGGCTATCTCTAACAACTGGTAATGTACTATGTATTAATTTATTTCTGTTCTAATTACAAACAGTACTATCAACATATATGAAGATGCAGACTTTGCTGAGTAACAACAGCATCTGATAAAGGAGATCATCTTTTCTAAACATTGATTTGCTAAGTTGAAATGTTTCAAATTGCTGTTCCACCTTGCTCTCTCTGCTTATTTGTTTCAGTTTTTAGTGTCAGTTCTGTCCCTGACACTATCCAAGGAATGTTACGAAGTTATTGTCCTCTCTTGGGAAGTTATTGTCCTCTCTTGGGAAGATCTGGTTCCCCTTTGTTTGAAATGAGAATTGGAAATAGGAAAAGACTTCTGTGGTGATGTTACATTTCAACCTGCTATTTTTTCTTTATGTAAAAAATCCTGAAATTCTGCCAAATTCTCCCAAAGCAACAATTTTAAATACCCCAAATAAATTTACTGTGTTCCTTGAGCAAAAGGTGCTCAAGAAGGCTGAAATCTAAACATTTTCTTGAACCTTACAAATCTCTTCAGCCAAATATTGCAAATGCTGACCTATGGAGTATTTGAACATGTTTGGCATAAAGCTGAACAGGTGTTCTCTGTAATTTGTGGTGCTTGTGGCCTAATGCGATGCTGACATACAGGCATAAAGTTACTCACTTCCTGTCCCTCCATCCTGTCCAGGTACTATGTGTAGATAAGGACGAGCATCTTGAAAATGTGAAGATGAAGTGGGAAGTAGGCTAGGTGATGCACTTTAGAAATAGAGTGTAAAAGACAGGACTTGGGGAGAATAAAAGAAGGTGCCAAAAAGTCCCTGATTTTGCAGGACTCTGAAGTCAGGCTTAAAGAGATGGCATCCATTTGTTAGGACAAAAGTGCAAATACTTTATCTGTGGAGCCAGATCCCAAACAGGTACAGGTCCTCAATGCAGAGTTAAAAGATACTAATGTTGACAAACCTTGAATGTAAGTTTTGGTATGTAGATACAAATAGTGTAGGCTTCTAGAACTAAGTACTGGGAAGCTGGGAAAACCCACACTAAAGATTGTCAGTGCAACTGCAACTTGATCCCTCTGTTCCGCTTACAGCTAGACTCTACTGGATCTGCTGGATCACGGAGATCGTGTGTGATGCTGTCCATGTCATGGGAGAGGAGCTCTTCACAAGTGGCCTTGATCCGTGTGCTCATTCATTGATGTCCAGCTTGTTCCTCTGCGATCTTACCCAGCAAAGTGCTCAAGGCTTGAAGCAGTGACTGAAGGCAGAAGGAGCTGACTTCTGAACATTCCAGCTACAAAGAATTGTGCTTGAAATGTCTCAAGTGGGCATCATAAATCATCAAGAGTCTACCATTCTTATACTCAATGACTCTGGGCTGAAACCTGACTGTTAGATCTGCCTTTCCCCAAAAGACTGGTATGAGTTTATGGAACTTTCCAAAGATTTTGCAGGGGAAATCCCTGAGGAAATGAACAGTAGCAACATAGTCAATGAGATAGCATGAAATGAATGATGAATATTAAATTTTATGTTGTACAACTTTTATTCAGCACATACAGACTGTAGGCAGAGACTTGGTGGAAGTGATAGTACATAGGCCAGTGTTTAATTGCGTGATCTTCCTGTGTGCAGGCAACTTTGTGGTGCAATCCAAGGCCACACTTGACAATTCCTTACTCTTCTCTTAATGATTGAGTTTTTAACCTTTCCTGTTGTATTAAAAGAAAAAACCCGACATTATTTTTAGAGATGCTGCAGAATTAGTAGACACATGAATTTACTGCCGCATTAGTATTTTCATGCTGTGAATTACTATGTATTTACTTCCCTATTTCCTCCTGGGGAAGGAAGAGTAGACATACTGTTACAAAATGATGAGTTTATTACACAGGAGCTTTACTCAGTCTTTGCTTGACAAAGAGAACACAACAGAAAATGAAATCATTGTTGAGCCAGTTGTTGTATCATCTTTGTGGATGGCTGATGAAATTTAATTTTTCTGAAGTTTAAGGAATGATGAAGTACAAAGTTACAGAATCGCAAAATTGTTGAGGTTGGAAGGGACCTTGGAGATCATTCAGTTCAAATCGCCTGCCAAGGCAGGGTCACCTAAATTAGGTGACACAGGAATGTGTCTAGTGGGTTTTGAAAGCCTCCTAAGAGGGAGACTCCACAACCTCCCTGAGGAGCCTCTTCTAGTGGTCTGCCGCCCTCAGTGTGAACAAGTTCTTCCTCATGTTGAGGTGTAACTTCTTGTGTTTTAACTTATGGACATTTTTCTTTGTCCTGTTGTTGGGTACCACTGAAGAGAGTCTGGCATAGTCCTTCTGGCACCCACCTTTGACATATTTATATGTGTTGATGAGATGCCCTCTCAGTATTCTCTTCTCCAGACTGCTGCAGTGTCTCATAAAAGAGATGCTTCACACCCCTAATTGTTGATGCCTGATACTCAATTATAGCATCTGGAGACACTAAAGTTGCTCATCCTTTTTTTTTTTTCCTATCTTGATACTTTCCACACCATTTTTGAAACTCTTCTTTTCCAACTGTATTTGTAAATGCTGTTTCTGAGAAGCTTCTTTGTATTCTTCCAGGAAAAGCAAACTCAGAATGAGGGAAACCCCATGGCATTTTGGGCAATTGATGTAATGAAGGATCAGGAGCTAGAGGAGATTTCTCTAGTGAGCAGCAGTGGGAGGTGTTCGGTTATTAACATGCTTACAGTTGTTGATAACTGAAGGCTTTCTATCAAGAGTCTGTTTTTTTCCCTCCAAGTAAAAGACTGGCATTTTGTGGGGAGTTTGGAATTGTCCTACTATTCTTTTTGATTTGTATTCAGGATTTATTGTCTTCTTTCCTGCAGTTTTTGTTTCTAATCTTTGTACTTTTTAGAACAGTGTTCTAGGAGAGATGTGAAATCCATCTGCATAAAACACTGAACAAATTTAAAATCTGATATTTGGGTTATCTTTGATGTAGTTATGTTTGTTATCTATGATTTAGTTATCACCATGATGCACTTATTAGTTACAAATCTTCAAATCTTATAAACCGATATTTAAGTTACTTTAAACTCATTCCTCCTGTTCCTATTTTACAGGCAGGATGAAAGACCGTCTAAGTGAGCTGCGTGAATTTGCCAGGTTACACAACCAACAGTTTTCTGATAGTGATGATGAAGAAAATTCACCCCAGGATATTCTCCTTTATGAGACGGATTATGCCTTGGAAGTTCTTCATAAGGACATACAGAACATCCGGACAGAAAATGACCACCTAAAAGCCGATGTCAACCGTCTCAGAAAGCAAAACACCCGCTTCCTGACTTCCATGCGCCGTCTTAGTAGCATCAAACGAGATACTAATTGTATTGCCAGAGACATTAAGGCCCGTGGAGAAAACATCCACAGGAAACTGCAGGTAATGAGAGATTTTTGTGAAGATGCCATAACAAAATACGGAGCTATGTCTATCATTGCCAGAGTGGCGAAGAACCACTACGTTGACCTCATGCACACATTTCAGGACGCTATGTTTGATTACAATGCAACGGAGATGAACCAGCGGGAGAACTGCAAGATTCGAATTCAGCGGCAGCTGGAGATCATGGGCAAAGATGTTTCTGGCAACCAGATTGAGGAGATGATTGAGCAAGGCAAATGGGATGTCTTCTCTGAGAATCTCTTGTCAGATGTTAAGGGGGCTCGCTCAGCCTTGAATGAGATAGAGACACGACATAAGGAGCTGGTGAAGTTAGAAGGTCGCATTAAGGAAGTTCACGAGCTCTTTCTGCAGGTGGCCCTGCTGGTGGAGGAACAGGCAGACACCTTTGATGTTATTGAGATAAATATGCAAAATGTTGAGGACTATGTAGGAGATGCTAAAGAGCAGGTGAAAAAAGCTCTGGAATACAGGAGAAAACATCCTCTCAGAACAATCCTCTGCTGCTGCTTATCATGTTGCAGAAGGTGATGATCCCACTAGAACTATCACAGACTGACTTAAATGTCTTCAAAATCAGGTGTTCTTTCCAGAGACTTTTTTCTAATGACAAGCCCTACAAACAGGGGGGATATTTTGCAGTTGGTTTTGTTCATTGCCTTTTTACTAAATGTGCTGAAGGCTGTTTCTAATATAAACTCTTAGAAATGCTGATAAAACTATTTTTAATATAATTTTTATTGAAAGGTCCTGTTACTCTAACTAGAGGTGCAACATCTCTGCAGTGATACTTGTTTCAGGTAGGCAAGAAAGAGGAATTAATTACTGGCCTAGGGAAGATGAATACTTTCAAAAACTAACTTTATTCTTATTTGTCCAAGTGAGGCTGCAGGTGGTGAAGCCTTACTGCCTGGGGCGACACAGTACACCACAGAATCAGGAGGTTTCAGTTTTAAAAAGTTTGGAGTCTGCTTGATGAAAATTTGACAAAATACTGAGCCTTCTAGCAGGAGCAGGACACAGAACTAGTTTCTCTTTCAACTTGATTTCCAGCTGTCTTGAATCTTAACAGAAGTGGCTGCACCTTAAATTATACTATGCACATTTTGCTCTGTGTGCAAGTGACTGCTTTTTTCCATTTTGAGTACCCAACTCTCTCAAGGTGGCTAAAAGCACTGCAGCACTGGGGCATCTCACTTTTAACTTGAGCCACTTTTTGGACTCTCAATTTCAAACCTGCCATGCTTTCACGTTCTGATACGTTTTTCTGCCAATTAACACTTCAGCCAGAAGAGAAACATGGAGTGGCCTTCTGCAGAAACACGCATAAGAAGACAACAGTTGTGGGATTGAGAAAGCATTTTAGGGACTCCTGTGCTGGCACATACATACAAGCAGTTTTAGTGGAATGACTGACCTGTCAATATATTTTTACTTTTTGTAAGCATTGATCAAATATGATTTTTTAATATCTATTTTTTTATATCTATTGTAAATAAGATGAAGGATTATTTTTTTTTTTAATATGCAGTTTTACTGGTGTAGAAAAATTTTTACTTTTCTCCAGCTGTTGGGAAATCTCCACCTGGAAATGCAAATAGAACTATTTCTTCAGTACACCTGAAGAAGACAGAAAACAGTTTCATGTCATTTCAGTCCTCTTTTCAAGCTTAAAAGGAAATTCTTCTTTTGTGTAATGGGAGTCTGCCCTTACACAGGGGCAAACCAATAGGTTTGGAGTATGACAAGGAAATAAAAAACGTGCAGCCCTGGTAAGCACTGAGCATTGTCAGCAAAATGTATTCATAAAGTCTGGTGAGTGATCATAGCTCCTGCTTCTGGAGGCTTTCCAACTGTATTTCTAGGTGGCTTCCTGGTATACTGTGATTATTGCTATCCTTTGAAATAATGCAGCACATCTTTTTCAGAAGTTAATTTTTTTAAACTGATGGTCCTATTTGTACCTATTTAAATAAATATATTTCAACATTTCAAATATTTTGTATTTGCATAGATGTGCACAGATGTGCATCTTCCTGCACCAGTCGCAGTGAAACTTCTCCCTTCTAACCTTTTGCACCCTAAATTTATATGTGAAAAAACCCCCAAACATTTCTTACTGTTTTTTTTTAATATAACAAAATAAATCCAACCTCCAAGCTTTCATGTCTTTCTGGGAAATACTTCTTAGCCAGACAGGCTTTTTACACAAATAGAAACTAAAAGGATAACTCTTCAGAGAAACTGAGTGTCCCTTTTGCTGTAGCACCTGTCTCTGATAACATGGAAGAGTGAGGAACAATTATCTTCTAAACTGTAAGATATTTTGATATTCAGTGGTGTACTGGTGATATCAGTGTTATGCTTGTCTGAAGACCTCTCCAACAACCATGTTCAAACTTGAAGTGGGAGGAAGGAGGGTGATGAGCTTGCACCACAGCCAGTGGCTTTGGTGCTACTCAAGAAGACAAAGTTGTTTACTCTCTAGGTACTGCCATTAAGTCAGTGGAACTATGCAATTGTAGAGAAATACCCTAAACCTCTGAGAGTCAGTGTGTGGGGATAAATCAACGAAGAATGAAATGATGTATTTCCTTTCACATGCATATTCCTAGACCTTGCCAATGTTTTTGATAAAAAAGATGTACTTCGGGGGTTTTTTTGTGCTGGTTCATTTTTTCATCTACAAATGGAATAAAAGATTTAATAAGAAAAACTGAAAGTGCAGAGTGGTGTACATTGAATCAGCAGCTCTGAATAGTTTTTTGAATTGTCAAAATTTAGTTTAAAAGTTGCTGGACTAAATTCTGAGTTGGTAAAAGGAGATTAAACAAGGCCTAGAAATAAACAGTTGTCCTAATACTTGTTGCCAGGGTAAATTAAATGTGTTGCATATTGAGATAGATAGTATTACTACTATCTAATCTTTATTACATAAAATATTAGTATTTTTTTTCCTTAAAAAATACCCAAGAAAAATGAGTTTCATGCATTCTAAGATGATTCTCGAGTGCAAAAAAAATAATTATTCTGGCAGTTCTGAGAGATCTTGATGATTTCACTAGTAGATATGCAAAAATAGTGTTCAAATTTTTAGTTTGAAGCACAGGGGAAGAGAACAGAAAGAAAAGGTAATTGTAGATTCTCTCTCCTGACTTAGGGTTGTTGCTGCAAGGAAAAAAATGAGAATTATTCAAAAACCAACCTGAGACCCTTTAAAACTATTTTTAAGATGCACTAGGAGTTGAGACACTTAAAAATGACTTCCAATAACTGAAGCAATCATTCTCGTTGTTTCAAACATGTCCATTGCTTAATATTATGGGTTTTTTCTACCCTTCAGTTGTGTAAGAACTTAAATTTAGCCAGCCCATGAACTTGCCTAATCACAGTTGAACAGACTTTTGAAAAAAATCCTGATCACACTATAGCTGCAAGGACTCATGCCACACAGGATGAGTGGAAGAAGATGATAAAAGTTGCTTGATAATATGCTAGCATACTAATAACAGAAGCTGCAGAATGGATATCTTCAAAGGAAAGCTGCCTTTTCCTTCTAAAAGTCAGCACAACTCTGTGGAGATGTGTGTTGCATATTCTGTGGGTTGGTGGGGTTTTTCCCCTCTTCCCTCATATGGCAAACACTTCAACAGGGCGAGGGGTGAAGAAGTTAAAATCTGACGGGGGTAGCTTAGCTTTTAGGATTGCTGTTACTTTGGTTTTGTTTCCTTCTGAAGCTGAAGCTTCACAACCCACACCACCAACCCACCACCCGTGAATCTCAGCCCTTTCTGAGAACAAAGAACTGGCAACCAGCGGCACTTTGCTCCTTCTAAAAAATGTAAGACAGCAATGCATAAATATAAAAGAGACAAAAAAGTCCCCTTTTACAAAATATAATGTTTAGTATGTAATGGATATGTGTATGAGTCTCCATCTTGAGGTTTTTCCTGCTTTTTT
>JACBWW010000002.1:11544863-11567829 GCA_020086605.1 Lanius collurio
TTCTTACATGCCCCTATAAGATGAACTGGCATCACAAATGTGAGCATGGTAAAAACACAGAAATGTGACAGTTCAAGAGTTATGGAGAAAAGCCTGGTCTGTGGTAAATTTCTAGGAAATGCAAGTACATACATTGTCTTTTTTGAGTGTTACCACAATAAAATTGTAAATGCAAAACACACCACACTTTCTAGAACTGTTCATTAAGAAGTGGTGCTGCCAGGTTCAGATGTTTTATGAAGTAAACAATCATTGCTATTCTTCATTAAGGTACAAATTAGTAAAAATGGGTGCATGTTTGAAGGTACGCTTCACTTGTAATAGTAAAATGCTGCCCTTGGAAACCCACATCTTTGCATACAAATTGTGTAATTCTGCTTATGTTCTTATTTACAAGCATTTTTGTACATACAATAAGTGCTTGTGTCAATTTTGTTGATGCAGTGCTGATTTAGATGAAAACTTGGTTCCAGCTATGTCAGTTACAAGGATGAATTAGTAGTGGCTACTCTGCACTGTGAGAAAGCAAAAGGAAAAGTAAAAATAATCACAACTTTTACAAAAACAGTAATCGCTGAACAGAAAAAAGAGGCGCAGTTTTTATGATGAAGCAATAGAGAAAACTGGATTTCTTGGTTAGAAATGTTCCGGTTTCAGGTAAAGCCTTTCTATTTCCTGAAAAGATGTATTTTGCAGTGAACTTCCCTCAGTCCTTTGGTGAACCTCTGTTCCCTGCTTCTTAAAACAGCTTGTTTGAGCATGTGCTGATCTGGAATGTAACAGAAGATTTTTTTTTTTAACTGTCCCAGCTCTCAAGAAATACCCACAGAATCTACTTGCAATAAGTGTATCCCAATCCCTTCCTACACTTCTCCATGAAGGAAAGCATAATCTGCTGGGGTTATTGGTTTCTATTTTTGGTGAAGTGACAGGGTGATGTATTTCAGCTCTGGAGCTGAGCATAACTTTAAGATTTTTATTTTATTGAGCAGGTTTCTTTCTTTGGTTCCTTGTTAAATACTCATGAAATTTTGGTGGTTGCCCTTGCAATTTGACATTCTTACATTCACTTGTTATTTTCTGGCCTTCAGTTAAAACAATATTGCTTTCTGTGGGACTCCATTCTGTGGATGAGTTTATTTCTAAAAACGTCATTATCTGAAGGAACTTTGCCTTGTTTATTGAAGAAAGTGGAAAAAGCATGATGACTAGCACTAAAAATTAGAATAAAAAAAAAAAGGAGATTCATATGCAGACAGTTGAATGCTACCCTGATGAACCAGGGGTGTTTTTCATGCCTCTGCATATTTTCTGTCTGATGAGAAGCCAGTCATTTAAAATAGATTTTTCAAAAGCAATCATTCATTTTCGTGTTCCTTATTTTGTGGTCTCTGTCTTGAGAACCACAATCTCATTTGTGGAAATGCAGAGCTGTTTTTTTGTAAAAAAACAGGTGAAATCAATGTATCACCTATATTTTAAGCTGTCTGAAAAAAAATGTGACTCTGAGTAGTCAGATTTATTGGAAATATTTGATATGAATCTTTCTATACCTCAATTTTCCATTATATAAAATGGAGGTAATAAAAATACACTTTTTGCAAAATGGGCTCATATGAAGTAAATTCTTATTTTCAAAGAATTCAGATGGACACTTGGGTAATCTGGTCATGTTAGACAAGCTCATGAGTAGACTAACAGTGAATTCAGAAAATAACATGAAAGAAACAAGGTACAGAACCATACTTTGAGCTGTGAAGACCTTGCAAAGTGTTGAACAACTGCTTAACCAGCAAGCACCACATGATATGGGCTGAACAAGGTGGGAGTCTTACAGGAAAACAACAAACCATAGCATAACTCAAAATTCTGTCTCACTTAAGAAACAGAGAGGGCTCAAATCAATAAGAAGGTAAGCTATTGGGGACAAATTTAGGTAATATTTCAATATAGTTTAACCTTCTTAAAAAACTCTGAGCAACTTTTTTTGTTGTTGCCTTTTAGTGTGTGGTGGAAGCGTGTAATTTTTTTCTTGAGTTAAAACATTCTTCTTTTGTCCCCAATGACCACTATTTCATGTTGAGATAAAATTTGTAAAAAAGGCTGTGAAGTTCTTTATCTATTTGCACGATCTTGTATGTAGGATGATCAATAAACCCTCTTACTCATTTTACAGACTCATTTAAACTCTGTAAAAGGTAGGACTAGTCTCTTATGTTAGCAGGAGTAACTGCATATAAAGTACTTGTTAGTTCTTGAACTGTTATCATTTTGGGACTTTTTTGGTAAATAAGAGGGGTAGACTATTTTCTCGATTCTAGTCGTTCTTAGGACGCTTTTCAAAAATTGCCTCTATTTAATGCAGACAGTTGTGTCTGTGTTTATACATATGTTTATACAGACTCATTTTTAAAAGGTGCTGGGCTCTTAATCTGCTGACTGCCTCCTATCTTACCTGCAGGTTCTTAGAATCATTTCTGTTGGACTTGATAGCCACAGCAACCAATTGTCATTAGCAATGTTAACTAATTCTGCCTCCTTCTCCAGAGTGTCACAACACATGCTCCCAAACAGATCCTTGCAACATTTTATTGCTTAACTATTTTTCTCTCTTTTGATAAGGAAAATGAAGGGATTTTCTGCTTGGTTAGTTCAGTCCAAGTAGCAAGCTCTGGGGAATTGTGCTGTGGTAGAACATTGATGGAATGGAACGAGGGTCTGCATATCACTTACTGGAGTGCAAGGCCCTTTAATTTGCTTACAGTGGAGGTGGATGTAGGTTCACTCTTACGACTGACAGATGTGCCCTGCAAGTCTTGCCATGGTCACTTAGAGCATCATCACCCCCAGCATGAAGACGGCCTAATGTAGCCATCAGAAGAGACCAGGTGCCCACTCAGCTGCTCAGGTTGGTGTCTGGCATTTTAGCTCAAAGCCACTTGACTGGCAGAGCAAAGGGCAGTAGCTTTTCACTGGGGTAAAGGGATTTGGGCACATGTTCCTGTTTGCCACATTCTCTCATCTGGAGGAATATTTGCAGGTGGTAACACTTTATACCAGCACAGCATTATTATCAAAGTGTATTGCTGAAAGTGTCAAAAGACTGATCTGTTCAGTAGAACACCTCCAGTCTGAGAACATTTTCACTTGGGCTGGCTTTGCTGTGTGGGCTGCAGCCTCTATAAGAAGGACAGAGCAGACAAGTCATAATTTACACTGCAGCAGCAAGGTTTGCCAGAGCACCTACTTAATGAGGGACCCTGAGTGCCCTAAAAGGAAGGCAGCATAATGCAGGATGTTTGAGCTAAGGTTTCTGGGATCTTAGAGCACTAGGCTTAAAGCATGCTAGCATTCATTGTCTGGTATATTTTTGGCTGTGTTAAACTTATCTAAATTAATAGGTTCTTTCTTGCTGCCAGGGAAGAGCTTTTGTCTGAAGTCCTTAGAAAATGTGCACACTCTTCTGAAGATAGTCTTCTTAAATGTGCAATAGCAAAAATGCCTTCCTTCCCCTAAACATTTTGAGAGAAGAATGCACTTTCCATATTCCTTCGTTTTCCTGGATTGCTCCCTCTCTTTCACCATCTGCTCAACTATGACCTTCTTTCTGGCTTGGAAGTGCTACAAGATCTTTCCTTCAGACCTCATCTGCCTCATTTTTAAGTGCTTGCTGAAGTGGTTCATGCAATTCTTGGCAGTAGATCACTCACTGGCCATGTGACTTGACGGATTTGTGACACCTGTCTCTTACTATTTCATCATGTGTTGCAAACTTTTTCATGTGACAGTGGAATCCCTGTTGGGAAGTATGGACTGCATTAATGAGTACTATTTTGCAGCTAATCCATGTTTGGTGATTGATGAGCATATGTATTTTAGTTTCACTTGTCCTTACATAGCTGTAATTATTTTCTGTCACACTCCCACCTTTTGGGTTTTGTGTGCATACCAAGAAACAGATCCAGCTGGTCTAGCAGTTAGCTGCTGCTAAAAGAGGCACAGATACTGCCTTTCCTCTGCCCTGGCTGTGCTGCGCATTCCTACAGCTTCCCTTGTGTCCCTCAGTCTTTGATTGTCTAGTAATATGTACCAAAAAAAGCCCAATTAATTTCATGTTACTTGGCTCTAAAATTAATGTCTTATATTATCTCATAAATTCTCTGTTAAGAAATGAGGAATGGGAGACAATTTTTTTACATTATTTGAGCTCCCTGGTGTCGGCAATACAGATCCACTGTTTTTATTCATCACAGAATGGCAGGGGCCAGAAGGCCCCTCTGAGGGTGGTGTAGTCCACCTCGTAGCTTAGAGGAAGGTCAACTTGAGTCAGGTTTTGAATATCTCCAAGGATAAAAACACCACAGCCTCTCTGAACTATCCATGCCACTGTTTAAACACCCTCACAGGAAGAAAAATGTTTTTTTTTAATGTCTTAAAAGTAAGTGTTCTCTGCAGGTTAGACTGCTCTAAGTTGATCTGAGTTTTCTTTCAGAACGGTCTGGTAGCTCTAGTGCAAACCAACGACATCCATCTATTGAGTTTAGGGGAGGTAATGCAAGTTATAGCACTCATAGCATCCAGTACTGTGGCTAATGACTCCTCATCTTAGATCCAGAGGCTGCCTGTGAATCAGGAGTTGGAAAGCATCAATATAGTTTAGAAATCCCTTTGAAGTAAAGCTTTCCAGATCCTTTTGTTGCTAGATCCAGAATAGAAATAATTGATGTATTTAGTTACTGTGACGTCTTTTATCATAATATGTTGAATATTTTTGTTTGTTTTGCAATATTCTTTGCTGTGAAAATAACTGGGTTTTTTTTTTTTTTTTGGCTAAATATAGTTTTAATGTTTATGTAGTGAGCTTTATAAACACGGTTTCCACAATCTGTATTTTGATAGCACTGGGATAGTGCAGGCTGTATCTGTGCCACTTAAAAAAATCCTGTAGTGTTCTGTGTCTGAAAACGACTGAGACATGTCCAACCTGTTTTGCTGCATTCATTTTGGTGACCTGCCCCAAAAGTTACTTGACACATCAGTAAAGAAGGAATACTGAAAGCAACTGGATCCAGTGTTTGTGATGTCTCTGCCTGCTTAATGTCTCTGAACAAAATATTTTTCCACAAAAAAAAATAATTACTGAGTAGAATAATATTTGTATGGTATGAATGCACAAGTTAGATTTCTTTAAGGGGAGGAAGCAGTTAATCCCTCCCAGTAGATAGTATATAGAGACATCATGGATAAGGTGTCTGCTCTGTATGAAGTTGTTAGGGAGAGAGGTCAGCCATCAACACAAGAAAAAGGACCTGTATGACAAAGGAGGAGGTAGGGTGACTATGTCCAGCTGAAATATTGACAAACTTGAGCCTGTTATGATTTAAATGAGTATGTGAGATAAGAATGGGGTGGGATTGGGTACTGTCATTAAAATGCTGTAGAACCAGAAGTCATTGTGGTTAGAGATTCTTTTTGTATGCCTGTTTCTGTTGCTTTTCTTGTTGTCTCCAAGAGGATGTTAGGTAGAGTTTGAGTGCTCCTGTTTTAGGCAGAGAATGTGTCAGGAGATTTCCAAGTGCATGGTAGTACCCACAGCCCCCACATGGAGCCTCTGGGGGTCCTTTACAGCCAGAGTTGAAGGCCTCATATTCATCGAGAAGTCCTTAGCAAACTTTCCTCCCTAGCCAGGAATGGGCCTGGATTGCAGTGTTAACTATCTCAGAATGTTCTGTATTTTTAACAAAAATTATTATACCAAGGTAGTCTTCACTGTCAAACTGGGATGCATTTAGTTTGCATTGTATATTGTTTCCTTTTATGTACTGTTTGTCTTTAACAGACTTGGCATGACTGCTTCCCAGGCAGTAAATACATCCTGGCATAATTAAAGGCATTCTGCTTCCTTTGCAGGCAAAACCTCAGAGATGGTATCTCTGGAGGGAGATGTTGGAACTGCCCCAGATGTTGCCAACTGCTGTTTATCTGTTAACCAGTACCTCAGGTGATGTCTTTCTGAATCACTGTCCCAGACCACATCTGTATTTACAGTGACCCCCTCTGATCCACAGGTCATTACTTGGGCAATTATAAAAACGGAGCTATTAAAAATTTTTTTAATCTTATTTTTTAGTGCACTAGATATGTTCAGGCAGAAAAAGAAAAAAGGAGCTAGAGAAAACAATTTGAAGACTTGGGTTTTATCCATGAAAAATTCCATGTAAGACAGTGTAATGTAGTTAAGAAGGTAGCTGACTTCCCCTCAGCAAGGTAGGTATATCGGATGCACTTCTAAGGATGTACCAAATTAGTTCTGCTGCTGTAGCCAATGTTTATGGACATAAATTCATGGCTCTTGATCCTGTTGCTGCCACTGTGTAAGAAGATTGTTTATCACTTTTTGTTTGGACAGGCACAGATGCCTGCTTGTATAATTAAAGTCGTAGCATTTGCACTATAGTTATATACTTAAAATTACTGTGCCTTGGTGTCACCTTCCTCTATAGGTCTTTAAACCAGCACAAAAGGAAATTGAAAATACAAGCCATTCAGGCAAAAATTCCATTAAGGGTAGTAAAGAGTACAGAGTGGGGCTTCTAGTGCAAGGGCAGGACTTCCTATCTCAAAGGAGAGTTGTAAGAGTCCTCTTAATATTATGTGATGGAAATGAACATAAATCTGTATGGATAAAATCAAATTGTGCATAAGCAATTAGCTTCTGCAGAAGAAGAGACGTAGGTTGTAAACTCTTTGAAAAGCCCTTCTCCCATGCCATCAAGTAATTTAAACCACAGACTATTCTTTGGGGAATATTAGAGCTGCAAAAACCAGCCTGGTCATAACTTTATGTAAGTGATAAATTAAATACAACTATTAACTCATGACTGTTTGGAAAATAAAGGCACAGTTCACGTTAACAAGGCTGAACTAGATGATTTATTTTAGAAAACACTTGGATTTTGCAAAAATATGTGTAATGTTTCAGGTGACTGCTGCACTCTATTTGAGCCTTTATTTGAAAAAAAGGTACAGGGATAAAAAGTTTTCCTACAAATATTTGGAATACCTTGTGTATTTCCAGGACAAAAATTACTGAGTGGATTTGAAAGAGATCCATCCAAAGATGAATTTTACCAGCAGCAGAAAAACTTTCTAAAATGAGTGCTTCTCATCAAGCATAATCTTACTGACTAAACAGTTGTTATTTAGTGAGATGACTGACCTTAAATCTGACCATAATGGGAACTTGTATTCCTCAATCACACAGATGGACTGTGGATGTAGTTTGATAACTTTATTTATGATAAACTTCTTTAGGAGTGAAATCGTGTTACTTGTTGTCTCCTTCTTCTGTGTTTTGCAAAGTGACAGTGCCCATTTTATAAGTGGCTTTTGCAAGTCAGGATGAGCCTGGAGGAGACTGGTCTGTACCCAGCCTCAGTGTCAGGGTACAGACAGTACTGTGACAGCACTGAATTGCTGTGGAGGAAGAGTATTTTGGGTTGATGGCTGTGCAGGGGCAGTGGAGCAACACTGCTGCCACAGCCTGTGTAGGAGCTGCCAGGACCCCTTTCTGTGGCAACAGGGCCTGCAGTGTCCCCTCTGGGCTACAGGGGCTGGAGTGTACCTCTGCAAGCCACGGATCTTGGACTGGGTCCTTCTAAGTGGAATCACAGCACTTTCCACCTGCTCTTGTACCATGCTGTGCACACCTAGGAATTACAGTGGGGTAAGTTTAATTCCTTGGGTAAGGTGTGGGGTAAATGCCCTCCCAGGGTTTAATGGGGATTGGTGCAGGCTATTTAAGAGTGGGAAAGGTCAGGCTCTGAGTGAGCAAATGAATGTGTTCTTCACCACTTCTGAGAGGGGATCCTTCTCTTCCCTTTTGCTTACATTGAGTTTCAAAGGCTTGATGTATTCTTGTCAATACCTTGTACTAAACTCCAGTTTTAGTCCATAGGTAGAGAGACAGTTTTAGGAAAGAATTAAGTGGCTTACTGTCAGCAATCCTACCTTCTTCACAGGTGCAACCAGTTGCTATATAAGAAGCAGGGCAGAGGTGAGCAAAGAGCAGAACTGAGCAGGGGCAGGCAGGTCTGGACCTCTGAGTGATGTGACTGTGTGCTTTAGGAGTTACATCTGTGTGATTCAATTACTGAATCCTTCCCCTCTTTCTCTATTAGGTTGCAGAAGTGTAGCTCTGTCAGAGACTTGCATCAGGAGACAAATATCTTGGTTTAGCTACCGTCCAGGCAGGATGGTGGGGTAGTTACAATTAAAACCGCAGCAGGCTTTTTTAGTTGTTCTTCATTTCTTTGTATGACCCTGCTCTCACCAAAGTTGGTGGGACAATTCACTCATTTAAATGATGCTTTCTTTGGCATGGCTTGCATTCATTTTTGTCATGTTGATGCTCTCTCTTTTTTTTTTTTTTTTCCCTGGCTGGTGGAAGCCCTCAGGTACAGGAAGCAAAAGGACAAGAATTTAAAGGAGCATCTGGCAGTCCAGCAGTTTCATGGTCAGTCTGGACAGCCCCAAAAGCTGGTGGAGGGAATGGACAGGCAAAACCAGACAGGAGACTAGTCACGAGCAGAAAGCAGTGTCTAGCTTCCAGCCGTACTGAACTCTCTCTTAGAGAAAGGAGCAGAGTGCGATATGGTGATACTGATAACATCACCTGTGATGTAGGGTTGCAAGGCCACATGTCAGGGGCTCTGAAGGCTGCCTGTATATGAAAACTGTTGACACAAAGTCTGGCAAATGTGCAGAACTTTGGGCATGTCCCTCCTTAGGCAGAGCCATGGACCAGCCCAAGGGCTACAAAAAAACCCAGTCAGACTCAACTAAAAGTGGAACTATTTATAGGAGGTTGTCTGTTTTCTCTTGTGACTCGAGGATGTTGTTTCTTATTTACCCGGGCTCTGAGCACTATCAGTTTGCATTTAAATATAACTTTCCCAGGTTTTCCAATATGCTGTTTTCCCTTGTAGCCCTTCTTTTATCACACTGAAGATCACCTCACTCACTGAGTGTCAGTAGCTTCTGGTAGATGACCAACAGCCTAAATATTGCCAGATACCAGACCCCTCCTCTCTGCCCTCAGATGGAGACATTGTGGTTCATTTGATCCTACCCTGTATGATGCCCCATGCCTTCAGTTTCTTCAGCACAGCCTTGGCCATGATCCTGAAATACCTTGCCAAGGAAAGAGCAATGGAGGAGGATTACCTTCCTTGCAATCTGAGTCAGGTGGCACTGGGAATCACAGAAAAAGTCCTTGCAGGGGGATTGGTGGTATGGCATGTGACCCTTCCATGTATGCAGTCCTCGTGTGTCTAATTGTCACAGACAAGGCCTAAATGTATGTGCCAGAGCTGGCAAGATCATGTGCTGGTTTTGCATATACTGTCGAATTTAGCCAAATACTGTACTGCAGGGAAATTCACTCAAGGAAATCTAAAGGATTAGACTAAATACTATCCATAAGTGACATTTTAAATAGAGATACAGCACTGTGTTTAACCTCATAATTACTAACTGATACAAGTTATATAAAAAAACAACTTCATTGCTTTTTTTTTAAATAAAATTTAATTTGCCATCTTTGGTAAAAAAAACTTGATTCTGTTGACACTGCTCTCAAACCAAGTCTCACCCTTGCTTTATTTTTTGAATCATTCAGAACTGCAATACATTTATACTTTATGCATGTGTGCCATACCTAGTGACTGCTAGTTTAGCTGTTAAATTCTTAAATTCTTGTATTGTCACTTCAGGTCAGAGAGAACAAAGGTCTGGTATTTTAAGGGATTTGATGCTTCTAGATAAAAACATTTTGCATTCAATGCATGTTCAATCTCTAAAGATAAGCGAGGAGGAGTACTGGAAAACCCTCGTATCTCAATGGAAAGGATAGTCAGAATGTAACTTAGCTTGCATGGTGGTGGTTTGCATTCATCAACATACCTTTGTTTTTGTGTTCTACTTGTTATAAAACCTTTGGCACTTGTTTTTAGTACTCAGATGAATATTTGATGCCTGCTGCTGTGAAGATATTATCATTGAAACAATTGTTTCCTGAGCACTTCAGTTCTTCAGGTAATCCTACCAACAATTTTAGCTTTGGCTGCTTTAAAACTGAACTTATTTTAACATACAGTAATGCTACTTGGTAGTTTCCTCTGGGAACCCAACCAATGCTTTAGCTAAAACAACTGTAGGAAGAATGCTGTTCTTATGGCTCAAACACTTGTAATGCTATCCCACCCAAACTAACCTCAGTGTGAGGGTGACTTCTAATCCACGAATGAGATAAGCAATGAAAATTTTTTACTGTCCCTCAGATTTGAAGGATATTTCTTTTAACCAAGTTAGTATTTAACTGTCTTTATTTTACTATTAACAATAATAAAATCATGTGATTGTAAAAGAGACAGGTGTTTCAGTCTGTTGTACAGAAATGGGCATTGCTGATTGGCTCTGAGTGGCTGCCATAGAATTCGGTTGGTGAAATCAAATTAAATACAGGGTGTGAAAGGATACTTTTTCCCAAGTGAAGGCTTACATTAGGTGAAATGTCAATGGCAGTTTCACTAAAATGAAATCTTGGTGCTGCAGTTCTTTTTAGCAGCACTGTATTTTTTCACTAGAAACCATCCCAGGAATTCATCCTAGCTTGATAGCAGGACTTTTTAAAAAGTATCAATTTTGTCACACATGTGTGTGGATCATAAAATTCCAAAGTATCCCAAGTTATTCCATCATGCTAATGCAAGATTTTTTATTTTATGAGAATTTGGATAATTTCTTCCATTATGCTTTTTCACCTCATTTCCATACTGCTGCTGCTAGTGTTTCGTACCAGATACTGTTCTGTCATTAAAGCAACTGCTTCATGATTCTTTTGTGCCTGAAAGCTTGTCTACTGTGTGTATCAGGTGTTTCAATAAAATCTATTTCAAATCTTGCTCCTTTTCTATCATGACACCATCCCAATTAAAAATATCTTTTTATGCTCTGTGCCCCAAATATTCCATTATTGTTTTAGCTTGAATACAGTCCTGTCCTTACATATGCCTGATGTGGTTGATGGAGGTGTGTGACATGGATTCAGTGCTATCTTTCTTACTTGATATTTCCACCTCTTGGGGAGTCTGACTGCATTTATTTTTCCATGGAAAATCTATAAAAGTAGAGTCTGATAATACTACGTACAGTGGCTGGCCCCATTGCCTACATGTACATAAGCAGAGAGAGAGAAGGCCTGTGCCAGATGAAAGAAAGAATAGGTATCTGCCTTCTCTGCATAATTAGAGGGAAATCAGTACATGACAGCTAAGATAAATACAAGCTTGTTATCAGCTAATAATATTGCTGTTTCTCTCCCCTTGTATGCAGCAGCAACCAGAGGTATGGAGGTGATGGCCCTTCCCCTGTTTGCCAGGGAACTTTGCTCAGTCCGGGACCATCCAGGTGTTTGACAGCTCTAGGTTGATATCTGAAGCTTCAGGTGGAATTTTGCTGCTTCAGTGACTTACAGGTGTCTCATCAGTCCTGTACGTAATGCCTTCTTGGGTGGCTAAGTAGGACTAAATACCAATGTGTTTGTTACTAAATCCTTTTCCTGTGTCTGAAAACAATATGCTAACATGAGCATTTTGAGGTCATCACCAGTGTTGCCTGATTCCATTCAGCCATCTGCTTTGGGCTCTCATTTTTACCATACTTCTGTGGTGCAGCTTATGCTGGAGTAGGTATATATACTGCAGCCAGAAGGGGCAATGTGTTTACTTTCTCTGCCTTGGCATCACTCTCCCACTGCTCCCCTCAGTGCTGAAGCAGTCTGCTTTGGAGACAGCTGAACAGCTGGAGATGCAGACCTGGTAGGAACATGGAAGTGAGAAGGGAAAGTCTGCCCTCTGGCCCAGCCTTATCACAGAACTTCCTGGTTAGGTTCCCACTTGGCCCTGCAAGTTGTCTTGTCTTTGGCTCTATAAATCCAAAGTAATTGAGCTGTTTGGAAAAAAAAAGTAGATCATAAAGGCATGAAAGGCAAATACAATCTGAAGATAAATCATGCACAGTCAATGGAGCTGAGGCTGTGAAGTTGATTTCCAGGGAAGATTAAATGAATCAGAAAGCAGACCCTTTGGAGGATGCATTGCAACATACATTCTCTGACAGAATTCTTCCCCTAGAGGCCCCTTGCAATCTGCAGACCTCCCCAGACTAAACCTAAGAGCCTTCCTGTAAATAAAGAAGGGACAGGCTCTGGAGGCAATCTGGATCTCTGTGAAAAGCTTCTTTGTTCCAGTCTGTGAGGGCTGGAAAATTCTTAGGCGGCAGAACTATGGATGCCGGTGGGAACAACTCCTCCAGCTGGTTTGGCTCTCTGATGGGAGAGTGAGTGGCTGGCTCTGCTGGTGGATCTGAGACCCCATCCCTGCAGCCGAGGGAGACTGGCAAACTTACTGGGGCATCTGGCAAATGTAAAACCTTATGTAGTGTTTGGGGCTTGCTCTCCCTGACTGCTTTCTGCCTCTCCTGGTGCAGGAAGGTGGATAGTTTCCAGCTGAAACAGTTGATGGAAAATTCCTGCTAAGGAAGAAAAGCTAGAGGCTTAGCTCTGGTAAAAACTTTAGTGATGGGCTGGGGCCAAACCTAGGAAGACGAGGGCATGGGCTGGTGCCATCCCACTGTGCCTGTGTTCTTTGAGGGATGCAGGGATGCTTCTGCTGCTGTTGGGATGGGGGATGGTGAGGCAGGGATCTGCACTGCCTTCTGTGGTTGTTTCTTTCTCTCTGCACCAGGTGAAGCTCATGAAAAAATCATAGCTCAGCGCTGAAACCAACCTGGGCGTGGCTCATGTTTGGAGAGGATGCCCTAAGGTACATCTCCCCTAAGGTACATTCTCCTGTGAGGAGAATGTGTAGAGCATTTAGAAGTGATCTGAATCACTTCACCACCCATGGAAATACTCCAGAAATAAAGTTGTATTATTTAGTTATAAATTTCATGCTGGGATGATTAATCTTGAATGTGTTTAGGGGACAGCACCCAGAAATTAGTATTACATTAATGATTAATGACAGATTTGGATGAATTTGAAAGTGTATCCTAAAGGTGAAAAGCAATCCTTGGATTAACAGAATTTCTGACCTGCCCTAGGACTTGTAGACTTCCTCAGCCATTGTTGAGAAGGTTTTGTATTCCTTCATTTTTCACATTTGAATTTGGTAAAGTTTCTTTCCTGTTGCTAGTATTCCTGTTCCCCTGTTTATTGGTTATTATTCCTAAAAAAAGTCTAGGTTTTGGCTTTTGAGGGAAAAGGATATGGAGTGAGGGAACAGAGGAAGGCCCTTTGGACTATTTGTAGAATTTGATAATGTTACAAGTGAGGCTAATTGCTATTTTAAAAGTTGCTATTCAACTGATTTATTTCTGACAGAAATGGAGGAGTCCAAAGAAACCCTGGACAGCAGTGGAGCTTTTGTTCTAAGGCTCAGGATGTTCTCCCTATTCTGTTTCTCCCTCAGCTGAGAATCTTCTGAAGGTATCAGTGGAGGGTTTCACAATACACTGCTTAGTTTACTCTTGCCCTGAGATCTTAGTGCAGATTGGCACTTTGCATCTTTATGAATAAATCATCAGCTTTCACAAATGAATCACCTATTGTTTGAGGTGGGCAGAATATTTTAATGGCATCTAAGTTAAAAATTGTGATTTTTAAATGTTTGGTTTGTTTTTTTGACCTGCTGTAGTTAGAATTTATGTCCAAAGAGGTATGAAGAAAAAAATAGGACAAAAAGCCTTGCTGAACTGCAGCTGTAACAGAGACACACGTCCTTGGTGTCATTATTATTCATGACTCGTGGTGTAACAGTAGCATGGAGCAGTCACATTCTTTTGCACCTCAGGTCTGGGCATTGCTGAAACACAGGACTGAAATGGCCCAAAGCTTTTACCTGATGAGAAATAACAAATGGAGCTATGTAGTGGAGCACAGGGAAACAGCAAAATGTTAGGATGTGAAGAGGTGTTTGTGTGCCCAGAACTCACCTGGTTTTCTACTGTACCAAAGTCCAAAGTTTGGACATCTCAAAGCTGTTCCTGCTCCCGGCAGACCTTGCCACAAACACTCCTGGGGGCCAGGCAGTCTCACTTGCAGCACATTCACCTCAATATTGCTCAGCGTGGTGGGCTGTAGGCATCTTGTGTATACACCTCAGAGCCTGCTGTAATACTCTTATGATATTTTAACAGTTCTCTCTGTTGTATTACAAACATCTAATTGAGGCTTTGCTCATCCTTTTTGGAAAAGATCCCTTTTGGCTCTTCTCTAAGCTCTTTGGGCTCAGCACTACACTGGGAAGAATCTAGGATTTTGCTTTGCTCTCTTTTTGGTAGTGGGACCTCCAGGAGCATTTCATGCTCAAAATAGCGAAGTTCTTTCTGGGGAAAAGTAAACTTTCATGGTTCCTGAGGAAATAAATGCTGCTGAATAGTGCTCTGTGGGTTTTAGTACCATTTATATGACAGGGAGGACACACTTTAAAAAAAAAAAAAAAGGGCTTCAGAGACTTTTAAAGAACAAGTTGGTGAATGTAACAGATGAAACACGAGTAAACGTGTTTCTCCTGGCCTCTACCGATTTGTCTGAGGGCAGGTTGAGAGGTAGGACTGGCTGCATTGAGAGGGCAGAAGCCCACTGAGGTGCAGGACACGGATGCCTGGGACTGCAGGGTCCCTGGCTCAAATGGGATATTTATGTGCTCATTGAATGACACCCAGAGACACCAAGGAACATGTCTTGGGGAGTTACGTACACACAAATGGTTTAAGCAAACAGCAGGGAAGGGAGAGGATGAGGGCTGAGCCTGCAGGGCTTTTTCCCAGGAACTGTTCTCTTTTGTTTAGTATCTTGAGCAAACTGTGCTGTGCGTATTTGTATCCCAAGACGAAATATATTGCTGAAACCAGTTTTGTATTGCACTCTGCTTCTTCACATCCCTTGTCAGGACTTTTTCCGGTTTATGCTGACACAATATTGATAGATGGTGATTGACACTTGAGGGTTAGTACAGATGATTTTATATTTCATAACAAATGTATTGCAGGATTTGCTAAAATGAAGTCTCATTCCCTGCTAGCTTTCCCAATCATACAGTTTTGTTTGCCGTTTTATGATGTTTGTGGCATCATATTCCAGACTAGATTTAAACTCTGAATTTGCCAGAACTTAGATACATTTGTATTTTAAATATAATTGTTTTTTTTTAACAGAAGTTACACCATTTGTCAGATCATAGTCACAGAGTTTTAAAATATACCTTCATTCCCGGTTCCAGATGTAAGCTGTATGGTTGAGAGACTTTGTTGCTCTGTGTTTATATTCTGTCAAGCTCAGCAACTTCTAATCCTGGCAGAGTGAGCTCTTTGTTACTTCTGTGCTAGGAGTAATACCTGTACCTGGCCATCCTGTGCCCACTAAATGTTTTTAAGATGAGTCTATAAGTGTTTGAAGTGTAAGAGCTTGGATATTACATTACAATTATGTTCTAATGGCATGGATGGTGGACACTCTTAAGAAGATTCTTGCTCTCACATGGTTGGAAATTTCCTGGAAATGCTAGTGAGGCTTTATTTTCTGAAATGCAAAGTCCACATACGAGCTCTCTCCCAGCAAGGACAAACTCCAGCATTGCTCCCATTTCAAAGGTTTGGCCTCTGCAAGTAATTTTCAGTTAGATACATCAGTGATGTATTAAGGGGTTTTGTTGCTCCCTTATTTTCTTCTGACAGTAACTCCAAAAAAGGGGCTTTTTCAGAGCAGGAAAATTGTTTCAATCCTCTTTTAATTCAGTTTTGTGGTCTCTTTCTTCATTTCAGTGATTAAGGACTTGGCAGGGCTGGACTTCTTTTCTGGTTTGGATGATTGCTTTGGTTTGGAACATCCTAAAATAAATTATGTCCAAAAGTTTCCTCTTTGTCTGCTCTGATTTCAAAGCAATTTTCATGGCTCAGTTCAGGGCTGCCTAATAGAAGAAAATGGAAGAATAATTACTGCCTGCAGAACTTGTAGCACAGTTATTTAAGTAGCTGCAAAATAATTTAAGGTACAGACAAATTTCTTGTTCCCTGAAGAACTATGTGCTTTGAGCCAAACATTTTTCCTTGAACTAGGCACATGGTTCCAGTGGCAGTCAGGCAGCAGGCACAGCCCCAGTGTGCCAGCAGTACTAGCAAGGGCACCATTGGCATTCCTGCCTGTCTGAGCTGCAAAGCTCACCCCTATCACTGCTTTGTGTGCTGGATGTTGTGGCTCCCCATCACTTCTGGAAATCTTATCCTTTCAAAACCTCACACTGAATAAAAAAATATTTTAAAAATAGTGTACTCTTCCCTCTGGGAAACCCATGGCACTCACTAAGTTCAGACCTCAACCTTGGCTCTGGCTGTGCAATGCAGACAGAGGGCTGCCCTAATGGAGCAGCAAAGATTTCCTTCTCATGTCGGGGAAATTTCACAGCAGACATTCCAGCCAGATGGTGGCATGTGGAGAAGGGAGGGCAGTGAAGTGGCTGATCTCTGTCCTACGCCTCACTGGGGGCAGCCCCACTGCTGTCCAGCCCAGGAGGAACTTGGGAGGGGGATGAGAGGCTTCATCAAGATGATTTAAACCATTAGCTGAAATTGCTTTGACTGAACCATGGGGTAAGTGACCTCATTCTGGCTGAGTTCTTGTAAGGTACGTGTGAAAATGCAAAGTGACCAAGAGAGAGTTTACCTGGGCACTGTGGAGATCTGCAAGGGGGCTTTGTCAGGTGCCACAGTTTGCAGAGCATCTCCTGTTTTACAGGCATAGCCACAGAACATGCACCAGAAAACACTCATAATCGAAGTCTCTGGTGGGTATGAAGCTTCACTTCCATAATTTATTTTGTTGACTAAAAAGGGCTATTAATTTGCTCAGAATTAAATAAATTTCTGTACACACCTGTAAATCTGACCTGTTCAGATCTAGTGTTATCACAGTGACTATATTTATTTTAGTTAAAAACCAAAATCCTTGTCATTTCAGGGAAAGAAAAAGCCACTTAGTGGTAGTAATTAAAAATCATTTAAGCTTTCAGCATATTAGCAAACCTACATGTTATGGTAATATGAGGCTGGTGGTTGTCTTGCAAGCCCATATAGAGTTAGTTAAACTGAGAGGGGCATTCTAGAGGCTCTTGAGGGCACGCTTGCAGTGGCAGATAGGGTGAAACCTGGCCAAGCTTTCTTCTGGCTGTAGGTTGTCCACCTGTGGTCAGAAAACCAAATGTGCAAGAGTTTGCTCAGGGCAGTGGGAGCTGCTACCCATCTGTAATAAAGTGGTCTTGCAGCTGGAGGGATCAATGCTGAAGATTTCAAGCCTGGTATCTGTTTCAGTCCCTGTAACCATCTGTGTCCTTGTGTGATTCAGGGAGGCAAAAGCCATGGGGTGTCAAGTCTGAGCTACAGGGGAGTTTTCTTGGATGGAAAGTGTTTAGTGGGTGGAAAAATGGGACATCCATAGCACAGGTTTTTGCCGGTGCCTTGGGTGTCCCAGGGGGTGCCATTATTCCACTAAAGAAAGACATTAATGAATTGTTTTCCAGCAGAGAAACATGTTATTAATACTTAGGCAATTTTGTATGTAAAATTTTAAATTCAAATTAGGGAACATCTTAAGGGGTCAAGTACAAAACATCCACATTAATAATTTAACAGGAAACAGAAGAGAAAAGGTGACATACCTAATTGATCTAAAGTGAGGGAAATAAATGTAAAAAATAATTAGAATTTGTGAAAAATAGTTTTGTTTCATTTCCCCAGATTTGGTTTGTAGTCATTCCATATTGGGAGTGGAGTGCTAAGGAGCTACTAGCTAATTTTGGTAAGAATAAACTGTCTTCTCCCACTGCTTACCCTTAAAGTAAAAAGACTTAAAAAGACATATCCTTTCCATTGCATACTGGTGAGATCTTTAATTTTTAAAGTGTTTCCAAGTTGTCTTTGTCCAATTATCATATTATTTCACTCAATGTGCTCGCGATGGAAGATGCTATTTTTTCCCTACTACAAAAAGTGAAAAAAGTGAAACAAGTTATTAAAATGAAGTGAGTTACCCAAGTTTCTGTGTTGTGTTTACACAGGAATTCTGTTTCTTTGCCTAATCCCTAACTGATAAACTTGATGAAAAAGTGTACATATTTTATAATTGTAGAAGCATTAGATATTTATTTGTCTAGCCTATGAACAAACCTATGCCAATATATAGCACAGGCTATTCAAATGTGAATAGAACAGCACTGAAAAAATAGCCATGAGTGAGAGAAATGAACAGAAAAAGGAAATAAATAAACAGAAATGAAGTTGTGTTAGGAGTGACTTTGACTAGAAACTCACACCTGCCCTTGCAGGGAATTGTCTCATGGTGTTGGTCAAAGGTTCCTGTCTTGCACAGGCATCTCTGTTGTTGATGGTTTTCTTTTTTCTATGCTCTGCTGCAGTTAAGAGAGTTATGTTGGGAGACTAAATTGATTAGTATAATTGTTCATTAATGCACTCTTATTTAATGTACTTTGAGAGGTTATATTCTTCAGAATGATGATAAATTATGGTAACTCCAATTAATGTCACTGCAGCTAAAGAGATGTAAGCATTTCTATTAATACGGGGCAGCTTTCTGGAGTTTTATAATGAAGCTATAAAAAATTGCTGAAACTTAAGGTACAAGTTTCCAGTATATTTTATGCACACAGTATTCCCTTGAATCTGATCTAATCGATAGATATGTCAAATCTAATAAGATACAAATAGAGTGGAAAGAATCTACTGAAGATACAGATTCCAACTTGTAGAAGTGGAAGTATATAAGGGGAATATCCTGCTTTCTCTTTAGGTTAAAGCAGGTGGACTGGTGGCAGTAAAGGTGACAGGCATTTTGCTCAAAGGGCATCTGCACCCTGGGCTGGTATCTTTAGCAGGATTCCTGCTGCCCCCTGCCTCAGTCCCATTTCTGCACCTGGTAGCTCCTGATGTATGGTTAATTTGGTGTAGCAGAACAGTGTTAAATTTCTTAGGCTATGTTGGTGTTCTTGGAGGAGCTCACAAGGAGCTTGCACACAGAGGCAGCTGACTTTGGAATGAAAAAATTAACATTAAAATCAGATCCTATCCCAAAAAGTTAGAGGTAGAAAATGCTGTCCCACCTTTAAAAATTCTGCTGACTGAACATTTTAGTATGAGAGGCTTGAACAACAAGATAACAAAGCTTTTAAATTACAGGAAGAGAAAGGATGAGAAACCAACTAACTATGTTATCCTAATGTACTGAAGTTTTTCAGAGGTACTGCCAAAGGAATTGTAGGTAAAACTGACCCAAGCCTTTAGAAAAACTTGGTCATTTTTCTCAAGAGGAACATGCAGAGAGAGAATGTTTATTTAATAGGTTTTTTAATATATTTTTCTCCTTGGATTAGAGATAGTGAAAATAGTAAGGTACTTGTGCTAACTGGTTAGTGCAGTATGTCAGCACCAAAGCACCAAGGAGCTGTTAACTTGAATTCTGATGCAAGTTCTGCAGGAAAAAAAAATGTCTGCTGAGTAACAGCCTGCCTGATCTGATAACTGAGACTGACAACATGATGGGCTATGCAGAAAGGGGCAATAAAGATGCTCTGTTTACAAAGCAATCCATTTGGTATCTTCTGTCTCCCTGAATATGGAAAGGTTTTTTGAAATCATGACAAAACATTGATGAATGGGCACATGCATTATTATAGCAGTCAATCTCAAGGTAATGAGATAGACAAAATTCCTAGTTATATTGTAGTCCTGTCAATTATGAATGTATTCTAAAAACAAATGCTAAGAACAAAGACAAGAGAAGGAGACAAGGTAAGATGAGCTCAGAGCCTCGCAACAGCATTGTCTTCATGCACCAAGGAATTAAGTATTTATTTACTTTGGTCAAAGTTCAAGGGCCTTGCATCTTCTCAGCCCCTTTCTTCATTGTTTCTTTTTCTGTATTCCCGTTGTCTTAACATCACCTAAGGGATTTATGGACTTTTTCTTCAATTTCCTATTTTATTCTGCATATACAGAAAAGTAATCTGTGCCACACAGTCCACATGATATTAATGGTCAGCAGGTATTTGTAGCTGAATGTAGGTTTTAGAAATACAGCTGAGTGGAGACTTTGTTGTTTGACTTTAAAATTGTGCTAGTCATCATTTTCTAATTCTGCCAATCACTGAAATAAAAAATTAGAGAGACTTAATGCATATACATGTACAGAATATTAAAGGTTAGGGTGTTTGCATTTTTTCCCCTGATGGAGATGTGCCTAAAGACCCTATAAAAATTATATGTTATATATATATAATTGTATATATATAAATTATAGCCTTTGCATGAGAAGCCTACAGTCTAAACAACTAGCTCAGAAAACTCAGGCTTTGATCAACAGTAGAGTGAGGATGGCTCTGGAGAGAGGCATGTTTGAAACACACCACGAAGAAATTCATCTGCTTCCTTGAGGTAGTGTGCAGTATCGTTATTCTATTATCCTTCTGTTGGCACTTTGCAGTTCAAAGGAGCATAATGATGCTACTTCTGTCTAAAACAGAAACAAATAAAAAAAGAAAAGGAAAAAAGATGAAACACTATCAGGTTAAACTGAAATGTGTCTCTTTTTCAGAAATATTTTGTAGGTGCTTTCAGAGCAAGATTATAAAAATTGGGACCTTGGACTTAGACACAGAGATTTGAAATGGAATATACCGGCTCTCCCCTCCTGCTTATCAGCTTGACTGCAGCTTTTAGCAATCAAAGTTATTGCTACCTGTTAGCGGTCTTGGGAAACGTCTGTGATAGGAGTAATCCCCTTAGTGCAACCCACAAAGGAAAGGGCGTTTTTTTCCAGTTAATGCTAAGTTCATTAGCATTTTTTCACTTAATGCTAATTAGGCAAGGCAATGCAGTGCTTTGGGATCCCTGTCCCTTCACTGCTGCTAGATACCCAGCAGTGGGAAGTGACAATCTCCATCAGTGCTGACTCTTGAGTGGACCCTGGCTTACACAGGGTTTTATGTCTCTTCAACTGTATGAAAAGCAGCTGGGTCTGGATTGTGGGTTTCCAGTATTTGGGTGTTTTTTCATTACTGGGCATTGAAAATCCAGCACACAGAGGGAATGCATGGGATGAGGCAGAGAAGCAAGAGCTGCAGGGAACAAGTGATGCGCCTCTAACCACAAACATTATGTTTGCAGTACACGTTTTTCAGTGCACTGTAAATAAATAGGCATAAACACAAACCATACCTTTCCAATAAACCCAGCCTACTGCTCAGCACTGCCTTACAGTTACACACTGGTATATATCAATGTCCATGGTTTTACAGTGTTTGTCATCCATGAGCTGCCATTCTCAATAGATTCACAACTCCAGTCATCAAAATTTTTTGACATATTATCCTTTTATAAGTAGGAACCATTAATGACTTCACACAGTGGCTTGGATTAAGCAGATCAAGAGTGAACTAACTAATTTCCACTGAATCACCAAGGAAATCCATGGAATGATCCAAACTAGGCATCTTAATTTTTAGGCTTCTTTGAAATGCAAAAATATAGCACACTCTCTGCAAGGCCTTCCATCCTGCAATACAGAAACAAAAGACCCAGTCCCTGTTCCACATGTACTGCACCAATCAAAGGCTGAGGAAAAAAAATGTTAAATGCTGTTAGAATTATGGTAATAATAATTTACAGTACCAGGTTTTGTTTCTTTGAGGTATCTCATTTTTTCCTTGGGGGAAATAGTAAAGTAAGGGTAAATATCAAAGTTAGGTTAGGCTAACATGCACGTAGTCATTGTTTACTCTTGTTATCTCTAGTGCCTAGTAAACCCATGAGCTGTCTACTGGTAAGAAAAAAGACTTTTGAAGACAAATCTTCCTCATTTCACATTGCTACCAATTTCTGTTCACCTGGAGGTACAGAGTAAGTATGTTGCCAACCTCCCTCCTTTCTGCTAGCTAATAAATTCTGCACCTCCCCTCCTGCAGACTGCTGGCCTTTGTTGTTTAGGTGGTGAAGTACTCGGTGTTGAGAGTTCATCTAACCTTGAAAACATTTTGGGCTGCATGGCCTGAGGCCTGCTAGGTAACACTGATGAATTACTCAGCTACAGTTTCTCTCTGATACTGCTGAAACTTCAGACTAATGCTTATCGAGATAAATACAGCCACGTGTTCTGCAGCCTCCCTGTACAGGTGAGCACGGATTACTTGCCTGTGCAAACATGAGTAAGTTCATTCCCAGATTGCAAATGTGGCAATAAATTAATTAGTGTCAGCTAAATATTTTACTAGCATTTATGTCTGTTCATACATCAAAAACGATTGTAGACACCGAGCATCAGCACATTTTTATTGATCCATAACTGTTCTTGCCCAGCCAAAAACTGGGAGTTGTCACTGCCAAGTGACCCTGTGAGACGAGGCACGGACACCTGGCCAAAGCAGGCGGGCTGCGGGAGAGTTGTTTCCGACTGTTTGCAAATTTCCTAAGTACTTCTCAAATTTTGTCACACTTCCTAACTTCGGTGTTCATGGGAGGCGACGAGGCGCTTCACCTCCGAAGTGCTGCGTGACTGCGCTCATTCGGGGAGGGAAAGCAGCAGAAGGAGAGGCGGGAGCGCACAGGTGCGGAGGCGAAGGCCCGAGGGGAGGAGCGGAGCGGGACAGCCCTTCACCACCACCTCGGGCGGGGCCCTGGGAGGAGCGGGGCCGCGCCGGCAGCCGCCCGCGGGCGCGGGGCGGGGGCGCGGCCGGGACTCGCTCCGCCCCGCCCCTCTCGTCCCCCCCCCTCGCCGGCCCGGCCCCTCCCGCGCGGCGCTCGCACCGAGCGAGGGGCGGGAGGGGCCGGGCCGGCGAGGGGA